>OY740787.1:47251895-48451895 GCA_963514005.1 Raja brachyura | reverse complement strand
GTAGAGGTTAGACATGATAACACCTGACCTGTGCCAAATCTGTTCTAGAGGTTATGATTGCGCAGTGATTAATTTGCTGGTACCGGCAACCCAGAGGGCAGGACTATTAATACTGGGGGATGAGCTCAAGTACTACCTTGGCAATTGTGGTATTTAATTTCAGTAAGTTAAATAAATCTGGAATTTAAAAAAACCCACAATATTGGCACCAGTGACTAAATTGTTGTAAACATTCATCTGTGAGGGTGGGCAGATTGCTTCAAAATTCCATATGGTTCGCTTGTTTCCTTCAGAAAATAGATGCCATCCTCACCTGGTCTGGCATATCTGCGACTCCAGAGCCACAACAATGAGGACACAAAGCGTTGGGGTAACTCAGCAGGTCTAGCTGCATCTCTGGAGAACACGGATGGGTGAAGTTTCGGGTCAAAGCGTTTCTGAAGGGTCTTGACCGAAAATGTCACCTATCAATGCTCTCTGCAGTTCTTTGTTTCAACCTACAGCAATAAGATTGACTCTTAACTGCCATCTGAAGTGTTGCTTGATAATTCTCTCCCCAGATGCTGCCTGTCCCTCTGAGTTCCTCTCACACCTTGTGTTTTGCTCAAGATTCCAACATCTACAGTTTCTTGTATGCCATTTGAAGTGGCCTAGTTTGCCATTCACCATGAGGAAAATTATTCTTGGACAATAAATTCAGACTTGCAAGAAAGCCAGCTATTAATGAGAAAAAAATATTGAAAATGGCTACAGATTGTTCATTTGTACTTCTTCCAAGAGAGAATAAATCAGTTGATGCATCTGATGTGATCTCCTCTATATTGGGTAACTGCTTTGCAAAACAGGACTGATACCCACAAGGGTGTCTTGGAGCTTCCAGTTGCCTCTCACTTTAATTTTCCATACCACTCCTACACTGATCTGTCTGCCTTCAACCTCTTACACTTTTATGACAAAGCCCAACATAAGCACGAGGAACAAAACTTGATATTCCAACATAGAACATTAATGCTTTTAACCCCCGCAACGACTTCAACAATTTCAGATAATCAGCCAAACAGTGGCGCAGCGGCAAAATTGCTGCCTTACAGCGCCAGAGACCTGGGTTTGATCCCGACTTCGGGTGCTGTCTGTACAGAGTTTGTATGTTCTCCCTGTGACTGTGTGGGTTTTCTCCCACATCCCAAAGATGTGCAGGTTTGTAAGTTAATTGGATTTGGTAAATTGTCCCTTGTGTGTAGGATAGAGCTGGTGTAGAGATGTTTGTTGGGCGGTGCCGACTCGGTGAGCTGCAGGACTCGTCCCCAAGCTGTATCTCTAAACTAAACTAGTCACCCCTTCCAGCCATGTTTCTCACATGTACATAATTCACAGACTTCTTCCCCTTTCTTCCAATAATGCACACATATCATTCACCTCCTCCCATTTACACATCCCCTACCTTCTTTCAGCTACCACCATCTCTCAGGCCTTCTGAGGACGAGTTCCAGAAACATTTGTTAACAGATTATCTTCCCACTCTTTCCACTGACTGAGCTGATTCCAGTGTTGGCAATGGCAGTGTTTCCAGCATTCTCTATTTTTATTTCAAATTTCCAGCAACAACAATTGATTGGTTTTCTTTAATTGGTCTTTCCTTTGTATTCTCTGCCCCTCAGCACTTGATCTGCAACCTAAAAGATTTTTTATTTCTATCTTTTCCTGCTTCTGACCTAAAACAATAACCTAGTTTATCTCTACGGGTAGTACTTGATTTGCTGAGAACTTCCTGCGTTTTGCATTTTATTTTGCCCATTTTTATATATTTTTGAACATTAAGTAGTAATTTCTCACAGTGGTATACATGCTTTATCATTGTGGGCCACAAATATACAGTATATTGAGAAACTACCATTTTCAATTCAAATTCCAAAAGGCAAGTGCTGAAAATAAAAAAGAAACAGAACATTATTATTACTTAGCAATAGTGCCATCATACTCATGCACTTTGCCCAAAATCACTAACCTCAGCAATGAATGACCATGTGGAGATGCATATTAATTACACATACAGTGCATTCAGAAAGTATTCAGACCCCTTCACATTTTACAGCCTTATTTTAAAATGGATAAAATTCTTTTTTTTTTGTCATCAATCTACACACAATACTGCAGAATGTAGAAACAAAAACAGATGTTTAGAAATGTTTGCAAAGTAATTAAAAATAAATAACTAGATTCTCTGGTCTGATGAAACCAAGATTGAACTCTTTGGCCTGAATGCCAAGCGTCACGTCTTGAGGAAACCAGGCACCGCTCATCGCCTGGCAAATACCATACCTACGGTGAAGCAAGGTGGTGGCAGCATCATACCATGGGGATGTTTTTCAACGGCAGGATCTGGGAGACTAGTCAGGATTGAGGGAAACATGAACGGAGTAAAGTACAGGGAGAGCCTTGATGAAAACCTGCACCAGAACGTTCTGGACCTCAGATTGGGGCAGAGGTACACCTTCCATGAGGACAATGGCCCTAAGCACACAGCCAAGACAATGCAGGAGTGGCTTTATGACAAGTCTGTGAATGTCCATGAGTGGCCCAGCCAGAGCCCGGACTTGAACCCAATCAAACATCTCTGGAGCGACCTGGAATTAGCTGTGCATCGACGCTCCCCATCCACCCTGACAGAGCTTGAGAGGATCTGCCGAGAAGAATCGGAAAAATTACCCAAATACAGGTGTGCCAAGCTAGTAGCATCATACCCAAGAAGACTTGAAGCTGTAATCGTTGCTAAAGGTGCCTCAACAAAGTACTAAGTAAAGGGTCTGAATATTTATGTAAATGTGATATTGCAGTTATTTATTTTTAATTACTTTGCAAAAATTGCTAAACACCTGTTTTTGTTTTTTTGTTATGGGACATTGTGTATAGATTGATGATTAAAAAAAAAGAATTTAATCCATTTTAGAATAAGGCTGTAATGTAACAAAATGTGGAAAAAGTGAAGGGGTCTGAACACTTTCTGAATGCACTGTATGTGCAAACATTCACTGGTGCAAATTTCTATGGCACATAAGCCCAATATGTCACTTGCAATTGGACACCCAGCTTTGATACTGGAGCCAAACAATTTGTATGGCATAGAAACAGATCTTTTGGCCCATCACATAGTCATGCAGCATGGAAACAGCCCCTTCGGCCCAACTTGCCCATGCTGACCAACATGCACTAATCCTACCTGCCTGCATTTGACCCATATCCTTCTAAACCTCTCCTATTCATGAACATGTCCAAATGTTTTTTAAATGTTGTGATACTACCAGTTACCTCCTCTGGCAATTCATTCCATATCCCTACCACCCTTTGCGTAAAAACGTTGTCCCTCGGGTTCCTATGAAATCTTTTCCCCCCACCTCAAATCTATGTCCTCTGGTTATTGATTCCCCTACACTGGGTAAAAGACTCCGTGCATTTACTTTATCTATTCCATCTATGTCTATCCATACTAATTCCACTTTCTTGCATCAATTCCATATCCCTTTATGCCTTGCTCATTTGGGTACCTGTCACGATTCCTCCTAAATGTCCTTACCACCACCACCTATGGCAGCTCATTCCTAATTCCAAAATACCAATAACCTTTATGTGAAAAATTACGGATAGCTTTTAAAGCTCTTCCCTCGCACCTCCAATTTATGCCATTTAAAAAACCTTACATGGAAAATAAGCACTTGCTACTTACCCAATCTATATTCTTATAATTTTACATAATGTAGTCGTCATCTCCCAACGTCCTTCTCTGCAGGGAAACTACACTGAGCCTGTCCATTCTCCCCTGATAACTCAAGCCCCCCAATTCAGTTAACATCGTTGTGAATCTTGCAGTTTCTACTCATTTCTTGCTGATTACTCATATTCTGTCTTTTCACTCTCGGATTTTAGATTATTTTCTGGATTACTATTCACTTGGTCACTCTCAAATTTGTAAAATGCTATCATTTTATAGCAATGCTGTCTATAAATGCTCTCATTATGAAATTGATTGGTTATCTTGCCTGATAACTTTATCCAAACAGGTTGGTTTCTCCAGGGACAGCTGAAAGACATGCTAGGAATTCATCCTCTGCTTGCTCCCAGCTGAAGAACACGAAGGCTGTGGGTCGCAGTGAAGCAAGGGGAGGGTGGTGGGAATCAGATGCCTCAAGATTTATTTGGCACACAGAGATATAGGAGACTGAGGTGGCACGGTGGTGCAGCAGTAGAGTTGCTGCCTTACCGTGCCAGAGACCCAGGTTTGATCCTGACTACCGGTGCTTGTATGCACGGAATTTGTACATTCTCGCCGTGACCTGTGTGGGTTTTCCCCAGGAGCTCCGGTTTACTCCAACACTCCAAAGACATACAGATTTATAGGTTAACTGGCTTGGTAAAACTATAAATTGTACCTAATGTGTGTAGGATAGTATTGGTGTGCAGGGATCACTGGTCGGCTTGCCGATTTAGACAATAGACAAAAGGTGCAGGAGTAGGCCATTCGGCGCTTCGAGCCAGCACCACCATTCAATGTGATCATGGCTGTTCATCCCCAATCTGTATCACGTTCCTGCCTTCTCCCTATATTCCCTGACTCCACTATCTTTAAGAGCCCTATCTAGCTCTCTCTTTAAAGTATCCAGAGAACATGCCTCCACCGTCCTCTGAAGCAGAGGATTCCACACACTCACAACTCTCTGTGTGAAAAAGTGTTTCCTCATCTCCATTCTAAATGGCTTACCCCTTATTCTTAAACAGTAGCCCCTGGTGCTGAACTCCTCCAACATCGGGAACATGTTTCCTGCCTCTTGCGTGTCCAAACCCTTAATAATCCTATGTTTCAATAAGATACCCTCTCATCCTTCTAAACCCCAGAGTGGGCCGAAAAACTAAATTTGGGCCATTTGGTGAGCCGAAAAACTAAAGAGTTGCAGGGCTTGCAATTGGTAAGGTATTCTTATGTGATGTTTCTGAGGGTAGAAGTTCTATTTAAAAAGCCACAGCAAGAGGTGTGTACATATTTTTAAATGGAACCCGACCGCAGGTGGTTCTGAACGCTGACTAGCCTGGGCTTGGATCAGGTATTCTTTAAATCCTGCTCACACTGTTCATGAAGACTTGAATGCTCATTCAGACCAGGTTGTGTATGATTGGGTTCAGACTATCTTCAGGGAGTGCATGCCTGAATGTTTTTCACAGAAGTGGTGCGAATCCTGTGTTATTTACCATTGGATGCCACTGTATAATACCAGGCACTGTTGTTGCTCCTTCCATACAGTGATCTGAGGATCAATTGCTGTCATACATCAAAACCAGGCAAGTCCCCAGAAGGATTGAATCACATAATCAACCACATACTGCACGGATATCGTAGAACGCAATAGAATTTCTTGGCCTCCAACACTACCTTCAATGTTACAAAGAAGCATTTATTCTAAGAATCGGGCTTCATCACAAAGCAACTGTTAAATAAATAACCAGGCAGACACTAAGAATTGGTTGTTGCGGATACAATAAGGGCATGAAGTGAGCACTGATCCACAGAACCATACAGAACCGATCACAAAAGTTCAAAAACAGTTATTCAAACCCATAATCTGTTAGTTAACCTGCAGAAGAAATGCAACGAGTGATTACAAGACTGCCATCAGATCAAAGAGCCCAAAAAGCAATCTGAACTGATACGATGAGGTATGTTTGTGAATCATTTCAGTTCGGTGACTAAACTACAGACTTGCTCCTCTCCATTATTTGCTACATAATGATGTACAGAATCTCTGGAATTCCCTCCAGTTGTGCCAGAAATGACAAACAATAAAAACACAGAGGAAAGCAGCACGTTCAACTGTTTATCCAGTGTGTAGTATCTTATCTGGCTGTGACTCATCAACAGACTTGTATGATTACAGTTCCTGGTATCATACAATCAGCTTATTGATTAAATATTTGCAATATACTGCACATTGTGAATTATTCTACAGATAACATATTTGTGCCTCCCATTAAATTTTTCTATGAATCTCCATTCTGGGTATCCATTATTTTCTATCTCATAATTAGATTCCAGGCATTGTTGGAAAAATTGTGTATATTTTGAAGAATAGTTCCGACCCTAAATGTCAACTAGCCATGTTCTCCAGGGATGCTGGCTGACCCTCTGAGTTACAACAGTGTTTTGTGTCTTTCCCCATTTCATGTCATAACCAATTCTCATGTGTTTCTAAGAATCCCAACACATTGACTGCAACTCAATCAATAAATAATCTTTAAATAATCTACACAAACAACATTAACTCACTGATTAGATTTGACTCATTTGTTCATTCTTGAGTATATAAACTTTCTGAATCCCGTGAATTAGATGCCAGTCTGTATTTCACCAATAAGTATGTTATTTTTCATATAAACTAGCTTGAATCACTTGATTGCACCCAACTTCTAGATATCCACCAAGTTGGGATTGTGTTTACAGTTCTGTAAAAATAAATTAATATGTCAACATCTATAACCAGTTGTTATAATTATAGACACATTGAGAAATTACCAACACTGCTTGTTTACAAAGTACATTTTTGCAGAACATCAAATCTGAATAGCATTTTCCAGGAGTATTAAGAAAATGTCTTCAAAGCCTTAAAGTCATTCACACGTCTGCTGAAGAATAAAAACAACTTGATGCATTTATATTGAGACACTCATCCCCTTAGTATATTTAAAGGAAATATTTATCAATAACATGATTTATTGTCTAAGAATGAAGGGGAGGCCATTTAAAATTAAGATGAGAAAAAACGTTTTCACCCAGAGAGTTGTGAATTTGTGGAATTATCTGCCACAGAAGGCAGTAGAGGCCAATTCGCTGGATGAATTTAAAAGAGAGTTAGATAGAGCTCTCGGGCCTAGCGGAGTCAAGGAATATGGGTAGAAGGCAGGCACGGATTACTGATTATGGATGATCAGCCATCACAATGAATGTTGGTGCAGACTCGAAGGGCCAAATGGCCTCCTCCTGCACCTATTTTCTACGTTTCTATGATTTAAAGCGTAATCTTTGGTGTGGTAAAACTAATACTGATGCAAAAAAGGACAGAGGTTATAGGACAGAGGTGGGAGAATCATGCTCACTACTGCTAATGTTTGGCTTCAGTCTTTATCTTTAAGGACGTGTTAAAATTTAACACAAGAAGGAATCTTAAACAAATCCTGATGCCGCAAACTTTTATTTTGTTTATTAGATAAAGGAAAGAGAGTTTTCGCTTATTTGCTGTATTTTGTTTCCTAATGGACATATTCCATCCAGTATGAGAGAACATTAAACATGATTTCACACGCGTTCCATCCAACTTTCACAAGTGTGAAGCAGAGGAGCAGCAGACCTGTAGCACAAGCTACCAGCTCGAGCAATAGTGATAATTTGCTGAATTTATTCAAGCAAAAGCTTCAACTGTTGTGGATATGATGGGAAATCATATATTGCGATGGACACTAGATTAGCCAGAGTAATCTTACATGCCCATCGCAGTTTGTATAATAACACTTCCCTTTTGCTCGATTGCAGTGCTAAGACATTTGACCTTCACATGAAAACAGCATGAATGATGGTGGAATTACTCTGGTTGGCGAGGTTTTTTTTTACCCTGTCCGGATAATGTAATCACCTCCACACCACTGAAGCACCTCATCAAAGGCTACTTTCTGCTTTTCACTTTTATTTCCGGTAATTTAGTCAAATGCCCATTAATCCAGTGCCACTTCTTCAACATTCAATATTATAAGGATTTTAACCACCAAAGCCATCAAACCCTATATACATGCATGACAGTCTACATATTGTTAGATATTTATCTGGCTGAAAAGCACTGGTTGATTGTTTTTCTCTCCCTCATAAAAGGATGCCGAGGCTAAATGTGGTATTAAACATCCAGGCTAATACTTTAGTGCAGTGGTAGTATTGCCCAGTCAGAGGTGGTGTCCTTCAGATTAGATATTAAACCATGGCCAGGTCTGCCTGCTCAGTTGGGTGTGCATGATCACCTGGCAGTAATGAATGTGGAACACGGAGTCCTGTTAAATCATTTTTTTGCACTTCCTCAGAAACAGATTACATTATCATAGTCTTATTATAGTTTGAGAGATCTTACAGTACACAAATCAATAACATCATTAAACTCATTAATTTATGGTGGAACACTTTGTGACAAGCCGGGATGATGAACATATGAATTAGGAGCAAGGACAGCATTGTTCCACTCGTGCCAGGTCCCTTTTTCAACAAGGTCATGACTGATCTGATTGTAACTCAACATTCCCATACACCTGATCTCTGCTTTTCCAAATTGTGACGTTTCCAAATATAATTTATTTGGAAATTGGCATCATGTCAGTTGCCAGTGGGAACTGCATGGGGAGAACCTCAGGTTGTAAAGCACAGTTGACCTATTTCTCTGGCCCATGAACACTCAGGAGGAGTGCTTGGGATGGTATTGAGTACATCGTGTTCATGCTCTGGGAGCACACAGAGGTCCAGTATATGTAGTGGAACAACTGGACCTCTGGACAAGCTAAGCATTTCTGCTTCATCTCTGGAAGAGCTTGAGGTTTCCACATTGGCCCCATCAACCACAGAACTGGAGTGGATCTAATTTATCCTCTTCCCAGAGACCCCTACCCATGAGCACAACTGTCAGGAAGGCTCCTGATCTGATGCTCAATCTATGCTGAGTTAGCCAAATTCATTGCAAGGGCTAATGGGAACAAGGTTGGATCAACCATTAAGCAAAATAAGCTCGTGCTTAGGGCATCAAGGGAAGGGGGTCACCACAGAAATGGTAAATGGTTTACGGCACAAAATAAATCACTTTAAACTTGCTAAAATAATATTCAAAGTGGTTTATATGATCAGAAATATAATTTCGAAGTGTTCATGGTGTCATAGTGACATCATATTATTGTTTATATTTTGAATTACATATATATGGGGGCACTAAAATCTTTTAAGTGCTTAGGGCCTCTATTGGTCTTAATCCTGCCCTGGATGGGAATGTCAGCGTTTATCTCTGTGCTCCATTGCAGGAGGCGAACAAGACTACCTGTTGGCCCAAGCAATGTTAGGAGCAATGCAAAACCCAGCCCATGTTTGCATATACCATCATCTAAGCTCATGTATAAAGAATAGGCCATCAACCAAAAAAAAGAGGGAGAGAATGCTTGCATGAATACAAACTTCCAATATTCCACCATCAAAGAATAAAAGGACAAATTGCTGGAGTAACAAAGCAGGTCTGAAGACAGCTTCGACCCAAAATGTTACCTATGTATGTTTACGGAGATGCTGCCTGACCTGCTAAATAACTCCAGCACTTTGTGTCCTTTGTGTATTAACCAGCATCTGTGGTTCTTTGTTTCAACATTCCACCATAACCCAACCACACATGACAGTACAGAAAGAAAATAGAGCTTTCATTTATATCACATTTTCCACCATGTTGGGGTTTCCCACACTGCCTCACCGTCACTTTTGAAGTGTCGTCACCACAGAAATGTAATGACTAAAACTGCGAGACAGGACTAATGAATGACGGCTACAATGTGCATTGTATGGGTTGAACTATATGTGAAAGCTGAATTAATTTTATTGACAGTAAACAATTGGGTGCACATTTTGCTTTTATTGAAAAGTTGAATAAAATAGCTTTTCTTTAATGTTTACACATAAAACAAATACTCCCTGTGCTTTTAAAGAAAACAAAGAGAAACCAGTAGGTATAAATGTGAGGAGACAAACTCCAGTAATGTGAGTGTCATGGTTCATTGTTCTTTCCCATAACCAGGGTTTCTCATTTGCATCAAATGTCAAGTTGCTCCACAGGTGGGTTTTATTTTTGCACTGAAATGTCCTAGATGCCAACTTCCCGACATGGCCCTGGAAACAACACGGTTCAGCAAGCTGAGGGGAAAAACACTTATCAGGGAGCCTGACTCCATGTGGCTCAGACAAAATAAATGACACACACCAGAAACGTTCAGGCACGTTCACAGGTTTCTCATTTATGGAACCATTGGGGGAAAAAAAAACACTGCAGTGCAGCTGCTGCTCTCCCCTATCATCTGAGTTGTTGTTCTACACCTCGGAAGTCAGGGGACATTCAAGTCTTGAAGAGAAATGTCAGAAATGCCCACACTCATTTAATTACAAAATGTGTTCTCAATGCTTATTTACAATGTAGGACCCATTCTTGCTTAGGCTAGTTACTGTTAGCATATTTTATTATTTTGTCTAGATATTTCTTGCAGAATTATTTTGTACGCTCGGGGTGGGGTTTTGAGATGTAGATGGGCGTGTCATACATCGGATCAGGCAAGTAAAACAACAGGGACTGGTCAGATCGACTGGAGCCCGCATGGGAGAAGGAATACAGTTTTACCAGTTCAGATAGTAAGAACGGAAAGCTACAATTTGCATAAGAATAAAGAGGAACTGGTATGTTTACTTTGTCTGTACAACTACTTCAATAAAAATCAATGAAACTGGAAAGGATGACTGGAGGAGTCATTTTTGTTATCGGCTGCGTACATTCCACTCCTCCCCGCCTGTGTAGGAACGGCAATATTAAGTTGGACATTGGAAAAGTCTAAAATTGCCAATACACAGTGTTTCAGTGGCACTAAATGTTGTAATGTAACTCATTCAGTGCCTGCAATGATTGTAATGGTATTATTTATCCCTTGTAGTAAATGCACCATTTCTGCAATAAATTTGTTTAACCATTCAGGTATTTGCAATATTTCTGCACCAATACTTCTTACCCTGAAGGCATGCAATGATTCTAGAAGACAGACAGAAAAAGCTGGAGTAACTCAGCGGAACAGGCAGCATCTCTGCAGAGAATGAATGGGTGACGTTTCGGGTCGAAACCCCTCAATGATTCTAATAGTTTGGTAATGCTACTTCACATCTGTTTGCACTTGTCCTGAGTGTAAAGGTTCTATCATAGCTCTCCTTAGCCACGTAGGCAATTGTAATCATTGTGATGGGTTTGTAATGGTACTCCTGTTAGCACTTGCAATGCTTGGAATTGCATAATGCTGTAATGATGCTACTGCCCTCTAAACATGAAAAAGAAATATAAAGAAGTGTTCTACTACGACTCAAAATGAGATCACAATAAATGCAGAGTAAGTTGTAGGTGGCAGTATGTTAACTAGGTGTTCAAACGGAGTCTGGAGTCTTGACAATTCTGAAGTTGTCAGATTAAGTTAGGAGCCACATCTTAAAATACTCTCGTCACTAAAGAAAAGGCCACTCTGCATGTCACCTCTCCTGCTACATATGACTGAGTAAGCTGATATGTTATTAAGTCCTGTTTTTATTAAGAAAGAAGACGCCTATCTTTTGTTCCCTTTCACTACTTTTCCTCCCTTAGTCTAATTGTTTAGGTTAGTTCATTACTCACAACATAACCCTTGGCTATTGTAGCATGTCCCCCTCACCTTCATCCAGATACCCAGAAGCCCTTCCAGGTGAGACACAGGTTCACATGCACCTCTTCGAAGGTTATCTACTGTATTAGGTGCTCCTGCGGTGGCCGCCTTTAAAACGGTGAGCCGAAGCATAGATTTGGCATTGTTTCACGGAAAACTAACCTCAGTTCACCAAGGCTTGTTGGATCTCCTGGCACCATTTTTGTCCTTGGCCTCCTCCATTAGCAGAGTAAGGCCACACGCAAACTAAAGGAACTGCACCTTATAATCCACTTAGGTAGCTTGCAACCCAACGGTGTGAAGATTGAATTTGGAATAACTAAGTGGGAGAGGCAGCATCTCTGGAGAAAAAGGATAGGTGACCATTTGGATCGGGACACTTCAGACTGAACTCTCCAAACATTAAATTCTCCAATTTTAAGTAATAATCCACCTACTCCCTCTCTCTTTTTCCACCTCCCCCCTCAATTTTGCTTTGTTGTTATTACCCCTTCCCCTAAACTCTGGGCAGTTTAGACCCAGTCTGGTTAATTTCTCAGAGCAATCCTCGTAAATGCTGGGATCCATACGATGAATTTTCAATCCTCCATTTCAATCACAACGATGTCCTTCCAAAGATAGGACAACCAGATTTGTAGAGAGACAGTCTCACCAAGGTCATCTGTAACTTCAGATAGACATTGTGACCTTTGTGCTCTTGCAATGAAGGCAGGTACGTTTGCCTTCCAATATGCTTGTATCCGTTCATATTAACTCTCAGTGATTCCTCTAGAACGAGATTTACCTATGAACACCAACATCATTCGATTGCTAACCATGCATAAATACAAATTTCTTTCCGAATTATATTCCACCTGTCATGTCCTAATGTATTTATACCGCTTAGCAGTTTTCAAGCATGCTACTCACAACTCACACTGTGGGGAGTGTGTGGGGACGACCCAACTAAGAAATCACAGAAGTTTAAATCTTCTGTGCAGCTTCTCTAGTGCCTTTTGCACTGTATAACCAGAAATGTTCTTCTCCAATTTCATACTGGTAGTAGTGAAGCCATCAATCCTCACTACATTAATAGTCACTTGATACCAACTCTCCCACCACTCATTTATTGTTTCAACCTGATTTGACTTTTCCACTGCATTCCTGGATCCTCTCTCTGCTTCCACTGCACCCTCCCCCACCATCCCACACATACAAAAAACTCAGTGCAGATTAGCGTACAGAAAACCAAGATGAGTTGTGTTGTATTATTGACTACCTCATCTCCCAGTTAATGTTCAAATTCTCATTATTCATTTCAGATCTCTAATTTACAGCTGCCCAAGCCCTAATCTATGTATCTCCTTACCTGAAACTCTCCATCTTACTTCCTCCATAAACCCAATTCTTTACTCCAACTCTGTTACCTGGGGTGGAGGGTGTCAGAGAGGCAGTGAGTTTGAGAAACCAGAGTGCATTAAATCCTCAGATGGCTAATGTGATTATTAGAGATGAATTTTAATACCCATAATTAAGTGAGTTGGAGCCAAAGATGTTAAAAAGCCTTGAGATTTTCAAAACTAGATGAGACCCACTTTCTTCCAAATGCAATGTAGGTGAGACAAGAGACAGATAACCAACTCATTCATTGGAAGAGAGGTTTCCAATCACAGTGATTTCTTCTATTAAGATCGCAAAACTAAGTATCATAGTTGCAGTGCTACTATGTTCCACTTCGGAAGCCATTTTGCAGATCTCAGCTGTGGATACCCCTTGAGAATTCTGATGCTATAAGGGATAATGCCAAATTGACTGGATCCAAAATAAGAAGAGATTGAGGGATTTGGGGTCACCGGCAGAGATTTTTGTATCATCGCTAGCCACATAAATCAGCCATGATTGAATTGTGGAGTAGACACGTTGGGGCCGAATGGCCTAATCCTGCTCCTGTGACTTATGAACTTATGAAGTTAATATTGTGGAAGACCGGAGGATAGCTAATGTTATGCCTTTATTTAAGAAGGGCAGCAGGGATAAGTGGTGGGATAGGCATTGGAAGGGATGCAGAGAGAGGAGAGGATCTATCTGCATTCGGAAAGGACTGATTAAGAATAGTCAGCATGGCTTTGTGCTTAAAAAAATCATGTTTCACAAATTTGATTGTGTGTTTTTGAAGTGGTGACCTAGCAGACTGAACCCAGACAAAGGAGATTAAAAATAAATAAAACTTTTGTTTTTTAAATCATAACAAGTAAAATCGCACCAATGTAAACTGTTCTCAGAATACAAGAATATCTGTCGCAAGGTGCAAGAAAAAGTGTGGCCTATGACAAAAGATAATAACATCGCAAGATGCATCCAATTATGCACTAAAAGTTTAGCATGACCTCAAAGTTAAAGGTGATGAAAGGCTTCATAATACAAAACTTTAAAAGCACTGGCTGTAATATTACGTGTAATAAATTAATCACCAATAATCTATGATCACAAATGTGCAGGTGAATAAGTGGCCACATATCCACCTTACGTAAAAATAAAATAATCACACCGTTTAACAGTTATTATGAATACAAGTTTACAATGCTTCTGTGTGTGTGTATCAACAGCACCAGCCACATAAATACTATTGTTATGATAGCAGTTCAGAGGCTGAGTATCTTGTAGCAAGTGAAGTGCCTCCCAATACCAAAAGCCTTTCACAAGTCTGGATCAGGAGACTTCTCACTACCATATAGGCGACACCCTGGCGACATGTCGTGGAGTGAAGCCTGTATGGTCGTGAGTAGACTCCACAGTCGACAAAGAGTTGGAGCATTTTTCTGGTTGCCTCTGAATTTTCAATATGTTGACAATTCTTGCCGACCTGCAACAACCTATGACGGGTGCTGGCAGTCGCCGAAAAAGTCGCGTAAGTGGGACAGGCCCATTATGCCAATGCAGTGGTGATGGATGTAGGGAGCTATCATCCATGCAAGTAATTGCTTTTACATCCAAGTTCAGCCACCCCTTGGATAACTCCAAATTACACACAAAATAGCATTGAAGACAGTCTCCTAGCCAAGCAATCCTCATCAATGGTTTACACCAGTCATGTCCAATATATTTCACGATGCATTTCAAAAGCTTGGATGGTATGCATCATGTGCAATGCTCTCTCTGTCTTCTCATAGAAGGCTGCTCAGAATTAATTAATTAGCATTATTTTCCACCATCCAGTCAACTTTAAGTGGACTTTTTAAAAGAGAAATATTACCATACTAACATTAGTCAGAAAATTAATTGCACTAATGCCATTACATTTTAGTAAACTATAGTAATGCGATTTTTTCCTATTTAAAGCAAATTGCCTGCATTCTGGTGTCCACTACAGCAGCAAACACTCAGAATCAGGAATTAGAGGTTTCAAACTCTGATGCCTGGAGAGTGAGTATGGATGGCAATAATGATATTATCAGTTGCACAAAGCAATATGCAGAATTAGAGAATAGGCATAACTTACAGCAAAGGATCGGCCATTCAACCAAATCATTTACGTTTGTGCTTCACACCTTTTTGATAAGTACATCTACAAATTTCATATGGTTACTGCTTTCTGAAATCCTCACTGGAATTACTACCAACTGTCCTTTAATTAAGATCACCAAATTTAGACTTTATCTACTTTATTAACAATTGGAAAGTTATTTTTCCAAAACTATTCCTTCGCTCCATAGATGTTGCCTCACCCGCTGAGTTTCTCCAGCATTTTTGTCTACTTTCCAATAATATCTGCTTGATTTAAGATAACACCAGAGTAATAGGCTCAATGCCCACCTAAGCACCAGAGGGTAACAGAGTTGCTACTAAACCACCTACTCTGATAATCACAATAGCATTAGAATCCAGTGCACAAAAAGCAGACCCCACAATGGTTCTCTCTTTGCTAGACATATCGTTCAAATACTATACTCTGACATCTGGAGAAATAGCAAAACAGTATATCCACCGAGCATGAAAAAAAGATCAAAGCACATTTCCAAGCAAAGGTATGGGTGTGGACATGAAGGTCGATAACTTGTCTTTGCTATGTTCTGGATCAGTGCTGTTTAGAAAGACAATGTTCCAAGTCCATTGACAAGATTCCCTTTGGTTTCTAAGCCACACAGTTAGTAAATAGGTAAACATTATCTTATGTAACTTTTAAAAATATACAAAAACCTCCAAATCTTGAACTTCATTTTAATATAGAAACATAGAAAATAGGTGCAGGATGAGGGCATTCGGCCCTTCGAGCCAGCACCGCCATTCTTTGTGATCATGGCTGATCGTCCCCAATCTATAACCCATGCCTGGCTTCTCCCCATATCCCTTGATTCCACTAGCCCCTCAAGCTCTATCTAACTCTCTCCATATGATCCATTAAATGTGATTCTAAAACCATTTTTCCATCCCAAGATAATTCCAATATATCTAATGCTTTTCCATTTGTTATAGATTAATAAAACTGCATATGATTCCAGGGAGTCAGAGTTGCTGAGTAAACAGGATTACTGATCCAAATACAACACACATGCAAATGCAAAACGTTACAGTAGTTTAATGCTAAGTACATTAAACACTGCAAATCCTGTGCCAAGTTCTAGGGCCTGCTCAGGATGGTCAATCCCTTACGTAAAATATTCTTTGTTAAGAGTTTTTCATTATGTTTGTTGCTGATTTTGTAATTAAAAGTGGCCAAAAGTAATGCTTCGTTCTAAGATCCTGCTCCAAGCAAAACATGTTTTGGCAAACCATTTATGTTGTTATGTCAGGACCTGATTGCTTTATCAAATTCCTCACTTAAGCAAATGGTTCGCCCTGGGCTCAGATTTAGTCTCCACAACAGAGCTGGTTCTGTCATCATTATTTACTGGACTTTGGGATTAAAAATCCAAGCCACCCTCATTTGCTGGCCTATTGCAAAAAATAAAAAAATGCAGTCAATACAGTCAAACTATTGTGTAAGCCAAAAAGGTATTGGATAGAATACAGAAAGCACAGCCAGCAAGATTTAACCCCTTCTCATTCCCCTCCCCTTCTTTCCCGTGCCTTACCTGGATTCCCACCTATTTCTCCCCTTCACTCACTCTCTACCCCCTCCTGCCACTTTCCTCCCCCTGGCTTTACAATCTGCAACTCTTCAAACCTGTCTCCTTCACCTGCCTTCCTTTGTTATCTTTGGCCTTTGTTCCAACCAGCTGCCTATCAAAATGCCCTTCCATCACCTGTCACGCAGGTCCTGCCTCTCCTTTTTTCCAGATTTCTTCTCTCCTGCCCTATACTCACTGAAGAAGGGCCTCAAGCCAAAATGTCACCTATCTATGTTCTCCAGGGATAGGCACAAAATGCTTGAGTAACCTAGCGGGACAGGCAGCATCTCTGGAGAGAAAGAATAGGTGGCTTTTCGGGTCGAGACCTTTCTCCAGGGATGCTATCTGACCGGCTGAATTACTTCAGCACTTTGTGGCCTTTTGTGTATTAATCTACATCTGCAGACCTTTGTTTCTAAGATCTAGAATTTCCATCCTAAATATCTACCCTATATATTTCTTCAACTTACAATGCACCCTTTACCACTTTCCTCCGACCAAGCTTGTTATTACCTACCGATTATCTCTGCAGTTGGTCAGTGTCAAATTCTGCCTGAGTATATGCCTGATAGAGAATATTCGGGAGTTATGAAGGAGAGAATAGGCATTAATTCAAAGAAGTTCTTCTAAAAACCTGTTCACAATTTAACTTCCACTGATGCTTCACAACCACAGTGGCGTAGCAGTAGAGTTGCTGCCTCACAGTGCTAGAGACCTGGGTTCCACCCTGTCTATGGGTGCTGTCTACACAGAGCTCATATGCTCTCCCTGTGGCCACATGGGTTTTCAGTGTGCTCCATTTCCTCACCCATTCCAAAGACGTATAGGTTTGTAAGTTAATTGGCTTCTCTAAATTGTGCCTAGTGTGTAGGTTAGAAATAGTGTATGGGTGATCGCTGGTCGATAGTGGACTAATTTACCAATCTGTATCTTTAAACTAAACAAAACATTCAAGCCAGTCTTCTAGTGTGGAACATTCTGATTCTGTACCACTGTAACTGCAGTGAAGACAATAAATAAAAGTTCATGCTCATCACCCATCATTGAAATTATCATGATAAGATCAGGGAAGGCATCCTGAATGAACAGAGGTAGCACAGTGGTGCAACTGCTGCCTCACATCAGCAGAGCCCCGAATGTCGTTTGCATGTTCTCCCTGTGCCCACTGGATGCACTGGTTTCCTCCCACAACCCAAAGGAATGCAGGCTTTTGGCTAAATTGGCCTCTGCAAATTCCCCCGTTTGCGTGGAATGGATGCGAAACATAAACTAGTGAGAAAGGGTGATCGATGGTTAGTGTGGACTCAGTGGGCCCAAGTGCCTGTTTCCACCCTGTATCTCTAAACTAAACAAATCTTTAAAGGCATATATCCCTGCCACAATACACAGATCAGAACATGTCCATTTTATCACTTAATATTCTGTCTATTTGCATATTCAGGGACCCATCCCTTATCCCTCAAATGGGGTACATTTTAGGTGCCTGGTGGTTTGTGCTCAGAAACCCTTGGACCAATCACCGGTATCTGAATGTATAAGAAGGAACTGCAGATGCCAGTTTAATCCGAAGATTTACACAAAAAGCTGAAGGGTCTCAACCCGAAACGTCATCCATTCCTTCTCTCCAAGGCTGCTGCCTGTTCCGCTGAGTTACTCCAGCTTTTTGTGTCTATCACTCGTATCTGAAAATTCAATGCAGTTCTGCAGGTTAGGATGTACTCCCATTGTAAACATGTAAATCTGCAAAGTTATCTATCTATACTCAACGTGTTAGAGTTAAGTAGCTAATTATGGCCACTGAAAATGCAGTTAGTGGTTATTGTCTTTGTGTTTAAAAATGATAAAACATTAATGTACTTTGGCTTGGGGGGGAGGGGGGGATTCTATGGAGAGGGTCTCGAAGAGAATGCCTGCTTGTCGTAATGAAGAAAGACTTTTATAATTACCAGTGATTCAGTTCACAGTCAAAACAACGCTCATTGATGCTTTTTATGACTTAAAGCTATATGTGCAGCAAAATTCTGATATCCTGGACCCTTGAGAGTTTGCTCTGCCAGACAGACAGATTTTCCAGACCACTAAATATTATTCCTAAAGATTTCCTTTCACGTTTATACACGTTTCATTCATATTTTGTTAGATGTTACCCAGTACATAATACAGATAGTCCCCAGGTTACGCAAGTGCTCTGGCCTTGAGAACTGCCTGGAGGCTGATTTTACCAGAGTGAAAAATGTCTGTTTTCTATAGTTATGCATATCCTATTGCTCTGCACGCACTTGCTATAATTCTTTCTTTCAGCAATTATCACCTTATCACCACCCACAATTAAACTAACAGTATATCATATATTATTGTGTATATGATATACGCTACATGTTGTATATGACGACTTCCAGTTGTTAAAGAATGCTATGAAGCATTTTATTATTATGACCATCTTGAAAAGTTCTTCAAAACTTTCCTGGAGAATTCACATGAAGTCGGATATCCGCAAGTCAGGTTTTTCATAATCCAGAATTGCAAATTCTCCAGTGAATGCAGCGAGTTTAAAGGGAGCATGGGAAATAGGGTCCTAATGTTTAGAGGGAGTGCACATGGCAAGAGGATGCTTGTGTGTTTAGACTGAGTGCAGAAAACAGGGCGCTAGTGAGGCAGATGACTGCAAATTACTGGGGTTTTACTGTGCATGGTAATGTTACATAAAATTTCACACATTTATTTCCCTGTCATGAAATGAATCTGCAGACTTAAGCAGATGGTATATCTTTGCAATGCAGTTTGCTTCTATTATGAAATAGTCATGCATCTAAATCAGGGTCCCAAACATTATTTCAGAATTTTATTCATTGATTCAAAACAGAGATCGATAGATTTTTGGATGTTAAAGGAATCAGGGGATATGCTAAATGTGTAGGCAAATTATGCTGGTCGTAAATCAACCACATGACAAGCCATGATCTTGAGGAGTGTCAGAGGGCGGGATGCCAATTCTTTATGTTCATTGAATTGTGAGATCCAAGAACAAACCTCGTGAATAAAGATCACACGATGGTCCACCCGTCCAATGATAATTACGCCAATGAAAACAGAAACGCATGTGGTCAGAGAGTCAGACAGCATGGAAACAATTCCTTCGGCCCAACTGGACCATGTTAACTAAGATGTCCCATCTAAGCTAGTCCCATCTTCTTGGTCCAAATTGCTTTTAAATGTCATTATTATACATGCCTCAACTACCTGTTCTGGCAACTCGTTCCATATACCCATCATCCTCTGTGTGAAAACAATGCCCCTCAGGTTCCTATTAAATCTTTTCCCTCACACTTCAAACCTCTGTCCTCTGCATTCTTGATTTCCCTACTAAGGGAAAAAGACTCTGTACATTTCCCCTACCTATTTCCCTCATGATTTTATACACCTATATATGGTCACCCGTCAGCTTTCTGTGCTCCAAAGAATAAAGTACTGACCTTCCAAACCCTCCTTATAGCCCATGTCCTAAAGGCTGGCAACATGCTCAAAATATTTTCAGCACCTTTTCCAGCTTAATAGCATCTTTCCTATAGCTGGGTCAGTTAAATTACTGTTTAATGGTACTTTATTGTCAAGTGTAGATAAGTACAGTGCCAATATTTTTTTGCATACATTTCAGTGACTATCCTATTATACATTATGCACAATTATATTAAGTACAAGAGTGTGAGAATGTAGACCACACTCAGTTTGACCAAAACTGAACACAATACTCAATGCATATTCATTGAGGATCTTGCCCATCTCCTCCAACTCCACACATCGATGACCACTTTGGTGTCTGATGGGCCTCAATTCTCTCCCCAGTTACTTTGTTTCCCTTATTACAATATACCTTTAGATTCTCTGAAATCACATCTGCCACAGCTACCTTATGCCCCTTTTTTTGCACTCCTGATTTCCTTCTTATGTATGCTCGTCAATCCCCTAAACTCCTCCAGAGATACACTTGATTCCAGCTGCCTATACCTGACCCATGTCTCATTTGTATTCCTGACCTCAAATTCTCTCACCATCTTGGGTTCCATACTCCTACAAGGCTTGTCCTTCCTTTGAACAGGAACATGCATACCCTGAATTCTCATCATCACACTTTTGAAAGCATCCCACTTTCCAGGCATCCCTTTACCCACAAACAACCTGTTCCAACTTTGGCAAATTCCTGTCTAACACCATCAAAGTTGGTCTTGTCCCAATTTAGAATTCTGGCTAGACACAAAATGTTGGAATGGCACAAAATGTGGGTCAGGAAGCATCTCTGGAGAAAATGGATAGGTGATGTTTTGGGTCGTGAGTTACTCCAGCCTTTTGTGTCAATCTTTGGTATTAACCAACATCAGCAGTTCTTTTTTATTAGAACTTTAACTCTCGGATTAGCCTTGTCCTTATTCATAACTACCTTAAAGCTAATAGAATTGTGATTAGTGATCCCAAAAGGCTTGCCCACTGACACTTCAGTCACTTGCCTAACAGAATTCCCAAAGAGTAGGTCAAGCTTTGCCCTTTCCTTTGGAGGGCCCTCTGCAATATGGCCTGAGGAAACTTTCCTGGAAAAGTTAAAATCCCCTACTCTGACAACTCTATTAGTTTTGCAGCTGCCTGCAATCTCCCAGCATTATTGTCCCTCTAATTCTTGTTGACTATTTGGGGGACCTGTAGTATAATCCCAACAAGGTGAACATTCACTTTATATTTCTCAGCTCCACCCAAAGAGTTTCACTGGACAATCCTTCAGTAATGTCTTCTTGGATTATTGCTGTGATGTCCCCATGATCAATAAAGCAACTCCCCAGTCTTTTACCCCAACCTCATTAAGCTGCCAGTTCTGTCCTTCCCTTAGTCAGGTTTCCGTAATGGTATAATGTCCCAGTTGCATGTACCTATCCATACCCTGAGTTCATCCATTTTATCTCTCAGGCCGCTTGCATTGAAATAAATGCTATTTAATCCAGCCTTCTTTCCTCATTCCCTGCTGAGCTCCAGTCTATCTCGTCTTCTGAACGGTCATTACCTTCAATATCGACCTCTAGCCTCCTGGCTGCCTCGCTCCTACTTCGGATCCTATCATCCTGCTAGTCTGGTTTATACCTTCCCGAGTAGCACAGTATACCCACCCACCAGGATATTGGTTCCCCTTCAGTTCAGGTGCAACCCATCCTTCTTGTGCAGGTCACCTCTTCCCCAGAAGGGACCGCAATGGTCCAATCTGAATCCCTTCCCCCTGTACCAACCCCTCATCCATGCAGTCCTATCTTCTATTCCTGCCCTCAAAATCATGTGGCACAGGGAGTAATCTGTAGATTACTGCTCTTGAGGTCTTGCTTTTTGACCTTTTGCCTATCTACCTATATTCACTCGGCAGGAGTTTATACATTTTGCTACCTAAATAATTTGTGCCGCTGTGCACAGCACCCTCCTGTTCAGTGAATGCTCTGCAGCCACTCACAGTACCCTGTACCCTGACACCAGCGAGGCAGCAGTCCATCCTGGCGCCCCATTTGCTGCCACAGGAGTATAAAGGTTATTATGTTCCCAATATGTACCAACAACGTCTATGGGAAGACAGGCACAGAGCTGCTTCAATTGTTCCAGTTGTGAAACAGAGAATATTGCAGAGTGAAATGCTCCTTAACCAACAACGTGTTCTCTCCAGGCATTGTTGCTCCCTTTTGTAGCTCCCCTGTGAACTGCCTCTTAACGTTGCACATCTTCAGGTGAAGATGTTCTCATTCCCTGACATCACACTCCCTGGCTTTGTGTTTCCTTGTATGGATCCTTCTGTTTCGAAGCGTTTGCATGAAATTGAAGGAACTTTGGAGCTGAGAAGAGGAGGAGCACAGGCGATTGAAAAAGCAACCGATAAAGTAAGAGGTCGGTGGTTTCAAAATAAAAGGCAACCAGGCTTCAGCAGAATGGCCATTGTGGAGGGACAATTGTTAGGGTGGCACTGTTTGAGTGCCAAATACAGTGTTTGAGTAGTAATGCTGCGGCTTTGGCTTGCGAGGCTTTGGTGAGGAGCCTGAACAGAGGTATATATATTAAGTAAGGTCATTTAATTTTATTCTACCGATTTTGTGTAGTTGGGATGGCAGTTAGGGCAGTGGTATGCTCAACCTACAGGATGTGTGAGATCAGGGAAACTTTCAGTATTACCTGTAGGAAGTGTGTCCAGCTGTAACTCTTGGCTGAGCTTGTCAAGGAAACGCAGCTGGAGTTGGATACACTCAAGATCATCCGCTGAGAGCATAACGGATAGGATTTTTAATGAGATGGACACACTTAAGGTGAAGGTTGCAGGAATTTGGGTGACTATCAGGAGGGTGCTGTGCACAGCGGCACAAATTATTTAGGTAGCAAAATGTATAAACTCCTGCCGAGTGAATATAGGTAGATAGGCAAAAGGACAAAAAGCAAGACCTCAAGAGCAGTAATCTACAGATTACTCCCTGTGCCACATGATTTTGAGGGCAGGAATAGAAGATAGGACTGCATGGATGAGGTAGTGAACATTGTGTAAATGGACCAGCAAGGCCTTTGACAAGGCTCCACATGGTAGACAAGTCTGGAAGGTTAGATCACATGGGATCCAGGGAGAGCTGGCTAATTGGGTGCATAATTGATTTGATGATAGGAAGCAGAGGTTGATGGTGGAAGGTTGCTTTTGGACGAGGGGTATTGTAGATAGCAAAAAAGTTATCAAAAATAATAGCACAATTGTGATCAGGTAAGGAAGCCGAACAATGACAAATGCCATTCAATTCAGATAAGTGCATTTTGGGAAGTTAATCCAAAGACTTCCTGCGTGAGGTAGACAGGTTGGTGAAGAAGGCAATTAGCACATTACCCTTGTCAGAGCTTTGTGTGCAGGAGCTGGTACATTGTGTTGCATTTTACTGATCTGAAAGAAAGGGACATTTGAAAATTGAGATGTTGCTTATTTGGGTGTAAGCACTGGTAGGGGATAATGGATAAACAGGAAGGGCCTGGTGACTAAGGCTGCAGACAGCAGTATTTTGGATGGTAAGTGAGTGGAAAGAAAGCAGCTGGCCAGGAGTGTGTTCAGACAGTGAAATCAATAGCTGGCACCGTTTGGGTGAGGCCTCCCACAGCAGATAACCTGAGATCGTCAGAATTGGATACTGTTATGTGACCAGTTAAGTCACATAGGAAACAAAAGAAGGCCAGTACAACAATCTGTTATGTTTCAATATCCTGTGGTTGCATCAGGATCATGACCTGATTATTTTTCATTCATCTCCCTCGTCAATCATGAGTTATCTGCACAAAGTGCATGCTGGCTGCATGTTAATGACCCTCGGTGATCTGATACCTTACAATATTTTTTTGCCAAGAATCTCTAGCTTTTTAATCTCCTTCAGATCTTGTAACATAAATAACTGCACCACTAATCTTACATTTTAGTAATCTTAAATTAAGGACTCTTCCAGGGAAATAAAACACATATCACAATGTGACAGAATTTTGCATTCAATTTGAGACACTGATCAACTGGAAATGAGAGACTTGAATTTAAATAAAGCCAATTATGTAGGTATGAGGAGTAAATTGGCAAAGGTAGAGTGGGAAATTTGATTGACAAGTTTGCCTAAAGATAAACTGCAAATAAATTCTCAAACATTCTTATATACTGATACAGAAGGAACACCCTTGACCTGAGTTTATGACAGCTCCTAGCAGAACAAGTCTGAAGAAGGGTCACGACCCGAAACGTCACTCATTCCTTCTCTCCAGAGATGTTGCCTGTTCCGCTGACTTGTCCAGCCTTTTGTGTCTACCTTCAGTTTAAACCAGCATCTGCCGTTCCTTCCTATACTTTCCACCAGTCCAATTCCTGTTGGCCTTATTCTCCTGTAGTCTTGCATCTTATTCTCCTTGCACAAACCCACAACCTCCCTTTTTGCTTCTTTTGCTACTTACCTATACTAAGAAGTAACCTACAGTGGCTGGTTAGGGACATGGGAGAAAACTGAAACACCAGGGGAGACCCATACAGTCACAGGCAGAAAGAGTATACTCCGCACAGACAACACAGGAGGGCAGGATCAAATCAGGGGTCCTGGAGCTATGAAGCAGCAGCATGAACTGCGGTGCTAACTGTGCCACCCTGCATTCCAATGAGAAATACCAACTACACAGGAAAAATGATCCATTCCTGGCTAACTGTATTAGATTAGGAAAGGAAGGGCATTACAGGGTTTGGGGCAATCAATGGAGTCATAGTTAAAGAATAGCACACTGAGTAGATATAAATAGGATCATGCACAGATTAGCAAATGGTTGGTAGATTAGTGCCCTGAAGATCAGTACTCAGTCCTCAGCTATTTATGATTTGTACGGATGACCCAGGTGTGGAACGCGGTCGAAGAAAATGTGAGGTTACTCACTCTTGTAAAACATGAGCAGAGGAAACCAGAATACGTAACAGTGAAAACAAAATAAAATTTGACAAACAGTGGGATCTTGTTCTGCTGCATTTCTGCAAAATCGAGAGGGCAGTCCCGACCTACTATCTATGCCATTGAAGATCCTTGCACGATCTTTAATCAGAATTTAGTAAACTTTATCTTGCACTGTGCTGTATCTCCCAATGAATATACTCAGCCACCAGATCTCCACAGGTCAAATGGATAGGGAATTACAACGATTCACTACCCTGCCAAGACCCTGAATCATTTTGTATCTCTCAATATGAAGCTTCAAGAGATGCAGAATGTTAACATAAAGTAAAACAGGAATACGATGGTAATCAGTTTCATACAGCATGAAAACAGGCCCTTTAGCCAGCATGTCCACACCAACCAAGATGCCCATTAATATAGGCCTATATTTGAACCACATGCTTATAAACCTTTCCAAGTCATATAGCTGTCCAAATGTCTTTTAGATGTTATGGTACCTGCCTCAACTAGTTCTTCTGGCAGCGCGTTCCATATACCCACCACCTTTTGAATGAAAAAGTTGTCCCTTAGCGTTCATATTAAATTAAATCTTTCCCGTCTCACCTTAAACCAGGCACGTGCCGTCAGGGTAGGCAAGGTATGCAGTGCCTACCCTGACTAAAATTATTAAAAGGTCATTATTAAATATAAATAGTAAAGATTTCCAATTCATTTACTAAATTCAGTATATATTATTATATGGTTATTACTTTAATAATCGATCTTAGGTAGACATAATTCTCCCGTGTCTTTCATCCGTAGTACGTGTAATACGCGTAACTATGTTCAACTCAAGTGCCGTGGACGCTACTTCAAGCCTTCACTTACAACAGGCAGTAAAGGCAGCTGATAAATTCTGCCTTTGCACCGTGGACTGCACGCAAGGTGCTGTGCATGCTCACAGGAGAGATCAATCTGCGCATGCGCGGTTTTTAAGACTTTTTAAAAGTCGACTGACTGCCTATAGTACTGATCTGGTTTTTACGAGCGCATCACGGTTTTCTGCGCAGATTTTTACGATTTTTAAAAGTCGACTGACTGCCTAGTGCCTACCCTGAGTAATTACTCACGGTATGTGCCTGCCTTAAACTTATGCCCTCTTGTTCTTGATTCCCCAGCCCTCGGGAAAAAAACTCTGTGCATTCACCCTATCAATTTCCCTCATGATTTTTTACACCTCTGTCGGATCACCCCTCTGTTTCCTGCCCAACCGCTGCCAATAACTCAGTCACTCAGGTCCTGTTAGTTAGTATTTTGGCCTTTACAGATGGACTACAAAAATAAACAGTGGTCAACATTTGCATACAGCTTTTCATTTGGAAAACCCATCTGCCATGTGAGAGGAGGAGAGGGAGGAGAACGGAGAAAGTTGGAAAGAGGGCACAGAAGGATAGGTGAGGGGAGGGGCAGGTGTGGAGGGGAGGAACAGGTGGGAAATGCATCTGCCATCAGAAAGGCTGTCCACGGACACACTCTGTCCACGATCAAAACAAAACTTGAACATGTCGGCATGGTTTGAAAACTTGACCTGCTGTAAACAGAGACTGGAATTCAGATTTATTTGTGTGTGGTTTGCAGATATTTGTAGGAGTACAGAATGAACTCTACATAAACTTGTAATGTAGTGGGTAAAAAAAACAGCAATAACCCATTGACCACAATAACGGAAACACGTTGACACAGTGTGTGTGGGTCACTGAACAGACCCGAACGTGAGAAACCCCGTCTGGGGCACAGCAGAGTAATGAAAAAGCTGTGGAAGAGTGAGTGGAAAGATAGTGGTGAAGGTGGGAGAGGCGGTAGTAGAGGGGAGAGGGGTGGGAGAGGAGAGAAGAGGGTGGGAGAGGGCAGTACAAGAGGGAAGAAGGGGTGGGGTTGGGGGGGGCGAGAGGGAAGGGGTGGGAGAGGGGAGTGCGGAGAGGGGAGTGCGGAGAGGGGGTGCGAGAGGAGAGGGGGTGGGTGTGGGAGGGGAGAGGGAGGGTGAGGGGGGGAGAGGGGGATTGCAAGAGGGGAGAGTAAGTGGAGTTCGAGAGGGGAGAGAAGGGGGGAGAAAGTTGGAAATGGGACAGAGAAAGATATGGGAGGGCAGGTGTGGAGGGGAGGGACAGATGGGGCATGCAGAGGGGGAGAGGAGGGGGTGAAGGGGAAGAGTAGCTGAGGAGGCAGGCAGGGTTGAGGGGGTAGGAGGGTTTGATTGGGAGGCGAAAGAAGAAAGGAGGTGATGAAGAGGGTTGGGGATAATGGTAGAAGGTGTGGAAGGGGGAAGAAGGGTTTGATGGTGCTGCGGGGTTGAAGGGGGCATGATGGTTGAAGTGGGCAGGAGGGAGTGAAGGGGCAGATGGGGTTGGAGGGCGAGGAAGATTCATAGGGGGCAGGAGGGAGTGAAGGGGCAGATGGGATTTGAGGGGGCGGGGGGGAGGGGAGAAATAGAAAAGATGTCAACATTAATTAATTTGGATTTGTGCAGTATCATGCAATACAGTTGTAAACAGCCAGGTAGAAGATTTAAAAAGGTTCTAGGCTCAGATGTAGACAAGTCAACAGTGCCACTGAGTAAAGGGCCTGTCCCACTTGGGCAACATTTGGGCGACCGTGGAGCGTCAGTGACTGACGCCCGTAAAACCGTCAAGTTGCGCGACATACACGCTGACGCATGCTGTCATGCGGGTGAGGCTGTAAAATATTTTTCCTTCAATGCATGGATTTTAAACATATATATTACATTTAATACAATACAATCAATTGTGCAAATGAAAAGATGTCTGAGTCGTTCCGTTATATTTATAGATGGATTGGTCCGCTTCCAGATCCGATCACTAGGGATGGATTCAGTGAGTGTAGACTGAACTCCCCTCTCCCCTCTTCCCACCCCCATCACTCCTTCTCCATTCCCCTGTACCATTCTCCCCTCCCCTTCTTCCCTCCCCCCCTCTTCCTCCCTTTTCCCCGCTCCATTCTTCTCCCCTTATCCACTACCACCTCCTCTCACATCTCCTTCTTCCTCCCTTCTCCCATTCTCCCCCCCCCCCCAATTGTGGACCCAGCCCGCGACCAGTGATCCTCGCACACTATCCCACACACGCTGGGGACAATTTACACAAACCTGCACGCCTTTGGAGTGCGGGAGGAAACCCAAACCCTAACCCCAGCCCTAACCCCAACCCTATGTTGATAGGCTTGGTACAAGTATAAATTGTCCCTAGCGTGTGTGGGATAATGTGTGGGGGATCGCTGGTCAGTGCAGATTCGGTGGACCGAAGGGCACTGTATCTCTGAACTAAATGTGACACAGGGGCCCCAGGGGTTGGACTCGAACCGCCAATGTTCTGCCTGCTCCTCATGGGAACTAAACTGTTGGCCATGAGTTGTCCCAGAGGCAGATCTCTCTTACAATGGTCTTTCCAAAACTCCAGAGGCAGCGGACTTTTCAACTGGGTACAGGCAATGTTGTCAATGTACCAGTGCCACCCACCTGCTCCGGCCACTATCTAAATACACACTGCCCATTTTGAAGCAAGGCGGGGGGAGGTGGGGGGTGTTGTTCCCAAAGTCTGCATTTATCCCATTGTCAATGTTACTAAAACAGATGATGTGGCCTTTGTGCAGTACTATTAGTGGGATTTAGCTTTCACAGGGTGGGTCCACAAATGGGGGGCATCGGGGAAAGTGGTGGGGGGGGGGGGGTTGTAGAATGGGAGAAGGGAGGGAGAATGGGAGAAGGTGATGTGAGGGGAGGGGGTAATGGATAATGGGGAGAAGAGTAGAGCAGGGAGAAGGGAGGAGAGGGGGACGCACCCCATTTGTGGACCCAGCCTGTGACAGCTATATCCCACTAACAACTCGTGGCCAACAGTTTAGTTCCCATGAGGAGCAGGCAGAAGCTAGTCAGGGCTAGGGTTAGGGTTTGGGTTTCCTCCCGCACTCCAAAGGCGCACAGGTTTGTATAAATTGTCCCTAACGTGTGTGGGATAGTGTGGGGGGATCGCTGGTCGCAGGCTGGGTCCGCAGATGGGGGGTCGTCGGGGAAAGTGTGGGGGAGAATGGGAGAAGGGAGGGGGAGGGGGAGAAAGGGACGTGAGGGGGGGAGGTAGTAGATAAGGGCGAGAAGAGTGGAGCGGGCAGAAGGGAGGAAGAGGGGGGAAGGGAAGAAGGGGGGGGCAGAGGGAGGGGAGAATGGTAGGGGGAGTGGAGAAGGATGGTTTGGGCGGGAGGGGAAAAGAGGGGAGATGGGAGTTCAGTCTACACTCACTTAATCCATCCCTGTGAAAAAAGACGGTGATCGGATCTGGAAGCGGACCAATACATCTATAAATAAAACGGAACGACTCAGACATCTTTTCATATGCACAATTGATTTTATTGTAATAATTTTAATATATTAATGTTTCAAATCCATGCATTGAAGGAAGAATATTTTACAGCCTATCTGTGGTCCTTAACCCCAACCATAACCCTAACCCGACGTCACGACATGATGAGACACCCGAATGTCGCCCCAGGACTTTGAACATTCCAAAATCCTGGGGTGGCAGGGAAGCACCGGGCGTTACCGCGGGTCACTGCATGCGTCACGACGTGCCAACCTATTTTTAGGCTGTCGCGTAAATGATGCGCAAATGGCACCCAAGTGGGACAGGCCCTAAAATATACAAACATGCCCAAAGCCACAAAAGGAGAATGAGAAAAGAATGACAGTGTGAGAACAAGAGATAATCATCACAAAAAGATTTCATGAAATGGGTAAGATAGTTCCTATTTCCTGATGTAGAGGATAAAGGCAAGGATTATTTGTCTTAATGACTATAGGCATGTCGCACTGACCTCTGTAGTAGTGAAGACGCTTGAAAGACGTGCTGGCAAAGCTGAAAAATATCACAAACCCCCTGCTGGACCCTCTGCAGTTTGCATATCGGGCCAATAGATCTGTGGATGATGCAGTCAACCTGGGCCTGCACTTCATCCTACAGCACCTAGACCGCCAGGAGACCTATGCGAGGATCCTGTTTGTTGATTTTAGCTCTGCATTCAACACCATTGTGACAGAGCTACTACACTCCAAACTTTCTGAGTTGACTGTGCCTGAACCCCTCTGTCGATGGATCACCAGCTTCCTGACAGACAGGAAGCAGCATGTGAGGCTGGGAAAGCACATCTCGGACCCGCAGATCCTCAGCATAGGAGCACCGCAAGGCTGCGTACTCTCTCCTCTTCTCTCTCTACACCAATGACTGCACCTCCACAGACACCTCTGTCAAGCTTCTCAAGTTTTCGGACGATACAACCCTGATTGGACTGATCTAGTATGGGGAGGAATCTGCCTACAGACAGGAAGTGTCACAGCTGGCGTCCTGGTGCCGTAGCAACAACCTAGAGCTCAATGCTCTTAAGACAGTGGAATTGATTGTAGACTTTAGGAGAGCTCCCCCTCCCCTCACCTCACTCACCATAAACAACACCACAGTCACATCTGTGGAGTCTTTTAAGTTCCACGGAACCATCATCTCCAAGTGCCTTAAGTGGTGGGCGACCATCGACTCCACAGTCAAAAAAGCACAACAGAGGATGTACTTCCTACGGCAGCTGAGGAAGCACAATCTGCCACAGGCAATGATGGTCCAATTCTACACGGCCATCATAGAGTCTGTTCTCACCTTCTCCATCATGGTCTGGTTTGGCTCAGCCACCAAGCACGACACCTGGAGGCTGCAGCGAATCTGGCCACAAACTCTTTGAATCACTTCCCTCTGGAAGGCGACTCCGGACTGTCAAAGCTGCCACAGCCAGACATAAAAACAGTTTTTATCCACGAGTAGTTGCTCTACTCAACAGCCAAAAATCTGCAGTCTCCCTTTGATCTGGTATTTCATTTCGGAGTCACGTGAGTGACTTCGTGAAGAACCCGCCAGCACGCATGCGCGACATATCGTCGCTCGCATTGCAGTCGACGGCTGGAGAGGAGCGCGGCTCGTCACCAGCCCTTCATAAGGGCCACTCAGGTAAGTACCAACAACCTTGAGTTGGTTGTTCTGTGTAAGTAATTGTGTTTTCTTCCACAGAAACATGGACAGCGGGATAAATAAAGGCCGTAAAACTTCTACAAGGAGTTGTCGGCAACCCAACCCGGAGCCCCCCTCCACGGCAGGAGGACGGGCCGGGAAAAAGGCGCGCAAGCCGGGGAGCCCTGTATTCACAGGATCCGGTTTACCGACGCAGCTATGCCCTAGCGGGGTACCTGCAGTACAAACAGTCGGTACAGCGCCGGAGCAGGTGCATCCTGACTCCATCTCGCTCTCACCCACTGGGTCGTTTGCAGAGACGAGCAAGAGGGATTCGTGTGCTGATGCACGGCCCTTCTCCCTGAGCCCTCTTGAAGGAGGCAGGGATGCAATTCCACTACCTAGCCCTTCGCGGGTTGAGGTCTCACCAGGAGCCACTAGGAAGTGGTCTGGTGAATCAGGCAGGCCCGAGTCCACTGGCAGACCAAGGAGGGCCAGTGTCGACTCACCACCCAGGGGGACCAGGAGGAGTCACAAGGGTGGAGCCTCGCCTAGGTCACCGCTTCCCCCGCTGGGGGCAGGTCGGGACCGTACGCCGTCTGGGTCCAGATCAAGGACAGTCGGCAAGCCCGCGCGGACGTCGGGTCACCACGCTGCGGCGTCAGGTGCCGACCTCTCCCCACCCATGCCCTTCGAGGCAGCCGGGTCCAGCTCAGCGAAAAGGAGGCGCTTGAGCAGGTCCGCGCGGGAATCGCTCAGCTTCGCCGAGGCGGCTGGTAGCGACACATCATCACAGTACCGATATTACCTCGACGAGGTACGGACTGCTGATCGGAGCCTCCGGAGTTCCTTCGGGCGCGAGGCCTCTTACCTCCCACACCCGCCCAATGAAGGGCGCTTGGATCGTATGGAGAGGATATTGGAGCAAGTTCTTCTCAAACAGAAACAGGACACACACAGCTCCAGGGGACTCATGGATATATCCCCGTCCCCATCTATGGACAGCATAAGACCAGATGAGGAGGACATCCTGGTACATGCCCCAGCAGCACTTGAGGTCCCTCAGGAAGATCTGCTGGATGTGGCAGCCAAATTCGGGTTACCCGTATCATCAGGACAGCCCCTCAACATCAAACTGGCCGCAACCATAGATTACCTTACCAACCATCAATTGCAGGAGGAGGTCCTTGTGAAGGCCATGGAGAGACACAAGGCTCCAGGGAACTGCAATTCACTCCACGTGCCGATTGTGAACATGCCAATCTGGGGTAATATCAGCCCGGGCATCAGAGCGCAGGAAGTGAAACTGCAGAGGATTTTAAAACTACTTACGTCTGGGATCACCGCTTTTGCAAAGTCGGTAGATGGGGTTGATCTAAGCACCGAACAGGAGGATGCTCTAGCTCTGCTCTGCAATACGCAGTACGAGATCAACGCTTTCCGGAAGAGCATTATTAAACCTTCCTTGAATCCCAAATTTGCGGGACTATGCAGAGCACCTCCTACCCCCCCACCTAGACAGCTGTTCGGGGAAGACCTCCCAAAGCAGGTCAAAGAGCTGGATGACCATGCGACAACCATAGGTCTGATGAGACCACATTTTGTGGCCAGACCTTCGGCCAAGAAGACACCTTACTTCAGGCCACGAGGTCAGACCGACAGGCCAACAAGGACCTACGTTCCGGCACCTCCTCAATATCAACAGCCTCCTCAGCCCAGGCCTTTTTTAGGGCTAGGCCCTCAGCGGCCAGCATGGAAGATGCGGATTCCGCACCAACCACGAAACCCAGCACCTCCACGTCCCACCAAAAATCCCAGGGACCGCCGATAACCATGAAGGTAAGGGGGTCTGGATTCCATGCACTTGCATGTCTAACCTCACGAGTTGGGGGCAGATTACGGGGATTTAAGGAGGCTTGGGAAACCATCACTTCAGATGAGTTTATCTTGCAAAGTATTCAGGGTTATGAAATTGAGTTTATTCATGGCCAATTGCCTCCACCCCAGCATATGCCGAATCGCAAATTTGTGCTTTCCAAAAAAGAATTGGCAGAAGGCTATGCTGAAATCTTGAGTTTACAAGACAAAGGTGTGATAGAACGAACCACACATGAACCAATTGAATTTGTGTCTAATATATTTACTAAAACTAAAAAAGACGGTGGATGCCGGGTCATTATAGATTTAACTCACTTGAATACCTTTGTAAAATACACCCATTTCAAAATGGACACATTTGAAACAGCCAAATCTTTGATTTCGGAGGGCTGCTTCATGGCATGCATTGATTTAAAAGATGCATACTATTCAGTATCCATTCGGAAACATCATAGGAAGTTCTTGAAGTTTACCTGGATGGATCAGCTTTGGCAATACAAAGCATTGCCCAATGGGCTTACTACAGCCCCCAGACTGTTCACCAAACTACTCAAGCCAGTGTTATCTACACTGCGGAGACAAAATCATACGGTCATGGCTTATTTGGATGACATTCTGATAATTGGGCACACTCTGGAATCAGCAGAGTTGGCGGTTTCAGCCACAGTGGAAATTTTTCAAAAAATGGGGTTTATAATCCATCCAGACAAATCAAAGTTCCTCCCCGCACAGATCATGGACTACTTGGGGTTCACGATAGACTCCAATCGCATGATCACCACCATCCCAACTAACAAAGTTGGTGATGTGTTTCAAGCATGCAAGAACCTGGTCTGCGCCAGTATACCGTCTATCAGATTAACTGCCAGGGTAATTGGCAAAATTGTAGCAGTATTTCCAGCTGCTCAATATGGACCTTTACACTATCAGAATTTACAAAGGTAAAAAATAACAGCATTAAAACTAAATGCTGGACATTATGATAGACCTATGCAGTTGCCGGTTAAGGCAAAACTTGAGTTACTATGGTGGATTGGCAATATCCATAACTCATTTAAACCCATCATTGTGTCTCGTCCAATGGTATACTTGCAAACAAATGCAAGCTCCCATGGCTGGGGAGCTACGGACAACAACAACAGTTGTGGAGGTAGATGGGATTCACTTGAAGCTACTTTGTTGTTAGCACAAGGGATAAACTATTTGGAGATGCTAGGAGCATTCCACGGACTAAGAGCCTATTGTTCAAACATGACTAACACTCATGTCCGTCTCCAAATAGACAATACCACTGCAGTGGCTTATCTGAATCATATGGGCGGTACCAGGTCAATTTCATGCAATGAATTGGCAAACACAATTTGGCTCTGGTGTATTCAACGGAATATTTGGATCTCAGCTACCTACTTGCCAGGTGAGCTCAATACAGTGGCGGACACCAGGTCACGGAAGTTCAATGACAACATCGAGTGGATGTTGAACCCCCAAACATTCACCAAAATTACAGCCAAATTTGGTAAACCGGATATTGACCTTTTTGCGTCATGGTTGAACCATCAGGTACCAACATACGTATCATGGGAGCCAGATCCTGGGGCAATGGCGATGGACGCATTCTCGCTAGACTGGGGGAAATGGTTCTTCTATGCCTTTCCTCCATTCTGCCTCATCAGTCGGGTATTGCGGAAAATCCAGCTCGATGCTGCCAAGGGCATCCTCATTATACCCGACTGGCCTACGCAATCATGGTATCCGGTGGTCCTTGGAATGATAAGTCAACCATGGGTCCTCTTAGAGGGTTGCCCACAATTAGTGACGAACCCTGCCACAGGGGAACCACACCCCTGCCATAGTAATTTGAATCTATTGGCTTGCAGGATCTGAACAGGCCACTACTTCAGTATGGTCTATCTTCAAGGACAATGGATACCATGGGAGCATCATGCAGGGAGTTCTCAAGACGGCAGTACTTATCGTACATCAGGAAATGGGAATCCTATTGTGGCCGCATGGACGTTGCATATGACTCCGTCTCCATCACAGATGTGCTGGAATTTCTTGCGGGGCTACACCATGATCAACATCTCAGCTATAGTGCCATCAATAGCGCCAGGAGTGCGCTATCGTCCTACCTCAATATTGAGGTAGGATCCAATAAATTGGTCTCCAAACTTATGCGGGGGATATTTAATTCCAACCCGCCGAGGCCCCGTTACAACGTCACATGGGATATTGGCAAAGTGCTGACCCTGCTGAGAACATGGTCACCCATGACGGGGCTCGAATTGGACAAACTCACCCTGAAGGTGGTGATGTTGATGGCACTTACTTCAGCACAAAGGGTGCAAACGCTTCACAAGGCCAAGATCGACAGAATGATCTCTACCCCTGAACGGGTCACTTTCTTCATTGATGAATTGCTCAAGCAGCATAGACCTGGATTTACAGGGCTGCAGCTGGAGTTTCCAGCATACCCCGCTGATGCTAGGCTATGCATAGCCACCCATATCCGCCACTATATCAAAGTGACGAGGAAAATAAGGGGAATGGAGCAATACCTGTTCATCAGTCACAAAAAACCTCACCATAGAGTGACGGTGCAGACGATATCCCGATGGCTCAGGATCGTCTTGAACAAGGCAGGTATTGACACTGATGTTTTTAAATCCCATTCCACCAGGGCAGCATCAACATCGGCGGCAAAGGTCATGGAGGTGCCCATGGACCAGATACTTGCCACAGCGGGATGGGCCAGTGAAGCCACTTTTCAACGGTTTTACAATAAACCCGTCACCGTACCTGGAATGTTCGCAGGAGCCGTGCTGGATGCAGGCCGAGAGCATACAGTTACCCCTCAGTGAGGGGCCTTTCTTGTTGTTATTAATAAATATTATTACTTTTTCAGAGAAACAGTGACGGAAATTGATTACTGCTGTCCACCTTTTCAGTAGCGTGTGTGATAGCATGGACGTTGTCCAGGGCGTGAAATCACAGAAGCTTTGAAGTCTTCACGAAGTCACTCACGTGACTCCGAAATGAAATAGTAAGATTAAACGAGAACTTACCAGTTTGAGGTTTGATCTTTATTTTATGAGGAGTTGCGATGAGGGATTTCGTGCCCTCCGCTCCCAACCCTCGATCATAAAGTCAACTGGTAACTAGAGTCTCTTCAATCTTACTATAACAAGTCATTTCTTGGCTTGGTTTTTTCTGTGATTCCACACCGCGGCTTTGAAGTATGTCGCGCATGCGTGCTGGCGGGTTCTTCACGAAATCCCTCATCGCAACTCCTCATAAAATAAAGATCAAACCTCAAACTGGTAAGTTCTCGTTTAATCTTACTATTTTGTTGGTTCACATGCTTAATCAATGGTGTTTTATCATGAATGTTTTATTATTATTAATGTTTAGTGTTTTCTGGGTAATTCGTAACTGTCACTGTATGTTGTCATGCTGTTACTTGTGGGTGGAGCACCAAGGCAAATTCCTTGTATGTGAATACTTGGCCAATAAAGTTACTTACTTACTTAAATCAGAACAGGATGAAGACACATTCGGACAAAGGGCACCTTTTCAGATTGAGTAAATGAAATAACAGGCACTGTTTGAAAAGAAATACTCACAGCTTCACTACATATGCGAAGCTACTATGCACATGGAGCTCAGACAACAAACATATTTGCTGGGTCATTTCTGACCCAAGACCTTGAAATTACTTCTCAAGTAGAGCTGCACATCAGAGATCCCCTGCAGGAAAAATAACAAATAAATACATCACACAAAATGATCCCAATCCGGCAACCTCTCTTCCCATCTGCTGTCTGATGTGCTCATTGAAGGGTGCAGACTACATCACAGCTGTAGCTATTTAACTGCAAGAAATGCAACCAAAGAGAATGATGGTAGTTCACAGAGTTAGTAAAACGCAGAAAGATCATAGAATTTGCAATTCTCTTTGTCCGCAGCTGGGTAATAATTCTGGGACTGCACCATGGTTGTTATCTTTCCAAGCGTGTTTATCTGCAACAAAGGAGCGTCTCAAGGGAACGTGCTACCGGTCAGACCTGTTAATTAGCCCCACTATGTCCCCCTCCAGGGACTGAAGAAATGAACAGGAAATGTTCACAAAGTGATCATAAATACTTTTGCCACGGGCAACCACACTTCCTTAATACTAGCTCAGTCATCTCAAGACCTCACCTAGCACCATAATAATAAAATCACGAGATTCACAGTAAGGAGAGCAATATGCACTTAACACGTACAATTTTGTGTATGTTTATATCCACTAAGCAGAGGGATTTAAACAGCTCGACCTGCAATGTCCATTATTGAAAGAAGGACATTACAAACTGAGCAACACGTCATTAAGAGGTCGTCTATCAACCATGTTTCATTTTCATTGTTCAGTCTAATGAACTGTAACCCCACCAGCGAGTCTGAGACCTAAGGGAACCATTCACTTTTCAAGGATTTTAAATTAACTATGAACCTGACTTGTGTTGACATCCTCCTATCTCAATACATTTCAATGGGAACCCTGATCACTACTGGGAGAGAAGATCATTGATAATTTAGTCACAGCTGGCTCAAAAAAGTTCACACATAGTGCAAGTTTAAGGTCTGTTTGCTGACTAACTTAGATAAATGGCCAGCATTTATTTGAAAAATCGGTGGTATTTTGCATTTCTTATGAGGCTTTCTCATTGTATTATTGCTACATTCATCAATACTGGAAAGTAGATAAAGAGGTCAGGTGGTCAATGGTTTGGGGACATTGGGGAGAAAGGGAATGAGCATTGACACAAAATGCTGGAGAAACTCAGCAGGACAGGCAGCAGCTCTGGAGAGAAGGAATGGGTGACGTTTCAGGTCGAAACCCTTCTTCAGACCTGAAATGTCACCCATTCTTTCTCTCCAGAGATGTTGGCAGTCCCACTAAGTTTCTCCAGCATTTTGTGTCTATCTTCAGTGCAAACCAGCTTCTGAAGTTCCTTCCTACATAAGGGAATGAATAAGCAGCATGCAGATGGTTTGTCTTTGGGACGGCTACTTGCTGGTGGACTGAATGAAGGTTTGGGCTTTGGAAATGGATGGACATCTTCAGATTATTGTTACGAGGGAGACTGTCTAAAATGTAGAGGGTGGGGCTGGGTGGCAAAGGAGTGGTCACCATATAGGTGGTGACTCACAGGGCTCAGAGACTGCGGATCAGGATTGGGGACTCCTTCCAGGAATTAGGAATTTCAGAGATAAAAGCAAATATTGCTGTAAGGAAGTCAGGGTGGTCAAATTACAACTGCAGGGAGAGAAACGGAATGAACTTATTATGTCAATGACTTCAATCAGAAAATTCGGACCATTCTGCAGAAAGGTCATTGATCTGAAATGTTAGCTGTTTCTCTCTCCGCCTGATGCTTCCTGACCAGCTGAGCATCCGTACATTTTATGCCTTTAACCTCCAATTTCTGCAGCTTATTTGTTTTTATTTCTGTGGTTTTGCTACATGGTTTTAATGCAGGACAAGTCTGATGCAAAAAAATAAGTAGAGCATTTAATTAACTTGCAGGTTGCGCAAATGGCCCTGCAACAGCAGATACATCCAGACAACTAGGCCCAAATTCCAGATGAGGTGCAAGACCAGGAAAATGTTGACCATACTTATGCCAACATTTGTGCTTGACCTGCTGAATTCCTCCAGAAATTTGTTTGTTGCCCCTATGTTCCCCAGCAAAACTGAACCAGACCGCTGCGCAGGGAAGAATGTCATCTTGTGCAGTCTCACGTCGAGGTCCCATTGGAATCACAGGGGTGAATCATGACAAGAAGTGCCTGTGCAAAGTTTTGGAGCAACATGAAACAACTTGCAAACACATAAATAAAACAGGATTAAGCAATTGAATGTATGTGTTTATTGCATGACCTGCGTGGCCCCTTTTCCAAGGATTCAATGTCAGTCTAACATGACCTTCCCCTTTGAAATCCATGCTGATTTTTCTTGTTATAGTTCCAAATGCTTTTTTTTTCATTACAGCTCCATGAACTAAATACATTTTTTATCCCGAGGCACTTCTGCCAATTATTGTAAATCAGTGTCCTGAACTTGCAGGTGCACTTGCCAATGGAAACAGGTTCCCTTTATTTAATCAATGGAAACCCTACATTATTTCAAATTACCCTATTAAAGCTCCGCTCTGAAGAAACAATCCAAGCTTCTCTAATCTCTCTACATAACTCATTACAGATTATCATTCTGCTAAATTCCCAACATTCAACAAACATTAATTTGGATTCAATCTCCCAGGGATTCGGCAGATAGGATGTTTATACCAGCAAACTATATTAAGAGTGAGTTTGAATATTAGGTATTGAAAATAATTAGCATTGCTCCGGTGTTAATTTGCTACTTGAGTTCATGTAAAATTCTACGTTCTGTCACTTGATGAATGAAAGTTCAAGAAAGTATGTTTTTAAATATGACAGGAATGTTTCAGCCAAGCAATCTGCCAATGGACTTGTTTTAATCACAGGTGTCATTGAATCCAACAGTGCACACTGTGGTAACATTGTCCAGTACTAGGATCTAGCACTCGAGTTGTCGACCATTTTAGCTCCACAGTTCTGGAGAACTAAATTAATCAAAACGGTGGTCCCTATACAACACACCTTGTTTAAACTGAAGTGAATTGCATTCCAAAAAACTCATCTCACGCCATATCTATGCAGACATGCAAAGAGTCAGCAGAGCTTCACAGTGTTTCTATAGAGATCATAATTACTATCAGGGTATTACAGTGCCCTCCATAATGTTTGGGACAAAGACCCATCATTTATTTATTTGCCTCTGTACTCCACAATTGCACAGTCAGATTTTAATAAAGGCCATTTTTATACAGTTTGGTTTCACCATGTAGAAATCACATCAGTGTTAAAACATAGTCCCCCCATTTCAGGGCACCATAATGTTTGTTACACAGCAATGTCATGTAAATGAAAGTAGTCATGTTTAATATTTTGCTGCATATCCTTTGCATGCAATGACTGCTTGAAGTCTGCGATTCATGAACATCACCAGTTGCTGGGTTTCTTCTCTGGTGATGCACTGCCAGGCCTGTATTGCAGCCATCTTTAGCTTATGCTTGTTTAGGTAGCCCCATTTCAATTTTCTCTTCAGCATATAAAAGGCATGCTCAATAAGCGAGTTCGGTATTCCAACTGCACATGCCCTGGTCATAGGTCACTAGCTATAAACAGTCTCGGCAACATTGCTACTGCATTGTGTGCAGGCTTGCGTTCGTCCGTGTTCGGGGTCGGGCCCGGCTCTCCATCGCTGAGGGTGCTGTTGAGTTGCTGCTGGGCCGTCCCCGTCCCGGTGTCCCATCCCTGTCCGGTGGTGTCCGGGCTGGCCCTGGGCTGGCGTGGCAGCCCTGGACTTGCAGCCGCTGACTCCAGCTCGGCTCTGCCTGTCCCGCCGGGTTGGCCGGCAGCGCTCCACCTTCACCCCCCTCCCCTCAGTCCGACAGTCACCGAGATCCTGCTGAAGATGGGCAGCCGCCGGCCCTGCTCAAAGACGAGGACTCAGAGCCACTGCAGCTGGAGTTGTTCTGGTCGGACAGAGAGTCTGCGGACGGGCTCCTGCCAGCCAAGGGCAGGCCGGGCGCCCGCTGGAGTTGCTGGTGCTGTCGGTGGTGCTGGCGGCAGCAGCAACCTCCACCCCTCCCTTGCCCAGCCCCAAGCCCAGAGTCTGGTCCAGCTCCAACACCAGGTCGGGGCTGAAGGCCGCCCGCAGTCCGGCCCAGTCTAGCGCCGGTCAGGAGGAGGCTGAGCCCAGGCTGGCGCTCTGGCCCAGGCAAGGCAGGGGCACTCACTCCTCCTCAGGGTTGTGGATGAAGTGGCTGGCCGGTACCATAGAGGCAGAAGCCGGTGGTGTGCAAGATACGGCTTGTATTTGAGGTAGCGGCTGAGGCAGCGCAGATCCTCTGGAGTTGGCGCTGGCTATGGGCCTGCGAGTTCTCTGTGCTGGTTGTGGGACTGGGGGCCGGTGTTCCGTCAGTCTGGATGTCTCCGGCCGCCCCCCAGGGAGGGATGGGACACTCGAGTGGCGGTGGAGAACCGGAGACGGTCCAGTGGTGGTTCCGCCGCATTGGCGGCGCCGGACACGGGTTTGATTCTGGCTGTGGATGAAGCAGTGTTCTGTGTGCCGAGAGCCGGTCCAGACCACCCCGAATCTCCCCCCACCCTCCACTGGTCTCCTACTGAAAAAATACAAAACAATTGGACCCAAACTATACTCACTGAATCTACAGCGCTTCGTTCAAATTTCATTCACAGCATTTGACCTTTGACAAATCCCATGATTCCTTGCGTTTTTCGGAATACCAAACTCGCTTATTGGGTTCAAATCGGGGATTGACTTGGCCACTCAAGAATTGACCATTTTTTAGCTTTGAAAAACTCCTTTGTTGCTTTAGCAGTATGTTTGGGATAATTGTCTTGCTGTAGAATGGACCGCTGGTCAATGTTTTGAGGCATTTGAGGTTGAACTTGAGCAGATAGGATGTGTCTATACACTTTAGAATTCATTATGCTGCTACCATCAGCAGTTGTATCATCAATGAAGATAAGTGAGCCAGCACCTTCAGCAGTCATTCATGCCCAGGCCAAATCACACCCACAACCGTGTTTCACAGATGAGGCATGTAGATGGTTTATGCATGCAACCAATAATATAGCTACCTCAGTACCATTAACCCCACCTTAGTTAACATCAATCATAACGCTGCCCCTCCCTGGGCAATGTTCAGTAGAAGAATGTAACCAGTGCTTGCTGGCGTGTGTTATGCCCTGTGCCATCATTAAAGGATGTTTCACACTCCAAGACCGTGTGAATTGCTTATTTACATGGTGTCAGAAGTGGGATACAGACCCACACCTCCAAGTGGAGACTATGTGAATTGCTTATTTACAAGGCGGTATGCTTTGGATCTTGGGAAGTTCCTTATCTCCTCCATACTTTGCTCTTGCCATCACTGATATTAGTAAAGGGCCGGTCCCACTTGGCCATCATTAGCGCCTCATTTACACGTTATATGAAAATTAGGACGACGCATGGGTGGGCATGCGTTGCGCATGGTGAGGCATGGAAATGTATGCTGTGGCGAGCGGTATCGCATGACACTCCAGGATTTAGTACAGGAACAAAATCCTTGCGCGCCACCTGCGTGACGTATCGCGTGCGCACGCTGACGCATTGGCATCGTACGCTGGCGTCCCGGCACTGCAGGGTATTCTAATGACATCACACGCACCAGACGGCTGTGCTGGCGTGTGATTTGCACACACGTCGCGCATCACGACATGTCAACCTATTTTACATATGACACGTAAATGAGGTGCAATTGACGGCCAAGTGAGACAGGCCCTTTAATCCTCGTCTCATCTGCCCACAAGACCATTTTCCAGAACTGTGGTTGCTCTTTTAAGTACTTCTTGGCAAACAGTAACCCGGCCATCCTATTTTTGCAGGCTAACCAGTGGTTTGCATCTTGCAGTGTAGTCTCTGTATTTCTGTTCATGAAGTTTTCTGTGGACAGTGGTCATTGACAAATCCACACCTGACTCCTGAAGAGTTGGACGGGTGTTTGGGGATTTTTCTTGATTATAGAGATAATTATTCTGTCATCAGCTGTGGAGGTCTTCCTTGGCCTGCCAGTCCCATTGCGATTAGCAAGCTCACAGTGCTCTCTCTCTACTTAATGAAGTTCCAAACAGTTGATTTTGGTAAGCTTAAGGTTTGGCTGATGTCTCTAACAGTTTTATTCTTGTTTCCCAGTCTCATAATGGCTTCTTTGACTTTCATTGGCACAACTTTGGTCCTCTTGTTGATAAATAGCAATAAAAGTTTCTAAAGGTGATCGAGAGACTGGGTGCTGAGAGTCCTCTTATACCTGCATTAAAAAGGCAATTAAACACTCCTGAGCAATTACAAACACCTGTGAAGCCATGTGCCCCAAACATTATGGTGCCCTGAAATGGGGGACTATGTATAAACACAGCTGTCATTTTTACATGGTGAAACCAAAATGTATAAAAATGGCCTTGGGCAAAAAAAAAAATCAGAGAATGTGCACTTTAACCATGTGTGATATTTTTAATTACAAATCTCAAATTGTGGAGTACAGAGGAAAAAAACTAAATGATGGGTCTTTGTCCCAAACATTATGGAGGGCACTGTATTGATGATGTTGCTCTTGTTCTTATGATCATCTTGCTCATATTATGTGAGATTTCAAGTCAACAAATGTAGAGAGTTGGATAGAGCTCTAGGGGCCTGGTGGAGTCAAGGGATATGGGGAGAAGGCAGGCACAGGTTATTGATAGCGGACAATCAGCCATGATCACAATGAATGGCGGTGCTGGCTCGAAGGGCCGAATGGCCTCCTCCTGCACCTATTTTCTATGTTTCTATATCAATAATTTGGGATCTACCATTCAAAACCTGAAGTAACAGTCTAGGCCTTGCAATGATTCAGGTCCATTCACTATAAATTTAATACTCTGAGCAAATAAAAGGCAGTCTGGTTAGGCCCCCATCAGTCCATGCATCATTGTGCTTTCAGACATTTTCGTTGCACTTTCTGCTGGCTTCTACATTTTACCAACTACTCATTTGTTTTTGCAACCTCACAGAAAGAAAAATCAAACAGTACAATCATATCAATTACTCTGAAGTACTTCGATCAATTTTCCTCCCTCAGCACAATGGCAGATAGAGACCTCAAACTTAACATGCGTTCTAGATGAATAGCAGGGAGGGAGATGAGTAAAATAGAAAAGAATACAGACAAATATTATAAAAGATTCCTTCTGCTGTGTTCATCAGCTTCAACATCTCTCATCAATCATGGCTCCTTGAACTTTCCAGCCTTGTCGTCCACCCCAACAGGAACACGCCTGCCCTGAACTCTTGAAATATCACTTTCTAAAGCCTCCCATTTGATAGTCATCTCCTTACCTGCAAACTAACTTTCCCAGTCCTGGTCAAGGGCAAGTTCCTGCCCCAAATGCTTCCAAAACGCGTCTTGCCCCACTTTAGGACGTTAATGAGCCAATCTTATCCTTCTCCAGAATTATAACCATATAACCATATAACAATTACAGCACGGAAACAGGCCTTCTCGGCCCTTCCAGTCTGTACCGACCATTTATTTTCCCCTAGTCCCATCTACCTGCACTTAGACCATACCCCTCCATTCCCTTCCCGTCCATATACCTATCCACTTTACTTTTAAATGTTAAAATCAATCCTGCCTCCACCACTTCTACAGGAAGAACATTCCACACAGCCACCACTCTCTGAGTAAAGAAGTTCCCCCTCATGTTACCCCTAAACTTCTGTCCCTTAATTCTCATGTCATGCCCTCTTGTTTGAATCTTTCCTACCCTCAATGGGAAAAGCTTATCCACGTCAACACTGTCTATCCCATTCATCATTTTAAAGACCTCAATCAAGTCGCCCCTTAACCTTCTCTGCTCCAAAGAATAAAGACCTAACTTGTTCAACCTTTTTCTGTAACTTAGTTGCTGGAACCCAGGCAACATTCTAGTAAATCTCCTCTGTACTCTCTCTATTTTGTTGACATCCTTCCTATAATTAGGCGACCAAAATTGTACACCATACTCCAGAATTGGTCTTACCAATGCCTTGTACAATTTTAACATTACTTCCCTACTCCTATATTCAATGCTCTGATTTATAAAGGCCAGCACACCAAAAGCTTTCTTTACCACCCTATCTACATGCAACTCCACCTTCAGGGAACTATGCACAGTTATTCCTAGATCCCTCTGTTCCACAGCATTCCTCAATTCCCTACCATTTACCATGTAAAATTATTTTGAAGCACCAAGAATTAAAGTGATATGGCAATAAAAGTTCAGTTATCTTTGTGGGTTGAACAGAAGTAGTCCGCAAAGTGGTCACAAAACTGGAGTTTGATTTCTCCAACACAGAAGGAGACCAGATGGTGAGCATCAAATACAGTACACCAAAATAGAAGTACAACTGAATCGTTACTTCATTTGGAAGATGTATTTAGGTCTTCGGATGGTAGTTAGGAAAACATTGAAAGAGCATCCCCTGGAGCATTTCAAAGTATTGTGAAAAGGGAATCAGTAGTTAGTGGAGATTTTGGATGAATCAGGGAGTTGCGGAGGGAGTGTTCCCTCTGGAATGCTGAAAAAGAAGGGAATGGAAGTGGTTGGGGGTCATTTTCCCATACAAGCCAGAGGTGTCTGGGCACTCTGAACCAGAGCACCATGTTGTAAGCGGCCCATGTGAAAGGACAGCACCTACCAACAATCAAGGCACTATGAAACTAGCTGCAGCAAGCCCTTCCCAGAGAACTCGGCATTAAAAATCAAAAAAGAGTTACATTGATTTAAAAACAAGAATGTTCCATGTATAAATAGTTCTTACATCCGCACTCCCCTCTCCCACCTCTTCCCTCTCGCCCCCCCCACCACTTCTTCCCTCTTGTACTGCCCTCTCCCACCCTCTTCTCTCTTCTCCCACCCCTCCCCCCTCTACTACCGCCTCTTCCACGTTCACCACTATCTTTCCACTCACTCTTCCACAGCTTTTTCATTACTCTGCTGTGTCCCAGACGGGGTTTCTCACGTTCGGGTCAGTTCAGTGACCCACACACACTGTGTGAACTTGTTTCTGTTATTGTGGTCATTGGGTTATTGCTGTTTTTCTACGCACGACACTACAAGTTTATGTAGAGTTCATTCTGTACTCCTACAAATATCTGCAAACCACACAAAAATAAATCTGAATTCCAGTCTGTGTTTACAGCAGGTCAAGTTTTCAAACCATGCCGTCATGTTCAAGTCTTTTTTTGTCCGTGGACAGAGTGTGTGCGTACGGTTTTAAATATCATCACCAATTAAATGCATGGTCAGGCAAATATGGCCTTCACCCAGAATCTCTTTAAAGGACAAAATCCTTATCCCAGATAACAGCATCTCGGGAGAGAAGGAATGAGTGGCGTTTTGGGTCAAGACCATTCTTTCATTGGCTAAGACCCGAATGGTCTTAGCCAATGAAATGAGACAACTGCCACACCAAAGATGGACACAAAATGCTGGAGTGACTCAGTGGCACTGGCAGCAAAGGTCTTGACCCGAAACGTTTACCATTCCTTCTCTCCAGCGATGCTGCCTGTTCCGCTAAGTTACTCCTGCTTTTTGAGTCCATCTTCGGTTAAAACAGATTACAGATTATCTGGTGTTTTGAGCGTGGGAGCTTGCGTGCGTTACGCAGGCAACCAGACGGTATTACTGTGTTTAAACAATAACTAAAACATGCTTCTTGTTGTCAAGGGGAGTGGGGGAGGGGGGGGGGGGAGTGGAAGGAGACAAAATTGTTCGTTGTCATGCACACTTGTCATCGGCCCGAATTTGTGTAAAAGCGATTTGTTAAAAGCGATTTGCTATGGGTGCCAACGCCCCGAGCCATCTGTCCCCGCAGCCGGGGTGGGGGGGGGGGGGTAAATCGCCCGGTGTGGGTGAATCACCCTGGTGTGAGGGTTGGGGTCCGATGGCGGTGCATCTGGGTGGGCGGAGGGACCAGCCTGTCCCACACCTCTGCTCCACCCGAAGCTGCCGACACACAGCCCATCCCAGTGTGACCACATGGGAGAGACGAGGCGAAGGGCTGCCATGGCCTTGGGAGAGTGGGGGCTGTCCCGAGGGATGCACTCCTTTAGCGCTTACAACGCGGTGCTTGGGTTCAGATTGCCCAGTTACCGATGGCTTATATGGGAAAATGACCCCCACCGGCCAGTGATGTGATGGACGAGGGGTCTGGACCAATCGCTGACAAGTCCCCCCCCACGACATCATGTCCGTTATTCGGTGAGTTGGGTTGTAGGCGACGCAGCCTTTCGGTGAGATGCCGTTTCGGCAGAGCGGCCTTTCGGTGAGTTTGCTTTTAGGCGTCCCACCCTTTCGGTTAGGTGGCGTTTCGGCTTAGTTTCCGTTCAGTTATTTGGCTTCCATTTCTTTGCTTCGGCTTCTCGTCCTTCGATGCCACGTCTGTACACGGTCCTTGCAAGTAGTAGAATGGGAGGAACTATAATCAAGATAGCTGTGGGAGTCTTTGGACATGTAATGGATATTGGTGACAAACCTATCTTCCAAATGAGAGTAAGAGAAGTCGAGAAAGGGAAGGGAAGAGAGTCAGATGCACCACGTGACAGTGAGAGCAGCTTGGAAATCGATAGCAAAGGCAATGAAACCATTGAGCACTGCACAAGAGCAAGAAGCAACACCAATTTGCTTATCAACAAAGTGATGGAGGGAGACTGAAACAAGGAATTTTGTTCAGACATCCTACAAAGACACAGGGCTAGATCAGAGCCATGAATGTTCCCATAGCTACCATTTACAAATGGAGCAACTGAATAACATTAGAGGAGATTTCTTCAATGTGAAAGTGAATTCAGCCAGGCAAATTGGTATGCAGGTGGTTTGAGAAGTTTGAAATTAAATTGAAATTGTGACTGTATTTCAGGCCATCCTTGTGTGGGATAGGCATGTTGATGGATTGAATGTTCCAGGCTCAAAATGAGCTGGTGGAGACTTGTCGTTGAGTCAGAATGCTGCCACAGTATTATACAAATGGACAGCACTAGATAAAGAATGCAGTCCATAACTACCCTTTCAAGACAAGTAGAGATAGCTAACAAAACGCAGGACTTGCTGGCTCTGCTCCTATCCCAAAGGTGCACTTTTAAAAAGTGCCTATTGAAGATCCTTAATATATTTTCCTTTGCTCTGTGAATATTAGATGCTGTTGTTATCTTTAAGTAAGCCACTAATTCATGAGAAAGGAGGGAAAAAACTGTAATCACAATACATTTCAAAGGAAATACACAGCTGACTGAATTAGCATAGTAAGTAAGGTCAAAAGAGACCTTCTTGGAAATGACACAAACACAATAAAGAGTTCTGTCAGCCCAAGGTGATTATTATGATGCAGATAATGTGCTAATGCACCTGGAAGATGCAGCTATTAATATAATAATAGGCACTTTCCCCTGCTTTGAACCGGAATATAATGAATGCAAATAGCCTTTGCTTATTGATGACAAGATTTCAATATGACATTATTAAAATGTAACATTTTTGAAATACATTTATTTTTAGTGATGTTACATTTTTAGGATGAGACTAACTGAAACGCCAATTAGAAAAAGGCTATCTTGAAGTTCTTTGAAGATAAACACAGTGGATCAATAATTGTATGCCAAATCCTTTCAGGTCAGTAACAAGCAGTAAGCTCAATTTACAGATTTGATCAATTTACTACCTTCCTGCATTTCTGATATGAATAATAATCAATATTCCATGTCCATTCACTCACAATGCCTCACTATTTCCCTCACATCTGCTGCTGAATCAGTAGCTATCAGACACCATCAGTGAAAATGGCATTATCAGGATGGTGGAGACATCATTCCCAGCAACAGACCCTTAATGAATTGGCTTCATGCTTTTCTTCCCAAACATAATTAAAAAATGGAAATGTGAATCTTAGGATTGTGTGGAAATTATTTTCCCATTTGGATATTCAGAATATCTGGGCCCATGAGTTTATTGTTTACTCCAAGCGCAGTGTATTAATGACATGTTGTCTCAATTAGCTTTAACACACAATAAACAGATACTGTCCTTTATAAAATTAATACAGACCAGAATTGATCTTATCATGGGAAATAAACCAAATAAGAAAATTAATTCAAACAGCTTTTACAAACCATTGCCCAACACCACCCCAACCCAAGGAAAAAAAAAGCAATTTTAATGGAAGATATTTTTGTTGTACATGGTCTTAAGGTGGGCTCAGGTATTAGATTATTCATGTTCACAGACCTTTCATTCAGTTTTTAAAGAAGGAACTGCAGATGCTGGAAAATCGAAGGTAGACAAAAGTGCTGGAGAAACTCAGCGGGTGCAGCAGCATCAATGGAGCGAAGGAAATAGGCAACGTTGCCTATTTCCATTGCTCCATAGATGCTGCTGCACCCACTGAGTTTCTCCAGCACTTTTGTCTACCTTTCATTCAGTTGCTTGGAGAAACAGCCCAAAATGCAATTCTGGAAACTCAGTATATTCCATAAGAGCAACAATATCACAGGGTATCACACGCTGGTAAAGGTGTCATGAGAAGGAGGAACAAGAACTTTTTGACTAAAGGCACAGAGTCAAAGTGCTGAGTGAGAATACTTATACAACAGGCTAATCAAGTTTGCAGCATATGGTGAATGCAAGTTTGCCCCCTTATGGTTTGACCTGAGGATGAGGCGATTAGTGTTGTTTACTTGGACAGAGGTCATAGACCAATGGACCAAAGGGTCAGGCAGCAAACAAAATTGGTAACTTAGTGAAGGATAGAACATGAGGCCACTTTTTTCTGAAGCATCTCGGGTGTGGAGAACGAAAGGTCAGCCATAACCTAGAGATGGGGGTTTCATTATGGAGAATTTTAGTGCTGAAGACTAGGACATTATTTTGCATGAGACTCAGACATTATCTTGCATGAGCTCCTATTCTTATTTGAACCATACCTCACTGCTTGCAAAAACACACAGATGAGAAAACATGCATGGCTATAATCAATTACTGTATGATAAACTTGGTCTCATCACCACATGATCTCAGATTTTCATTATACCAACATGCAAAGTGTGTTGGCTAAGAACATTAAAAAAGAGCAACCAAAGCACCGAGGTTCATTTCTAAGGATACAAATAGAGAGCAAATAGTAATGATAAATTTGTTTGAAGCCTCAATTACACTACATCAACTGGCACCAGTTCTGATTTCCATTTGCAATAGGGGTTAGAAGCACTGGAGGAGATGCAAAATTCATTTCCATGGATACAAAGATTGAGAAGTTACAACTAGTAGGAAAGTTTCAAGTCTAATGCTTTCCCTGGAATAATTTGGCAGAGGTCTCCATATGGAAGTATTTGATACAGCAGACGAGGAGGAGCTATTTCCACTCGTGCAAAATATTAAAATGAGGAGCCATAAATATAAGGTGGTCACCAATGAGCTCAAGAGAAACCTTGTTACTCAGAGGGTAGCATGAATATGGAACTAAATTGAACAAACATACCACAAGAAAGAAACAAAAAAGTTAGATAATGGAGAAAAGAATAAATTGATTTATTTTGCTGGACCAACTGAGTTTCTGATTAATGGCCGGAGCAGGGAAGAGATCTATGGAAACAGAAGACATCAATGTAGTCTCAATGGGTAGAATGACCTGTTACGATGATTTAAATCAATTTTAACTATGAACATTTCAGTAAAGAGCTTCATCGTATCCAATTTATTCACATTTTCATCACAGTAACACCTAACAGAAGATCTAATGCCACCCATTCAAGTATTTCCATTTTGAATTGCAGCTTGCCTACAGCTGTTAATTAAAGGCAAGTATTTGGTAATGAGACTTAAGAAATAAGTCGAAGCTGTTAATAGACAAACTGAAGAATTGAAACAATTTCTCTCAGAATTCAACAGCAAAGAACAGCTAATTAATTCCATGTAACCATCATCATTGACAGTTAACAAACTGATCAGTATTCATTTGACTTATCCCCCACTTATCACAAGCCTCATGAACTTTTTATTCCACCCAATTAGATGCAATCATTATCTACCTCATCTATTAAGTAGACGCCCCACAGCTTAAATAATGCAGGTCTGGGATTCCATGTAGCCAGTGCAAAGTAGAGAGGCACATGAGCCTGAAAACCTCTTTGGATAATTAACGCATGTCCTCATCACAGTTACATAACCCAATGAACAGGAAGGATGAATGCCAGTTAGCTGTAATTTTATTAAATGGATACTTAGTTGATTGATCACCGATGGAGGTGGAAAAGTGAAAGTCAATCAAAAAGATTTCATTGTTGGAAACACAAGAGACTGCAGATGCTGGAATCTGTAGCAGAAAAATAAACTGCTGGAGTAACTCAACTGACCAGATAGTGTCTGTGGAAGGAAACTGACGGCAGATGTTTTGGGTCAAGACTTTTCCTCAAAGATTGTAAGAGTGGAAGCAAGATAACTGGTATAAAGAGGTGAAGGGGTGGGGCAAGAGATTACGTATGGTAGGTGGATCCAGTTGAGGGGTGGCTTGTTTGATGGGGTTGGGTGGGGGAAGAGAGGGATGGGGATAACAACAGAGGCTAGGTCAGTGATAAATAGAGGTATCCAGAGGCTGTAAATGATGGAATTTGATGGGAATGGAAGGTGATGTATGGGACTAAATAATGAAGGTGGGCTGGGCAGATGGCAACAGTGGGGTTGGGGTCCAGATTGGAGGAATGGGTGAGCGGTGGGCAGGTGGCATTTTACACCCTTGTAAAAGCTACAGACTGAACATTGCTCAATTTACCAATTAATATCAATATCTGTGGCAAAACATTAACCCAACATTATAAACTCCATAACTAGCTGGCAAAGGCTGGACAAACTCAATATTATATTTTGCACTAAATGTTGTATCCTTTTCATTGCACCTTAGTACATGTGCCAATAATAAACTAAACTAAAGTTAGGGATTGTCCAAAGGGATTGATGAGTAAGAAGAAGAGTCCTGACCAGAAACGTCATCTTTCCATTCCCTCCACAGATCCTGCCTGACCTGTTGAGCTCCTTCAACACCTTGATTTTTGCTCAGGATTTCAGCATCTTAAGTTCATTGTGTGTTCAGCTAGGAATTCAACTGGATTCAAGAAACTCATGCAATTGTGTTTCACACATTGAAAGAGACCAGGATCCGTTATCTCAAGGTAGAATAAGATAAATTAGAAGTTCTAAAAGGTTATACGCCTGGTGGAGGAGGTGACAGACAGAAAATAAACAAGAAGGGATCAGAACACAGGAGCTACTATGTTTGGAGTCTAAAAAGGTTATCAAACAGTATTATGCGTGAATAAGGACAGTACAATCCAATTGTGTGCAAGTCTAGGGAGGGTAGAAAGAAAAAAAACCACCAGCAAAACATTGGAATACAGGTGGATTTAAAGCATCTTTTCACTGAGACCAAAGATTTGCAGATGAAACTAAAAATTCCAGAAGTTTGAACATTACAGGCAAGGATTTAGACAATAAACAATAGGTGCAGTAGGTCATTCGGCCCTTCGAGCTAGCATCGCCATTCACTGTGATCATGGCTGATCATCCACACTCAGTACCCCATTTCTGCCTTTCCCCATTCCCCTGACTCCGCTATCTTTAAGAGCTCTATCCAACTCTCTCTTGAAAGCATCCATAGAATTGACCTCCACTGCCTTCCGAGGCAGAGAATTCCACAGATTCACAACCCTATGTGTGAAAAAGTTTGTCCTCATCTCTGTTCTAAATGGCTTGCCCCTTATTCTTAAACTGTGGCCCCTGGTTCTGGACTCCCTCAACATTGGGAACGTGTTTCCTGCGTCCAGTGTGTCCAAACCCTTAATAATCTTATATGTTTCAATAAGATCCTCTCTCATCCTTCTAAATTCCAGTGTATACAAGCCCAGCCACTCCATTCTATCAACATATGACAGTCCCACCATCCCAGGAATTACCAGTCTCCTGGGTATTCCAATATGGTTGGCTATCAAACAGTCAGATACAGAAGTCCGGCACAATTGTGATGGAGTGAGTTTTAACCTACATCACCTGAAGAAGGACCCAAAGATGAAGCATGATACTTTCAATGAGGCCTTACTGTGAAAGGAAATGGAATGGCACTGGGGAATCTAAAATGGGCAACAACATAACAAACTGCATCAAGGTTCGCATGTAAAAATCACATGGTTGAAAAGTTCATTTTTAAAATCACTTTGTCTGAATATGTAGTTTTGGCCCATTAATTCCATTCTTGTTCTTTGTTGTTACTTAAAATAAATCACGGCATTACACCAAAGCAATTCTCATTATTATCCACAGGTGCAAAGACTTTCCTGAACCATTCTTCATCATAAAGTAAAAACACAGGCAAAAAGTGAGGAAATAACCTGCAAAGGGGGTCGTGTAATGCAGAGATCAGATTCAGTACTGTAACAATGTAAACCTGCACACTGGGGAGTCATACGCTTCAAGCATGAAAAAAAACAGGAAAGATATAAAACTAAGCACCAACACAGGAACAAGTAGCAATGCCAATGAAATACATCAATATCAGCTTAGGAAACAAAATGATTTGATCATGGTAAGAGTAAGTCGTCAGCAAAACCAGGGGAGGCAGAGGAACTAAACAATATATTTCACTCAGTAACTTGTGTTATTTTGTTGTCGAGTTTTTGCCATAAGGAAGTGTGTGTAAAATTAAACCCGCTCTCCTACAGGAGGCACATTTAATCATGTTTCCATACATCTAATGTATTCTATCTATGTAGCAGTGACAGTTATGTTAGCAAAATTAACAATCTTCAGGCCTAAAGTTACATCTACAACAGAGCCATCATTCTCCAACGCTCCAGATAAGACAATCCAAGTTTGTCCAACCTCTCCTTATAAAATAAAGGGGCACTGAAGCAGGGGGCCTGCAGTCCCACCACTTTTTTGGCTACACGTTTCAATGTCTCCGGCTTTGGACGAGGCGCTGCTGTGCTCTGAGCAACCTGGTCGTGGGTGTTGGAGAGCCGGGGTGGAGGGAGAGATGGAAGCAGAGGCAGCGGCGGGGGAAGATGCGGACGGGGAGCCGGGCTGGTGAGTGTTTGCCGGGCCGGCGAGCCGCTCGCTGGTCCTCCGACCAAGGAGCAGCCTCAGTGCAAGAGTCCCGGGCCGTCGGAGGCGTTGGAAGCGTTGTGCCGCTGCCGAGAGAGTCTCTGCGCCAAATTCACCCTGGTGACCGGCATGGACTAGGCTGCGGCTCGGTGCATCCTGGAGGACAACCAGCGGATGCTGGAAGTAGGTACCAAGCACTGGGTAGAAGCGGTGGAAGATAGTGGCCTTCAAATGGGGGTGGTTGGAGAAAGCATCCTGCTTGCCTGCTAGATTTTCACTTACTGTAACTGCAGGAAAAATGTTCCAGATGTTGGGGGAGTCTAGAACCAGGGGTCACAGTTTAAGAATAAGGGGTCGGCCATTTAGGACTGAGGACTATCTTTCTTCACCCAGAGACTTGTGAATCTGTGGAATTCTCTGCCACAGAAGGCAGTGGAGGCCAATTCACTGGATGCTTTCAAGAGAGAGTTACTGTAGAATTGGCTCTTAAGGCTAACGGAATGAAGGGATATGGGGAGGAAGCTGGAATGGGTTCTGAATTTCGACGATCAGCAATGATCATATTGAATGGCGGTGTTGGCTCGAAGGGTCGAATGGCCTACTCCTGCACCTATTTTCTAGGTTTCCTCCACTTTTTGAGGTAGGGGATGCCCTGTATTATTGGCCCCCAGTTTTTGAAGGTCGAAGAATAACAAAAATATTAATCACCTGCTCCTATCTCTCATGCAGGCCCTACATTATCTTAAAAATACTTCAAATAAAAAACATTGAAATCATAGTTCTACAATGCACTAAAACATGGTTTTAATACATCAAATTTCAAAAAGTCCCTTCCGCACCTCCCTCCCACTCTCCCCCCACTCGGTTGCCCCACCCCCTCGCCGGGTACCCCCAAGGCCAGTGATCACTCAGCCCTCCCACTTTCAAAAACGCTCCGTGGCCCCTGTAACTAACACCCTCTAACCAGCCAGCTTCCTGGTAAACCTCTTCTGTACTCAAAAAACTGTGCCCAAATTATTAAATAATAATAAATTGACTATTCCAATGCTTTCTTGCTTGGCATTGAATCTTCACTTTAAGCTCTGCTTCGAATATCCTAACTCTCAAGCCCTGTTTACCATATAGCTGTACTCACTGGCCAGATGTCTGGAAGGGTCCAAATATAAAATTATTATTTTCATGTTAAAATGTATCCGCAGCCTTGCCCTTCATTGACCTTCCAATATCCTCTACTACCACAGAGGATATTGCCCTTCCATGTCTGACCTTGTGTGCATCCCTGATTTCTTTTCACCCCATTATTTGGAATATGAATTTAACTGTTTACATCTCAGGAAATAATAGAACAATGTTGGTAATTGAGACCATATTATTGCTTATTTATGTCAAGGAGGCTCTATACATTAGTTGCTCCGTATATTTTATGTTTCTATTCCCTAGCAGAAATCTAATTATTCTCAGAACGGCATAGTGGCACTGCAGTTAGTGCTGCTGCTTCATAGCTCCAGTGACCTAGGTTTAATTCTGACTTCTTATGCGGTCAGTATATTTACATATACCTCCTGTGACCCCATGGGTTTCCTGCAGTTGCTCCTGTTTCCTCCCACATTCCAGAGACCAGTTGACACATTAACTGGTCACTATAAATTAGCCTAAGTGCTCAGATGGATTGGAGGGAAGAAATGGGGTGGTTCGGAGTGGGATTGTTTGGGTTGGGAAGAGTTGATGTGCATTTTGGGGATAAAATGTTTTTAAATTTTTTTTTAAGTGATTAGGAATGTTGGGATTTCCTTAAAACTGGCAGAGACCTGATGGGCTGAATGGCCTTGACCCCCAAGATAATTTGAGGATTAGGAAGTAATAGGTTCAAGCATTCATAGCCTTTGAGAAGCGATCTCAAGACTTCCAATATCTTTATGTGCAGAGATGTTTCCTGATACTACTTCAGAGAGGCCAAGCACTTGTTTTAAGGTTTTGCACTCGTTTTAGAAAATCACCAAAAAGGAATGAAAATTTCTATCTATATTATCAAATCCTTTGATCCTTTTAACACATCCATAAGATTGCATTTCAACCTTCAAAACACAACAGTACAAAATCAGGTCTATTACGACCAGCCATCATAATTTAACAATGATATCATCCTGATTTTACTTCGGAGCCACTCGAGTCACATGCGAGCGACAGGCAGGGAGGAGCTTGCTCCTCTACAGCAGGGACCTGCAGGTAAGGAAACTAACCTGAGGTCCTGTTTCTTTTCAGGTGACTCTGTTCAGGGTCTCCAGGCCGCCTCAAAACTGACTGCCACCAGGCAGTCAGTAGCGGCACCAACAGACTGGAGTCGGGAAGAGCCCGTTGACCAGGAGGGTCCGGGCTCACACACTGGCAGCCCACAGGACACCGCAGGCTGACGGCATGTGTAAAGGAGTGGGGCTTTCAGGCTCGCCGTACGAAGCAAGCGACGGCAGAGCAGCAGCCCCGACTCTACACCGCAGCCCACAAGACACTGCGGGCTGACGGCATTATTAAAGGATTGGGGCTCGCAATTCGGAGTGAGCAGCATCCCCGACTCTACTCCACAGCCTGCAGGGATACTACGGGCTGTCTACATTAACCAGGTAATGGGGCAGAGCGGCAGCCCGACTCTACACCGCAGCCCGCAGGGTCACTGTGGACTGTCGGCATGAGTGCAGCATTGTAAAGTGGGAGTGTGCCAGCTGGCTGGGAACTGCCCAAGGGAACTTTGCAAACTTTACACCTGTTCCAACCTCTTGCCTGCCCGGAAGCCAAGGAGAGGCAAAAATAAAGGGAGAGTGGGCTCCTCCACCGGATGCTTCTTAAAGACCCTCAGGTAAGATACTAACCTTGAGTTGCTGAGCTTCTGTACTAGACTTTGCTTACAGATTTGATGGATGGAGACCAGAATGAAGGCATCAAAGCATGCCTCCAAGGGCCATGGGACTTTGGATGGGAGTCAGCGGGCACCATTCCCGGAGCTGCCCGCAACACCGGCAGCACCTGCTCTGCGGACCGGAATATGAACGCGGAAATCGGGGAGCCCTGCGCAGCCAGGACCCGTCTCTCCACCACGGCTGACCATGGAGCCGCGAAATGGTAGGTGCACCGCGCGGGAGCAGGGTAGGCAAGACCCCGACTCCCTGCCACTGTCACCTAAGCATAGGGACAGTGGAGCAGAGGTGCGTAAACGTGTGACCCGCTCGGCGGCATGTTCTGTCTCCCCTACTATGCAGGTCACCAGAGGGCGGACCACGGGGAGAGCTGCGCCCAGGTCGTGCCCCGCTGCAGCGGAAGGCATCGACATGCCGCCGGGGGTAACGTGCTAGATTGCGGGCCAGTGATGGATCTGGTGGGAAGTCAGGGAGCCCTGCAGGAGCAGGAGGTACTGGCTCACCACCAGGTCAGGCTGCCAGAACCTGGATTAGGAGGTGAAGGCAGTCCGGTTGATGAACCCACCTCCCTCCAGCAGTGTGCAGACAAACACCATATGCAAGACCTCGGGGGCCACCTGAAAGACCAGTAAGGACCAACACGCCAGCAGCACCTCAACACAACCCAGCAACGACGGAACACCAGAAACCAGAACGTCAGGCCCGCCGTTAACCATGGTGGTAAGGGGGTCTGGTTCTCTTGGAAGTGCTGCATGCATAACCTCACAAGTAGGAGGGAGGTTACATACATTCTGGGGCTCTGATTGTCACTATCCCAGGGAACAAAGCAATAGACATAGAGGCATGTAACAGCCTTGCTTGCGCCAGGAAACTGACTATTAGACATGCTGCTAAGTTAATTGGTAAACTTGTAGCTACATTCCAGCCACATAATTTGGGCTGTTACACTATCAAAGCTTGCAAAAAGCAATAATCTCAGCATTAAAAGCGAATGCTGGACATTTACGAGCCTATGCAGCTGCCAATTAAGCCATAAATTGAGCTACAATGGTGGATTAGCAATGTTTGTGATTGTTAAATCCCATCATTACATCAAACCATTAGTCGTGTTACAAATCGACACAAGCGCCAAGGGCTGGGGAGCTACCGACACCATTCCAGTTGGGGCGGTAGATGGGATTTGCACGAGTCTACTTTTCTTCAATCACAAGATATAAACTGTTTAGAAATGCTGGGAGCATGTCATGGGCTACGGGCTTAATGCACTAATCTGCAGCATACGCATGTCCGTCTTCAATAATACCACTGAGGTGGCATATTTAAACCTTACGGGTGGTATCAAGTCAATATCTTGTGATGAATTGGTAACATTAATTTGGCTCTGGTGGATTGAAAGAAATATTTGGATATCAGCTACGTACCTTCCGGTTAAGCTCAATACAGTGGCGGACACTAGGTCACAAGTATTTAATAACGACATCAAGTAGATGTTGACCCTCCCAATATTTGCTAAAACTATAGCCTAATATGAAACACCAGATATCAACCTCCTTGCATCCAGGTTGAGCCATTGGATACCAACATATGTCTCTTGAGAACCAGATCCTGGGGCAGTGGCGATGGACGCGTTCTCGCTACATTGGGGGGGGGGGAAATGAGTTTTTCTATGCTTTCCCCCATTCTGCTTCATCAGACAGGTGTTGCAGAAAATACAACCAGATTCTGGAACAGAAAGGACCATGGACATCGTACAGCAGCATGCAGAAAGAGTCCACTAGGAAGCAGTACCTCACCCACATAAGGATATGTGAGGTTTCTATAGTCAGACCTAGACCACCTACATATCTGCTACGATCTCCAATGTGCTGGAATCCTCACGGGCCTGCATTATGATGAGTCCCTCAGTTACAGTGCCATATACAGTGCCAGGAGTGCACTGTTATCCTATCTCAACATTGGAGTGGGATCTCACCAGCTGGTATCCACACTGAAAGGTATGTTCTATCCCTCCCCGACATATTACCAGAGATATAGGGGTGGTGTTGACCCTACTCAGGAGCTGGTCGCCTTTGGCAGATTTACCACTGGACTTATTCACCTTCAAAGTGGTGATGGTAATGGCACTGAACATAGCACAATGGGTCCAAACTCTACAGGAATTACCTGGATAGAATGGCTTTGACCCACAATAAAATGACTGCGTGATAGAAGAGTTGCTTAAACTACACAGACCTGCGACTACAGGTCTGAAAATGGGAATCAGGAGATGGTTCAAGGTGGTATTCGGTGCAGCAGGTAAGACACTACATTTTTAAAATGTCATTGTTGATATCTGTGATTCCACACCGCTGCTTTGAAGAATGTCGCGCATGCGTGCCTGGCAGGGTCTTCACGAAATCCCTCATCGCAACTCCTCATAAAATAAAGATCAAACTTCAAACTGGTAATTCTTGTTTATTCTTACTATTAAACCACATTGTACCCTTTTCCAAGGCATTTATATCATTTGTTATCCTTAACTAAACCGGTCTTCGTACTGGGGATCGGACAAATGAACTCTTCAATTTCTGTTCTCCATCTCCTGCTTGCTAATTCTATGAAGGAGTCTGGCCAAGCTGTAATGACCTTTCAGAGACCAGTCAACACAGCAGAAATCAAACTGGTTTGAATGAGTCTGACGGTACTGAAAGAAGATAATCATCCATCGTGCTTGTTCTTGGAACGTGCTGCCTGGGTGATGGTGGAGACATATATGATTTAAGAGCCTTTTAGATATATATAGTGCATTCAGATCCCTTAACTTTTTCCACATTTTGTTACTTTATAGCCTTATTCAAAAATGGATTAAATTCATTTTTTTAAATCATCAATCCACACACAATGCCCCATAATAAAAATACAAAAACAGGTGTTTACAATTTTCTGCAAAGTAATTAAAAAGAAATAACTGAAATATCACATTTACATAAGTATTCAGCCCCTTTACTCAGTACTTTGTTGAGGCACCTTTGCCAGCAATTACAGCCTCAAGTCTTCTTGGGTCTGACGCTACAAGATTGGCACACCTGTATTTGGGTAATTTCACCCATTCTTCTCTGCAGATCCTCTCAGCTCTGTCAGGTTGGATGGGGCGCATCGATGCACAGCTATTTTCAGGTCCCTCCAGAGATGTTTGATTGGGTTCAAGTCCGGGCTCTGGCTGGGCCACTCAAGGACATTCACAGACTTGTCACAAAGCCACTCCTGCGTTGTTTTGGCTGTGTGCTTAGGGTCGCTGTCCCGTTCGAAAATGAACCTCTACACCAGTCTGAGGTCCAGAACGTTCTGGAGCATTTTTTCATCAAGGATCTCTCTGTACTTTGCTCTGTTCATCTTTCCTTCAAAGCTGACTAATCCCAGTTCCTGCTGCTGAAAAACATCCCCACAGCATGATGCTGCCACCACCATGCTTCACCGTAGGTATGGTATTGGCCAGGTGATGAGCAGTGCCTGGTTTCCTCCAGACGTGACGCTTCGCATTCAGGCTAAAGTGTTCAATCTTGGTTTCATCGGACCAGATAATCTTGTTTCTCATGGTCTGATAGTCCTTTTGGTGCTTTTTGGCAAACTCCAAGCGGGCTGTCATGTGCCTTTTACTGAGGAGTGGCTTCCGTCTGGCCACTCTACCATAAAGGCTTGACTGGTGGAGTGCTGCAGATATAGTTGTCCTTCTGGAAGTTTCTCCCATCTCCACAGAGGAACTCTGGAGCTCTGTCAGGTTCTTGGTAACCTCCCTGACCAAGGCCCTTCTCCCCCGATTGCTCAGTTTGGCTGGGCGGCCAGCTCTATGAAAAGTCCTGGTGGTTCCAAAATTCTTCCATTTAAGAATGACGGAGGCTGCTGTGCTAGTTGGGACTTGCAATGCTGCTGCAATTTTACCAGATTTATGTCTCCATACAATCCGGTCTCAGAGGTCTACGGACAATTCCTTTGTCTTCATGGCTTGGTTTTTGCTCTGCCATGCATTGTCAACTGTGGGACCTTATATAGACAGGTGTGTGCATTTCCAAATCATGTCCAATCAATTTAATTTACCACAGGTGGACTCCAATCAAGTTGTAGAAACATCAAGGATAATCAATGGAAACGGGAAGAACCTAAGCTCACTTTTGAGTGTCATAGCAAAGGGTCTGAATACTTATGTTAATGTGATATTTCAGTTATTTCTTTTTAATTACTTTGCAAAAATTTCTATACGCGTGTTTTGGTTTCTTCATTCAGGGGTATTGTTTGCAGATTGATGATAAAAAAAAGAAATTAATCCATTTTAAAATAAGGCTGTAACGTTATAAAATGTGGAAAAAGTGAAGGGGTCTGAATACACTGTACACAGATATGCAGGGAATGGAGGGAAATGGATCATGTACAAGGATAAGAGAGTAATTCAATTTTGCATCCTGGTCAGCAAAGACATTGTGGGCTGAAGGGCCTGGTCCTGGGCTGTATTCTTCTATGAATAATTAAACATGGTAAATCTAGCTACTGATCCCCGTGCCACTGGACACAGCATTTGTTATTTATTCTAATAAAACCTTTGTAATTTTAAACAACACCATTGAGTCTTTTCTGCTGTCAAATTTGACAACCACATCTTCTCTCGTCTCCCTCTATCACTCAAGTTCCTCATCCCTGCTATCAAACTCTTTTTTAACGTAAATGTTAACACCTCCCTAAACCATACTGTTTTTAAATAAGAAAGCATACACCATTTGAGGATCAAGCTGTAAGTAACCTGCCAAGGTTTTGCACAACCAAAGTATTTGTCTGGATATCTTTGCTGGATGTCAGGTACATAGTTAAACTACTGGGGGAGTGCTTATATGCACTTTAAAACTGGAAACACATTCCCAGGCTGGAGGATATTTAAAAAATATTAAAATTCAACTGGCATGATTTATAACATCACACTGTGGGAATATTAGCACCTGGCAACATACTTACAGCCACTCACTTCATAACTTCTATTATGAAGTAAAATGTAATATTTCAATAGAATTTCCATTTTTTTCTCCTTACCTTATGAAAACTCAGAGCAAAACAAGGCATCATCATATTTTAAGCAGTCATTTATTGTCACCTGCACATCACGATCCAAATAACACTGTTCTTCAAATGAGGCCAGAAATAAAGAAGGCAACAATACATTCACTGAAAAGGTAGCACACCAAGTCTGTTGCACTGTTGTTTCCCCTCAATTGAAGGGTTCTGCTGCTTTCTTGGAGCAGCTCTGATACAAAAAGTATTTATGTGTGAGTGAGAGTTCACAGGTGTTAGTGGCAGTACCCAGCATACCAGGAGGCATGGGGAGAGGGGATGCAATAGGAGCCTGATAATACAATCTCAGTTTTCTCACATTATGCCCAAGGCAGTGCAAAATGGATCAGAACTAAAATTTGTTGCTGATGTTTCACTTTCCTACCCCCAAGGGTTAAGTTCAGAGACGGAAAAAACCTAGTATCTTTCACACTGAGATTGGCCAATAGCACAGACGTGGATATGATAATACGATCTTCTCGGTCTGCAAGACTCAACATTATGTCCAGTGGTGGATTTCGATTTTGTTTGCAACATAGGAACTGGAGAAACCTGCTTATTCTCACAAACATATAAAATCATTAACAGGGAGGATGTGAATAGAATCCAGAATTAGTGGTTGATTAGAGATAGTCAGCAAGGTTTTGCATTTGGGAGATCATGTCTCAGGAATGAAGAAGTAACCAAGTCTGTTGACGATGCATGATTAGTAAGTTTACAGATGACACTAAAATAGATGGTGTCATAGACAATGATGGTAATCAAGAATTACAATGGGATCTTGATCAGCTGGGCAAGTGGGCAAGCACTGGGGAGTGTTGTAGGGCATTGGAATATAGGAGTACCCATATGTGGTACCCTTAAGGTGGCATCACAGGCAGACAGGATGGTGAAAAGGGTTTGGTACTTAGGGCTTTGTCAGCCAGGGTATTGAATGTAGAAATTGGGACTCTGTTAAAGTTCTACAAGGCATTGTGAGGACGCATTTGGAATATTGTGTTCAATTTTGGTTACCCCATTACAAGAAAAATGTCATTAAGCAGAGAAGATATACAAGAATGTTGCTGGGACTCGAGGGCCTGAGCTATCGGGCAGGCTTGGACTTTATTCTTTGGAGCGCTAGTGAAAAGTAGTGATTTTTTGAAAGTGCATAAGATCATGAGAGGCATAGATAGGGTGAAAGCTCATATTTATTTACCAATGGTAGTTGAAGCAAGAACTTGGGGGGCATAGGTTAAGATGAGAGGGGAAGCCTGAGAGGCGACTTCCTTCACTCAGAAGTTAGTATATGGAATGAGCTGCCTGGGGAAGTAATTGAGGCAGACACTATAATTGCATTTAAATGACACTTGGACAGGAATGTAGATAGGGATATGGGCCAAATGTGGACAAGTGGGACTAGCAGACGGGTCATCTGGATTGTCATGGATGAGTTGGGCAAAACAGGCCTATTTCCATGCCTTATGACTATTACTCTCTGACTCTATGTTGAACGTAAGCACTGTCAAGGATTTACGCATTAAGCAGCACCTTCTGAACCCACGACCACCACCATAAGGACAAGGGCAGCAAAAGCCTGGAGGTCACCCTCCAATCCACACACCATTGTGATTTGGAAATATATTGCTTTCCTTCACAATTGCTAGGTGAGATTCCTAACTCCTTCCGTAACAGCTTTGCAGTTATACCCACACCACAAAGACTCCTGCAGCTCAAGAAGGCAGCTCACCACCGCCTTCTCAAGGGCAATAAGAGATGGGCAAACAAATGCTGGCTCACTCTGCAAAGCGCACATCCATTGCATAAATAATGAAAAAAAACAGATGTACCCTATAATGCAAGGTGTTCTTGCTTTCTGCCACATGTAGAATAGAAGTGAGATGGTTACCACCCGATAGGTTGGGTGACAGCAACAGAGACCAGGGAACAAGTGGCATACATGTCCTCTTACCTGTTCTTGATAAACGTTGCATGGCTTTACAACTAGAATAACATGTAATTAATTTTACTTGTGAAGTGTTACGGCTATAAAATTAGTTGAGCCAGTGGAAGAGGTCCTTTGATCTGCCAAAGATCCCAAGTTCTTTTGAAAATCGCAAGAGGAGATTGTGTTGCTCATTATTGCAGCATACTCGTAAAATACTGTATTACACAGCTGCAGAAATATTCCATGGTTCTGCAATTCTTTACTTTAAGTTTACTTGATCAAAGATGACAACTTCAGGCTGATGGCTTGTTCATTTTACATTCTAGTATTTTTTGACCCGCAATGATCCACTCTTTGTGTATGACCACAGTAGATTTGCTAATCCCCATCTCCCCTCTGACCCCATGATATGGACAAGGCATTTAGTTTTATCGTTATGTCTGAAGCTTTGCAGTGCATCGTCTGTTTCACAAGAACAATATTCTCCAACATTATTTAGTCACCAATAAATCAAACTGTACTGGATCTACTCATGACCATCAGTCTCAGCTATGGGTTGAATTATAACAACATGGCATTTTTGTAGGAACTTCAGCCTAATCACAAATGTACACAATCTATCCTTACATTTGTTGCAGCAGACTATATCTAAATTTGTTGCCACACTTCCTACTTTATAACAATAACTGCAGTTCTACTATTAAGTCATTATCTTCAAAATACTCTGGGATCCTTGAGATTGGGGAAAACTCGTTACAACTTTAAAGATTTCATACACTTTCATGAACTTTCACTTGCTGTGCAGCAAGGTAGATATCCTCCTTTCCCATACAATAACATGGTGTGCTAACTTACCACTGTCACGTTTTACAAAGTCACTTGTAGATTACTTTCAATGAATCAGTCAGTGTCATCTTTCAATTCATTAAAATATATCAACTCCATCCGCGCACACTCTTCCCCCTACATCACATGCCTTATCCCGCCAGCAAGCCAGGTTAATCCAATCTAAAGGCAAACTCCTCGGCCATTAATTTAAAAGACAAGTAATCACATTTCAACATGGTTTAGGCTATACCAGATTTTGTACAGTAAGATTGAATCTTATTTCGGATGTAAGTGGAGCTAGGCAGGAACCGAAAGATGCATGGGAGTGCACAGAGTTTGTCAGTTTATTTATTTTTCCCCCCACTGTCACAGTAAATCATCTGAATGAGGCTGATGAAAAGCATGTTGGAGATCAGTGTTCTTTAACTTAGGCAGATTCATTTGTTGCTTCCTGCTGCTCCCTTGACTTTTCAAAAATGCTACACATTGCCAAACTATTTGATAAAAAGACAGCAATTGTCACAATTAATCGGGGAGAACCATTCACTGCTCATTAATCAAAGGTATATCTGGTTGGACCATTTTACTTGGCTGCTGGATGTGGGATGATTGGATATCACCGCAGACAACTCAATGAATTGATAAAAAACTTCAATGCAACCTAATTGGAAAATGTCAAAACACAACTACTCAAAAATATTACCCCTGAAGGCTTCCAAAATCAGTCAAAAGCAAACTTTGCCTGGAATCCAAGTTAGAGCAACAAGGATGCCAAAGGAGATGTGACTGTGATGCAGGAGGTAGTGGCGTTCTTTCACAGTACCAAGGATTTGATTTGATCCTGATCTCAGGTGCTCTGTGTGCTGTTTTCCATTTGTCTCTCACCACATGGGCGACATGGTAGCACAGCGGTAGAGTTGCTGCCTTGCACTTCCAGAGACCCGGGGTTCGATCCCAATTACGGGTGCTGTCTACACAGAGTTTGTACATTCTCCCCATGACCATGTGGGTTTTCTTTGAGTTCTTCGGTTTCCTCCCACACTCCAGAGACGTACTGGTTTGTAGGTTAATTGGCTTGGTATAAATGTAAATTGTCTCCAGTGTGTGTAGGGTAGTGTTAATATTTTAATCACGGTATTGTCTTTCTGTTGACTGGTTAGCACAACAAAAGCTTTTCACTGTACCTCAGCATATGTGACAATAAACTAAACTGAAGGTGAAACCATTAGACTCAACCATAGTCATGTTCAACTTCCACAGTGATAGGTGGGACAGCTTAATTCAGTGAATCAACTTAATCTAGAATGAAAAGTTCAAAGCTGTGCCCATGTGACAAACCGTTGACACAAAATGCACCTGGTTCCATTCTCCTTCAGGAAAGGAAAAATGTTGCATTTCTTTAAAGATATACAACATTCCAACTTTTAACTTATATTAACAAGGATAACACAATTCAATGGCAATTAGGGATAAGTAGTAAATGCTCATCAGCACCTTGCATCTTACAAGTCACAGTCGTGTCACACAAATAATTTTTTGAAAAATCCAGTTCTACCCTGTCCCAATCTTTCTGGAAAATATTTGTAATTGATTCAACGCTTCTGTATTTGCAATTACAGGCTTTCTGTAAAGTTCAGTCATAAAAACAGACGCACCAATCACATTCTACAGTATATATTTGTAGAATTAACACAAAAGGAAAAGCTATTTTCCGTGGTCAAATTGAAGATACAAAAAAAAAACGGGGAAATTACATATTGGGGTCTTGATACTCTTTCAGTAATAAAGTACCATCGGAGGCCATGCCAATCTGAGCGTAGTTGTTGTGGTGAGACAATGTGGCACAACAGGTAAAAATAATAGAGCGACCTTAATAAAGGTATACAATATTAATACTCAAGATTGCACCAATGGTATCCCTACCCAGAACCTTATTAAAACACCTGCGTTTTTTTATCACTGATTTTAAATGCAGTTTTACCCTCTACAGTAGTTTTTCCCGCTACAGTGTCTGATATTATTTCTCCAGCACCATTATTTCCCTACTGTTGTCACAGTGCACATTTCCCAATAATACAGGTATTTCTTATGAGCAACTTATGTTACTTCAAATGGCATCTTTGCCCTCAATAAAACAACAATTTCATTTAATTTTATGAGAAGACCTGGGTAAATATGCCAGACCAAAGCACTCAATCGTTTCAAGTTGGAAAGTCAGCATGGAATAAACTGAATTATTCTTACACAGCCATGCTAACTGGGACATCAAAACTGCTCCCAATTAAGGGAACACTTTCATGTGTTTATTGAAAATAGGTTTATGATGTGCGGCTGGCAGGATGAAAGGTGACTTGCACATTTAACATGTGGTTTCTGCAGCGACACAATTAGCATCAAGTGTGAGATGGACCAGGACTGAGTGACCTGGTTGTGATTGATGCTGCAGGGGGAAAAAGAGCACTACTCTGCATCTAACAAATAGTGCAAATGGCCTGCAAGTGATTGATGAGAAGAGAACAGGAGAACTTTAGACTGTATTTAACCTTTCTGTAGCTGACCCGGAGTCATTAATGGAATGGGATGCAGAGAGTTTGGCTGAGCTAACTCGTGGAGAACATATGATTGACTGACTGAGTAAAAAAGAGAGGTAAAATGCAATGAATGGGATACTGTACAGCACAGCTACATAAATACTTTGCTTATTCTGCCACCGTGCTTTCAACTGTCTGGGCCCTAAACACACCACATTTCTGCTACTGTCTCTCTTCCTCTATGACGATGTTGCTTAAAACATCTCTCTTTGATCCAGCTCCTAGTTGCCTTCTTAATATTTGCCCCACTCTGTAGAAAATTCTGTCAAATGGTCAAATGGTGTGCCTCAATGCACCTTACTATATTAAAAACATTGCATAAATGCCTCATATTGGTATCACTTATCCTGTCTTGCCATAACTGTCTAAGAGTGAAATGGTTTCTTGTCTACTCCAGTGAAATACCTTAGGATATTTTAATTAAATGGGGTAAATAAATACACTGTAACTTAAAAAAAACCCATCTATGTTATCTACACGGTCATTGAGTTGGAGGAAAGGAGAAGAAAGTTAAATGAGTGTTATCCTATTTCTTGCAATCTATATTGTTTGACATGATATTGCAATAAGAAGTTAAATCTGTTAAACTAATCCTTGCTTGTATGAAGGAGCAAGTAACTGCTGTGCAGTGCAGGGCCATGTTTATACCCAATGTGATTATTTTACCCCAATGATTAATTTTCTCAATTCAAGGAGATAAAATTCATACCACTGGCATACCACTGTCATATTCATTGGCATAATTTACTCTTTGACGTCATCTCGATTAGAAATGTTCTAAACAAACATTTAAAAACACACAATGCAAAAGTCTAATTAGCACACTCAATACCTTTGTGTACTCAACGAGACCTCAAAGGAAAAAAATGTACCATTCTATGCATCTGATTAGTTTCTTTACACAATTAATTTAGCCAGATCTTTACTATATTTTAAATGTATAATGGATAAACACAACACAATATGATAGGTGTGATTTATATACTGTGTATATATGCACACACACACACATGTATATATATATATATATATATATATATATACACACACATATATATAATATATATATCCCTCAAGAGTACAGACCATAACAGGTTACCAGATACCCTCAAACTATTCAGCATACAAATTATGCCATACTTGATCTGTGAGTGCTCAGTCCTGAAAAAAAATTGGGAAGAGGTTCCATTCCCAATTGAGATATTGCTTTCATGTGTTAAATGAAAATAGGCTTAATCTGTGAGCAGGCAGGATGAAAGGTTGCCTGCATGTTTAACATGTAATATCTACAGGGACGCAATTAGCATCAAGTGCAAGATTGAACCAGAAAGAGGATTGAACACCAAAGTGAGAAAAACCCCTACTTGAAATTTCTTAATATGCTTCCGTCTGTTCTGAGCTAGTTTGTGACCATCCACATAAATTAATCCTGCCAGGGAATAGTAAATTATGTTTCTGTCTTCAGAGAATCGGTAAAAGACACCACTGAGCCAACTGACATTATCTTTGATTAGGATGGGGAGGTAGGGAGCTTAATGAAAGGCTCACGTCTCCAGGGAAGTTCCTCCTTCAATTGGACAGAGATACTCTTTGATCTCAGTCCCTGTCCTCATAAGATCATGTGTTTGGTATAGGGGGAAGTTATTTGGTCCACTGGGCCTTTGAGAGATCTGTTCACTTATTTTTACATTATTTATCAAAGCACTGTATTGTTCACCTTTCAAATGTTTATTCAATTCACTTTATAAAAGTTACCAGTTACTCTGCATCCTCTACATGTTTATTCCCCCCCAGGTTGTAACATAGTTTACAGTGCAAAAAAAAGTCTTCTCCTTTCCAGACACTGTTAAATTAACATCCATGTTTTGGATAATCCTCCAATTGGCCAAATAACCCCCCTATGAGATTGTAAAGCAATAATTCATTTAAAACAGTTGCAGCAAGGAAGTGACAATATAAAAACGTTGGAATGGAAATTGTTACACAGCCAGATATATATAAGTACAAAAATAATGTGCAAGAAAACACTGCCTGGTCCATCAAGCATTCCCCAATTTTTCCCCAAAAAATGACTAAACACTTTTTGCACTTATGTCTTAATGCTTTCTACATATTACATAGAATCATGTGGAAATAACAAAATAAAGAAACCTCATCTGCTCTCTCCATCCTCCCCCCACCACCCCACATGCACACGCACAAAGTCACAACCTTGGCCAAAGTCTCAGCATTGTACTGAGTTGGTGTCAGGCTTCAGGTTTCCTATCTGCCTCTTAGTTGACCAATTTTCCTTTTGGAAGGGGGGAGTGAAGTTGTCCTATGTATTCTGGCTAATATTCATTCCTTCCTCATTCACCATTATAATCTGGTCTCATTTATGGCTGCTTGCAAATTTACTGGTTACACTTCCCTTGTACAACAGTGACCACACTTCAAAGCAATAAGATTTTTGAAGTTGTAGCAGGTAGGAAATTAATATTTTTCCTTCTTTTTCGGTACACCATAGTTTTAATTTATAAATTCCAAAGGTTCCTTATCACTTATTATTGTGCTGCTCCTGCGATCCTCATTTCTCCCTGCCTATCTCAAATTCCAAGCACCAGTCTCGGTTTAAATAAAAATGATTTTTTTTTTACTGTAATTACTTTTAGAACAGAGTAAAAGCTATAAAAGTCATTACTGCATGCCTGTAATTAGCATAACAATCAGCAGTTATTGCTTCGACCTGCCACAACCTGGCACAATCATTTATCGGTACGACCAGTTAGATTATGACCTCATTAGGGTCAACGTGTATTGACTTTTAACATAGGAGCAAAAGTTGAGCTCAAATCATGTGAATAATGATTTATCCTTCAGCATTTAAATTGCCTAACTAAGGGTGAGAAAAATCTTCATATTTTCCTCAAAATATTGCCACAATAAATTTCAGCATCTTCATCTAATACATGTGATAGGAGTGGAACAGTGGATAACAGTGGATGCAGAGGTTCACCTGCACCTCCTCCAACCTCATCTACTGCATCCGTTGCTCCAAATGCCAGCTGATCTACATCGGTGAGACCAAGCGGAGGCTGGGCGATCGTTTCGCCGAACACCTCCGCTCGGTCCGCAATAACCAACCTGACCTCCCGGTGGCTCAGCACTTCAACTCCCCCTCCCACTGCGTATCCGACCTCTCGGTCCTGGGCCTCCTCCACGGCCAGAGTGATCAACACCGCAAGTTGGAGGAACAGCACCTCATATTCCGCTTGGGGAGTCTGCATCCTCTGGGCTTAAACATTGAATTTTCTCAATTCTGTTAACCCAGACTGCCTCCCCCCCACCTCTCCCTCAGCCCTCTGGCCCTGACATTCCTTCTCCATCTCCCCCCCCCCTCCCCCCCCCCCCCCGTCGCACTAGCTTCTCATTTTCACACCAAAAACAGCTTACAATGGCCTGCTTCCTTTATCACCAATACTTTTTTGCATATCTTTCACTCATTGTTCCTTATCTCTCCACATCACTGTTTATATCTCTCGTTTCCCTGATCCCTGACCAGTCTGAAGAAGGGTCTCGACCCGAAACGTCGCCTATCTCCCTCACTCCTTAGATGCTGCTGCACCCGCTGAGTTTCTCCAGCTGTTTGTGTAACCCCCAACAGTGGATAACAATTCCTGCCTCAGTCAGGAGGATGTGGCTTTAACTCTTGAGGCAGGTGTCCAAAATCCAGGATGCTGCTCCTAAAAAATGAAATCTTGCAAAATCACTGGACATCCTAAAACAGTTCATGGCCAAAGGGAATTTGACACACAGTTACTGCTTTAAAAATAATTGAGTGCTTGTTTGTGCACAGCAAGATTCCACAAATAGCAATGTGACCATGAATAGTTAACCAGTTTGGGGAATGCTGGTGGATGGGTATTTTTTTTGTGTGTGGACATCAATGACCATGCCAACATTTAATGCCCATCCCTAATTGCGATTGAGAACGTGTCGATGGAACACCTTCTTGAACCTGTCTTTCTAGTGAAGGTAATCAATTTTTTAAAATTAGTAACAAGTTCCAGGATTAAAATCCAGAAATGACGAAGAGTGATGAGTTCAAGTCACAATACTGTATGCATTTTAGATGAAACTACAGTAATGTTAGACTCCTGTGACTTATGCCTTTGTTCTCCCCGTGTAGGAAATATTGGATTTGAGAAATGCTATTGGAGTTTCCCTCGTGAGTAAATGCAGTATATTTGCTTCTTAAAGCCCTGTCCCACGGTACAAGTTCATTCCAAGAGCTCTCCCGAGTTTGCCCCGATTCGAACTCGGAGATTTACGGTAAGATACAAGATATATTTATTTGTCACATGTGCCAGTGAAATCTGATCACCATACAGCCATACAATAAAATAAAGAACACAACACGATAGAGTTCAACATAAAACATCCCCACACAGCAGAATCAAAAGTTTCCCACTGTGAGGGAAGGCACCAAAGTCAGTCTCTTCCTCGATGTTCACCTGTGGTCGGGGCCTCCGGAGCCCTCCGCAGTTGCCGCTACCCGCAGTCACCGCACAGGCCCGCTCGCCGGAATGTTGGAACTCCGATGTCGGGACTGGAGGCCAACATCAGCAGCTTGGACCTCCAAAACGGCCACTTCCTACCAATGTCCGTGGCTCCCGACGTCTCCAGGCCGCACCGGAGTGAAGATTCACGCTGGCGGTCCTTGGCAAAAGGCCCCAGGACTCCGCGATGTCGGTCAGTGCCACCCGCACTGGGAGTTCCGCGACCACAGCTCCTCGATGTTGAAGCAGCAGGGCCCAACGATCCGGAGCTCCAACCGGCGATCCAGGAAGGCATCGCCTGCTCCGCCGTGAATCCAGCGCCGCGCCGCTGCTGCCGAAACTCTGGTTCGGTCCCCCGTCTCAGGTAGGAAAGGCTGCTTCGATCCAGTGGTAGGCCGCAAGGAGGGGGGGCGAGGACACGACACGGAGAAATAGTCGCATCCTCGCCTACCCCCCTCCCCCACATAGAAAAGTACGGTAATGGCCACTCGTCGGTACTTGGGGCTCTCGTGGACATCTTTCAACATGGTGAAAAATCTTCACGAGTCTTCCCGTGCTTACCTGCCGTTAACGAGACTTCCCAAGTACCTGCCGTTAGTGTTATGAGCCGCTAAGAGACGTCCCCGAACTTCGACGTACCTGCTACGTTCATTCTCCGTGCTTACCATGAGTTAGATTTGTTTTAAACTCGGGAAAGCTCTTGGAAAGAACTCATACCGTGGGACAGGGCTATCAGTACACAATTAGAGAAAGGTGAACATTCAATAGCAGTCCAGGCATTAGAAACAGGTGCAGGTAGGCCATTCGGCCCTTCGAGCCAGCACTGCCATACAATGTGATCATGGCTGATCTACCAAAATCAGTACCCCGTTCCTGCTTTTTCCCCATATCGCTTGATTCCGTAAGCCCTAAGAACTAAGATAACTCGCTCTTGAAAACATCCAATGAATTGGCCTCCACTGCCTTCTGCCTCCACAGATTCACCCTTATCTGGGTGAAAAGGTTTTCCTCATCTCAGTCCTAAATGGCTTACCCCTTATTCTTAAACTGTGACTGCTGGTTCTGGACTCCACAACATCGGGACATTTTTCCTGCCTCTAGCCTGTCCAATCCCTTAAGAATTGTAAATGTTTCTATAAGATCCCCTCTCATCCTTTTAAATTCCAGTGAATACAAGCCCAGTCGACCCATTCGTTCATCATATGTCAGTCCCGCCATCCAGGAAATTAACTTGGTGAACCTACACTGCACACCCTCAATGGCAAGAATGTCTTTCTTCAAATAAGGAGACCAAAACTGCACACAATACTGCAGCTGTGGTCTCTCCAGGGCCCTGTACAACTACAGTAGGACCTCCTTGCTCCTAAACTTAAATCCCCTCATAATCAAGGCCTGCATGTATCTGTTTACTTTCAGTGACTGATGTACAAGGACACCCAGGGGATATAGGGAGAAGGCAGGAATGGGGTACTGATTCTGGATGATCAGCCATGATCACATTGAATGGTGGTGCTGGCTCGAAGGACCGAATGGCCTACTCCTGCACCTATTGTCTATTGTAGCTCTCCTTTTCCTAATCTGACACCATTCAGATAATAATCTGCCTTCCATTTCTTGCCACCAAAGTGGATAACCTCACATTTATCCACATTCTACTGCATCTGCCATGCATTGCACACTCACCCAACCTATCCAAGTCACCCTGCAGCTTCATAGCATCCTCACACTGCCACTCAGCTTTGTGTCATCTGCAAACTTGCAGATGTTACATTTAATGGTGGCACTTGGACAGATATATGGATACAAAGGGTTCAGAGGGATATGGGCTAAATGCAGGCAAATGGGACTAGCCCAGAATGCCAACTTGGTTGGCATGGACAAGATGGACCAATCCTGTTTCCATGTTGTATAGCACTATGATTCTATATGGGTATACATGCTAATAGACCAATACCACAAGAGACCACTCTACCAGCATTATGACTAGGACATTGAAAGCCAGTTCTCACATACCATCCCTGAAACGGGAAAAGCCTGGCCGGCAATCCTTTTCATACTTTCCTTGTCTGACCTGCAATCCTTCTCTTTCCAATATATTCCCCAATACATATTTTCAGGCTGGCACAGTGCTGATAATAGAGCTGCTGTCTCACAGCTCAAGAGACCATTATTCAATCCTTACCCCGGGTGTTGTCTGTATGCAGTTTGTATATTCCCCGTGTCCCTTCGGGCTTTCACATGCTCCAATTTCCTCCCACAACCCAAAGATGGGTATATCGACAAGCTAATTGCTTGAAGTGTGTGGGTGAGGGGTAGAATCTCCTTGGAGCATAACCTTCCCTGAATAAATCAATTTTCACAGTCCCTGATTAGACTCATATTCATAGAGTGATACAGTGTGGAAACAAGCCCTTCGTCCCACCTTGCCCACACCGCCAGCCTGCCCACATTTGGTCTATAACCCTCTAAACCTGTCCAATCCATGCACCAGTCTTAAACGTTTCTTAAACGTTGGGATAGTCCCAGCCTCAACTATGTCCTCTGGCAGCTTATTCCATACACCCGCCACCCTTTGTGTGAAAAAGTTACCCCTCAGATTCCTATTAAATCTTTTCCCCTTCACCTTAGACTTATGACCTCTGGTCCTCGATTCACCTACTCTGGCCAAGTGCATCTACCTGATCTATTGCTCTGAACTGGATTGTCCTGAGCTTCCAGATCGTTGTTGTAGCGGCACTCATCTGCAAACTGTCAACATTCTATCATACCAGTGATTTGAGCAACAAAGATTGTGGAAAGGCTGTGGGACATCAAGAGGTGGGACACTTTAGTTTAGTTTATTTTAAAGATGCAGCGTGGAAACAGGCCCTTCTTCCCACTGTGTCCGCACTGACCAGCAATCCCCACACATTAACACTATCCTATACTAGTGACGATTTTTACATTTACACCAAGCCAATTAAGTACAAGTCTGTACATCTTTGGAGTGTGGGAGGGAACTGAAGTTCTTAGAGAAACCCACGCAGGTCACGGGGAGAACGTGCAAACTCTGTACAGACAAGCACCCATAGCAAGGATTAAGCCTGTGTCTCTGGCGTTGTAAGGCAGCAACACTACCGCTGCACCACCATACCGCCTTATTCTCGATGAAGAATATCCAACCACATCTCTACTTTGTGCCACAGTATTTACGTAGCTAGTCAAATATATTTTTGGTCAATAATGTCCTGGTGTGATGTTGTTTTTGTGTGACTTGGTGATGGCAATATTGTTGAATAATTGAAAATTTGCAACACAAAGCAGGCATTTAGCCCAATTTGTTCATGTCAATTGAAAAAGGCAACCAGCCTAAATTCAGCCTCTAAGAAAGATCAAGGGTAGATAATTAGACAATCTCCAGTTGGTATTCATCATTGCCTGCTACTCTGAATGATGTCCAGGTCTAGCAGCATGCATGAATTAGCTGCTTCCTTTGCAGAGGATTTGCAAACAGAACTGAACAATGCGCATTCATTATAGAACATCCCCACTTTTAACCTTATTAGGGAAAGAAGATTATTGATGAAGTTGCTGAAGATGCTTGGACATAGCTTACTGAGCTGAAAAACTCCTGCAATGGCACATCCAATTGAGATGATTGACCTCCAATAACCACAACTATCATCCTTTGTATGAAGGATGACTCCAGATGGTAGGAATTTTCCTCTTAATTCCCATCGTTCAGTTTACCAGATGTTTGATGTCTTTGACAATATATTCATTGAAATGTGGCCAATATCAAGGCTGAAATAGATGATGACAGTGGGGCAAATTAATCCACTTTTCTTCAAAACAATGCCGTGAGATCCTTCCTACAAGGTGGATGGAGCCTGGTTTTAAAGAATCAACCCAAGTGAATAGCATTCCCTTGGTCCACAGAAGCTAAATCTTTACAAACAGTTCAGAAGAGGTTTATTTTAAAATGAATGCCTTCTCCTTTCTTCAAACAAATCTGCACAATTTCACACTTTGATTCATATGCAGACAACACTGCAAAATCTGATTAGATTAATGAGTTAACAAAAGTGCTCAAGATGATTGGCTTTCACACTAACAAATCAAATGTGTATGCTTTATTTGCTGAGCATTGTAACTTTATCCATGTTCTAGAATTTACTCTCTCAATATCCAAATCGCCCATTTCAGTTTGTAAAAGATTTTCAACAAAATATTAAATAATATGGGGAATTCTAACACATTAGGCAGGTATAATTTGTCACAACACAGAGTAAACACGTGGATATGCACTTAGCATATCCGCACTCTCCTTACAGACAGCATCCATAGTCAGTATCGATCCCAGGTAGTTCGCGCTGTGAGGCAGCAACTCTACCACTGCGCCACTTCTCTTTTGTATCTCTCCCTTTCTCTCTACAGCTGACGTGGTGACGGGGGTTATGGGGAGAAGGCAGGAGAATGTGGTTAGGAGGGAGATATACAGTGCATTTAGAAAGTATTCAGACCCCTTCATTTTTTCCACAATTTGTTATGTTACAGCCTCATTCTAAAATGGATTGAATACATGTTTTTTAAATCATCAGTCTTCTTGGATATGATGCTACAAGCTTGACACACCTGTACTTGGATAATTTCTCCCATTCTTCTCTGCAGATCCTCTCATGCTCTCAGGTTGGATGGGGAGCATCGATGCACAGCTATTTTCAGGTCCCTCCAGAGATGTTCGATTGGGTTCAAGTCCAGGCTCTGGCTGGGCCACTCAAGGACATTCATAAACTTGTCACAAAGCCGCTCCTGCGTGCTGTCTTGGCTGTGTGCTTAGGGTCGTTGTCCTGTTCGAAAGTGAACCTCCACCCCAGTCTGAGGTCCAGAACGCTCTGGAGCAGGGATCTCTCTGTACTTTGCTCCGTTCATTTTTCCCTCAGTCTCCCAGTTCCTGCCACTGAAAAACGATGAGCGGTGCCTGATTTCCTCCAGATGTGACCCTTGTCATTCAGGCCAAAGAGTTCAATCTCGGTTTCATCAGACCAGAGAATCTTGTTTCTCATGGTCTGATAGTCCTTTCGGTGCATGTTGGAAAACCCCAAGCAGGCTGTCATGTGGCTTCCGTCTGGCCACTCTATCATAAAGGCCTGATTGGTGGAGTGCTGCAGATATAGTTGTCCTTCTGGAAGGTTCTCCCATCTCTACAGAGGAGCTCTGTCAGAGTGACCATCAGGTTCTTGGTCACTTCCCTGACCAAGGCCCTTCTCCCCGATTGCTCAGTTTGGCCGGGTGGCCAGCTCTATGAAGAGTCCTGGTGGTTCCAAAGTTCTTCCATTTAAGAATGACGGATGCCACTGTGTTCTTCGGGACCTGAAATGCTGCAGAAATTGTTTTATACCCTTCCCCAGATCTGTGTTTTGACACAATCTTGCCTCGGAGGTCTACGGACAATTCCTTCGTCCTCATGGCTTGGTTTTTGCTCTGACATGCACTGTCAACTGTGGGACCTTATACAGACAGGTGATTGCCTTTCAAAATCATGTCCAATCAATTTAATTTGCCACAGGTGGACTCTAATCAAGTTGTAGTAACATCTAAAGAATAATCAATAGAAACAGGATGAACCTAAGCTCACTTTTGAGTGTCAGCAAAGGGTCTGAATACTTCTGTAAATGTGGTATTTCAGTTATTTATTTTTAATTACTTTGCAAAAATTTCTAAACACTTGTTTTTGTTTCTTCATTCTGGGGTATTGTGTGTAGATTGATGATAAAAAAAAAGGAATTTAATCCATTTTAAAATAAGGCTGTAACATAATAAAATATGGAAAAAGTGAAGGGGTCTGAATACTTTCTGAATGCACTGTAGATCAGCCATGATTGTATGGCATAGACTTGATGGGCCGAATGGCCTAATTCTGCTTTCATCACTTTATGACCTTAGCGTAGGAGGCAAATTCTCCTTGGGTAAGATATTATTTTAAAGCCTTTCAGTTAGAATGATCTAAAAGGCACTGCCAGAAAGGATAGTGGACACAGATTCAATAGTGCTAATTTACTCAATAATTAAGCATTCTTCTCAAATAATGGCTAAACTACAATGCACTGTGTAAGGAAATGTCTCCCTATTTTCACTCAAAAAATGCCATTGCCTTGTTCTTCATCCTCCTATTAAGGAAATGCACGTTAATGTCAAGCCTGTCATTCTCTTAGAAACCAAAGATTACTTCACAATATTCTAAACCTTTCTGATTAGAAGCTAATCTTAGTCAATCTCTTGTTTCTCAGTTACCAATCTAATATTTTTTTTGTCCTGACATATATCTTTGTCTGCACAGTGCTTTAGAAGTAGTTCAGCAACGCCCTATGCAACAGTAGATGGACTTCTGCATTCCAAATCACTTGCAATAAAGGCGAACAGATTGCTGCATTCCTAATTGCTTGCTGTACTTTATTTCGCTGCATGTATAGATTGCACGAACAAACCTCTTCCAGTGTCACTGCTCCATTTTGTCTGACTGGAATGGTTTGACATTTCAGACAGGCAGTCATATTCCCCAAAAGGGGGAGTTTGGTTTTTCAGGTGGGAGGTAGTTATTTCTCGAAAGTATTATCGCTTTTAATTTGGAGTAAGGGATTGGGGGACGGGGTTATTTATGGAAATCAAAGGGTAAAGATTAATATTATTTCACGGTTAAAGTCTTTCCCCAATTCTAATCTATTTGGAGAACTTAAATAATAAAATTGACAGATCCACAGGTGCTGTCATGAGAAAACTGTCCCTCAGGCATTGGACCCCAATTATTATTACTTCAGTGTGCTGACTCACTCACATAGCTCATTTGGAATGAAGCTGGTGACATTTCGGTTGTTTTTAAAAGCTAACGCTGTGAAGAATTGTTCATGTACACCAACAACAATTTGCATTACCCTGGCATCACTCCCACATGGCGAAATATCACAAGAGCTTCACAGTCGCGAAGTGAAAGACAGCAATAGGGATAGAGCAGGTGGCATGAGTGCCAGGGGGTGTGAGCACTTGAGCAACAAATTTCCTCTTGGTGTGAAAATATGGTTCCCAGCATCACTTCCAAATGGATAAATCAGAATATAATGTGTAAAATTAAATCAATTCATGCACTGAAAATCCAAAGAAAAAATACCTAAGCATAGCTCCAAATCCTTTCTTCTTAGCTTTCTTTTCTTGACTCTCGTTTTCCTTCTTTTTGTCCTTTCCTTTTGCTTTCACCTTTTTTTTCTTCTCTTTCTTCTTTTTCCCTTTTTTTGTCTTACTATCAGAGCTTTCCACATCTTCCGGCTCAGCGGTCCCCTGTAAAGCAGATTCACTGCCTGGGGTCTCATGGCCTGACTGAGAACTGTCTTCAGAATCTGCTGTAGGTACATGAAAAGATATAACTGTGACAAAAATAACTCAATTGTGTAAAGCCATTCTTAATTTATTATTTTAAACATTGCATTTTGAATACTTTTGTGGTTTTCCACCACTTGCTTTTTCCAATGCATCCAAATACAACCTCAAATTAAGGTTCTTGCATTAATATCTTGAGACCAATTACTAAGAATCAGTGGTAGACAGTGCTAGACAGACTTCCATTTCCATGTTTGTCAGCTATAAGGCTATGGGGTTGATCTCTATTCTTAAGACTTTGATACAGGATGCTTACTTTACCATTGTGCTGTGGTTGGAAAGCTGTGCATTTTCTTGGCTGAAACATTATAATGGCAAAGGGGATGTTGTCATAATTATCTCAAGTGAATGCAAAAGGTCCCCTGGCACATCTTCAATGTAGAGCAAGACCACCCTTCCTGGAGTTCTGAACAAATATTTGCCAAATATCACTAAACATAACGATTCTATCTTTATCCGAAATGTCACTAATTCCTTCTCTCCAGAGATGCTGCCTGTCCTGCTGAATTACTCCATGTTCTCCAGAGATGCTGCCTGACCCACAGTTATTCCAGGACTTTGTGTCCTTTTGTGTTAACCACCAATTACAATACCTTGTTTCTACAGACAACTGAATTAAACTGGGCTTGGAGCAATAAACTGAATAACTGAGACTAGATAAGAATTTAAACTAATAGTGGGCTCAAGGATTCTTGTGGGGGAAAATCTAGAAATTTAAAGAGAAAGAGACAAGGGTACAATGTAGTTAAGTGGGGCATTAATATCAAGGGAGAGAGCTGAGTGCACCTCCGATTAATCAGAGGGGCTGATATCGACATATAGATTGGACACAGACCAAATGAGCAGTAACAGTGTGAAGGACAAATTCATCAAGTTACAAGACAGTCATCTGAATTAGTGAGTTGAAGAACCAATGGACCATATTTATTTTATCAAGTGTACCTAATTTTGTATAATAAGAAAAGGTCAATTGATGATTATTAATTCCAATATTTTATGCTTTTCAGATTTCCAGTATCTGCAGTTTTCTAATATTTGCCTGGCAAGCAACGGCCAAGACCACCGGCTCGACACCTTGGACTGGCTCAATACCTCGGACCGGCGATGCACTCGCCGTGGACCGAAGACGGAGGACCCATTGGAAAGCCCAGCTTGCCCACCGCGAACTTGGCCCCGAGCCACTGGTGTCAACGAGACCAGAGGGCGAGGGGGTACCCGCGAGCGAGGTGGATTGTGGAGGGACAGGTGGATGGTCAAGAGTTTAAGGGGATCCGCATTGCCGAGAGGTACCTGACGGGGCCACCAAAAACAAAAGGGGGACGTGGTGGGGGGACGCCGTGATCGAAGGGGGACCCAGCAGGGGGCCACCTGTTCCCGGTGCAGTGACAGGCCTGGTTAACTGCTGCGAGCAGAAGATAAAACTGTTCAGAAACTTTGTCAGTGCCAGAAGGGTGGTGACTCTTGTGTACTGCCTAGGAGAGGTCTGCTGTATCATCTTAGCGGGTTACATGCAAAACAAAGCATTGTACTGTACTAGCTACATGTGACAATAAAGTTTCATTCAATTGATTAATAACCTTAAGTGCCCTTTAAGGAACAGCAATCATAAAATGATTTAGACTGGAAAATACATACTGCCACGCAGTCGAGACTCGTTAATGAACAAAGAATATAAATAAAGAATTCTTATACAGTTTGGGAGACTGAGGGTACCACTAGGAACAGCTATTCAGTTTATATCATTGATTTGGATAAAGAAGTGTGATAAATCTTAGTTTCCTGATGATACAGGTGGGGTAGCCAGGGCTCGCACTTAATTTTTTTCCCTGTTGCCAGCCGGGGAACTGTGACAGCTTTTTAGATTGCCAAATGACAGTTTAGGTGGTCGTTGAAGACCATTTGCATAACGCGTGCGATAATGTGCTTGGACAAAGTGCGTAGTTACCAGTCGGGATTATGCTCAATGAAGCATTCACAAATTATGTTCAAGAAGGAACTGCAGATGCTGGAAAATCGAAGGTAGACAAAAGTGCAGTTGAACTACAGCAGGTGCAGCAGCATCTATGGAGCAAAGGAAATAGGCAGAGTTTCAGGCCGAAACCCATCAGTCTGAAGAAGGGTTTCAGCCCGAAACGTTGCCTATTTCCTTCGCTTCATAGATGCTGCCACATCCGCTGAGTTTCTCCAGCACTTTGTCTACATTCACATATTATTTCTGCTTCAAATAACTCACAAACTAAACATTCACCAATCAAGACATGATATATACCACAATGACATGCAGAAAAACTATGATACAATATCTCAAGTCTTTTTACACTTTGCAATTAATGCAATTTCTGTTAGTTCTTTCCACTTCCAAACAGAAATGTGGAAGTGGATTATTCAGCATATGATCAACCTGTGTCAATAAATCCTGGACCATGGTAGCATAAATGCTTAACCATACACACTGCAGATTGATGCAAGCATGTTTTCTGTGAAGGACCGAAAATTACCATGACATGGCCACAGCATGGGTCATTATTGCTATTGGCACAAAAACACTCTTCCCACATAATCCCGCAGAGGGGGGGGGGGGGGGGGGGAGGGGCAGAGGAGGTGGGGAGGAAGGAAGGTCAGCGCTTCTCGGACAACATCGCCCGCTGCCTTGGCCGTGCCTGTCCAACGCCAAAGTGCCGCCGCCTTCACGCCACCACCACCCCTCCTCCACCAGCCAACAGGAAGGTGCGGGGCCGAGCAGTGCAGCTCAAAGATCCTATAGCTATAGGATCTTTGGAGCAGCTGCTTCAGACGGTGGAAGGAGGCCCCCCTCTCCCGCTCCCTCTCTCCCTCCTCCCGGCCTCGGCGTGAGAGAGGGATTGTTTCGAAAGCGTGGATTTGCAAGCAACGACCGTTATCAGGGTGATAGCAGCTGCTGATGGTAAATCCGCAAAAGGCACTTTCAAAACAACCTCTCTCGCACGCCAAGGCCGGGAGGAAGGAGGGGGAGGGACGGAGAGGGAGGTCTCCTTCCGCCGGGCGGGGTGCGGGAGGAGGGGGCAGTGGAGCCGCTGTTGTGGCCGCTGCTGCCGCTGTTGCCGCTGTCGGGGCCCGTCATTCGCTCCGACCCTTCATCACCTTGCACCTAGTATCTTTGCCCCGCAATCAAAGATACTAAAGGAATACAGCTGCCGACACGAGACGTCAGTTCCTATTCGCCAGAGATGCTGCCTGACCCACGGAGTTATTCCAGTTTTTTGTGTCTACCGGTATAAACCAGTATTTGGGTGCCAAGCCAGGCAAAATTAGTCGGTGTTTAAGTTGCCCGGCGGCACTTTCTGTGGTCAATGGCAACCGGGCAACCGCTAATTTCGAGCCCTGGTAGCTCTGTAGGGTGAGGAATTGCAGACAGGCTCCAAGTGGATTTGAGGTGGCTAAGTGAGTGGACGTGGACGTGGACATGGACTTGCAAATGGAATGTTACGTGGGAAAAATGTAAGATAGCCCACTGCGATATACAAAAGTAAAAATGTTAATTGTTGAACGATTGAAAAGCATTGCTGTTGAAAAGAACCTTGGTATCCTTAAACATAAATCACTGAAAATTAATGTGCAGATAGAGTAGGTAATTAATGATCCATCCGCATATATTGTAGCAGGATCTGAGTACATAAATAAATACATCTTCCTGCAATTATATAGGACCCTGGTGAAACGACACCTGGAATTTTGTGAACAGATCTGGTCTCACTTCCTAAGGAAGGAAATGCTGTGGCAGAGTGAGTGCTATAAGATGGATTCCTGGAATGGGGGAAATTGCATCAAAAGATATAAGCAAACTGTGCATATCCTATTGCATTTGGAAGAATGAAAGGTGATCTAATTGAAATGAAATTATTAGGGGATTTGGCAGGGTAGACTCAAGGGTGATATTTCTCCACTTCTGCAATGTCCAGAGATGGCGTTTTCAGTCCCAAAATAAGAAATTGTCTATTCAGGACTGAGTTTTCATGCTGGTTTGAATGCTGGTTTTCAGTTGTGTTTTTCAGCAGACTTATCATAAGGTGCCACATATGAGACTACTACACAAGATAGGATGGTATTAGATGCATGGTTCCAGAATAGATAGAAGATTGGCTAATGGGCAGAAGGTATAGAGTGGGAATAAAGGGGGGGCTTTGACTAGTGGTGTTCTGCAGGGGTCGATGTTGGATCCACTACTTTTCACATTGTGTGTAATGATCTGGATGAGGGAACTGATGGGCTTGTGGCCAAGTTTGAAAATGGTGCAAAAGTAGGTGGAGGGCAGGTAGTGTTGAGGAAGCAGGGGGGCTGCAGAAGGATGGACCAGTTGGAAGATTGGGCAAAGAAATGGCAAATGGAATACAGCATAGCAAAGTGTATGGGCATGCACTTTGGTAGATTAAATATAGGTGGAGACTACTTTCAAAATGGGGAGAGCATTCATTTAAAGAGGACTAGAATATAAAGCAAGAATGTAATGCTGAGGCTTTATCAGGCATGGGTAAGGCCACATTTGGAATTTTGTGAATAGTTTTGGGCCCCACATCTGAGAAAGGAAGTGCTGGCTTTGGAGAGGGTTCAAATAAGATTTTCGAGAATGACCACGGAGATGATTGGGTTAATGTATGAAGAGCATTTGAAGTCTCTGGGCCTGTTCTCGCTGGAGTTTAGAAGGATAAGGGGGGGGGGGGGGGGGGGGTTCATTGAAATCTACTGGATAATGAAAGGGCCAGAAAGAGTGGACATGGAAAAGATGTTTCCGGTAGTGGGAGAGTCTGGAACATAAGGGGACAGCCTCAGAATAAAAATACATACTTTCAGAATGGAGATGAGGAGGAATTTCATTGGGTATTTTTAAGGCAGAGTTGTATAGATTCTTGATTAGTAAGAGTGTCAAAGGTTACAGAAGAAAAAAGGAGAATGGGGTTGAGAGGGAAAAGTAGATGAACCATGACTGAATGCAGAGTAGGCTCGATAGGCTGAATGGCCTAATTCTGCTAAATCCGCCTTATGGTTTTATAGAAACTTCTTCAACATTGTCACCATGTAATGAATCTTTTGAATTCTCAACCTAAGAGGGCTGTGGAGACTCAGTTCTGAGTACATCCAAGGCATTAAGAAATGTATTTAACTGGCACTGTTAATCTTCAGCTGAAAATTAATTTCAATTTCTAACACAATCTTTATCTTCATTTTTTTTATTTTCAATGAAGATTCTAACTTTGGTATGGCTGATGGTTACAGGAATGTGCCATTGTGTGGAAAGAACAAGCTTGCCAATGGTCAGTTTGACTATTCAGTTAGATCGTGTAATCTGTATCTTCACCCCATTTGCCTTCCTTGGTTCCATATCTCTTAATACCCTTGCCTAACAAGAATCTATCCATCTCAGTTTTGAAATTTGCAAAACATTCACATCTTAATTGGCTATTGGCAGAGGTGATTTACGTTACCAGTCATTTTAGTGACGTGCTTTTGGTACATAATCCAAACACCCCAACTCTAATATTAAGGCTGTGTTATGCCCATTGATCAGGACTGCTCATAGCTTCCCTATTTAAGTTTGATTAACAATTACTGATTATAAATTCCAGTGCAGTAAAATGGTCCCTGCAGCAGTGCACTAATCACTTCTTACTGCAAATTTCAGCTGTGCCAAGACTTAAGGCTACATACACCATTGCAAGAATGTTGTTGATGTTCTTTATTAAAAATGTGTCATCTGGGACTTTGTGAGGGATTGGGCTGGCGTAAAGAGATACAAAGCTGTCAGTCAACAGGATAATTGAGGTCTGGAATCAGCGAGCAAGTTTAAGTGGCTGAATGTCGTGGAGTCATCCACAATAATACAATAACTACGTGAGCTTGGCCAACTGTGCAACTTCAGTATTGAATTAACCTACCAACCTGCACATCTTTGGGATATGGAAGGAAATCAGAGCACCCAGGGGAAATGCACGGGTTGTAGGGAGAACGAGTTATTTCCACACAGAAAGCACCGAAGTTCAGGACTGTACTCGAGTCTCTGGCATCTGAGGCTACTTTACAAGCTATGCCACTGTGTCGTTCAAAGTCAATGTTGTGTTGGTGGGAAAACAAACTCAGACCTCCAAGGGGACATCAAACAATTCATCACGTGATAATGGCCACAATGCATGCATTGCAGGAATTTAAATGTAACTGATTTAGAAGTATACTGAACTCATTTCTCAATGGGGATTTTTGAGTTTCCTGTGGCGGTGATGGAGTCTTGGTGGTGGCAGTGTGGCCTTGCGGTCAGTGGTCGATGAGTACCACCGTACAATGGAGGACCCGGCGTGGGTGGACTGCCGTGAGGGAAGGGGAAGAACAATGAACAAGGTATGACCGCGTGGGAGGGGGGGAGAGATCAAAGGAAGAGCCGGCGGAGCTACTTTGTAACTTTGTCAGCGCTGTTTATATGGTGACTATTTGCCTATCTTAGGTATGCAAGCAAAGAATTTCACTGTGATCTGTCACATGTGACAATAAAGTATTCCATTCCATTGTTGTGTTTCATGATTACTGGAGGCGGGGGGGGGGGGGGGTGTAAGGATTTGAGCCATCGATTGAATGCACACTATTGTCTATTAGGAACGGGGTACTGATTGGGGATGATCAGCCATGATCACATTGAATGTCGGTGCTGGCTCGAAGGGCCAAATGGCCTATTGTTTATTGTCACACAATCTTTTTCGCAGTGTTATGTAATCAAGAATTGGTGGGCATAGGTTTAAAGTAAGAGAGGAAAGGTTTAATAGAGTGGTACATATATGGAATGAACTGCCGAGGAAACTGGTTGAGGTAGGTATAATATTTAAAAGACATTTGGACAATTAAATGGATAGGAAACGTTTCGGTGCATAGGGGTCATACCCAGGGAAATGGGACTAGTGGAGATGGCATCTTGATTGGGTTAGGCCAAAAGACCTGTTTCTGTGTTGTGTGACTCCGCTGCCTTGCTGGACTTCACCCTTCACCCCCTCTATACCTGGCTTAAGTTCAAGTTCAAGTTTACATTAATTGTCACATGCACTAATTGGAACAGTGAAATTTGGGTTACCATACAGCCATACGAATAAAAAAGAACACAACACACGATAGAATTTAACATAAACATCCCCACACAGCTGAATCAACGTTTCCCTCTGGTCAGGTTATATGTTTCAGTGATCTGTGGAAGGATAAATATTGGCCAGGACAGTAGTCTTTGAAAAAAGAGGCTGAACTGTCTGTCTCTGCTCTATTTTCAAACCTCTCTATGGGGCTTGACCCACAGCCTACAGGGCTTTGTTTGGTTCTTGACACAAAGTCACAGGGGAAAACATAAGCATCAACACTGGTGCAGGGATGTTGCACTGTGGTTTGTAATACATGGAGTTTGTGGTGGGTAACCACAGTGAGTTTTTGATTGAAGATCTATTAGCCTGACATGTGTCATGCACCATCTGCCAAGCTACATATCTAACAAGGAGTGAAACATTGATGTTTGTCACGTATAAAGCATGACAAGCAGATCACCTCAAGGAAAAAAACTGTGTGCATGCCTCAGTTGTTATTGTTCCCCATTGTCAATCAGGTATAGAGCTACATGTCCATTTCTCATAATCAATATATAAATTACGAGACCAGGTGCTGACCCATTGGGCCCGTATCCCAAGGCAATATTCCACAACTGACCCATAGCCCTCAACTGCGCAGGAGCGGCTGAGGGGTTCCTGTTGTGACGCAAGTCACGGCAACCGTCCATCAACTGCGCCTCGCCATCCCTCTTCCTATCCCTATCCTCCTCCATTTCCCCTCATCCCCAACATATCCTCCCCCTCCTCTTCACCCAGGACAATTATGAGAAAGGTGGGCCAAAAATTGTAGCGCTATCGTGTGCCGTTTTGGCGGGGGGGGGGGGGGGTTCGATATCACGCACATGCACGCACACAAACAAGATGCGAGTTTTAGTAATATATACCAGACCAAGTGGGACCTGTTGGGTCCCCAAATGCAATATTCCACCACTTACCCATAGCCCCAAATTGCGCGGGCACGGCTGACAGGTTCCTATTGTGACGCTAGAGATCCCCGTTGTGACGCGAGTCACGGCAATCATCTATTTTTTTAAATTAACTACCCAACAAATAAAATTGCAAATTTGTTGATGAAAGTGAGTAAAACTAATTACTTTTTAAGCATCTCTAAATGTTCTTCACAATGCAATAGCATTTGTGACCTCTCCCTTCAATACTTGTTATTTTGTGTTAATGGTATTGTCCAAACAGTGCATAAATAATTTAGGTATTTCTAATGGAAGGGCACTGACATGGGATTTATATTTCCACAATAGCTTTTACTTGGCCTCACAAGTGGGAATAACAATCCTATTTCCTTCTCATTCAGATTGTTTTCTGATTATAATAACTGTCGGAGCTTTATAAATAAGTAATTGGGTTTGTTTATTTGCTATTCTAAAAAGGTGCATTACGAACTCAGAGGAACATTTAATATTCTCATTTATATCTCACAATCCCCCTCGTCACCCCTCTACAGCGGCACCTAACAATGCTTGTTGTAAATGGTTTTAATGTAGGTACTACCTGCTGAAGGGCTTTCTGAGCTACAGATGCGATTGCTGTCATCCACAGGCCGCAGAGCTAAATATGAGCCTCAAGCTTTGCAACCTGAACATGCATCAGGAATTCCAAAGGCTTTCTCTTTTGTATTATTAACGGCTCGCCATAAACCAACTGATTCAATCCCACAGCCATAATCAAGTTGGAAAACACAAGGGACTGTACTCGTGACCAAAAAGCCAAATTATTTTTTAGGTGCAGAGGTGGTCTTTGCAGGAGAATCACACATACAGTACAGAAAAAAATGAAAAGGCTGATGGAAGGTTCCTCTTCATCTTAAGGGGCTTAAATTCAAAGTGTGGGTGGAAATCATGCTTGAATTGTATAGTGGTAGTTCCAAAAAACTATTACCCTTGATAATCAATTAAACATTTCAAAACTTAGATTGATAACCTGTTAGTGAAACTGTTCATGAAACCAAGGAGACAAATCGTGCGGAGGTACGGAGCAGCCACCAGACCTTATTCACTGGCAGGTTGAGGGGCTGAGTGGCTTCCTACTGCTCTACATCATGTTGAACCAACCAACAGTCATAAGCGGCGAGTTAAAATAACAGAATAATTTCTGTTTTTCAAAAAAGAACCATAGTACATACAGAATAAGGAAAGAATTCTGCAAAATCATAAACCACAAAAAAAAATCACTTTGTTATCTCTGCTACAAAAAATTAATTTGCTGTGACCTTGTCTGCAGATATAAAAAAATTAATAATAGCAATGTGTAGCTGAAGTCATCATGTCTGTCATATAAACAAATGTTGGCTATTACACCACAAGCGGTTTATTATTGGAATGATTTTCATGAATATTGAAAACCGACAACTCAAAAGAAATGAAACTGCTCATGAGATACCAGTTCCTTCTCATGCGTGAAATAAGCCAGTAATCAACTGCTAGCGATATGAGGAGGAAAGGAATGGTAAGATAAACCATGTCTATAGTCCTGTCTTCAGTGAGCCAAAGTACCTTTGTGATATATCACTCGCCATCTCAATAGCATAAAGATTTAGCTCCGCTACAGAAAACTAGCTTTCAAGTTCAAATATATCAAAAAAAATTACAGGAAAATTAATTATGAATTATACCCGATTTGCAAACCATCTTTGGTAACCCTTGAGCCTGATCCAAATGTGACTTTCAAACCCTGTTACAAACCTTTTTATCAAAAGCTAACTTGCAAATTTTCACTGGTATTCAAGTGTAGCTGGAGAAATTCACCCTCAGATTGGAAGTGCTGAACCTGCAATATGGTAACATCTGTGAGCAATAGCTCACTACCAAAATTCAAATCTACCTGCTTCAATGGAGCTAAATTTCAGTTGGGGAGAACGATGTGCAGATTCTTGTGTTTGGTGCTACTAATCAGAGGACAAATTTCTAAGTAACAGCATTTTATTGCACTGAAATGTTTTAAAGCACATTACACAGTGAATTATTTTATGACTGCAAAGACTACCATTATAGAGATAAATGAGGCAGGCAAGTTGCCTTCACTAATGTCCCATAAATAACAAGATGGAATGACCAGATAATTATCACACTCCCCTGCGGAAAGGTTTATGCAGGGCACTGGGAGAATCATACTGCAGAAAGGGAGGTCACTCGGCCCATAGTGTTGGTGCCAGCTCAGCAAAGAAGCTGGCAATTGGTTCCACTGGTTGTTCTTTCCACTTAGGCATGAAACAGCATTATTTTATATATCGCACTGAACTAGCTTCTACCCCACTTTCAGGCAATGCACTCCAAATCATAGTAATTATTTGCCTGTTGAGAAGAATTATTTTCAACATTAAACCTTCCCACCACCCTATCTTTAATCGCTTCATAAATTGAAATTTCCGTTCTGCTAGATCTCCTCAGAACCCTCTCCAAGGACCCCATATCCTGGAATGGGCACAATTTACTCAATGAGGCATAACCATTGACTCATAATGGTTTGCCACAAGTCCCTTGCCTTTGTACTCTATGTCTCTCTATTAACAAGCACAGGGGACTTGAATGTTTTATTAATAAACTTATCGACGTCCTTCAGAAATTCTTATTTGCGAAACGCATGTCTCCCTGCTCCTTTGCCATTTTGAACATTTCACCATTTAGTTTGTACTGCTTTGCATCATTTTCAGTTCTGAAGTATATCATGCACTCCTTTCTCTTACTGGGATATTCACTGACATTTCAGAATTCACCAATACAGGCAAATAGGATAATGTCAGCATTTGATAAGGTCCCACATAGGAGATTAGTGGGCAAAATTAGGGCATATGGTATAGGGGGTAGAGTGCTGACATGGATAGAGAGGTGGTTGGCAGACAGGAAACAAAGAGTCGGATTAACGAGTCCCTTTCAGAATGGCAGGCAGTGACTAGTGGGGTACCGCAAGGCTCGGTGCTGGGACCGCAGCTATTTACAATATACATCAATGAATTGGATGAAGGGATTCAAAGTAACATTAGCAGATTTGCAGATGACACAAAGCTGGGTGGCAGTGTGAACTGTGAGGAGGATGCTATGAGAATGCAGGGTGACTTGGACAGGTTGGGGGAGTGGGCAGATACATGGCAGATGAAGTTTAATGCGGATAAGTGTGAGGTTATCCACTTTGGTAGCAAAAACAGGAAGGCAGATTACTGTCTAAATGGCGTCAAGTTGGGAAAAGGGGAAGTACAATGGGATCTGGGGGTCCTTGTACCTCAGTCTATGAAAGTAAGCATGCAGGTACGGCAGGTAGTGAAGAAAGCAAATGGCATGTTGGCCTTTAATAACAAGAGGAATCAAATATAGGAGCAAAGAGGTCCTTCTGCAGTTGTACAGAGCCCTAGTGAGACCACACCTGGAGTATTGTGTGGAATTTTGGTCCCCTAATTTGAGGAAGGAGATTCTTGCTATTGAGGGAGTGCTGCGTAGGTTTACAAGGTTAATTCCCGGGATGGCGGGACTGTCAAATGCTGAGAGAATGGAGCAGCTGGGCTTGTACACTCTGGAGTTTAGAAGGATGAGAGGTGTTCTCATTGAAACAATCTTATATGATTGTTAAGGGTTTGGACACGCTAGAGGCAGGAAACTTGTTCCCGATGTTGGGGGAGCCCAGAACCAGGGGCCACAGTTTAGGAATAAGGAGTAAGCCATTTAGAACGGAGATGAGGAAACACTTTTTCTCACAAAGAGAGTGGTGAGTCTGTGGAAGTCTCTGCCTCGGAGGGCGGTGGAGGCAGGTTCTATGGATGCTTTCAAGAGAGAGCTAGATTGGACTCTTAAAAATAGCGGAGTCAGGGGATATGGGGACAAGGCAGTAACGGGGTGCTGATTGGGGATGATCAGCCATGATAACATTGAATGGCAGTGCTGGCTCGAAGGGCCGAATGGCTTATTGTCTACTGCACCTATTGTCTATTGTCTATAAAAAGGGCATAAATGCACTGAAGAAAGTGCAAAAAGCATTTACAAGATGATACTAGATCTTCATTATTATACCTGAGAGGCAAGGATGAATGTTAGCAGTCTTTACTTGCAAAAACCAAAGACCTCATGGAGACTGGTGAAATTATGAAATATTATGAAAGGGGACACAAGTAGAGCATTTCCACTCAAAAGGGAGTTAAAATATAGGCCATCGATATAGATTGTTATAGACACAAAATGCTGGAGTAACTCAAAAGTCAAACAAACTTTATTGTCATTTAGAAATACATTGATAAATCCAGTTCCAAACGAAATTACATTGCATTTGGCTCCCTGTGCAACATGATAATTAACAGAAGGATAGACATGGATAAAATGGATAAAAAGGATAAAAGGATAAATAGACAATGGTGGCAGCCCATTACATGGCATTCAGGAGTCTGATGGCTCGTGGGAAGAAGCTGTTGCAGAACCTTGATGTTCTGCTCCTTATGCTGCGATATCTTTTCCCCGAGGGCTGCAGAGTGAACAGTCCATGATGGAGATGTGCGGGGTCTTTTATAATACTGCTGGCCTTAGACACGCAACGTTTGGTCGCAATATCCCCGATTGAGGGGAAAGAGGTCCCGATGATTTTTTCCACTGTCCTCACCACTCTCTGCACGGACTTCCAGTCAGAGGCTTTACAGTCCCCAAACCAGACAGAGATACAGCTGGTCAAAATACTCTCTATGGTGCCCCTGTAGAAAGTAGTGAGGATGGGATGGGGGAGGTGAGCTCTCTTCATCCAGCGCAGAAAGTGCAACCGCTGCTGCGCTCTCTTAACTGTTGATGAGATGTTATTCGACCAGGTCAGACTGTTTGTGATCTGCACCCCCAGGAACTTTGTGCTACTGACCACCTCCACATCGCTGTCATTGATGTGAAGTGGTATGGGACTGTGCCGGTTTTTCCTGAAGTCGACGATGACCTCCTTTGTTTTTTCGACATTCAGGATCAGGTTGTTCGTATTGCACCAGTCCACCAGTTGTTTCACCTCTTCCCTGTAAGCCAGCTCATTGTCGTCCCTGATGAGGCCCACCACTGTTGTGTCATCTGCGTACTTGATGATGTGGTTTGTACTAAACCTGACACAACAGTCGTGGGTCATCAGGGTAAACAGCAGTGGACTCAGGACACAGCCCTGAGGGCAGCCGGTGCTCAGAGAGATGGTGTTAGAGGTGTTATTTCCAACCCTCACAGACTGGGGTCTGTCAGTGAGGAAGTCCAGTAGCCAGTTACACATGGGGGTGCCGAGGCCCAATGGAACCAGTTTGCTTATCAGGTGCTGGGGGATAATTGTGTTGAATGCTGAACTGAAATCCACGAACAGCATTCGCACATAGGTGTTTTTCTCCTCTAAATGTTCCAGGCTCAGATGGAGTACGGAGGATATAGCGTCCTCTGTGGAGCGGTTTGGCCTGTAAGCAAACTGGTATGGGTCAAGTGTGGAGGGGAGTCTGGAGGTAATGTGGTCCCTGACCAGCCTCTCGAAGCACTTCATCATTATGGGGGTGATTGCTACAGGGCAGTAGTCATTGAGACATTGTATGTTGGATTTTTTTGGCATTGGTATGATGGTGGCAGTCTTGAAACATAATGGGACGACAGCCTGGTTCAGCGAGGTGTTAAATATGTCCGTAAGGACATGTGCCAGCTGATAAGCACATTCCCTGAGCACCCGCCCTGGTATGTTATCAGGGCTGCCGCCTTTTGTGCGTTCACTCCTTTTAGGGTCCTCCGTACATCCACTATGTCAAGACTGAGTGCCTGTTCATCACAGTGAGGAATATCTTTGCTTGCAGGTGTGTTATTTAATGCCTCGAACCGACCAAAATAGTTGTAACTCATAGGGTGAGGCAGCATCTCTGGAGAGAACAAATGGGCAACGTTTTGGATCGATACCCTTCTTCAGTCTGCATTTCCAGGTCTTCAGCCTGAACTCCAGCATCTGCAGTTCTTTCTTACAGATATAGATTGTATCAAGAAATCAAAATAGGTCACTCAGAAGAAGTGACCTATCCGACAGTTTGTGAGTGTGAAACAATCTACCGTAGAGCGCAGTTATGTTAAGGGTAGTTACATAAGGATACAAGGATGAAGGGAATAGTGACTCATTCTAATGGAACTGGACAAGGAAGATAAACAATGACTCTTAGAAACATAGAAAATAGGTGCAGGAGTAGGCCATTCGGCCCTTCGAGCCTGCACCGCCATTCAATATGAACTGGCCTCAACTACCTTCTGTGGCAGAGAATTCCACAGATTCATCACTCTCTGTGTGAAAAATGATTTTCTCATCTTGGTCCTAAAAGACTTCCCCCTTATCCTTAAACAGTGACCCCTTGCCCTGGACTTCCCCAACATCGGGAACAATCTTCCTGCATCTAGCTTGTCTAACCCCTTAAGAATTTTGTAAGTCTCTATGAGATTCCCCCTCAATCTTCTAAATTCCAGCGAGTACAAGCCGAGGCTATCCAGTCTATCTTGCAGAGCACAAATGGCATTGTGCTCAATGGTCTACTTGGCCCATTGGTCTGCTATGTAATCTGTGTGGTCCATTTTGTGTAGTTTTAAGGTTTAACATATTTGAAGCATTGCAGACCCCCCAACCCCTCCCCCCACCCTTCTTCTTGCTTCATCTCCAAATAGCGTCAGTGGAGGTGAAGGGGAAAGTTGTTGACAATGAAAGGTCAGCGAACTCACCACCTGTACTCTTAGAAAGCGTCCTAAAGCTCCGTGAACGGCTTGGGAAGCAGGACATGGTGACCTCGACTCACAGAAGTGGAGGACTGGTGGCTGCTGGAGGCAGGTCACATGGTTGCAATGTTTATGTTTATGTTGAGGTTGACAAAGGCGGCCGCGTGCGGAAGGCCCTACAACATCTGGGCGAGGTTGTGAATTTGTGCGCAGCCTGCAGCAGCTCCACAGGGAGGCAATGGAAGAAGCTAATGTCGTTGTGCCGTGCCAGAAAAATCCCTATGTTATTGATCCATGTTGCGAGGACTCCAGGCTTTAACATGAGAAAATAAGAAATGCACATCTTCTTGGGTCAAGATCAGATTTTTCGGAGGCTTGAAAATTGCAAATGCGCAGGAATGTGGTGACTCTCTACATGCTGTTCTAGAAGCGAATCTATTGTCCTCACGCATAGTATGATTTAAATGGACAGCATGCAAAATAATCTTTTCACTGCAACTCTGCATGTGACAAATAACAGAATTTCAATTTCACCCCAGTGTAAATGGATTAATTACATCATGATAATCAAAATAAAAATTGGCTGATGCCAGCAATTGGACAAAGGGTCTTTAACCTGCATTAACTATGTAATTTAAATTTAACAGATGCAACCGGCTTGTTGCGTGGTTCCATAATTTTTTGTTTTAATTAAATCTTGATATTGTTGATTCACAAATACGGGTTTCTGCATCTGCTCTTAATTCACAGCGTTGTTAACAATGGCAGGTTTGAAGAAAAATGGCGAACAACACCATAAAAGATTTGACGGGTAGCGAAGAAATGCTGAATGCTAAGGTTTAATAGGGACATCTTGTCCTAGAATCCTGCAATCAATTCCACTGTATTCTGATTGCAGCTAACTTTTACAATCCTTCATCGCTATAAAAAAGTAATGAGATTGGTTTGAGAACCCAGGAGCAGCAGATGAAAGAAAATCTAATCTAAGGTTGTCAGGAAGATTTGAAAGGATAAGTGGGCCGAAGCAACAAAAAATACTTCCTCAAAAGCCAAGCTTATGGGTCAATTGAAAACTTTAGAACTGAGACTGATAGATTTTGTTAGGTAAGGGCCTTAAAGGATGCAGGACAAAGGCAAGTAAATGGATTTGAGATGCAGTTCAGCTGTGACCTAACTAAAAGGTGCAACAATATTATGGCAATGTCAATTAAGAACAGGGATAGGCCACTTGGTACCTCAAACCTTCTCTGTCATTCAATGACTATCTGATTTTAAAATCCATTCCATATTCATGCCTACTTGCGGGATCCTTTAATACCTCTTTGCTTAACAAGACTCTATTGACTTATAACATTTCACATATAACAATTACAGCACGGAAACAGGCCATCTCGGCCCTTCAAGTTCGTGCTGAACTTCTACCTTAAAAAATACACAAAGGCTCTACCAGCGACCGAGTTGGTTCTACCAGCCTCCAAGTTGGTTCTAACAGGCTCCGAAGAAGAGTTTAACTAATTCGCACTCCTTAGAGAGAGAAAAAAACAATCATCTGTCTTAAATGAGCTACCCCTTATTTTTAAACGAGACCACTACGGTTACATAGTCACACAGCAAAGAAATAGAGCCATCGGCCAAACTGATCAGATGCCCTATCTAACCTAGTCCCATTTACCTGTGTTTGGCCCATATCCCTCTAACCATTTCCTGTCCACTTATCTGTCCAAATGTCATTTAAGTTATTTTATCTTCCTCTGGCAGCTCATTCCATATACCCACTACCCTCTGTTGCTCCTCAGATTTCAGTATCAACTATCCTTTCTTGCAATGTATGTCCTAATTCTTTATTTCCCAATCCTAGGATAAAGACATGGTGCATTCAACTTATCTATATTCCTTCTGACTTTATACACCTTTATCAGATCATCCTCTGGCTCCTGTGTTCCAAGGAATAAAACCGAGTCTGCCTATCCTCTCCTTATAGCTAGTCCCCGGCAACATCCTTACAAATCTTCTCTGCACTCTTTCCAGCTTAGTGGCATATTTTCTTTAGATGGGTGACCAAACTAAACATGATACTTCAACTGCAGCCTCACCAACATTGAGTACAACTGCAACATAACGTCCCAACTTCTATACTTAATTCCCCAAATGATATAGGCCGATGTGCCAAAACCCTTCTTCACCACCCTATCTACCTGCCACGTCACTTTCAGTGAATTATGTACTTGTACTCCTTTTCCTCTATAACACTCCATCAGGCCAATTCCTGAGTTCTGCCCTGAGTTGATCCCAAAATGGAATACCTCACACTTATCTAAATTAAATTCCATTAGTCATTCTTTGGCACACTCGTGCAGCTGATCAAGATCCTGTGGTAATTGTTGATAACCATCTCCACTGTCTATGATATCTCCTATTTTAATGTCAGCAGCAAACTTACTGATGTTCAAGAAGGAACTGCAGATGCTGAAAAATCGAAGGTAGACAAAAATGCTGGAGAAACTCAGCAGGTGCAGCAGCATCTATGGAGCGAAGGAAATAGGCAACTTTTCGGCCCGAAACGTTACCTATTTCCTTCGATCCAGAGATGCTGCCGCACTTGCTGAGTTTCTCCAGCATTTTTGTCTACCTGCGAACTTACTGATCATGATCTGTACATTCTTATGCAAATTATTGATATATCTGACAAACAGCAATGTTCCCAGCACTGATACCTGAGGCACACCAGTCAGAGGCATTCTGTTCCAAAAATAACCTTCCACCACTACCATCTGCTTTCGACTATGAAGCCAATTCCGTATTCAGTTAGCTAGCTCTCCCTGGATCCTTGGCAACTAACCTTCCAGAGCAGTCTACCATGCAGTACCTTATCTAAGGCTCTGCTGGTCCACAGGAATGATGTCTGTGACCTAACCTTCAACATCATCTGGGTTACTTTTTCAAAAATCTTTAAATACATTTTGTGGGACATGTATAAATACCTAAAACTATGCAAACAGGTATATATTCTGGTTCCTCAATAATTCCAAAACCAATTAGCATTCAAAACACAGAAAGTACTCCATGAAAGAGACATTTATTGGCACAGCATGTCATATCTTTGATTGCTATTTTCACCCTTTGAAAATATCACAATTCAGAACAATGACACTTGTTGTTTAAGAATAGGATTTAAATGTAGTCAAACTGTTTGCTGCCTTACTATGGATTCATTAACTAATATTACAAAACTCAGTTGGCATCATGGACTATGAAGCGGCTAAGATTAATGCAGGAACAAAAGTCCTTGGATAGTTTCTCTGCAGCATAAAACCAACCCCTAAAAAAAGGTCAAATCATTAACAAAGGATTAAACTTTGGAGAATGCTTACCATCATCTGTAGGTTCTGGTCCGTCATAAGACTTATCAATTGCAGCCCTGAAGCTCTCATTGCAGCCTCGTCCACGGACCATGTGAGGCCGGGGTCTGTGGAAAGGGAGTTCATTCTTCCTGACCTCTGCCACAGCTGTCTGCAAACTCTCGAGAGAGCTAGACTTCTTCAAACCCAGCATAGGACCCACATCTTTCCCCGTAAAATCTGGGGAGGAAAACAAAAACATAACAAATATATAACCCAAAAATTGATGGCAGAACCTAGAGCAGGGCTCACAGTAAACATAATCTTATTTACAAGGCACTCAAAGCTGATTTAAACTGCATAGAACAGCACGCAAGCTTCAGAATGCAGTTAAAAAGGGTCATACAAACTATCGCAAATGGACCCCCTCTGAAACAACAGCAACATCTCACAATTAAATCAAGTTTATTCCGCCATTGAAGGGAAATAACCAACAAATCACCATTAGAAATTAAATCCAAGAAATATACAATTGTGTGACAATTGATTTCAGACACAATTGGTGCAAAGAATTATTTAACCACATCTGTTTTGACCGGGAATAAAGGTGTCATTCGTTGGACCTCCGAAATGTGTTATTTTTCCACCATGGATAAAAGGCAGTAGCTTCTAGTTATTTTGGTTACCCATTAGCAAAATGGTTGCACTTTCCAAGCTGGAATGTTTTGGGAAATTCAACACAGAGAGCACAGTCATCCAACTGCACATCATCATGGTTCAATGGATGTACACATACGCCAGAGCCAGGCAGCTGCAGGTTTAGGTCTCACTCTAAGTGGTTCAGAACTAGGTGGTTGACACTCCAGTACGGCGCTGCGAAATATTGTACTATCACCCAAACAGCTGGATACTTAACCTCTTGAGCCCATTCCACTATTCAACAAGAGCACAGTTGATCTCCAATGCGATGTCCTAGATTTTTCCCATTCCCCTGAGATTTAAAATTAACATTTAACCAAACTTCTACCACCATTTCCACGTAGAGGTTTTCTCCAACTTTCTACCTAAATGGCCTGGGTCTAGGGTGTAGTTTTGTATTGCAATCCTCTTTAGTCAGAGGGTAGTTAATCTGTGGAACTCATTGCAACAGAAGGCTGTGGAGGCCAAGTCAGTGGATATTTTTAAGGCAGAGATAGATACATTTTCGAATAGAACAAATGTCAAGGGTTATGGGGTGAAGGCAGAAGAAAGTGATTAGGTGGCAGAGATCAACCACAATAGAATGGCAGAGTAGACTCGATGGGCTGAATGGCCTATAATGTATTAACATCCAACATTGTTTCTCTTTTTCTGTCTGAATGGTTCTCCTTAATATCATGAAAAACATCAAATCACGCCTTAATCACTCCAAATATGAAAGGAATACAATTCTAGTTATGTATCCTCTTCTTGAAATATAATCTTCTGCATCCAACTATCATGTTTGTAAATTTATGACCTATGCCCAAAAATTAATGGGTGGCACCAGAGCACAACAGGCAATGCTATCACCTCACAGCTAAAGTGATTTGAATTCGATCCTGACCTCCAGAACTGTCAGTGAGAAGTTCCCACTGGGTAATCCGGTGTCTTCTCATATTTCAAAGGTGTGCTGACTGGTAGGTTATTTGACTCTGTAAATTACCCTTAATGTAGATGGGGAATAAGAGGCATGACGACTGGGTGGTGGAAGGGAGAATGGATTTGTGTGGGAATAGCTAGAGGAATGGGATTTCCCCGAAAGCTAGCGTGGACAAAGTCAAATAACCTCCTATGTTGTGAGAAAAGACAATACACAGCTTTCTTATCTTTCAAGTTTTTTAGATAAAAAGCCAGTGTTCCATTAATCTTCTGGATTATATTTTTTACTTGCTCAGGTCATTTCAATGATTAATGTACATGGAATCATTCTGTTTGGGGCTTAGTCTTTATAACCTTTCACCCAGCAGAAAAATACTTTGATACATCAGTGATCCTACCTTTCGGATGCAGCCCCATCAAGTGGGATTTTAACAATAATATTCCATAACTGGGAAGATGAGCAGGGGAGTTCTTCCTATGGTCATCTGGTCAATCTTCATACCTCAATTAACATCACAGCAATAGATGATTATCACATTGTTGTTTGCAGGAGTTGCTGTATGCAAATTGGCTCACTGGGACCTCTTAAAAAGATTACTTTGTGTGTGTGTGTATGTGTGTGTGTGTGTGGCTAGAGGAATGGGATTTCCCTGAAAGCTAGCATGGGAACATTTTTACATATACCGGTAGAGATTTACTCCCTGCAGTCCGAAATTTCTTGAGTTATTAATAGAAATCTTCACAAATCTGAGCGGCGACTGACGTCACCTCTCACCCCTCCCTCCTCCCCCCGTTATACAAAAGTCGCCCTATCGACTGAAGACCAAAGATCATAGCTGAAGACTGCGACACGTTCAGCGAGTGAAGAACGAGCAAGTCGGGCCCTGTACTAAAGCTCTCCGGTCCGGTCCGGTCCGTCGCTGCTGAAAAACCTTTGAAAAATACCCCGCTATCTTCTTGCTTGTGCTGCGAGTGACGTCACCCCCTTCCGACCACTCCCCCCGTATTCGGGCCCTGCCTGCACCCTGGAGCCAGGAGCGAGGTTCGGGAACCAGCCCTCCACTGTGATGACGTGTCCTCCCCCCCCCACCCCTCAAACTCTACTCCCTCCCTCTCTGCCCCCTCACGCTCCCTCCCGCAACCCCCCCTCCCTCTCTGTGTCCCTCTTAATCACTCTGTGTCTCTCTCTTTGCCTGTGTCCCTCGCTGTGTCCTTCTCTGTGGCCCTCTCTGTGTACCTCTTTGTGTCCCTCTCTGTGCCCTTCTCTATGCCTCTATGTCCCTCTCTGTGTCTCTCTCTGTGCGTCTGTGTCCCTCTCTGTGCCTCTGTGTCCCTCTCTCTCCACCCCCTCCCTCTCTAGCCGCGCCTGCGAGTTGGAGGCTATGCGTGAGTGGATAGGGCAGGGGATGGGGTAAAAGGAGTGAATTAATATTAATATAATATCAATGGGTGTGGTTAGTGTATGTGCGAGTGGGGGGTGGTTAGTGTGTGTGTGTGTGAGGTGTTGGTTAGCGTGTGTGTGACGCCGCAGGCCCCCCACCTTCCCCGCAACCACGCATTGAGGGGACGGGACCCAATGGGTCCCACTTTCACTATAAAACTCTGTTCTTGGATGTTGATTTATTTATTTGTTTGTGATCACATCTTCTCGAAAAAAACGACGTGGTAACGGTAAAAAATTTACATATTCCGATAGAGATTTATTGCGTGGAGTCCAAAATTGCCTTATCTGAAAAGTTTATGCATTATTACTCGAGTTATTATTCAAAATGTTCACAAATCTGATATAACTTAGAAAATAAAACCGGTTAGCTTTGGCTGATGACGTCACAATGAATCTGCTTGTTGCCGTCTTGCTCGCTCTGTGAGTGACGTCAACTCCCGCCCCCCCCCCCCCCCCCCCCCCACCTCTCCCTCCTTCCACCCAGCCCTCCATTATCCAAAAGACGCTCGGGCATCGCTTTCTCTTGGGCTTTCTCTTGGTTAGTGTGTGTGTGACGCCGCAGGCCGCCCCCCCCCCACAACCGCGCGTTGAGGGGACGGGACCCAATGGGTCCCACTTGGTCTAGTACATATTAAATATGATAGACTATATCTACAGGTTTTGTTACTAAACTTTTGATTCCAAAGTTCAGGAGCTTCAATAGACAACCCTAGATGAAATCAAGTATGTGGTATGCTAAATGAATATACAGTTAATTTGTTTTTTTCAGATTAGTCAAAAAATATTTCCCTTTTGCTACCTTATAATGGCCAGTAGCAACTGTGTACAGAGTAAAAACATTTTTTCTATTTGTTATACACCAGGAATAATGCTCATCTCTATACAGAAGCCTATACAGACCCCAAGTACATAGCAGTTTAGTGTTTCCTATTTTCTGTGCTATTTTTACTCCATTCATTCTTTCTTGTTGTACTAATTGTGGATGATCAGCCATGATCACAGTGAATGGCGGTGCTGGCTCGAAGGGCCGAATGGCCTACTCCTGCACCTATTGTCTCTTGTTAATAACAATCATTGCATACAGGTGGTGTATGGAAAACCTGAGCACTGTTTTTCCTTTCCCCATCAAAATCACTCCTAGGAAGTGTTGGATACTTCAAATAGTCTCCTTGTATAGGAGGCTGGGCAAAAACCACAAAGGGATTGGAAAGCAAGGACAATCGTTTGTTAACAATAGGCTAAAAATTGGCTGTAATTTTAAAAGAGTTGGAGATAATGGGCAAGCAACAGTGATAATAGCAGTCTATGAATGATAATGATTTTGAATGAGCTTTGATGTATAATATTGAGGAAAAAGAGGCTAGTTCTAAAAATGCCTCAGGCACAAGGTTTGAAGTGGAAAAGCTATGTATAGCAAAGATCCTATAGCAAGCAAGATAGATCACTCAACGATAAAGACGTAGTACAGTCATGGGCAGATTAATGTGTAATTTTTGGCCCCATTTCCGTAACCGGCTTCTGTCGCCGCACCAAAGATCCCATAGCGGAGCAAAGATACTAGTGCGGACATGGAAGCCGGTAACGGAAACATGCTCGTAAAAATAAAAGTTCTTTGGTAAAAATCTTCTCCTCATTTTCAGAATTATAATTTATTAACACAAACTGTTCCCCCGCAATGTTGATTGCACTGCGAGTCGGGTCGGGTTACTGAAATAGATGAAAAAAAAGGCCCACGTTCAGCTCCGTTGCGTACTACACGTCAGCCTATTGAATTTAGTAGGGGTGGTCTATCTTTCTCCGCTATAGGATCTTTGATGTATAAGTCACCCTCGATTTATTGGACCCCTTTATAACAGATTTATTTTATAACGGACGGACCCCATCCGTTACCCCATCTCAGCTCATATGGCCTCCCTAGCTCGGTCCCATGGGGCTCCCTCCGTTCTCACTGTCTGCTGCTTCCTTCTTCGCTTTGTTCGTTCATCGCCCCACTCGTCTCCTCCTCCTTCTCCCGTCACTCTGTCTACTAGGCCTCTCCTTCCCCACCTCCTTTTCTGCCCTCTCCTCCTCTTTCTCCTTCTCCCACGAAGTTGGCGACATACTCCACCTTGGAGGGTGTTGGTGGCTGTGGGGGGAAGGGGGGGGATGTCAGAGTGGGGAGTGGGTGAAGTGAACGCAGCATCTTGTCATTGATGGCTAACTGAGGGAGGAGCTGAAGGCCAGAGGCTGCGTTGGCTGGATGGTCGTGTAGCTGATGGGAAGGAGCTCACTGGTTTCCCCTCCCCTCACCCCCCCCCCCTTTATTAAAAATTGATATGGGTTCTTTACCATTAATATTTTAAAGGAAAGATACAATTCTTATTCTGTGCATTTGATTGAATGTGGAATTTGTAGTGTGGTCAGTATTGTTTGCATACTATGGTCACAGCAATTATGTTGCAAATAATTTAAACCAGAAAAAGCCGAACAACCTTCACAGTGGAATTTCACAATCGAAGAAAATTTAAAACAGAAGAGAGGAAAGTGTAGTGCAAGTATAACATTCCTGGAGAAATCAAAGATAATCAGACAATGCACAATTCTATCAAAACCTAACAATGGTCCAGTTACATTTTTCCACTCTCACCTGTCATACAATGAATGTCAACAGCCAAGATAATCTGTCCAATCCCTGTACAATTACTTTCACATTCAAGGCTGGCCTTTATGTGAAATTCTACTGTAATTTATCAAAGACGAATAACAACAGCATGCATATCAAATGTTGATAACAACTTCCCCAAATGACATGGCATAACTTTGCAAGAAAGTCTCATAATATTTCAACATCTCCTCTCAATAAGGTCCGTTTAATATAATCGAAGTTTCACACAGAAATTGAGAAAATGCAGATAAAAATGTCATTCAAATAAATGGCAATTACTTTCTTTTTATCGTCATCACCAAGCAGTTAATACTCTCTTATCTAAATCGACATTCCCTCCTGCACAATGCTCTGATATTCATACAGGAACAATTGCAAGTTTTTTTTACCTTTTCCTGAAACCTGTGGATTGATTCACTCAGCCTGTTTATTTTGATAAATCATTAGGATAGCCTATAGCTGAGTAGAAGGGACAGATGAAAGGTTGAAAAGTAGCTGGAATTTGAGGAACATGAAGCAAGTGGAATGGGAAAAACTCAAGGGACACAAAGAGAGACAATAAAAAGTGAGGCAAGGGATAAGGGCATGCAATGGGGAAGGAGAGGCATGCAAGAGTGGCAACACAAGCACGCAATTATGGGGGCATGAGAGGTGTGAAAGAGGGGAGACCCATTAAAATATGGTCACCCCTATGTTTCCTCTTTCATTTGCAGCCACTATTCACTGACGTAATTGTTTGAAGATTGAGAAGTAATAAATTTATTAGGTATTAATGCATCTGTTATGAATTAAGCAGAAAAATGATCAGTTGGACTGTGTTGACAAGAAAGCACTGTTGCTTTTCCTTTCATCTCTGGCCACGGTAATGATGACAATGAATAAAGAGAAGAACCTGTTGAATTGGATATTATCCTGCTATAGAGGAACTTCAAATGAAACATACATTTATCTTCAAGTATTGAGCACTCGGTCAACATTGGGTCAAAATGTTGTAACTCCTCCAATCTAAAAGCACAACTTCTTCACGAGGAACTAAAGTGGATCAAGGTGGTGGCTCACTATCACCACTCCTCAAGGGCAATTAGAAGTGGGCAATAAAAGAAGGGTGCACCTGCTTTTTTTAATTACCTGTTAGAAACTTGGTACATTCAAAGGCACTTTGTAGGTAATTAAATTCCACTGAAGTGCAATCATTGCGATAATGCAGAAAATGTTGATGCAGGAGAAATGGTACTTGCATATCAGAGAACATATATATTATTTTAATTATACATATATAAAATCTATTAATCAATGTTCATTATATATATTTTTAATATGTATTAATTTGTAATAAGTTTATAATCAATTAAATAAGCATATCAGTGAACACATATATATATATGTAAACTAATCAATTAAATAATGTTCTTACTGCACAAAAAAAATTGAGAATGCAGGTAGGAGCCTAACTCACATTCCTCTCAAATTTAATTATTTTTATTGGCAATTAAACAAAATTTCATGGAATATACAAGTACTACTGTTAGTGCAAAGGATGAATTGAGGTTTGACACAGAGGCATTACATAGGAAGGACCACCCACAGGAAGCGAGAGAAAAATAAATCCAACATTGAATGTGAACAACTCTCAAGTGATTACAAAGTTTAAGCAAATCTGGTACCTGCTTGAGCTATGGACTATATGGCTGGTAATTTCAGGGGAAACGGGTGGGAGAGGGATTTAAGCACACAGCAGGGGACAAGGGAAAAGCAGTGCAAGTCAAATGACTTACATTCCAGCCACAGAACAAAACCTAAAATCATATCTTATGATATCTTTAGCACCAACATATCTCGGAACCATATCCTTCTTTGAGCAGGGACTGAACTTGGCGACTTTTCAAAACCCAATGAAAATAAAATCTGAACACCAATAACTCAGAACACATGTTGGTGTGGAACAGATGTCTCCCTTAACAAGTTCCACTGTTGCTTCATGTACCACAAAACCTATGAGGAATGTGAGCAGGCACAGATGTTTGAAGGCTTACATAGCTTTTGTTATTCTCATCGCAGCACTCGTTTTAAGTTAATTGCAAAACTGTTTGTGATTGCACGTTTCGCAGTGATGGTGGTGCGATGCACATTGTTGTGAAATAATAGTGACCTGGTTTGTTCGTTAAAGCTGGGTTTCCAAGCCCTGTACGGGGATTTGTTCAAGGCTTCTACGCGAGAGCAGTAAAGTATATAACGGCAACTCCTTCTCCACAGTGTCTGCCATGAGTCAGATGGCAACACCTTCACTTCAGAGTCAGCAGGCCTCAATCCAGAAATCTGAGCACCATGTTTAGGCTGCCATGGAGGACTGCTGTATAGTTGGAGCCATTTTAAAAATAAGACATACATAATCATACATAACAGGAAATGCTTCTCTCTAAAATCACATTCACAATTAATCCCTCGGCTAACATCTAAATTCAAATGATCAGTATCAGGTTACATGGGTGTTTGCAACAACCTTTTTTGATCTATCGGTCTTTCCAAAATTACAACAATAATCTCACTGGGCATTAAAGATGCTTTATAAATCCAGGTTTTCGTTTCTTACTTTTTACAAGGTCTGTAGTGGTTTATTACCAAGACACAGTGAAAAAAATGTGTATTGCCATTCACGAAAATCATACCAGAGACAAGTACAATTAAATCATACAGGTAGTACAGAATGAGAAAGGAAGAGTGCAGAATATGGTGTTACAGCAGCAGAGAAAGTGCAGATTAAAAAAAGTGCAAGGGCTGCAATGAAATAGATTACATTCTTAGCTTATGACAGGTCCGTTCAATAACCTGATAACATCGGGGGGGGGGGGGGGGGGGGGGGGGAAGCAACTCCCTTGTGTGTTTGTTGCTTTCTAAAGGTCATTATTAATTTGTAATTCTAGACGATTACTGTTTAGATTTAATTAATCTTGAAGTCCAGTGAATGGTGGTGTGGGTATTTTGTTTGAGCTTGGTGTGGGGGTAGGGTGGTTGGAAGAAAAATAATGTAGTATCCATTTGCTTTGCTAATCGGCATGGTGTGAAGCAAGTATTGAAAAACAGCAACCCTTTGCTGCCCATCACTCTCCATGAAACCACACAGTGTTCTCTGGTGTCAAACAGAAACAAAAGTTAGGATAGATTTACTGAGCCTTCTACAAGTGCGCCAAAACACAAACACACTTGAAAAGCCTGATTTACTACAGAAAATCATAATTTATTTAAGGGAGGGCTTTCACCATCAGGCCATTATTTAAAAATCAAACAGCTTATTAATAAGATCTACATCCCTTTGTTTTGTTCCATTCAATTATGAATAAATTCTGCAAAGGCAATAATGGAGATGATATCAGGGCACTGGCTTGAAGGGCTCACTGAGTCTATTGGTGCAAAGGAACCGGATTATCATCTAGCTGAGAGTCATTACCTCAGCATTGATGGCGTGCTCTAATTCATCTTCCTTACAATTTGGACTTAATAGCCCAGAAAATGTCATCAACCCTTGCACTTTAAATAACAATGAAGTAAAATGGACTAAACAAAAGGATTCTAGACATGATTATAATTTGCACTGAATATTTCAAAAGATTTTTTATAACAAGGATTCTTTTTTCATTTCCAATTCCTCTTTGATGGCTTTTTCATCATTATCATAGCTGTTTCGTCTGGTGAATGATAAGATAACATAGATGACAAAATGTATTCATTAAATAAATTAATGAATTGTCTAATTCATTTCTTCACCCTCATGATATTGATTCTAATATCACCTTACAGTTGGCAGCTCTGGTTGTATCTGTTTTTGGAGATGACTTCCTTACCTTCAAATGTCCTTCGTCATGTCCCAACCACAGATCAATCATCACTCCAAAATCATCCATCACAACCTTTGGATGCTAAATAGAAAGTGGACATTCTCCTCATTCTCTCATGGTTATTTGTAACCAGACAGGTATTTTCAAATCTAGGCTGACATGCTCCAAGTGCAGTTTGTGAAGGAGACCTGGTTTGTCTTTTAGATGTGAGGTTACACGTCGACATGAAAGACCTCATTGCAATTCAAAGAAGAGAAGGGATTCTGAAAGGTCTCAACCCGAAATGTCACCCATTCCTGCTATCCAGAGATGCAGCCTGTCCTGCTGTGTTACTCCAGCATTTTGTGTCTATCTTTGGTGTAAACCAGTATCTGCAGTTCCTTCCTACATGACTGAGTGGCATGACCCGTAGTTATCCCTCAGCTAACATCATGAAAGACAAAGAGTCTGCTCCTTATTAAAATGTCATTAACGGAGCCTTGCCTGAGAATATAGACTCTCACCTTTATTTTGTCTAACTACACTACATTAAGTATTCTTTTGTAAATATGTATATATATATAAAAGGGCTTCATTGGAAAAAAGAGCATTTTATTACCAACTCTGACAGGTTACAACATGGCTTGGTTCAGTATAAAAATGCCTAAGAATGAAGGAGACAGCAGAAAGCAGTGGACATTGTCAGATCCATTATGGGTACTGAAAAAAAGGAAGCTAATATCAAAAACATATTGACCACACCACACCACACTGGCTACACTCTCATCTTGCTGCCACCATCGGGATGAAGATAAAAGAGCCCAGAACTTTTTCCGACAGGTTCAAGAAAAGCTTCTTCCCATCAACTATCACTGATAGTCTTTCAGGCTCTCGAGCTACAATGCACAAATTTAACCATATCCCAACCTCAGCAATGATCTGCAATGGATTTTTTATAGGTTACACTACATAATTCTTACACTTTTGTGACCTGGCTACCTTAATTGCTCTTAATTGGTTGCATTATTGTTTATTTTATATATTTATTTGTTCTGCTATTCTATTGATGTTCGTGTAAAGCTACCGCAAGTATGAATTTCATTGTTCTGTTTCCAGTGCATGTGATAATTAAATACACTGACTTTTGAAATTCCAGCCACCAATTATCTGCTTCCAATGTTGGCATAACATGGCTGAAGTCTGCAATATGTACAATATTGATTGCAGCATCTTACTAATGGCAATATGTTTCCAAGTCATGTGAGCTAGGGGGCACGAGTGGGGTGAGGGGGGGTTGGTGGTATTAGGACTGATGTTCTTCCCCTACAGCCTCTGGCTTTACAGTTGGGAGACATCACAGGTTTGAGAAATGATTATGTTTGGAGAAGATTTGGTGAGAAGCTGCAGTCGAAGGTGGTTGGTTGCTACTTCAGCCATTTTGTGCAAGAGTTTGAAGAATCAACTGGTTGATTAGACATCGTGTGTTGTTGCTCGGGATGGTGTGGAAAACATTATGCCACAGTCCACAAGGAAGTTCCAACTGAGGTACTCTAGCACTGTGTTTCACTCAAGATTCCAGCATCTGCAGTTACTTGTGTTTATCCCAGTTCTGAAGTGTTATCTGAATAAAGAAAATCGTTTGAGGAGCCAGGAGGCTAGACAGTCCATGTCAGTCTGATTAATTTTCAATTGTGGGAGAATATGACAACAGTGATAATAGCTAGGTGAAAAAAACAGTTAATCTCTCTCTGATTGGAGTCGGCAATGGTCTGATATTTGGATACTGCTAAATTAATTCTCACGTCTCTGCCCCAGTCTGGATAGCATCCAGCTCTCATAGTGTGCGGGCACTTAAATTCCTTTAGTCAAGAAAATGAAAATATATGCAAGTTCGCTCTTTATGTTCATTCACCAAAACAGTCAACATCATACACAAGAAAGAATAACTGGTACATTAAAAAAAATAGAAATGAGTAGGAAGCTTTCTAGCTCTGGTTAGCAAAAAATATATGGATGATCATATTACTGGAAATGTTTTAACTAGGGAAATTAGTGAAGCGTCATGGGGTTGCCCCAGAGTCAAATGAAATCCAAGAAAATTGAGCTTTACTGAAAGATCCCAAACTCAAAATAGTATAAACGTTTAAACTTTATTAATAATATTGTTGATATCCACTGCTCACCCATGTTGGTGCAGTGTCCAGCAATCTCTGAACCAGTGGATAACACATGTTCCTTCCGCAGGACCACCCAGTACAAAATAGACTTTGAAAAATAAGCAAATGACTGGAATGACCACTGCACCTTTCCAGCATGCATCTGCGAACAGTGACCTCCACTTGCCCCCTGGAATAGAGTGTTGCAGGCAATGAGGCTGACTTTTTCTAAGCATCTAAATAATTGCAACAATGAACTTTTGTTGTCATGGGAAGTTATTTGGGTCACTTTAGAGCCATCTCACCAAGTGCCACTAAAAAATAAGAATTAATCTGCTCTCAGTAGTTGTAATGGGAGCAGGAGTTGCAGCCTCTCCCTATTTATGAAGCTGGCATTTTTAATGTGCTATTTAAAATCTGCAATACTCTCTTCATGGTGGTTAGGACTGCTAAGATGAAGAAATACAAATACATGCTACTATTTTATTTTTGAAACTGTAGATCTTCCCACTTGACCGCTTCATGCAGCTCATTATTTTAACAAGTGCCTTGGAAAATAAATACAATACAGGGTGAAGGAAGGTCGAGCAGTTATATAATTGCACCCTACTGCTGATTTCTATTCAGTGTGCAGTTGTAGAGATGTGTCAAAGTTGAGAAGGAGAAAAAAAGTCTTTTCATCACAAAGTTTACAACCACAGACAAAGACGACCTGCAGAGGCAGTGGTCATACTGCCAAGTGCACCAGTTTGGCTTGTTGCAATTAAACTCAGCAGTCGCTAAACTTAAATCAGGACTCACTGTGGAGGGTAACATAGAACTTTGCAAAGAAGATGTAATGTAATGGTTTTAGAATTTATACTTATTTTATCAATAAAATATGCATTGCAATATTTAGCTTGAAAAAATGAGTATTTCCCAGAATATTTACCCAAGAGAAGAAAATTAATGCTCGAGAATTTGGGCCAGATAATCGAGATATCTTGAGGATAGTCCACATTGCATGTCTGATGGTCTGATCAGATTTGTCATCAATGATCATCAGATTTATGATCAGATATATCCAAGGACGCTCTTGGAAGCAAGAAAATAAATTGCGGGAATCCTAGCTGAGATATATGATCATCATTAGAAATTGGTGAGCTGCCGAATGACTGAAGAGTGGCTAATGTTGTGCCTCTATTAAAGACCAGTGAGCCTAACATCTGTGGGAAGTAAGGTACTGGAAAGGATTCTGAGGGGTAAGATATATATGCATTTGGAGAGACAGGCACTGAATAGGGATATTCAGAGTGGTTTATTATGTGGGACATCTTGTCTTACAAATGTAATTGAGTTTTTTGTATCAAGTAACCAAAATGGTTGATGAGAGCAAGGCCATAGCTGTTTTGTACTGACTTCAGCAAGGTTCGGTATGGTAGGCTGCTCTGGAAGGTTAGATCGCGTGGGATCCCGGGAGAGTCAGCTGATTGAATGCAGAATTTGCTTCTCGGAAAGAAGCAAAGGAAGGTGCTCGGTGGAAGGCTGTTTCTCAGACTGGAGGCCTGTGACTAGTGGCAGTCTTCAATTGGAAAATGCCAGAATTAATGGAATATGAAGATCTCAGAGGGTTATTGGGATGGTGAGATTTCAGAGGTGGAGAGGGGCAGAATTGTTAAATTTCTCCAGCTCAAAAAACAACTTTCCACCACCACCATCTGAACAGCCTTGCTGAAGTTTAAAGGCCTGGCTAATGGAGTTTAATGCAGATAAGTGTGAGGTGTTGTAGTTCAGGTAGTCAAACCAGGGCAGGACCATCACAAGTCGTAGGGCCCTGGGAGTGATTTAGAGCAGAGGGATTGAGCAGTAAAGGTACATAGTTCCCTGAAAGTGTTCTCAAGGGTAGCTGGGATGGTAAACACATTGGTAGATTGGCTCTCAACAGTCAAAGCACTGGGTATAGAATTTTTGGATATTATATTACAATTATAGAAGATGTTGGTGAGTCCGCATTTGGAGTACTGTGTTTAGTTTTGGTCACCCTGCTGTAGGGACGTCTTTAAGCTGGAAAGGATGTCATTACGCGGCAAATAATGCAGAGAAGATTTATGAGGATGTTGCAGGTCTCAAGGGTCTGAGATGTAGGGAAAGGTTGGACAAGCTAGCATTTTATTCCTTGGAGCACAGGGGGCTGAGGGGTGATCTTATAGAGGTGTGTAATAATGGAATAGATAGTGTGGGGTGCACAGTGTCTTTTACCCAGAGGAGGGGAATCAAGAACCAGGTGACATAGGCTTAAGGTGAGAGAGAAAGATTTAAAAGGAAACTGAGTGGTGACTTTCTCACTCAGAAGCTGGTGGGTATATGGAACAAGTTGTCTGAGGAGGTAGTTGAAACAGGTACTATTAAAATAAACTGGACAGGTACATGGATAGGGAAGGATGAGAGGGATGTGGGATAAACGTGGGCAAATGGGACGAGCTTAGATGGGGCATTTTGGTCTGCATTGATGAGTTGGGCCAAAGGGCCTGATAACATGCTGTGTGACTCTATGAAACATATAAACCCGGTAACTAAAGGGTTTTTGATGGAAATTTGATATTCATCTACAATCACGTAGTTCATGTAATGTAATTAAAATGATGGTCATCTTATATCCACTGTAGTTTATAACAAAATACAAAGCTCATCCTAACTTGTGCAAAATAAACATTCTGCATTTCTGCCCCTTTCCCCCTCTGAAACTTCACCATCCACACAACCCTTCAAGATCTCCACATTGCTTAATTATGGCATTTTGCACCATCCGTGATTTTCATTAGTCCACGACTGGCTGCTATAATTTCAGCTGCCTGAGTCGTTAAGCTCTTGAATTCCTTCCTAAATCTCTCGGCTTCTTGGCACTCCTTTAAGATACTCCTTAAAAATTCTACCTCTGTACTGGGGCAGCCCAGTGTCAAATTTTCCCAGGAAGCTAATCTGCCTAAAAGAAGCACCGTAAGTGGACATTACTGATGCGTTGTTAAAAACAATGGATCCTGATCCTGCAAAAAGGATAATTTGTGTATGTATAACACTTTATTGTATCGCTCAGAGCATCCGGCAGGACTTCATTTATATTTATGTGATGATTTAGCATAGTCAGATGTTCCAGTACACTACATCCAATGAATTACTTTTGAGGTTTGTTTAATTTGTTATGTGGAAAAATACAGCAATGGCTCAGAGTCTCACAGGCAGCAGAATGATAAATGGCTGGTTAATGCCTTGTCTCATGGTACTCGGGACATGAGGCTAATTCCACACTCTTCCCACCCACCTATCTTGGTAAATGGATGGGCTTCCTTAGCATCTGAGAGAGATGATGCCTGACACAATGCAACAACTGAACTGAAACACAGGCTAAATTATATGCCATTGGTGCAAAGATCAAATTGATCATACAACTTCTGATTCCAGAAGCAGCCTGGATAGAAAAGCATAGAATTCCAAAGACTGGAATTACACACCTACATTGCCGCAGTGTTAAACTTATCCAACAAAATAAATAGCACATCCATTACAATGCAAGTAATCCTTCATTTGTTGAACCCTCACCCTATTGAATGATTAGAAAATGCACAGACACTAAGGCTGTAACTACTGCTTTGCTGAATATACAATTCTAATTATTCATCTGTGCAATGAAGCAACCTTATCCTGTTAAATTTGAATAACAATTTTATGTGTACATTGGCTTCAATATAACAAAAGAGGGCTAGTTGCGTTTTAGAAGTAAATAAAACATAAATGTGAAACGTGATAAAAAACTTCATCAACATGACAAGTTTATAATGGTGATGCACAAAACTTTAGATACTGGAAGATGCTTCTATGATAGAATGTTAAGAGGATCTGATGTGATGCAAATAGAGGTTAGGAGATTTGTATTTTGTCATTTTGCAATTGTCTTTTTTGTGTCTCTTTGTTCTGTCTGTATGTGTATTTTGTTATGTCAATAAATGTTGAGTTCGAAAAAAAAACATGACAAGTTTATAATGGAAATGCACAAAACTTTAGATACTGGAATATGGAGCAAAATTCAAACCGCTGGAGGAACTCAGTGGCTCAAGCTGTGTCTGCGGATGGAAAGGAATGTTCATGTTTTGGGTCAAGACCCTGCATCAGAATTCAGATGAGGGAAGACAGCCGCCAGTATAAAGAGGATTGATAAGATGGAGAAACCCAGACATGTTGTTTTTTTTTTTTTAAATGGTATATTTTTTCTCTCCACGCTCAATCATGATTCAGAGTCTTGACCCGGAATATTCAACGATTCTTTCCCTCCAATAGATGCAGCTCAACTTGCTGAGTTACAAGAACCAAGTTCCTCCATCAATTTTTTTTTTGTGCAAAGTTTGTTAGTGGACTTAAAAGAAGATAAGTGGGGATGCAGTGAGGTTGAGGGAAGGAAATCTGAATCAGGATCCAGATCTAGATACTCATTGAGTATGCAGGACAAAGGCAGTGGCGGATACACTCGAGAGCAGAGTTGGTGAAATGCCAAAGTAAGGCGGGAAGAGTGTTCTGAAGTAGGAAGGGTGAGGTCTTATATCAAGTGAACACAAGATCAAGAATGTTAAAGTCAAGGGTCTTGCCTGGAAGGTAATGTTGGTTGGCAAGGGCAATGAGTGAAAAGGACAGTCCCAATTAGGCAGCCGATTTTTACAGAAGGTTTAAAGTGAGTGACCAGTTGAAAGAGCTTTGAAACAGTTAATTCTGAAGGTTGTAAGGAGTTTCATGACAGGCTAAAATAGGAACAAAGATGGAGGTCCCTGTGATGTGGAATTCATAAGACTGCCACAACTATAGAAACATAGAAATTAGGTGCAGGAGAAGGCCATTCGGCCCTTCGAGCCTGCACCGCCATTCAATATGATCATGGCTGATCATCCAACTCAGTATCCCGTACCTGCCTTCTCTCCATACCCTCTGATCCCCTTAGCCACAAGGACCACATCTAACTCCCTCTTAAATATAGCCAATGAACTGGCCTCAATTACCCTCTGTGGCAGAGAGTTCCAGAGACCCACCACTCTCTGTGTGAAATAATTCCTTCTCATCTCGGTCCTAAAGGATTTCCCCTTATCCTTAAGCTGTGACCCCTTGTCCTGGACTTCCCCAACATTGGGAACAATCTTCCTGCATCTAGCCTGTCCAACCCCTTAAGAATCTTGTAAGTTTCTGTAAGATCCCCTCTCAATCTCCTAAATTCTAGAGAATATAAACCGAGTCTATGCAGTCTTTGTTCATAAAACAGTCCTGACATCCCAGGAATCAGTCTGGTGAACCTTCGCTGGACTCCCTCTATGGCAATAATGTCCTTCCTCAGATTTGGAGACCAGAACTGTACGCAATACTCCAGGTGTGGCCTCACCAAGACCCTATACAACTGAAGTAGAACCTCCCTGCTCCTATACTCAAATCCTTTTGCTATGAAAGCTAACATACCATTCGCTTTCTTCACTGCCTGCTGTACCTGCATGCCTACTTTCAATGACTGGTGTACCATGACACCCAGGTCGCGCTGCATCTCCCCTTTTCCTAATCGGCCTCCATTTAGATAATAGTCTGTTTTCCTATTTTTGCCACCAAAGTGGATAACCTCACATTTATCCACATTATACTGCATCTGCCAAACATTTGCCACTCACCCAGCCTATCCAAGTCACCTTGCAGTCTCCTAGCATCCTCCTCACAGCTAACACTGCCCCCCAGCTTAGTGTCATCCTCAAACTTGGAGATATTGCCTTCAATTCCCTCATCCAGATCATTTATGTATATTGTAAATAGCTGGGATCCCAGCACTGAACCTTGCGGTACCCCACTAGTCACTGCCTGCCATTGTGAAAACGACCCGTTTACTCCTACTCTTTGCTTCCTGTTTGCCAGCCAGTTCTCTATCCACATCAATACTGAACCCCCAATGCCGTATGCTTTAAGTTTATATACTAATCTCTTATGTGGGACCTTGTCGAAAGCCTTCTGGAAGTCCAGATACACCACATCCACTGGTTCTACCCCATCCACGCTACTGGTTACATCCTCGAAAAATTCCACAAGATTCGTCAGACATGATTTACCTTTCGTAAATCCATGCTGACTTTGTCCAATGATTTCACCACTTTCCAAATGTGCTGCTATCCCATCTTTAATAACTGACTCTAGCAGTTTCCCCCCTACCGATGTTAGACTAACTGGTCTGTAATTCCCCATTTTCTCTCTCCCCCCCTTCTTAAAAAGAGGGGTTACGTTTGCTACCCGCCAATCCTCAGGAACTACTCCAGAATCTAAAGAGTTTTGAAAGATTATCACTAATGCATCCACTATTTCCGGAGCTACTTCCTTAAGTACTCTGGGATGCAGCCTATCTGGCCCTGGGGATTTATCGGCCTTTAATCCATTCAATTTACCCAACACCACTTCCCGACTAACCTGGATTTCACTCAAGTACTCCTTTGACCCGCAGTCCCCTGCTATTTCCGGCAGATTATTTATGTCTTCCTTAGTGAAGACGGAACTAAAGTAGTTATTCAATTGGTCCGCCATATCCTTGTTCCCCATGATCAACTCACCTGTTTCTGACTGCAAGGGACCTACATTTGTTTTAACTAATCTATTTCTCTTCACATATCTATAAAAGCTTTTGCAGTCAGTTTTTATGTTCCCTGCCAGTTTTCTTTCATCATCTATTTTTCCTTTCCTAATCAGCCCTTTGTCCTTCTCTGCTGGTCTCTGAATTTCTCCCAGTCCTCTGGTATGCTGCTTTTTCTGGCTACTTTGTACGCATCCTCCTTTGCTTTGATACTATCCCTGATTTCCCTTGTTATCCACGGATGCACTACCTTCCCTGATCTATTCTTTTGCCAAATTGGGATGAACAATTCTTGTAGTTCATCCATGCAGTCTTTAAATATCTTCCATTGCGTATCCACCGTCAACCCTTTTAGAATTGATTGCCAGTCAATCTTGGCCAATTCACGTCTCATACCCTCAAAGTTACCTTTCCTTAAGTTCAGAACCATTGTTTCTGAATTAACAATGTCACTCTCCATCCTAATGAAGAACTCAACCATATTATGGTCACTCTTGCCCAAGGGAGCACGCACAATAAGACTGCTAACTAACCCTTCCTCATTACTCAATACCCAGTCTAAAATAGCCTGCTCTCTCGTTGGTTCCTCTAAATGTTGATTTAGATAAGTATCCCGCATACTTTCCAAAAAATCCTCTTCCTCAGCGCCCCTGCCAATTTGATTCACCCAATCTATATGTAGATTGAAGTCACCCATTATAACTGTTTTGCCTTTGTCGCACGCATTTCTAATTTCCAGTTTTATACCATCCCCAACTTCACTACTACTGTTAGGTGGCCTGTACACAACTCCCACTAGCGTTTTCTGCCCCTTAGTGTTTCGCAGCTCTACCCATACCGATTCCACATGCTCCAAGCTAATGTCCTTCCTTTCCATTGCGTTAATCTCCTCTCTAACCAGCAACGCTACCCCACTTCCTTTTCCTTTCTCTCTATCCCTCCTGAATATTGAATATCCCTGGATGTTCAGCTCCCAGCCTTGGTCACCCTGGAGCCATGTCTCCGTGATCCCAACTATATCATACTCATTAATAGCTATCTGCACGTTCAACTCATCCACCTTATTACGAATACTCCTTGCATTGAGACACAAAGCCTTCAGGCTTGTTTTTACAACGCTCTTACCCCTTATACAATTTTGTTGAGAAGTGGCCCTTTTTGATTTTTGCCCTGGTTTTGTCTGCCTGCCACTTTCACTTTTCACCTTGCTCCCTATTGCTTCCACCCTCGTTTTACACCCACCTGCCTCTCTGCTCTTGTACCCATCCCACTGCCACATTAGTTTAAATCCTCCCCGACAGCACTAGCAAACACTCCCCCAAGGACATTGGTTCCATTCCAGCCCAGGTGCAGACCGTCCTGTTTGTACTGGTCCCACCTCCCCCAGAAATGGTTCCAGTGCCCTAAAAATTTGAATCCCTCCCCCTTGCACCATTTTTCAAGCCACGTATTCATCTGCAATATCCTCCTATTTCTACTCTGACTGGCCCGTGGTACTGGTAATAATCCAGAGATTATTACCTTTGAGGTCCTACTTTTAAGTTTATCTCCTAGCTCCCTAAATTCACCTTGTAGGACCTCATCCCTTTTTTTCCCTATATCGTTGGTGCCAATATGCACCACGACAACTGGCTGTTCACCCTCCCCCTCCAGAATGTTCTGCAGCCGTTCAGTAACATCCCTGACCTTTGCACCAGGGAGGCAACATACCATCCTGGAGTCTCTTTTGCGGCCGCAGAAACGCCTATCTATTCTCCTGACAATTGAATCCCCTATTACAATAGCCCTTCCCCTCTTTTTTCCCCCATCATGTGCTGCAGAGCCACCCATGGTGCCATGAACTTGGCTGCTGCTGCATTCCCCTGATGACCCATCTCCCTCAACAGTATCCAAAATGGTAAACCTGTTTAGTAGGGAGATGACCGCAGGAGACTCCTGCACTATCTGCCTACTGCTTTGCTGGCTATTGTAGCTATTGTAACTATTTAGCAAGCAAACTGTACTCCATTAAATGAACAGCAATTCCACAACCGCCTTTAACCAGATGAATAAGAAAGTGTGGATAGGTGCAGTTAAAGAGAAAGCATCCCACTAAAACAAATGGGCGACGCTGACAGAGCAAGAAATATTTGTCTTTATGTTTCCTCACAAAATCACAAGTGCAATGCATGGCTACTTGAAAAATTTAAGTGTATTCAACTTTTGATGTTCTTGTTTTTCAGAATGTTTTCTTCACATCTTTCAAATTCACCTTCTTACCAGTGAAAAAATAAATTTTTACTTAAAGGCAACATTTACAATATTGCTCTCTGTAGGCTATTGCTGTTGTAAGGACAAAAACATGATGCAAATTGAACCCACATACCAGACGTAAATTAGAAGCCGGACATCACGGTGGCATAGCGGTAGAGTTGCTGCCTTACAGCGCTTGTGGCGCTGGAGACTCGGGTTCGATCCCAACTACAGTTGCTGTCTGTACGGAGCTTGTATGTTCTCCCCGTGACCGCAAATGTTTTCTCCGATATCTTCAGTTCCCTCCCACACTCCAAAGACGTACATGTTTGTAGGCTTGGCATAAGTGTAAATTGGCTTGGTATATGTATAAATTGTCCCTAGTGTGTATAGGATAGCGTTAATGTGCGTGGATCACTGGTCGGTGCGGACTCGGTGGGCCAAAGGGCCTATTTCTTTACTGTATCTCTAAACTAAACTAAACTACACTGACAGGAAATAAAGGAGAAAGCAACCATCTAGTTCCCAATAATTTGACATTTATGTTCCGAAGCGCTCATTAATTTGGGGTTTAAACAATGGGTCCTTGGCTCACATGATTATATTTATTCTTTCACAACAATAATCATTTATTATGATCTGATTTAATCACAAGACTGGCACAGAGCTCCATTTCGATTGGCTTGCAATGGTCTTTTTTTTGGTTCAGTCAACATCCAGAAAATTGAATGCAGAGCTCAGAGCCCAAAGCATCAGCACGGTTTTACAACAGAGATTAAAAAAACCCCAGGCAATTTTATTATGCCAATAAAATACAAGAAAATGAATAATTAGAAATAATGTTGCTGGCTTATATTGCAATGTTGACTCTGACAACTATATTAGTTGAACCTTTAATATTGAGAGTACACCATAAGTACACCAAGTGATATTCCCTCTCCACTGAAGCAAGTAAGATTTTAAAAATATTTTTAAACAAAACAAAATTATTTCTGCTTTATTTAAGTAAACTACAAACAAATGGGGCTGAAAATAGTAGACGTGGTCATCGGAATTTATTAAACAGATATTGGGAGCAGTCACATTGGGAAAGGATTTGTGTTGAGATGAGATGGTGTGTTTCAGGGTGAGTGCTGAGGTTTTGACTCAAGAGGCTTTGGCAAGGAAGCTAAGCAGAGGGCAACATCACGTTAAGGTAAAGTCTGGTGCATTTTGTGTGTAATTGTCCTGGTCTTAATGCATTAGGATAGTAGAATGTCCCTCCTGCAGGACATGAGAAGTCAGGGAGGCTTCCAGTGACCTGTGGGAAGGGCTCCCAGCTGCAGCTCCTTACAGGGAGCATTAGAGATCTGGAGCTGTGGCTTGATCATCCAGGGGTGTAAAAATGTAATTAATTAAAAGTTATAGTGAGGTAGTTAAGCCCAAGATGCAAGCAGTGTAGCTGGCTGACCAACAATAAGAGAGAGTTAAGAGTGTTTAATTTGTCACGTGTACCAACACTGGGACAATGAAGTTCTCATTTGCAGCAGCATCAGAGGCTTACAAATCAATACATGTAGATAATATAACATAAACACAAATTCAATAAATTAATAACCATTATACAAGTGCAAAAAACCCAGAATTCCTAGTGAAACCAAAGACAATCCATAGAAGTTCATTGTTGACGATAATGTAGAGCAGTGTTCAAGAGCCTGTTGGTTAGGGTAAAAGCTATTCTTGAGCCTGGTGGTCTTGATTTTCAAGCTCCTGTACGTTCATGGCAATGGTAGGAGTGAAATGAGGGCATGGCTAGGGTGATGTGGGTCTTTTTAAGCCAGTGCTTCCTATAGATCCCTTTAATGATGGGAGGTCAGTATCTGTGATGGACTGGGCAGTGTCTACCACTCTCTGTAATCTCCTTCATTCCTGGTTGTTCAAGTTGCTGAATGATACTACCAGTCAATATGTAAACCTGTAAAAGGGAATAAGCCAAGAGTACAGGAGCCATTCCCTGCAGCCATTTTCCTCTAAAACAGTTCTAGCCAGTTGAAGGCACAAGAAAAACCCTCTCCTGTGTTCACCTATTACCTGCCACGTGTTGTCCTGCCCTTCCTCTCTTCCAGCTTCCTTATCCCCCCAACAATCAGTCAAGACCCGAAACATCACCCATCAATTGTTCTCCACTTATGCTGTCTGACCCACTGAGTTACTCCAGCATATTGTCACTTTTTTAATATACCAGTATCTGCAGTTTCTTGTTTCGATATATACCCCTTTTGAATACTGTTGGGGATCAGAACCAACAGGTTTTTGAGGTCGAATGTAAGGGGAAAATACACAATATTCAATTAACCCTAAACAACATTGATCTACAGAGGGTTCCTGGGGTTCAGGGCCATAGCTCCCAGAAAGAAGTAATACAAGTAGATAGAGTAGTAAAAAAGGAAAATGGTATTCTCACCTTCAATGATCGGGGCATTGAGTAAAAAAGCCAAGAAGTCATGTTGCAGACCTTGCATTCTAGTTGTGAAGGATCTGGACTACTGCATGCAATTCTGGTCGTGAAGGATATGGAGGCTTTGGAGTTGGTGCAAAAGAGATTTCCAAAATTATGCTACAAGGAGTAACTACAATGGAAAATTTGCATTGTTTCCTCTGGGAAATCAGCGGTTGAGGGGAGACCTGGTCGAAGTACAATACATTCAGAAAGTATTCAGACCCCTTCACTTCTTCAACATTTTGTCACGTTACAGCCTTATTCTAAAATTGATTAAATTATTTTTATTTATCATCAATCTACACACAATGCCCCATAATAAAAAAGTGAAAACAGGTGTTTACAAATTTTTGCAAAGTAATTAAAAAGAAATAACTGAAATATCGCATTTACATAAGTATTCAGTCCCTTTACTCGTACTTTGTTGAGGCACCTTTGGCAGCGATTACAGCCTCAAGTCTTCTTGGGTATGATGCTACAAGCTTCGCAGACCTGTATTTGGGTAATTTCTCCCATTCTTCTCTGCAGATCCTCTCAAGCTCTATCAGGTTGGATGGGGAGCGTCGATGCACAGCTATTTTCAGCTCCCTCCAGAGATGTTCGATCGGGTTCAAGTCCGGGTTCTGGCTGGGCCACACAAGGATATTCACAGACTATTCATGAAGCCACTCCTGCGATGTCTTGGCTGTGTGCTTAGGGTCGTTGTCCTGTTGGAAGGTGAACCTCCAGCCCCAGTCTGAGGTCCAGAATGCTCTGGAGCAGGTTTTCATCAAGGATCTCTCTGTACATAGCTCTGTTCATTTTTCCCTTGATCCTGACTAGTCTCCCAGTTCCTGCCGCTGAAAAACATCCCCACAGCATGATGCTGCCACCACCATGCTTCACCATAGGTATGGTATTGGCCAGGTGATGAGCGGTGAATGGTTTCCTCCAGACATGATGCTTGGCATTCAGGTCAGAGAGTTCAATCTTGGTTTCATCAGACCAGAGAATCTTGTTTCTCATGCATTTTGGCAAACATTAAGCGGGCTGTCATGTGCTTTTTGCTGAGAAGTGGCTTCCGTCTGGCCACTCTACCATAAAGGCCTAATTGGTGGAGTGCTGCAGATATAGTTGTCCTTCTGGAAGGTTCTCCAATCTCCACAGAGGACCTCTGAAGCTGTAAGACTGACCTTCGGGTTCTTGGTCACCTCTCTGCCCAAGGCCCCTTTCCCCGATTGCTCAGTTTACCGGGCAGCCAGCTCTATGAAGAGTCCTGGTGGTTCCAAATTTCTTCCATTTAAGAATGATGGAGGCCACTGTGTTCTTCGGGACGTGCAATGCTGCAGAAATTGTTTTATACCCTTCCCCAGATCTGTGTCCTCGACACAATCCTGTCTCGGAGGTCTACGGACAATTCCTTCGTCCTCATGGCTTGGTTTTTGTTCTGACATGCACTGTCAACTGTGGGACCTTATATAGACAGGTGTGTGCCTTTCCAAATCATGTCCAATCAATTTAATTTACCACTGGTGGACTCCAATCAAGTTGTAGAACCATCTCAAGGATAATGAATGGAAATAGGATGAACATAAGCTCAATTTTTAGTGTCATAGCAAAGGGTCTGAATACTTATGTAATTGTGATATTTTAGTTACTTCTTAATTACTTTGCAAACATTTCTAAACACCTGTTTTGGCTTCTTCATTCTGGGGTATCGTGTGTAGATTGATGATAAAAAAATGAATTTAATCCATTTAAAAATAAGGCTATAACGTAACAAAATGAGGAAAAAGTGGTCTGAATACTTTCTGAATGCACCGTATATAAAAATATGAGGTATAAATAGGGCAGACAGTCAGTACCTTTTTTCCTAAAGTGGAAATGTCAAAGATTAGGTCCAGAACTAAGCCTTATGGTGAAAGTGGCAAAGTTTAAAGGAGATGTGTGAGGCAAGACTTATTTTAGACAGGGGTTGAGCCAAACATGATAGTGGCATTTAAGAGATCTTTAGACTGGCACATAAATATGCAGGGAATAGAGAGAAATTGAGTTAGATGAAATGAGTTTACCTTGACATCACATTTAACATATGCATTATGGGCTGAAGGGTTTGCTCCTGTGCTATGTTCTATCAAGATTCTATCAAGCAGACCCAGAATCTGGAATGAGCCAAGATAGAGTTTATGAAAATTGGAAACCTTCTACAATTCTTCAGCACTAGTTGCATCGGCAAGTAGAGCTAGAGGTTCAATCGTGAGTAGGTAAGTTTTGGACACAAAGCATGTCAGGAATTGTTCTGATAAGAAGTGTCAGAATCAAAGGACTTGGCAGTGTTAGTCTTCATCCATTTGAGAGGATAGCCAATGAATATCAGCTATCCATCCAAATATGAAAAGGGAGGGGGAGGGAAGGGTGCAAAGGGTTGCTGGGCAGGGTGATCACTAATTGTGCATGAAATAAGGATGTTGGAGCACCTGTAGGTGCAGATACAATGTACTATCTGCATATTCACATGATAACCATTGGGCAAGTGGCACTTTTGTCATGGATGACGTATAGGTAAGCATATTGTAAAAAAACCTAAAAGAGCAATTTTAAATATACTATCTCTACTATATCTATGTAGCAATTTTGTCTACCTTCGATTTTCCAGCATCTGCAGTTCCTTCTTAAACACTAGGGCTGTGGGAATTGGACCTAACTGGAAAATATTTCAAAGAGCCTGCACTTTCATAATGGACTGAATAGCATATATCTGCATCGTATGGTTATTGCCAATTTGTGACGGCGATTTCACTGAGAGGCTATCACTATACAATAATACAAATGGCATGGCTACGCCTACAATGAACTTTATGATCAAAAAGAATCTTAATTGTTTTAACCAAAATACACCCCTTATTTATTTGAAGGAAAATATGCATTTAAATCAAAACATACTAAGTAGTCCAAATAAATAAAAGACTTTCCCACCGCAACACATTTATATAAAGTTCTGACAAATAGCAATGAGTAAATTCACAAATAAATCTGTTTTATATATTTAAGTCACAGAACACTAGAGTGAACTATATTGGTTTAAATTCAGTCTTTCATAGCCAAGGTCTAAAAGCTTCAAACATGCCACAGCAACAGAAAGACAACACTATATAAAGTATTTAATGAACATAAATGTCCCAGGAGCAAAATTAGACAAAGTCGGACGCCAAGCCATAGAGATACAATAACGTGCATCTCAACACTTAGGTAAAGAGTAGGTTTTAATTAGCTTCTCACAGGAGGGAAGAGGTTGAGGGGTAGAGGTTTAGAGAGGGAATTCCCAAACTATAGAACAGATTCCTTAAGGTATAGCTGTACAGATGACTTCTATTCATTTGAAGTTTTTGCTTTAATTGAAATGATCTAATGATTTAAATCTGCTGTATTAGTGTGGCAGTTAAGTTACTGGACCAGCAGTCACAATTCTGGACCTTTGATCCACGACATAAATATGAACCTGACCATTGCAGCTGGGTGACTTAAATTCAAGTAATTTAGCAAATCTGGAGTTTAAAAGAAAAGTCAGCAATTAAAAAAAAAAACATCTGGTTCACTAACATCGTTCAGGGAAGGAAATTTGCTATCCTTACCTGGTGTGCCCTGCATGAACTCATCACCACCCAAAGTAGTCGTGTCTTAACTGCCTCATAACATTAGTTAAATTAGGGATGAACAATAAACTCCAGCATTGCCAGTAACATCCAAATCCATAATAAAAAGATATATATAAACATGAACTGCTCCAGTTGAATCATCAAATATTTAAATCTGCTGGCACGCTGTCCCCGTCTCAACCCCCCCCCCCTCCCCCCACCTCATGAACTATCAGGAACATCATGTCCACTTTTTTAGCACAATACTTCTAGGCATACTGCAATCATTTTTTGGCATTACGTAACTGCATATTTCTTCTTTCCTTTGCCTATGTTTATTTGCTGAAGTATATAATGCGGGTAGTGCAATGTTATTATAGTAATAAGGTTTGTCTGGTATCTGTCTTGGACTCTTGCTCAAGAAAGAATGACTATTTTTCTAATATCATATTGTTTCAAACTAAATTCTTCAGAACAAAAAATGGCTGATCAGGGAATACAGATTTCTCCAGAGTTGCCAGCAGTGTAGAGGTTAAAAGCAAATGCCTAAGAACAGCTTACTAAATGCTATAATGGATTAACGCAGCAGCTAATGTGTCACATTTTTGGCAAGTTACTCTCTTTCTTTCCCAAACTGTATATTCAGGGCCCCTAGCTTTTGGAAACCCCAACAGGCACATTATTGGGAACAGCAACTTAAAAAATGTAAACTTTCATCAGACCATTCACCAAATCCAAAGCAACCAGTTACCGGATACGCTTTGCATAAAGTAATTGGATCAATATTTATGGTGGTTGCATTAAATCACACTAAAGGAGAATTTTGTTTGTTATTTATACTGGAAACCCTTACTCGCAATAGATTTCAACTTGTCTTTCTTTGGTATTGTTATTTGAAGCCATTATTTAAGAGGTACGTACCATTATTACTAAATATATGCTGAAACCCTCTGGTTAAAAAGTCCAACTGATATATTTGAAAGAAGAGTTACATTTAATTGTCACAGAATGACTCTAAATTTGATGTTGATTGACAGAAGTGAGAGAATGGTGAGATGTACTTCCAACCTCACTTAAACAAGATTAATAGGATAAATTAATTTAATTAGCATTAAAAATGCTTCAAAACTGCTGAAATCAGAGAAAAGTTTCTCTTCATTCTGCAGTCTGCATCCCTCTCACATTCAGATGCTTATGAATGAAACCATTTTGAGTATATTAATGTCTCAATGAACCTAAACGTTTTCGGGAACAAGCTATAGAAGTTTTAGGACACAGCTGTGGCAGAAGTAGGTAACGTTGAAGATTCTGTGCTCGGTTCCTTCCAATTTATACTTCCAATTCAATTTCCCCACTTTTCATCCACAAGTGGGACATTTATGGACTGCAAGGAGGTTCACCACCCCAAGAACAAATATCACAACATTCTTCACTTATACCCTTTGTGCACAGTGGCAAAGAGCTATATTTCCTTTATGAAATTATTCCTGGCAACTGAAATGTGGAATTCTAGATGAGTGATCTCAGGTGCTGACATTTGTTTACTTTAAGCATTCCACACCTTTAACAGAGTACATGCTTATTTATCACGTTGCTATTTCTGGTAGCTTATTATGCACAAAATGTATGGTGGTTTCTCTGCAGCAAAATTATTTAATGCACTTCAAACAGTATTTTTTTTCTTAATCATTGTGGCCAACATTTATCACACATCCCCAAATACCCGTGACATGCCTTGGGTGAAGGCATAGTTACAGCAGTTCAAGGGGGTTGTTTCGGGATTGAGAGAGAGACAAAATGAAGGAACAGTAATATTTGTTTCAATCAAGGGACATTGCAATTCAGAGGAGAACTTGCAAGGAGGGCTTCGAGTGCACCCACTGCCTTTGTCACTTTATGTGGTAAAATGTAAGAGGAGTTGTTTAAATCTCAGCTCATTGCCCCTCTACAGCTTACAGAACATTATAAGGAGCCTGTTTATGATGAAGTGAATGGTTAAGGTAGTGGATTCAGTGTCAATCAAGTGGATGGCAATGTTGAACATTTACTCATCCAGTCTATATTTAAGTCAAGAGAATCAAGAGAGTGTTTTATTGACATATTTCCCATAACAAACAATGAGATTCTTACTTCCAACAGCACAACAGATACAGTGCCCTCCATAATGTTTGGGTCAAAGATCCATCATTTATTTATTTGGCTCTGTACTCCACAATTTGAGATTTGTAATAAAACAAAATCACATGTGGTTAAAGCGCTCATTGTCAGATTTTATTAAAGGGTATTTTTATACATTTTGGTTTCACCATGTAGAAATTACAGCTGTGTTTATACATAGTCCCCCCCATTTCAAGGCACCATAATGTTTGGGACACATGGCTTCACAGGCGTTTGTAATTGCTCAGGTGTGTTTAATTGCCTCCTTCAAGCATGTACAAGAGAGTTCTCAGCATCTAGTCTTTCCTCCAGTCTTTCAATCACCTTTGAAAACATTTATAGCTGTTTATCAACCAAAGTTGTGCCAATGAAAGTCAAATAAGCCATTATGAGACTGAGAAACAAGAATAAAACTGTTAGAGTCATCAGCCAATCCTCAGGCTTACCAAAATCAACTGTTAGGAACATATTTAAAAAGAAAGAGAGCAATGCTGAGCTTACTAATCGCAAAGGGACTGGCAGGCCAAGGAAGACCTCCACTGTTGATGACAGGAGAATTCTCTCTATAATAAAGAAAAATCCCCAAACAACTATCTGACAGATCAGAAACTTTTCAGGAGTCAGGTGTGGATTTGTCAATGACCACTGTCCACAAAAGACTTCATGAACATAAATACAGAGGCTACACTGCAAGATGTAAACCACTGGTTAGCATGAATAGCGTGGCTGAGTTACAGTTTGCCAAGTAATACTTAAAAGAGCAACCACAGTTCTGAAAAAATCAGATCTCGGGCATTCAAGTCTGCAATATAGAGTCATATAAGTAGTCCAGATACAACCCCAATGAGGCCATCAAAAAGGCTAAAAGGAGATTTTGTACTAAACTGGTGGATGGACATTCAACAGCTGTGGCAGGGCTTGCATGCCATCACTCTGGCAAGGCAAGACCATGTAGCAGTTCTAGCGAGAGTGAGGCATCACCACCAGACAAGCTAAATACATTTTGTGTATATTCGATCGGAAGAACACTGATGTGCCTTCTTGGGCCCCCATAGCCCCCACATGGTAATGCAATCTCAGTCACCGTAACTATAGGTCTTTATAGTCACAGCGCCTAACAGCAAGGAACTAGGCCTTTTGAATCTGCACTGATAGTCAAGCACCTTCCATTCTCCCCACATTCCCATAAATTACCTTCTGGTGTTCAAAGAATCATAGAAAGGAGTAGGCCATTCGACCTTTCGAGCCTGCATTGCCATTCAATATGATCATGGCTGATCATCCAACTCAGTACCTGAGTTGGATGATCAGTACCTGCCTTCTCTCCATACCCCCCAATCCCTTTAGCCACAAGGGCCACGTCTAACTCCCTCTTAAATATAGCCAATGAACTGGCCTCAACTACCTTCTTTGGCAGAGAATGTCTTCTCATCTCGGTCCTAAAAGACTTCCCCCTTATACTTAAACTGTGGCCCCTTGTTCTGGAGTTCCCCAGCATCGGGAACAATCTTCCTGCATCTAGCCTGTCCAACCCCTTAACAATTTTGTAAATCTCTATAAGATCCCCCCTCAAATTCAAGCGAGTACAAGCCAAATCTATCCAGTCTTTCTTCATATGGAAGTCCTGCCATCCCAGGAATCAGTCTGGTGAACCTTCGCTGTACTCTCTCTATGGCAAGAATGTCTTTCCTCAGATCAGGAGACCAAAACTGTACGCAATACTCCAGGTGTTGCCTCACCAAAACCCTGTACAACTGCAGTAGAACCTCCCTGCTCTTGTACTCAAATCCTTTTGCTATGAATGCCAACATACCATTCGGTTTCTTCACAGGCTGCTGCACCTGCATGCCTACTTTCAATGACTGGTGCACCATGACACCCAGGTCTCGTTGCTAATCCCCTTTTCCTAATCGGCCACCATTCAGATAATTTTCTACCTTCCTGTTTTTGCCGCCAAAGTGGATAACCTCACATTTATCCACATTATACTGCATCTGCCATGCATTTGCCCACTCACACAACCTATCCAAGGCACCTTGCAGCCTCCCAGCATCCTCCTCACAGCGAACACTGCCCCCCAGCTTTGTGTCATCCGCAAACTTGGAGATGTTGCATTCAATTCCCTCATCCAGATCATTAATATATATTGTAAATAGCTGGGGTCCAGCACTGAGCCTTGCAGTACCCCACTTGTCACTGCCTGCCATTCTGAAAATGACCCGTTTACTCCTACTCTTTGCTTCCTGTCTGCCAGCAAGTTCTCTATCCACATCAATACTGAACCCCCAATACCGTGTGCTTTAAGTTTGAATGCTAATCTCTTGTGTGGGACCTTGTCAAAAGCCTTCTGAAAGTCCAGATATAACACATCCACAGGTTCTCCCTTACCCACTCTACTAGTTACATCCTCGAAAATGTTTATAAGATTCATCAGACATGATTTACCTTTCATAAATCCATGTTGACTTTGTCCAATGATTTCACCACTTTCCAAATGTGCTGCTATCCCATCTTTAATAACGAGCATTTTCCCCAATACTGATGTTAGACTAACTGGTCTGTAATTCCTCTTTTTCTCTCTCCCTCCCTTTTTAAAAAGTGGGGTTACATTAGCTACCCACTAATCCTCAGGAACTACTCCAGAATCTAAAGAGTTTAGAAAAATTATCACTAATGCATCCACTATTTCTGGGGCTATTTCCTTAAGCACTCTGGGATACAGCCTATCTGGCCCTGAGGATTTACGGCCTTTAATCCATTCAATTTACCTAACAACACTTCCCGGCTAACCTGGTTTTTACTCAGTTCCTCCATCTCATTTGACCCCCGGTCCCCTGCTATTTCTGGCAGATGATTTATGTCTTCCTTAGTGAAGACAGAACCAAAGTAGTTATTCAATTGGTCTGCCATGTCCTTGTTCCCCATGATCAATTCACCCGTTTCTGACTGCAAGGGACCTATGTTTGTTTTAACTAACCTTTTTCTCTTCACATACCTATAAAAACTTTTGCAGTCCGTTTTTATGTTCCCTGCCAGTTTTCTTTCATAATCTATTTTCCCTTTCCTAATTAAGCACTTTGTCCTCCTCTGCTGGACTCTGGATTTATCCCAGTCCTCTGGTAGGCTGCTTTTTCTGGCTAATTTGTATGCTTCATCTTTAGATTTGATACTATCCCTGATTTCCGTTGTTATCCACGGATGCACTACCTTCCCTGATTTATTCTTTTGCCAAACTGGGATGAACAATTGTTGTAGTTCATCCATGCAGTCTTTAAATGCCTTCCATTGCATATCCACCGTCAACCCTTTAAGAATCACTTGCCAGTCTATCTTGGCCAATTCACGTCTCATACCCTCAAAGTTACCTTTCTTTAAGTTCAGAACCCTTGTTTCTGAATTAACAATGTCACTCCCCATCCTAATGAAGAACTCAACCATATTATGGTCACTCTTGCCCAAGGGGCCACACATAACAAGACTGCTAACTAACCCTTCCTCATTACTCAGTACCCAGTCTAGAATAGCTTGCTCTCTCGTTGGTTCCTCTACATGTTGGTTTAGAAAACTATCCCGCACACATTCCAAGAAATCCTCTTCCTCAGCACCCCTGCCAATTTGATTCACCCAGTCTATATGTAGATTGAAGTCACCCATTATAACTGTTTTACCTTTGTTGCATGCATTGCTAATTTCATGTTTGATGCCATCCCCAACTCTCTACTACTGTTAGGTGGCCTGTACACAACTCCCACTAGCGTTTTCTGCCCTTTAGTGTTTCGCAGCTCGACCCATATTGATTCCACATCCTCCAAGCTAATGTCCTTCCTTTCTATAGTGTTAATCTCCTCTCTAACCAGCAACGCTACTCCACCTCATTTTCCTTTCTGTCTATCTTTCCTGAATATTGAATATCCCTGGATGTTTAGCTCCCAGCCTTGGTCACCCTGGAGCCATGTCTGCGTGATCCCAACTATATCATATTCATTTATACCTATCTGCACATTCAACTCATCCACCTCATTACGAATGCTCCTTGCATTGAGATGCAAAGCCTTCAGGCTTGTTTTTACAACACTCTTACCCCTTATACAATTACGTTGCAAAGTGGCCCTTTTTGATTTTTGCCCTGGATTTTTCTGCCTTCCACTTTTACTTTTCACCTTGCTACCTATTGCTTCTACCCTCATTTTACATCCCTCTGTCTCTCTGCTCATGCTCCCATCCCCCTGCCACATTAGTTTAAATCCTCCCTGACAGCACTTAGACAAGATTTTATTTAAAGAGATTCAAGTTGGATAAACGTCAAGATATGCTATCAGCTCATGCACGGGCAATACCACGAATATTCTGGACATTTTTGCATAAATCGTGCACAGAAGACTTCAAGATGGCAGACAGTAATTGAATGCCAGCAGCACCTGATCAGCAAAAATAGTTACTAAATGATAGTTACATTTATTTAATAGTAAGTAAGTGTTAAAAAATATAAAAGGCCCCACTGATCAAAAGTGAACTATCAAGCACCTGCTACTCTTCAGCACGTGCTGAGGTTTGTCTTCTTAGGAACTACAACTGGAACTAAGTTCTGTATGATCATCAGTAAACACCTTCATAGCAGAGAGGAGAAAAGTTATTAGTAAGTAGCTGAAGATGATTGGATTTAGACACCATGTTGAGGAACCCCAGCATAACCTGGTGCTGAGTGATAGCCCTCCATTAGCCATGATCATCTTCCTTAAACATAAGAATGGGTCCAGCCACTGAAGACATTTCCCACGATTTTCAGTCACTCTATTTTACTAGACTCATTGATATTATTAGTAGTGTAATGATGGAAATTTTGGAAAATAGGTTACAATGAGGTTTGTAGTTCAGCATTTGCACGGCTGCCCAAAGCCAACCCCATGATATTGATGCTGGAATCCTTGATAATGGTAACTGGTCAATGTATATAGAAAATATTCAGATTCTCTTGGAGTCATACAACACCGAAAAATGCTCATCAGCCCAACTTGTCCATGCTGATCAAGTTGCCTACCTGAACCAAATCTACTTACCTGCATTTGCCCCCATAGCCCTATAAACCTATCCTATCTCGAGTTGAAAACAATTATTGAGCCAAGATATTATTCCAGTCATGATACATGAGTTTATTGACTGCAACATCATTAGAGGAGTTGCAAATGTTCAGTTTTCCTTGGCAATAAAATGCTTCGGGACATCCGGTTATGAAATGCACTGCATAAATATATAATGGTACAGGTTTTTTTCCTCTCTGTTGTAAATACCACAAGGTGACTGACCATGATGTGGGGCCCTATCATAAGGTAGCAAAAGTATTCCTCACCAACTTTCCCATCCAGGTCACAGCAGGGGCATTCTGTTGCAATCAATGTCACCAGTTATAAATGGCCAAGGACAGGTTATAATTACAGACATTAGGTGAGGTTGGAACCTGAACTTTTGCGTTTGAACTGCAGGTTCAAAGCCTAAACAATAAAATCATCAATGTATCTGGTTTGTTTTGTGTTTTCCGTTCCAATTTGAAAGGGGTCCCAAGATCACTGTTTTGGGGTACTTTCAAACCAGACTCAGTCTCAAGAGCTTGTTCTGAAAAAAACAAATAAAATGCTGTCAAGTCAGCTGCCAGGCTAAATCAACAACACATTTTAACAGCATTGATATCCCTTTAAGGGAGCCAAAACAACTGAAAATAAATTGGCAGATTTGTCACAGTTCGACATCTGAAAAAAATATACAGCGGCTGGAAGAAAGGCTGGGTGCTCTAATGAGCTGCAGTTTTCTGTTAATAAAAAATGTACAATGGTTAATCTGGAAGTGAAGAGTAAATGACTGACTTTTTCATTGGAAAGTCAAAGAAGCACACTTAAAAAAAAAAACAGCTGGAATTGCTGAACATGAGGCTGTTGCCTTCTCCTGAGCGGCTGCATTCCGCATGCACGCTGCCAAACATTAAGGTCTAATCTATCACAGTGAAACTGGAGGAATCACCAGCATTAATAACACCACTCCTCGCTTGCAGGGATGGATTGGGTAACTGAATCCAGCTGCTGCTCACATACTGATCTAATTCTAATTCTTTCAGGTTTCTCTAACAAGACATATTTCGAGAAAATACAGAATGGATGGTAGCTGAGAGTGAATTACAAGGCAGTAATCTAATTGAAGTTGGTTCAGATGGCATTGTAATCTACAGGAATAAAGCTTCAGTGTGGATAATGAACCTCACCTGAACACACAATTAAATTGCAACCTAGTTTTTCAACCTAGCTTTTGGTTTCCCACAACATATAAAAAACGACACTGGATAATGTAAAACAACAATTATATTTGTAATCCTTATGGTGTCCAGCTGTATCATTTCTAAATTTTTAATACGTTCTGAAAATTTGCACACAATGCATCTCACTGAAGGACTCAATAGGTTAATTCCATGAAATGAAAGTGACGCCATCAAATGTTTGGCAGACAGAGATTCCATTGCTGGATACATGAATGGGCTAAACATACTGCCACAAGGCTACTGAACAGATGCATTGCAAGGGGAATTTCCACCCCGCACCCTCACTCCCCTTCAACTGTCACACCTCTTGGCACACTCGTGAGAATGTAGTATTTTCACACTTTGATGGATGAAGAACAAGTTTCAGAAGAGAGTCCGGCAGATACAGAAATGTGTTTTAAAGAATAAAACTGTAAGCTAAAATCATCGGCGTAATAAATATTTTCCATTCACATGGAAGTTAACAGCAGAAGGAAATGTTTATGGTCCACTGATCCGCCCCAGTACTTTTGTTTCACATGTCTCCACTCCCAGCCAAACTCACCCAAACCAGTTTCCTTGAAATATATCTATACCGTTACCTGAACAATTACTTGTGATATTAAGTGGCACATTCCAACAGCCCCTGAAGGAGGAAGGTCCTTCTGAATTTTGTATTTGATTTACTAGTGACAATTTTATATTTAGATTGTAGTTGACAGCCAGGAATTGTTACATTGATCATTATGAAATAAATATGTATATATAGAAAACCAAGTTCCATTATCTGAAATCATTCAACAGAAGAATATGAAATGTTCTTTACAAAAAAATCCAGACTATAATATGAAGTGAAATTAAAATGGATTAGTCATTGATTGTTTAAATCCAACATATTACTTAGGCTCAATGTTCAGTGGTTGAATAAAATTAGAGACGTTTTCTCCTGTGTCTACACACTCCCAATGAACCACTGTACTGAAATTATTCAATTTTTAAATGTTCATTCTCCTCTATAACTTCATCTTTTGCCTCATGCCTTCATAACTTTGCAATAATTTCCCATGACCCTTCCTTGTGCAATGCCAGTTCTGGTGGCCTGCATGCAGGCTTTTAATTTCCCTCACCTTTGCTGGTTGTCTAATTGTGTCAGTGCTGCTCAGCAAGCAAACGTCAGTAATTCGCAGCTCCAGTGTCAGCTCTGGAGACTCGACTTAATCTGTTCCTGGTCTTGACAACCAGGTCACCTACTGATTGGTCTGCCACCCTTAATCTGCGGTCTTCATTAACTCAAACTAAATTCTGTTGACCCTTTTCTTGGCTCACTAATCTATAGTAGGGTTTCGAAAAACAAGTATTTGATTTTTAAACTTTGCATCTTTATTTACAACCTTTTCTGTGGTGTTACTAAAACATGGTAGCCTTCTGTAATACTTGGATGGTGACTTGGTCATGTCTGAACTGATGTACCAATGACAGACAGGATTTCAAAGCTTTGGAATTCGCTCTAAACCTCTCTCTATCTCTCTGCCACTTTTTTCTTACTTTAACATGCGCAAGCTCTACCTCTTAGGGTGAATGAATGGTGATCGATAATTGGCATGGACTCGGTGAGCCCTAGGGCCTGTTTCCATGCTGTGCCTCTAAAGTAAACTAAACTCACTGAACAACCGTTTGGTTAATCTTTTATGATGCAATTACATGATTTTTTTCTACAATGCTCCTGTGAACCACTTTGAGGCTTTTGCCGAGATAAAGACACTGCATAAATACAAGTTGTTTTTACCAGTACACTGGTGACAATTTTCTCTGGTGAGTTTTTTCTTGGACATAGTTCCTAATCTACATCCATCAGACAAATTAAAGCATGGACATTATGCGAGCTGACCAGTAGTTTCCCAAATATGTTCTATAATTGTCCACACTTCAGAAAGCTCCACTTCATGGCATAATACCTTAGAGCATTAACAGTAGTGGTCGCTTGTCACGTCACAATAATTGCACCTGACCCAGGCCGAAGATTATATTACTGGCACAAACAAATCATTAGAGTCAGAAATAAATGAGAACGAGGTTAAAGATTCTTTCCTTCTGAGCTTTTTACTTATATTAGACCTGACTATCCAAGTGCTTTAGGGAAGAGATTAAGATTTGCCACGCACAGCAGTTAGGCATGTTGGGTGTGATCGTGCTAGAAAAGTAAGGACACATGCCGTTATTAGTGTTTAAATTGGCCAAGCTCAGGGGATTAAAAGATATGCTGTGAGTTAAGAATCCCAAGAACTCGTTGGTCAATTTCATGCTAGCCTGCTGTTGCCTTGCACAAATGGCATCTCACCCTTAACCTCTCTGTTATTTTTGCGAACTTCCACAAATTGCACATACAAAACTCATTTGTAGCCAGAGCCAAGTATCCCAACTGGCTCTGGGAGGACAGTGCTGGTTAGAGAATGTGAGAGGGAGCAAGAAAGAGAGTAGGAGAGATCCAGAAAGTGAAATGCTAGGACCATGGAAACAATGAAGTACAGTGAAGAAAGGTCATGTTATTTAGGAGCATAGCTGAAGACCTGGGCAGAAATCCCGGGAGGGCAGGGGACACATGTCCCCCCCATGTTTTGAGAGGTGGGGGACAATCCCCCCCCCATGTTTTGTAATCCGGATTTTAAATCTCGGAGAAAAATAAAATCTATTAAAAATCACCGCTTTCCGCGAGACAGTGGGGATGGGACTGATGATCGAGGGCGCCGATTGGACGAGAGAGACGTTGGTCAGCAGGCAGTGGGGGAGGGGGACCATGATGATTCAGCGCGATGATTGGAGGAGTGAGAGGTCGGTCAGAGGAGGAAGTAGGAGGGGTGGAACTGAGAATAGAACGTAGTGATTGCAGGAGGGAGACGTCCTGGTGGAGCAAAGATCATTGAGCGGAGCTTGAATCGGCCCGTTCGTTTTTCATCGTCCCGCTCGGCGCGGCTTAAAATTGGCCACGGGATCTTCCACCGTCCCGCGGTTAAATTGCTGCAACAAGTAGATCGAGGCTCCCAATATTGAAGCTGGGCGATGAAAGGCCCTGCGAACGGACCGATTGAAGCCCCCACGATTCGGGCCGGAAGTAGCTGCTGTTGCTGGAGTTTGGAGTCGGTCACCAACCAGGTCAGCTCCCGACGTTACCGTCCACAGGGCCCATGGCCGAAGCCTCCAATATGGGGGGGGGGGGGGGGGGGGGGGTGTGTGTGTGTGTGTGTGTGTGTGTGTGTGTGTGTGTGTGTGTGTGTGTGTGTGTGTGTGTGTGTGTGTGTGTGTGTGTGTGTGTGTGTGTGTGTGTGTGTGTGTGTGTGTGTGTGTGTGTGTGTGTGTGGCAAAGTAATTGTGTCCATCCCCCAAGTTATGATAGCCATTTCCACCCCTGGTTCAAGACACCTTTTCAGATCTGAAATCTGTCCTTCAGCAACAGTACAACGAAGATAAAGGTGTCTGGAATAAAGGTATTTTGTAAACAGACTCTATGATGAGAAGGAAAACATAAACAGGCAACATTATAATGATGAACTCTCCAGCTTGACAAGGAAACAATATGCATTGTTTTTATTCAGTCCTTGAATGTGTGGATACTTAAAATGATTGACAATAATTGTAAGAATCTTATGATAGTGGAAGAACAAAGGCTTCCTTTAGAAGATTGAAGGAAAACATAATCTAAAAGGTTGGTCCATGACATTGGTAGCAACAACCCAAGGACAACAATCGTAAGAAGGAGGGCCCTGAGTTTGAAGCTTAGAGACTATCCTCCTAGCAGCGGAGTGAGCCTGGCCAATTCATTCACATGGCTAGTATCTGAATCCAAGCCGTGAGTCTTGTGATTTAGTATAAGAAGTGATAAGCTGGAACATTAAATCAAATGTTATTAGGAGTCCATGGTTTGCATGCATGCTTAAGTAATTCAAGTGCTAATAAAGATTACGTTGTACTAAGCGTTGGTTTGGGGTCTTTTGTTCGACACGTCAGTTGATACTCTAAAGAGGTAATAGGGTCAACACATTACAATCTTCACAGCACATTAGGTATGGAAAGTAACAGCCTAACTTTCCTTTATCAATATGATAATTACTCAAGCACCATTAAACACCTCTGCCCAGAAAGTGAACAAATCAACCAGAAGAGCTTCAGGCAGTAAATTGTTCCACAAGAGCTCTAAAATGATATTTACAAATTAATTATTTCTTACTCTTCCATTTCGACTATGTTTGTCAATCTAGCCTGTACTTTCTTCGCTTTTTATAATTGGTTTGTTTCTAATTCATCCTATTTCCTTCTCCGAACTTCTGGTTTCATTCTTAACATTCCTTCCTTTGTTCATTTGCTAACACCATTGGCATTTTGTCATCACCTCACATGTCCAGCAAATGACGATGATGATGATACAGAAGGGAGATCGTTCAATGGACCAAATGGTGGAAGACAACAACCTTGCTCTTAACCACAGTAAAACCACAGTAAAACCAAGGAACTGATGGTTGACTTTGGAGGAGGAAGGTTGAAGATTCACAAACCTGTCTTCATTGACAGGACAGTGCTGGAGAGTGCCAAAACCTTCAAATTCCTTGGCATGCATATATCTGAAGATCCGTCATGGACCCAACATATTAATGCAATCATAAAGAAAGCCCGTCAACGACTCTAGTTCCTTAGAAGATTGGGGAGATTCGGTGTGTCAACAAATAGTATCCTGAACTTCTACAGGTGTACAGTAGAGAGCATATTGACATGTTGCACCATGGCTTGGTTCGGAACTCAAACGCCTGGGAACGAGGAAGATTGCAAAATGTGGTGAATGCTACCCAGTCCATCATTGGTACAGACCTCCCCACAAACAAAGGGATCTACAGGAGTCATTGTCTCAAAGGGGAAGCCAGCATCATCAGACCCACACCACCCTGGCCACGCACCCATTTCATTCCTCCTATTGGGAAGGTATGGAAGCCTGAAAACTGCAATGTCCAGGTTCAGAGCAGCACCTTCCCTACAACCATCAGGTAATTAAACACTACTTGGAGGCGTATATATATATATATATATATATATATATATATATATACACACATATATAATATATATATAATAATACATATACACACACACTGAACATTTTTTTTGTTTATTATGGTGTTTATAAAACACTATGTTTACATATCTGTTTTGCTGCTGCTAGTGAGAATTTCTATTTATATTTCAGGGCATATATAACAATAAAACATTCTTGACTTGACTCTTGAAATTATGGCACAATATAATTATGAACTAAAGGTTGCAGAAATTCTAACATAAAATATACAGTTCCTGCAATGTCTACCCTGCTTATGACAGAAATTGATGTGAAATTATGCCATGTGAAATGCCATCCAAAATAAAAGTATTTGGCAAAGGAGTTTTGTTATTTCCCAATTAGGGTGGCTTAAAATGAGGGCATGACTCAGATCAAGAGCTAATAATTACAAAAACATCGACCCCTTTGGGTAAGGAACTTTAATTACTTGGTTCTGGAAGTCGAGAATCATTTTGCCATCACCCATAAGCAACACAACATGATGTGCGCTTATAAATAGATTAAAAAAATTTAAAAAAATCTTGCCTAACAAAGTTAAAGGGACAGTGATGTCCTTTTGATAAATTATGCCGTGTACTGATGAGAATGGGGAATATGTATCGCAACATGACACGCTATTAAATGGATATTACTACCTCAATGGGGAGTTTGTGGAAGAATCCCTTCTTAAAACAGCCTGCTAAAAACCTCAAGTTGCTTCATCCCCATGTTGATCACCACAGGACATTTGTTCTGATGCACAGATTTTGTTTTTTGCTAACAATTTTTATTTTAAAAAACGTGTAAGAATGTCATTGTTTTGTTGTCACTACATATGGCAATTAAACGATTATTTCCTGGAGGAATGTGGTGCAGATCCAAAATTAAATTAATCATATCGTTTACAGCAGATCTCAGAACGGATAAGTTATAGCATTTGGTTATCCTCTCAGATATTAATCTGTGTCACCTATCAAGATAGATATGGAGTGGGGCATTGATTTTTAAAAATAACCATTGAAAAAGTGATCAAACAAAGCAAAACATAATTAGCAGTTGTGCCACAATGAGGTACAACACACAGTTGATGGTGCAGAATTCTGCGGCAGAAACATGCGTGTATCATGATATTTGAAATAAATGATGCCTCTCATTTTCAGACTTGGTTTGCCCATCCAACAAACATAAAACAAAAATGTTATCGGTGAACACGTGCACAAACCGCAGAAAGTGAGAGGCTAAGATGATGGAATCGTGGGCACAGATAAAGATAGATGGCACAAAATACAAATAGTGTGAAATACGGAGAATGTTTTGCACAATGAACTGTTCAGATCTGGAACAGATTGATCAGATATGTAGGTGTAAACAGATTCACATGTGACTTTCAAAAGAGAATTGGACAGGAATTTCAAAAAACAAATAAACATTCAAGGTTGAGGAAGAAACCCGGGGAATATGGTTAATTCAGTGAGCTTGTGCGGAATAATGTTTTGAGTAGCAAAGTTTAATGCTGTAAGATTTTACGTCACAATCTGAATCATAAAAATCTCACTGGAAGTTAAATTTGCATTCCAGACATTACGGAAAACTGAAGATCATTACTTTATTTTAAAAATGCAGAATTAAATCAGTGATTTTGTTTGAATAAAATACAAGCCAAACGCTGAATTGATGGACACATTAAAATTCAGATGTCATTATCTTGAGCAAAAAAAAGTGATGGAGGAACTTAGCGGGTCAGGCTGAGAAGAGAATGGACAGACGACGTTTCGGGTCTTGACCTATAATTTGCCTGTCTCTTCCCTCTACAGGTGCTGCCTGAGTTCCTCCAGCACTTTGTTTTTTGCTCAGAGAACTCAGGGGGCATGTCTTGCAAATAGAATATCTTACCATATTTGTACACAGTCAGAGATCCAACGTTACTCTCATCAGCCACTGGAAAACACAAAGAAAATTATTTTTTTAATTTATGGAGAAGACTTGGTAATTTTCTATCTAGATGAAAGTTTGAGAGCTCGTCCAATTCCAGAGACTCGAACACAAAATCAAAGCTGATGCTCAGGAGTGCTGCACTGAGGAGGTGCTGTCTTTCAGATGAGATGTCAAACTGCACCATTTCCACATTTTCAGATCAACATGAAATCGTATGTCCCTACCTCAAAGGAGAGCAGTGTTCTTCCACGTGCTTTGATCAATATTTATCACTTAGAATTGCTTCGATATCAAATTAACTAATAATTGTCTCATGCAACCTGAGATTTTGTAACTACACTTCCTACATTGCATATGCTCAATACGTAAAGCATTCGAGATGTTTCTTCCCTTCATATTCTGCAGCTGCCCTTCATCTCTAATGGTTCCTGGATCTCAAATACCTGTTTCCATCACACCAAGCCCCTATCTTATCTATGTCATGTGCCATCAAATCAAATTCACTGTCAATTCCAATCATCCTCTTAGACTGATTTTGCTTGTTTTATGCAACCACCTCTTATAGCCCTCCGTTTCTTCCTCGACTGCAGAACCAACCAATCCCCATCTACTGATACTCTCCTCCGCCTAACGGAACTGGTCCTTACAACTTTTCGTTTGACTCCTCCCATTTCCTCCAAATACAAGGCGTCGCTATGTGCATGCGCTTTGGACCCCAGCTATGCCTGCCTCTTTGTAGGGTACATCGGAAAGTCTTTGTTCGAGGCGTACCAGGGCCCTATCCCCAAACTCTACCTCCGCTACATTGACGACGGCATTGGTGCTACCTCCTGCACCCACACAAAACTCACTGACTTCATCCATTTCACCACTAACTTCCATCCGGCACTCAAATACACCTGGACCACTTCCGACATTTCCCTACTATTTCTAGAACACACTATATTCCACCCATTCCACAGTGAAACAAATCGTCAAGATTAATACTGGAAAGTAGCCTGCTAATGTTTTAAACAACAAATTAACGAACCAATCGACTAACCACTTTCCACAGAACAGGAACAGTAGTAGGCTGAATGACCCTTTGAATCTGCTTCACCATTCAATAAGATCATAATCTTTGGCCTCAACTTTAAAACTGGCCTAATCCCATAAAACTCAATTCCCCAGAAGCACAAAAATCTATGTTGGCCATGAATGTACTCAATAACTTAGAATCCATCACCCTCTGAGACTCCAACCCCAATATATTACTCACAGCTCAGTGCTTCTTTATACTTTAATGTGGCATCTTATGGAATGCCTTTTGAAACTCTAAATACACTATACACACTGACTATGCTACCATCTACTCAACTGATTACGTCTCCAAGGAACCCTGAAAACGTGCTAAACATGATTCTGCTTCATGTTGACACTGCCCAATCATGTTATGGTTTGCTGATTGCTTCATTTTCACTTTCTTAAAAATAGATTCCAGCATTGGTAGAGTTGCTGCCTTACAGCGAATGCAGCGCCGGAGACCCGGGTTCGATCCCGACTATGGGTACTGTCTGTACGGAGTTTGTACGTTTTCCCCGTGAACCGCGTGGGTTTTTTCCAGGATCTTCGGTTTCCTCCCACACTCCAAAGACGTACAGGTTTGTAGATTAATTGGCTTGGTAAATGTAAAAAAAATTGTCCCCAGTGGGTATAGGATAGCGTTAATAATAATAATAATATCTTTTATTGTTATTACACATAAGTGCAAAGAGATTTGGTTTGCAACTTCGAGATTTCGGTAAGCAACCCTCGAGAACAAGGTTTGTAAAAACGAACATTTGATCAGTAACATCAACACAGACTAAAGTGCGAGGTCGGGGAAGACAGTCCATGGGGGTGGGGGGGGGGGGGGGGGGGGTGGTTTTTCAGCAGGGCCGGTTCAGAGCCGCTATAGCTCTGGGAATGAAGATGTTCCTGAGTCTGGTAGTGCGGGCGTAGAAGGCCTTGTAACATCTGCCAGAAGGGAGTAGTTCGAACAGTCCATTACAAGGGTGAGAGGAGTCCTTATGTATGCTGACGGCCTTCCTGAGGCACTGTGTGTGGTAGATGCCCTCCAAGGCTGATAGCTGTGTCCCAATAATCTGTTGCGCTCTGTGGACAACGTGCTGAAGAGCTCTCCTCTCCGCCTTCGTGCAGGGATCGCCGATTAGCATGGACCCGGTGGGCTGAAAGGGCCTGTTTCCGCACTGTGTCTCTAAACTAAACTGATGTCAGACACACTGGCACAGAATTTTCCGTTATCACCCACCCTCCTCCATGAACAGCACATTTCACCTTTTCCATTAAGTCAGACCATTCCAAAACCAGGGGAATTCTGGAAGTTGATGACCAATTCATCTGCTACCTCAGCAGTCATCTCTTCTGGAGTCCTTAAATATATGCCATTGGGTCCAGGTGCCAGTCTGCCCTATTCCCATTAATTGGTCTGGTATTCTTAGATTGAATGGAAATCACTGTGTTCATTTTATCACTGTCTTTTCATCGTCTATTGTGTTTGCTTTGTTTTCAATGTCTGCTATTGCTAGGCAAATATACAAAATTCTGTTTTGCCAGGAAAGCAAATGATTCAGGACGTTTTTTTGCATAAAGCTGCAGCGACCAAGGTGAGCTGGATACATAAAGTCCTCTACTACCAATGAGTCTTCTTGGTAAACGAGATGTGTATAGGACACACGCTACAAAAACAAAGTTGGACAATTTATGTTAATCTGAGCAAGTAACAGGTAACATCATGAATCATTCAGTGTCCACAGATTATATTTTCACATTGGTGCCTTGTTATTTATCATGCTAAATAAAAACTGTTTCACGGTTCTAGCACGGCAGCCGGGAAACTGCTGTTAGGGACATCAGGAAGGTTTAAAATTCTACATGATGTGTGTAAACGTCAGCAGACTCCAAGTTTACTTTATTTTTGTCATTTTCTCCTTTCACAGAAGTAACAATACAGGAAGAGACATCGATAACATTTTAAGAATCAAAAACCCCGATGATTCAGCATCTGGCTCACAAGGTAACGTTTGTCACAAACTCTTGTAATTCAATGGAGTCCCAGTGTACAGACTCCCTTTTGACACTGTCCTCAGCTCTCACACTCTCCTTAAACTGACCAGGATCCTTTTTTCTTGTGTTAAAGAAGGAACTGCAGATGCTGGAGAATCGAGGGTTACACAAAAAGCTGGAGAAACTCAGTGGGTGCAGCAGCATCTAAGGAGCGAAGGAGATAGGCGACGTTTCGGGTCGAGACCCTTCTTCAGACTGGTCTGAAGAAGGGTCTCGACTCGAAACGTCGCCTATCTCCTTCGCTCCTTAGATGCTGCTGCACCCGCTGAGTTTCTCCAGCTTTTTGTGTAACCCTCCTTTTTTCTTGTGCTCCCTCGAAATTTAAAGGGTCCACTGCAGAATTTATTGTAGTTCTGTGCAACATCTAAAAAAAAAGAATTTAAAATCGTGTTGGGCAATTACTTAGGTTAACATCTAATCTGTAAAATCTGTAAATCTGTCACCACTAATGTCCCAACGGGTCCTCACCAGCATTTATGTTTAACCCAAGCCTCCTCCCATCATTTTATCTTATTGTTTTAGCATAACCTTCTAAATTTTGCCCTATTACCTACGTGTTCAAATTCCTCTTAAGAATAATCTTGCTCCTCATCTCAGCAACTCCTTATGATAATAATTTTGACATTCTAACAATACGTTCAAGAAGAGTGCTTCCTTAATTCTTATCAACTATATTTATGAATATATATTATATACTGTCGGACTTCCCTACAGAGCAAACATCTGTAGCTCGATCCTATATATTCCTTCCATACTTTTAGAGATTACAAATATGTCATTTCTTAATCTTCTCTAGAACTACTTCACTTTGTTTATTCAGTTCAGTTTAAACCCAACATGTATTTCATTCTATGGTAATAAGGAGGACTGTAAGGTGAACTTTGAATAAGGATCAGAAATAAGAGCCAACGCTATTTTTATTTGCTAATAACTCTCTGGGGTATCAACTCAATTAAAGAGATCTGCAGAGACCAAAAGGATCCTGGTCAGTAAATTATGACATTTTAGAAGCATTCAACTAATTCATAACTTCACATATTCTGTGATCTTCCCTGTTTTCAAAAGGATGGGTGAATATTAAAAGCTGGATGTGTAAAAGATGTAGCAGCAGGAGTCAGGTAATCTCATGCAAAAGAGGAGTTGGGAAATTTAAATTGTGTCACACATAAATTACTCTCTCACAATAACCCTTCACTGGAAAAATAATATGGAAACTTTGATTGAGAAATGATTATGAAGCCGAACAACTTGCATTTTATGGGCAAGGTTCAGCACTAACTGTTGGAAGAGTAGAGTATTCAGGAATTGAAAGTAATATACAATTGCAGACAATTTTAACCAAACCCAACTACTGGGAAACTGACACAATGCGGGAGCAACATTTAACTCCCACTCCCACTCCCCCTCACATCTTCTTCACTTAAATTAATGCAGAGTAATTTCAGGTGTAAGAAACCAACTATCCACTGGGGGATCATTTGTGCAACCCCATTGTGCAGAGGACAAGAGTTTTCTGTCCACCAATTAAAAGTAAAGTCCCTGAGAATGATACAGGTATCCAGCAAACTCAGCCTGGGCAACCATGTTTAATCATGACAATAAATGCTGTGAATGGTGGAAATACTCCGCAGATCAGGCAGCATCCTCTGAAACATGGATGGGTGATGTCGGGACCCTTCTTCAGACTGATTCAGTCTGCTGAGTTACTCCAGCACTTTATGTAATTTCACCTTATAACTAGCCTCCGTGCCTTTTTTTCACTGGTTGACGCAGCTGTTGTTGCGGCTCATGTCGTAGTCACTGGCGACAGTGCTTTCTTCAGGCCACTGCCAATGACAATATGCACTCGGGCCACCCTGGGGCTCCCTCTCCTCTCACCTGTTGCTCGTTGGCGATGGCTTTGGAAGCTGGAGCTATAAACGTCCGGGAGGCAGTGCGACGCAGGGGCAGCATCAGCAGGTCCGTCTGCTATAGGCAAATTCCTTTATAAAGGGGTCCGTTAAAATGGGGGGGGGGAGGAGGGGGCGGGTTGCTGTATCAAAAATCTATAATTAAAAAATGTGAATTTACAAGAGTACTGCCGCCACTTAGCAACAAATTTCAAAAGCTGGTGGGCAAGGATATCCCAATGGCAAATATCCAGAATTTGGCAGCCAGGAAAGTATTTCTGTGTCATTAGACACGGAGTATCAAATGAATTGCTTGCCATGCTTTTTCAGGGGGACATTTCTTTTTTTTTAATCTCAACTGGACATTCACTTGAAAGAAATGATTAAGAGAATGTACCACGTCATAAATCAATGCCAAACTGAGAGAGTTCAACGGGATAGTGCTGCCCTATTGACTTACAGCCATTATCCCAACTCCAGCCTCGCAATATTCGATCAGACACTTCAATATACAAAACTCCTGAACTACTGGAGTTGACCTTTGTAAGGGGAAAAATCAAAACAGAAAGAATTTGTGCATTAATTGAAAAAAAAAACCGGATCAAAACCCAGGTCGTGTTTGACTTTTAAAAAATGTAAAAAAACAAATGTATCTCTGTATCTCTTCTGCACTTGCCTTTCCTTCACGTATTTTCTATCAAATAAAATTTAGTATTCCAATAAATTCCCTCTATCGACCAGCCAGAGGGGGGCCAACCCTTTTATTTTCTAAAAGTGGTGCTTTGTCCAGCGATAGGAATATTTGAAAGGTCATTCACTACTGTGACAGCACAGTGGCACAGCCATGACAGCAGTTGCCTCATAGCTCCAGTGACCTGGGTCCAAGCCTGACCTTTTGTGTGTCAGTTTACACATCCTCCTGTGACCCCCATGGGTTTTCCCCAGGCACTCCGGTTTCCTCGCACATCCCAAAGGTGTACCGGCTGGGAGCTTAATTGTTCACTGTAAATTGCCCCAAGTGTGTGGATAAGTGGTAACATCTGGAAGTGGGGGAGGGGGGAGTTCATCTGGCCTGACCTGCTGAGTATTCGCAGTGTGCTGTTATTTTAGATTTCTAGCCTCCGTGTTTTTTTAATTTTCATTAAGAATACAGACATGATTTAAATGGGTACATGATGGTCAGTGCATACTCATTTCCATATTGTATGACTTTGACTCTATGACCCATTGTGACATTGACCTACTTTGACATTAAAAGTAACGTTCTTCAAATTTTATAGGAATTAAGTATGCAGATTCTAGGTATTATGACTGTCATGAGTCAGAGAGCATAGAAACATACTCTTTAGTCTCACTCAACCACACCAACCAAATTGCTCCTTTCAAGCTAGCCCATATGCCTGTGTCTCGTGCAGATCCCTCTAAATCTTTCCTATTCATGTACCTATCCAAATTTTAAATGTTGTTATTGTAACTGCCTCTATTGAAGTTTCCCCTCAGATTTCTACTTAATCTTTACCTTCTCATCTATGCATTTTTTTCTTAATTCCCTTACCCTTGTAGAAAAACTCTGTGCATTCACCCTATCTATTCCCCCATGATTTTAGACGCGTCTACCTCTTCAACCTCTCCCTATGGCTCATGCCTTGGAATCCCAGCAACATCCTTGTAAATTTTTGCTGTACTCTTTCCAGTTTAATGCTATACCAGGGTAACTAAAATTGAACACGACCCAAGTCCGGCCTCGCCAAACTCTTGCACAACTGTAACATAACATCCCCCACATCTCTATTCAATTACCTGACTGCTGAAAGGCCAGCGTGACAAAAGCATTATTTACCTGCCTGACCACTTTCAGTGGACTATGAATCAGCACGCCCAGATCTTCTGATCTACCACATTCCCCAGGGCCCTATTATTCATGAGGAACGTCCTACCCTGTTTTGTCTTCCCAAAATGGAACAACTAAAAATTATCTGAAGTAAACTCCATTTGTCATTCCTCAGCCCACTTGATGAGTTGCAAGATCCAGTTGTAATTTTTGATAACCATCCTCACTGCCTAAATAGTGTCATCTATTGATATAGTTCTAAATGGGAAATGAAGATTAAAATGATAAATGTACATCCACAATTAAAAATATATGGAACACTCAAAGGCACATGATTAAGTAAATGTCAATGTTACCACAAAGAAACCTGCAATGTTGGTCCACTGTAACCATATTGCAACCAGACCATCAGGAATTATTTTAAGTGTTTACGGCAATGCATATTATCCATGAGAAAGATTAGTACTTGTAAAGGTAAGTAGCTTTTCCCTTTTCTACAGTCTCACTCCAAAGAAGCTTTTTTGTAAAGCTTAGATCATCCTTTGTTGAGAGAGGAAGAGAGGTAGGATATTGCAGAGGATATTTCAAAAATCTGGAAAGAAGAGTAGCTAACAATGCACCACTAATTCTACGTGAGAAACCATATTTTTCAATGCTTTCCTTTACTTCTCAGCCTTCGTAACTTTGCAAGATTAATGCAATTAGCTTATTTCTAGCAGTGTGTACTGACAACACTGCCAGCCAGTGAGTTGGAGGCAGGGCAAGATGCACATCTGAACCTACAATCGATTGAAAACACAGATAATGTCAATTCACACAGAGCATGTTTCAAGAGATGAATAAAACAAAATTTATGATAAAAATTGTACCAGCATCTCCCGATCAAACCAGCAAAATAACTACAGAAAAACAATTGATTGCAATATTGTTATTGACAAATTAGTGCTCCCACCTGTTCCTGAAATTGAACTTCAGATTTACAATGCTGTGCTGGTTTTTGTATTATGGAAAGGATGTAGGCATCAATGGCCAGGTAAGCATTAGCTGCCCATAGTAAATGCCCTGGAAAAAATAGTGGTTAGTAGCCTTTTTGTACCAAAGCAGTCTATCTGGCAAAGGCACTCGAGAACGTGTTCCAGGCTGCAAATCAATTGACAATGAAGAAGCAGTAGCATATTTCCATACAGAGGTGCTGTATGACTTGGAGGGAACGTGCAAATGGTGACGTTTCTATGTACCCGTTGAAGTCCTTCTGGATGGTAGAAGTTTTGAGTTTGAGATATGCTGTTGAAACATTTCTGGAAAATCCCTCCCTAATTCATTATCTTTGAGATGTTCTTTGTCATAGCTGCTATTTGGCAATCTATAATGACAACCTCTAACATTATTATCAATTTTTAACAGGTAGTTTATCCTGCTAAGCTCATTGAGAGATTTTGCTAAACTGAAGGAGCAATATATTCCTGGTTGTTGCTGGGTGGTACATGCATAACGTGTTGAAGTACATTTGTTACTTTAAAGGTGGCCTTTGAATGGTTGTTAAGAGGAAAGGGAATCGGTGTGGGATCCAGATTGGCAGGTGTGGTTAAAACTCCAAAGCGTGGAAGTCCTTCATCATCACCCAGTTTTATTCCCCTGTGGATTGTGCAATGCAGCCTCTCGCCATCTTCAATCAATGTCACTTCAGTGTTGTTTTTAACCCTCATTAACACTACTTTCATCTTATTAAGACCAAAGCACTTCAAAAAGCTACAGATGGCAGGGAGATCACAGGGATATCATCCTGAGGAGGTGTGGTGGGAGGGTTGTTGGGGGGGGGGGGGGGGGGTAGGGCTCTACAGTCCATTTGGTTTGGCAAGTTAAATGACAATAGGGCAGGTCGCTTTCAATTCATCTTCTCTTTAATTTGTTTATTTTAGTTTTATTTTGTGAATGACAGGCTGGATATGTCTCTCACCCAGATCCATGCTTTTGGAGCCGCTGATTTTTCCAGGAGATTGCCGCTTGGTGGTGATACTAGGCTGACTTTCTAAAGCTCCATCCGGGGATCTCTGCTGCAGTCGAGAAACAGAATTAAGCTCCAAGCTGTAGAAAGGATGAGAGAAAAAAATCAGACCGAACCAAACAATATATTTAAAGAAACAGTTTCTTCAACAGAGCTCTCATCAGTTCACTGCACTATGCCAGTTCCACACCAAAAACCATGGGCCACAGCACATCCACCATTGTTAGAATCACCCTGCTAGCTGGGCTCAATGGGCAGGACCCTTAACCCTGAGGCAGAAGGTTTTCGATTCAAGTCCTATTCCAGAGACATGAACAGGAGCAGCATACCAGAGAGAGATCATAAATGAAAGAAATACCTTGCATGTGTTCTATTATCAAGAGATGAAATAGCCCTTTAAATGATACCCAGTGACATGGAATAGGACTATGGTCTGAAATTATGGCATTCTGTCACAGCTAGGTATCAAAGGAAGATCATTGCTCATCGCATGGCATAAATTATTAACAAACCCAAATGTACCAATGATGACATTCCAGAAACACAATTGTGTTATTTGTCACTTCGCTGATGTTTGAGTGCCTCACTCACAATTACGAAATGCAAGTAGCACGGACTTTGTTTCATTTAATATGTTAAAAAAAGACACAAAGTGCTGGAGTAATTCAATGTGTCAAGAAGCATCTCTGGAGAACATGGATAGGAGATGTTTCAGGTCAGGAGCCTACAATCAGCCTGAAGGGTCCTGACCTCAAACATCACCAATAACATGTTCTCCAGAGATGCTTCCTGGCCTGCTGAGTTACTTCAGCACTTTGTATCTTTTTTTTGTACACTAGCATCTGCAGTTTCTTGTGTTCATTAATTGTTATCCTTTTAAATGGGTAAGTACTGGCTTCAATATCAAATGGTTACTAATTAGCTGCATTGTTGCAAGGATTTAGTCCCAAACTTATTTAATCAATAGTACTACACGAACCATTGGGTCATTACTGCTTTCTGGGACCTTGCTGTTCATAGATTAAAATAATTTACTTTTGAAATGTTTCCTACTTTACTCTAGTAACTCTGCTTGAAAAGTATGGAATAGTTTGTACTATAGTTGAGATATTTTGAGATTGTGAAAGGTGCATTAATGCAAGACTTTCTTCTTGTAGTCTGAGGAACTAAATGAAAATTCAGTAAAGGATCAATCAATTTCTCCAATTTAGCTTTCAGCTATGCCCTATGCTTAGAAAGGGATAATTTCTGGTGACAAACCTTTTATCTTCACGAAACAGCCGCATTTTGGGCACACCCATAACTTCTTCTTCATTTGGATGTGGTGGAATGGGAGGCGGAACTTCAATATCTCCCTCATCGTAGGCTGTCAATGATAATGAACAAGACTGTAAAATAATATGCTGAAAACAAAGAACTCAGAGCAATTTCCCAAAATAATTCTAAACAATAGGAGGGATGATACATGGGGAAACTTTCAGCAGCAAACCGAAGATTGCATTTACTAGATCCTGTGCAATCAGTGTATGTACTAATCCCACCACCTTGGCGAGTAATCCAGGACTTTGAAAATCTTTTTCCCCGAGATATTATTCTGGATTTCGACAAAGCAACCAAATGCTCATGATTTTGGAGGACAGTGACTCAGTCAGAAGTTGTCTTTGCACATCACCAATGTGTCAAAGCCAGCATCAGCAGAGGCTGATGCCTTGGAAAAAATATGTTTTTAACATGGCCAAGTAAAGCTGAGAAATAAACACAGACATATTAGAGCAGGGGTTCCCAACCTTTTTCATCCCATTTACCCCAGGCAACTTTAATAGCACATAACAGTGTTATTTATTTTATATATAGACAATAGACAATAGGTGCAGGAGTAGGTCATTCGGCCCTTCAAGTCAATGTGATCATGGCTGATCATCCCCAATAAGTACCCCGTTCTTGCCTTCTCCCCATATCCCCTGACACCGCTATTGTTAAGAGACCTATCCAGCTCTCTCTTGTAAGCATACAGAAAACCTGCCTCCACCACCCTCTGAGCCAGAGAGTTCCACAGACTCACCACTCTCTGTGAGAAAAAGTGTTTCCTCGTCTTCGTTCTAAATGGCTTACTCCTTATTCTTAAACTGTGGCCCCTGGTTCTGGACTCCCCCAACATCGGGAACATGAAAGTTGGCGTGCAGGTACAGCAGGCAGTGAAGAAAGCTAGTGGAATGTTGGCCTTCATAACAAGAGGATTTCAGTATAGGAGTAAAGAGGTTCTTCTGGTGAGACCACATCTGGAGTATTGTGTACAATTTTGGTCTCCTAATTTGAGGAAGGACATCCTTGTGATTGAGGCAGTGCAGCGTAGGTTCACGAGATTGATTCCTGGGATGGCGGGACTGTCATATGAGGAAAGATTGAAAAGACTAGGCTTTTATTCACTGGAGTTTAGAAGGATGAGGGGGGATCTTATAGAAACATATAAAATTATAAAAGGACTGGACAAGCTAGATGCAGCAAAAAATGTTCCCAATGTTGGGCGAGTCCAGAACCAGGGGCCTCAGTCTTCAAATAAAGAGGAGGTCATTGAAGACTGAGGTGAGAAGAAACATTTTCACCCAGAGAGTTGTGAATTTATGGAATTCCCTGTCAGAGAGGGCAGTGGAGGCCAAGTCACTGGATGGATTTAAGAGAGAGTTAGATAGAGCTCTAGGGGCTAGTGGAGTCAAGGGAAATGGGGAGAAGGCAGGCTCGGGTTATTGATAGGGGACGGTCAGCCATGATCACAATGAATGGCGTTGCTGGCTTGAAGGGCCGAATGGCCTCCTCCTGCACCTATTTTCTATTTCTATGTTTCTATGTTTCACTCTGCTTCCCTGCTGCAGAATACGCCTGCCCTGCTTGGGAGAGATCTACACATGCAAAGAAGATCGATCGACTCATCCTTGAATAGCAGCTGACGTAGCATCACTGGTTGCCTCCGATCTATGGTCATAAACAACGTCTACCTATTGGCAGGCATCGCTCCTCCAGACATCAGGAGAGCTGTTGCAAGTAGGACAATGCATCTGAAACAACTGACAGATGATAGACACCCATTACATAACCATGTGTCCCCTCCGAGGTGGATAAAATTCCGTAAGAGCTTCTTGACCAGCATCACCCCATTGGAAACAACACCAACTGAAGCTCGCCTCCAGATGTGGAAGAACAGACTAGCCACTGTCCCTATTTCCACCAAGATGAGCATACCAGTAGCAGAGAGCTTACCACCAGGTGCTGATGAACACTGGCTGAACTGGAGATGTCTCAACCGACTGTGTACCGGGGCCAGGCGACCAAGGGTGACAATGCACAAATGGGGCTACATCGAGGGTACAACAACCTGTGACTGTGGCATACAAACCCAGACAATGCAACACCTACTGCAATGCCCATTGCTGGATAATCCATGTACTACTACAGACCTTGCACTTAACACTCCAATAGCAACGATGTGTACAGCAGTGGCGAGCCACTATAGAGCATAAGGACATGAAAGAATAAACAACAGCAACAGCATCAGCTACAGTTTTTACATTATAATTTCTTATAAAAATATTGACTGGACCCCTAAACTTGGTGAAGAAATGTGTTTTGGTGGAGTTCTGCATACAAGCATTGCCTGTACAAAAGCACTAATTGAGTATCAAAAAAACAACGGATTGATTCTAAAGCGTGTCGTGAAATTTTACATGAAAATGCTGGTTGAATTTTGGAACTCTCTTCAGCAAATGGCACCTGGTGCTAGGTCAACTATCGATTTAAACTATGGACTATGGCATAAAGGCGTATAGAGCTAGGCAATAGATCAATCATGATCTCATTGAAGAACAGGACAGACTCCAGGAGTTAAATGGTTAGGTCCGAATGCATTGAGGTTATGCTGGTTTAGTTAACAATGTGATTTTAAGATAACTTGTACCAATGATGTCTATTTCAATGATTTGCTAAAAGTGAAATAGCTCTGGCTCACAGCTCTGGGGATTTTCCGATTCCAATTTTTTCTTTTATCTCCTCTCTAAAGTGCAAAGATTCTACAAAATGTGGAGGAAGTTGAAGCTACATGACCCATTACACTCCTTCTAAATAATTACACCACCCATCTAATTCTTGACCCTACCACACAAACACTGGTCACACAGACAGCTCCTAGTAAGAATCTAATTTTCTTTAGTGTCCAGAAACATATCTCGTCCTGCATGTTACATCATCTGGGCTTTTCTGGCTACTCAGAAGATAATCTCTGATTTCCCAGCAACACAGGAATGAAGTTCTGATTTGGCACGGAAATCACACAGTGAACAGAATTACAGGTAATAAAAACAGAAATGCTGAAAACAGATGTTTCCTGACCTATGTGTGCTTCAGCATTTTTTGTTTTATTTTAGGTTTTTAGCATTTTCAGTCTCTTTTTTTTATTTTCGTCAATGGATCAGAGATGTGGACTGCAATTTTGTCAACTTGCAACATCTACATGTTTATGCATTAAGAAAATGCAACATAATTCAGACATTAACTATTCAAACTTGCCAAAGGGAAGCAAAAACAAATTACAGGAAGAGATCGTTCATCATGTCATGTCAGATGGTTGGTCACATTTAATCCTGATCTGAGCTGCATCAGTCAGTAACCCTTGATGTTAGACATAATATGACATAACTGTTATGTGTGCTGTATGTCCCTGTTGTGGCGAGCACAATTAATACACGTTCGACACTGATGACATCTTGCAAGAAGCCTTTATTTCCAACACTAATAGAAACTTCTAGAAGATCACTTGCTCTCAGTCATGAGGCACTGGCCAACTCGCCAGCTTGTACTCCTGGCCTCAAGGGGCGCTGGTATTTACATTACATTATATCTCCCCCTTCAACTTTATTTACATTACATCTCCCCCTTCAACTATGGTGTCATAATATTTTCAATACAAATAAATTTAACCTTTAATCAATTTAATGTGGATAACAAACTATTTTCAATACTAATATTGATGACAAGTACAAACGTTACATCTCCCCCTTCAACTTTGGGGTCTCATTTACGTGTACGTTCACGCCATATAAATGAAAATACAGTACTATTAAAGCCATTTAGATTTGGCTTCATTTAATTCAGCATAACATTTGTACATGTCCCATATATTTTCCTTCAATACTCTTTCACATTCGATTTAAATTCTGCTTATGAACTTTAATATCCACATAAAGTTTTACATTAGAATCAATAAAGAGTGCTGCTGTTTTCCACTTTAACCTCAAAACCTAGATATTCTAGGGTTCTGTCTCGTTGCCTTTCGCTGCGTCTGGGTGACTGGCTCCTCCATCTAGGTTTCTCGCGTCTGGCAGACTGGCTCCTCTGTCTAGGTTTATCGCTGCGTCTGGCTACAGGTGGCCTATTCCCAGCTACAGGGCTCTATCCTGGGGGTACCCGGACATGGCACCGACGGACGAGAAGCCGAAGCAAAGAAGTCGAAGCCAAAGAACCGAATGGAAACGAGGCCGAAACGCCAAATAACCGAAAGAGTACGAAGCCGAAACGCAACTAACCGAAAGGATGGGACGCCTAAATGCAAACTAAAACCGAAAGGGCGGGAAGCCTGAAAGCCAACTAACCGAAAAGCTGCCTCGCCTAAAAGCAAACTCACCGAATGGCCGCTCTGTCGAAATATTACTTACTCGAAAGGCAGCATCACCTACAAGCCAACGAACCGACTGCCACTCAACAGAAAGGTCAAATAACGGACATGACGTTGCCGGGGGGTGGGACTTGTCAGCAATTGGTCCAGGCCCCCGCGTCCATCACATCACTGTGGAGGCATGAACACTGTCCCACACCTCTGCTCTACCCAACCCACAGCCCGCGGAAGGTGACCGTTGGAGAGTGGGGGCTGTTCTGAGGGATGCGCACCTTCGGCCGCTTACAACTTGGTGCTTGGGTTCAGATTGCCCAGTCATCGGCTTGTGTGGGGAAGTGACCCCCACGCACCCCTCTCTCTTTCCTTTCTCTATTTCTCTCCCCTTTTCTCTCTCTCTCCCCCACGTATGCAGAGCGTCTATGGAAGTTGTGAAAACTGGCACTGACAGCAAAGATAAACACAAAAAGCTGGAGTAACTCAGTGGGACAGGCAGCATCTCTGGAGAGTAGGAATGGGTGGTGTTTTGGGTCAAGACTCTTCAGACTCAGTCTTCAGGTCTGACGAATGGTCTCAACACGAAACGTCACCCATTCCTCCTAGTTTACAGATTCTGGTGTTTTGTGCGTGGGAGCTTACTGTGATCGTTCCGAGGGAGAGTGGGGCAGACCCGAGGGATGCGCGCCTTCGGCCGCTTACAACTTGATGCTTGGGTTCAGATTGCCTCGTCACCTATGGCTTGTGTGGGAAAACGACCCCCATGCTCCCGTCTCCCCTTCTCCCTCTCCCCCTCTCTCCCCATCCTCTCTTCCCCCCCTCTCTCTCTGCCTTCTCTCTCTCCTCCTCTCTCCCCCCCTTCTCTCTCTCCTCCTCTCTCTCCCCTCCTCTCTCTTTCTCTCCCCCCTCTCTCTTTCTCTCCCCCCTCCGTCTCCACCGGCAGGAGGGTGGGGGTCATTTTTCCACATAAGCCATAGGTGACTGGGCAATCTGACCCCAAGCACCAAGTTGTAAGCGGCTGAAGGTGCACATCCCTCTGCGCAAATCCGACACCGACGGTATCTTGTAAGAAGCCTTTATTTCCAACACTAACAGAAACTTCTAGGTCACTTGACCTCAGTCATGAGGCACTGGCTAACTCGCCAGCTTGGACTCAAGGGGCACTGGCATTTACATTACATTAACCCCATCTCCTTTGCCTCAATCAACCTTTTTAGGCAAGAGTGTTCCAGATATCCATTTTTCGTTTTGTGAAGAAGGGATTCCGAACATCACCTGATTAATCTAACTTGAATTTTAAATTTACACAAAAACATAAATTGTACAAAAAGAGAAGATCATCTGACCTTTGAGTGTGTTTAAGAAGGAACTGCAGATGCTGGAACAATTGAAGGTAGACAAAAAATGCTGGAGAAACTCAGCGGGTGAGGCAGCATCTATGGAGAGAAGGAATAGGCGACGTTTTGGGTTGAGACCCTGCTTCAGATTGATCACTCTGAAGCAGGGTCTCAACCCGAAACGTTCTCTCCATAGATGCTGCTTCACCAGCTGAGTCTCTCCAGCATTTTTTGTCTGACCCTTGAGTCTGTTCTGACATGCATCAAGCTCATAGCAGATCTTCAAGCTCAGAGCCATTTTCTGACACCATCTCTATGCCCCTCAATTTCCTTTATTGATAAGAAATTTAAAGATTTCTGTTTTGAATAAACTCAATGACTTAACCTCCACAGTTTCCCTGTAGTAGAAAATTCCAAAGGTTGATCAACCTTTGAGTGAAGATATTTCTATTTCTCTTCAACTGAAACACTTCACAGCTTAATCTGACACTGTGATTCCTGGTTCTGGCTCTCCTTCACCTGGGAACATATCCTCATGGCTTACAGCATCAAGACCTGTAAGAACTTTGGAAATTCAATTTACACTTCCTCTCATATATTTTTTAACTTTGGATAATGCGTGCTTGGTCAATCCAACCTCTGGCAAACCTGCCCTTCTAGTGAATCTAGCAATTCTTCAGCAACAAGCACATCAATTCCAAGTGTTGTTTCACCAAGGCCTTATATAATTGTACTAAAACTTCCTTTCTAGTGAATTCAAATCCATTTATAATAAAGACCAAGATTATCATTTAATCCACACTACCAATTGAAAAACAAAGTTTTACTTTCTCCGTCTAATCAAATCCTTTAGTGATGTAGACAGCTGTTATCATTGCGGTTAAATTAAATTACTGGCCTGGTTTCCAGAAATGTGAATGGCCAACTTGGGGACAGGTTGTAAATCCTCGTCCCTTATTCCAGATTTATAGAATCCTACGTGTCGGAAAGAAATGCAGATGCTGGTTTAAACCGAAGATAAAATAGATACAAAAAGCTGGACTAAAGGGCCTGTCCTATCAGCATGCGACTCCATGCGGTGAGCGCGACCTAACGTGGTCGCTTGAGCCGTCCGGCCTCGCGGGGCCGGTCCCACTTTGATCGCCGCAGCCGCCGTGACGCATTACGCACCACCTCGACGTCGTGCCTCCATGACCCCCTCTATATGTGTCTCTGTGACCCTCTCTGTGTGTGCCTCCGTGACCCTCTCTCTGTGTGCCTCCGTGTCCTTCTCTGTGTGTCCCTCTCTGTCCTTGCGAACTTACTGCGGACATCGTTCCAACTTCGCGCCACGTCACGCCACTCACCCGACCTTCGCCCGGCCCCCGCTGCCAGTTTGGTCGTGCTCGCCGCATGCAGGTGCATGCTGGTGGGACCGGCCCTGTACGGGGATCACCCGACCTCCGCGCGGCCCCCGCTTCCAGTTTGCTCGCGCTCACCGCATGGAGTCGCATGCTGGTGGGACAGGCCCTTAACTCAGCAGGACAGGCAGCATCTCAGGAAAGAAGGAATGGGTGACGTTTTTGGTCGAGTCTGAAGAAGGGTCTCAACACGAAATATCAGCCATTCCTTCTCTCCAGAAATGCTGCCTATCCCGTTGAGTTACTCCAGCTTTTTGTGTCTATCTTATGGAATCCTACCATGGGATTCCATAAATCAGGAAGAATGTGCTGGGATTACCAGTGGTGACCAGGAAAATCTCATCTGGTTCACCAATGTTCTTTAGAGAAGAAAACTGGCTCTATGTGATGCCAATCTCACCAATGAGGATGACTCTTCCCACTGAAATTGTCATGACTATCAATCAGCTCAATGTGTAAGTAAGGAGAAACAATACACACTAGCCCCGCCAACAACATCCACAAGCATTGAACAAATAAATAAAACTTCAATACGATCAGCCTTTAATCTTGATTATGCAATTGATTGTGCAACCTGCAAACACATGTGCGAGAAGGAAAAGGCTTACACGTTTCTGGATTTGGGAGGAAGCCAGGGGGTTTCTCGCCAGAACCTTCCCTTGGAACTAATAAGAAACCATGGAATAAAACAATTTATCCCCACAGTACCAAGTCCTTACCTAATGTGTCCCTCTCTCGAGGATCAGGTGACTGGGTATGTATGTGGCTGGGATAGTTCATGCGGCGAGCATTGTGGAGCTGCACAACACCAATCTCCGGACGATCCTGAGAACACAAAACAGAATTTTCAGACTTAAATCAAATTGCATTCAAGCACGTAATCTTCAACAAAGACATCTTTCTGACTCAATCCTAATGATCACAATTTGGCAATTCAGACAAATTGTCATTCTTCAAAGTCGACAAAATGCCCTCAAAGGCAGAAACACCTGGTGCTGACTTTGTCCAGTAGCGACTACAGTTTCCATAGCAACTTTTTAAGATCAGATTGGCAAGCATTGGATTCAAGAGCTCCAAATAATTTTAGAAATTTCTCATCAAGAACATTATTCAGTTCATTGTTGAATCATCTCTTATCCCACAGTCACAAACTACAATATTGCACAATAGTGCACTGCAACCTTTTTAATTAGTATCAATAGGGATAGAGACATGCATTATGAACAATGAAGTCCGATTTAATTAAAAAATATATATCTATATGGTTGCTTTGCTGATGGTTTGCATATTTTTAATGGTCAAAACAAATCTGAAGATCTAGATTCATAATTACGTCGAGGGATTTGCCGATAGGTTGTGACTCCAATGATATTTATTCAAACAATCTCCAGCTGAGAGCAATCAATATGAAAGTAAAGGGAATGTTGAGAAAAAGAATCAGAAAGGCATAAAAGAAAAAATAAATAAAGACACAACGTGATAGTGAGGTGCCTGTTGAGTATTATAGATGGGTTTGCACAAAGAAGCAATTAAAGGGAATGGAATGAGGTGAGGAGGGGGGAATGCAGGCGGTAAGGAGGAAAAGAAAGGAGAGGGGTGTAAAGGACTCGAAGAGAAAAGGTGGGAGGGAGGAAGGAGAAAGGAGGGCGAGTGGTGGGGAAGGAGGGAAAGATTAAGAATGGCGAGGAAGGGGGAGAGTGGCGGGGAACGAGAAAGAGCAGGAAGGGAGGTGGACTGGTAGAGCAGGAGGCTGAAGGAGGTGAGGAATGGCCAGAAGGTAAGAAAGAGGGGACACAAAAGACAGATGTGGAATGGAAGATAAGTGAGAGTGCAGAGATTAAGAATCATAAAACAAATTGGACAGGATGAAAAGATTGGAAGAGAAACGTAGAATATGCTCAGTGTGAGTTGGAAAATTAGTTAAACCTGCAAAGTAGATGTATTCCAGGGGAATGGCACTGGGTAATTGCAACTTGAGTGTTCTGTTGATGAGTTTCAAATGAGTAATGGGAAGAATTCCAAGAATGCCCCATTCAGGTCGATGCTGGTGTGACATTAGCTCTAAAATAATCTTTAGGTTAGTTTATTATCATGTACCAAGGTACAGTGAATCGCTTTTGTTGCGTCCTATCCAGTCAGTGAACAGATTATTCAAAGGTCTCCAATGAGGTAGATGAGAGGTTAGGACCATACTCTAGTTGATGAGAGGAATGTTCAGTTGACTGATAACAGCTGGGAACAAACTAGCCCTGAATCTGGATGGATGCATTTTCAAACTACTGCACCTCTTGCCTGGTTGGAGAGGGGGAAGTGGGAGTGACCAGGGTGAGACTTGTCCTTGATTATGCTGGTGATCTTACTGAGGCAGAGTGGAGTGTAGATGGAATTAGTGTAAGGGAGGTTGGTTAGTGTGATGGTTTGGGCTATGTCCACAACTCTCTGCGGTCCTAGATGGAGCTGTTCCCAAACAATGCTGTGATGCATCCTGATAAAATGGTATTTCGGCGCATTCTTAGAAGTTGGTGGGGACCTGCTGAACTTCCTCAGCCTTCTAAGGAAATACAGATGTTGGTGTGCTTTCTTGGCCATAGATTCGATGTGACTGGTCCAGGACAAATTGCTGGTGATATTTATTTCTATGAAGTTGAAGCTTTTGACCATCTCTACTTTGGTGCCATCATTGCATACCAGGGTGTATGTACCGCTTCACTTCCTGAAGTCAACCAGTCTCCTTTGTCTTGCTGACATTGAGGGAGAGGTTGTGGTCTTGGCATCAGGTTACGAGGTTCTTACTTTCTTTTTTGTACTCCATCTCGACATTTTTTGATATCCAGCCCACTACAGTGGGGTCGGCTGCGAGCTTGTAAATTGAAGATAGACACAAAAAAGCTGAAGTAACTCAGCGGGTCAGACACCATCTCTGGAGAAAAGGAATAGGCGACGTTTCATGTCGAGACCCACCTTGAGACTGAGAGTCAGGGGAAAGGGAAATGAGAGAAATAGTCGGCGATGTAGAGAGATATAGAACAAATGAATGCGTAGTCAGAGAGCAGGAAGAATCACAGAGAGGGAACAGTGGGAGAGGATGTTTCAGAACTCTCGTCAGAAAGAGGAGAACTTCTTCAAAGTAGACATACCTTGAAGTTTAAACCAGCATCTTCAGTTCCTTTCTATACAACTTGTAAATTGAGTTGGACTGGTATTTGGCTGCACAGTCATGAGTGTATATGGAGTGTAGTAAGGGGATGAGAACACATCCTTTGCAGGGCTCCAGTGTTGAGAATTATCATAGAGGATGGTTTGTCCCATACCCTCACTAATTGAGGTCTGTTGGTCAGGAAGTGGAGGATCCACTTGCAAGGAGTAGTGCTGACTCCACAAGTTTGGTGATGAGCATGGATGGGATAATGGTATTGAAAGCAGAGCTAGAATAGACAAATAGGAGTCTGACATAGGCGTTCTTCTTATCCAGGTGTTCCAGTGATTAGTGTATGGATAGGGACAAGGCATCAGCCTTGGACCTGTTGTGGCAGTAGGAAAACTGCAGTGGATCAAGGCTGCTTGGGAGGCTGGATTTAATGTGTGCCATGAACAGTCTCTTGAAGCACTTCATGATGGTGGATGTCAAGGCCACTGATCAGGATTCATTAAGGCATTAGATCTTGCTTTTCTTTGGCAATGAACACTCCTACTGGAGTGGAAAAGCTGGAAAGAATGATCAGCACACATGTGAAACAGTGGCTTGGACTTCCACGATGCTTAAGTATTGTCAGATTGTATTAGAAACATAAAAACATGGAAAATAGGTGCAGGAGGAGGCCATTCGGCCCTTCGAGCCAGCACCGCCATTCAATAATGTCATGGCTGATCGTCCGCTATCAATAACCCGTGCCTGCCTTCTCCCCATATCCCTTGACTCCACTAGCTCCTAGAGTGGAAAATTGGAGGAGACTATATTGGAGTGGCAAATTGGAATTACCCATTGCATGACTTGTGGAAGAGTTCAAATGCACAAAAGCAAGGTTGGTCATAACCCTCACTGAATCTGAAGATACTGTTATTCGAACAGCGGCCCCCAGTGTGACAACAGGGAGGAAGTGGACCCCATCTGAAGCCGTTCAGAGTGCTAAGTCTGCTCTTCATTTCCGGGATATGGTTGGCCAAGTCCAACACGGGAGAGCCGGGCTCGGGCTCGTCCCAAAAGCTCCTCAATGGCACAAGGCAACATCAGTGCAGAAAAGACGGCTTGTGGTGGAAGAGGTGAGAAGACAGGAGGAGGCAGAGCGACACGTCAGGACCGTCTCAATGGCCAAGCAGGGCCAATGGACTAACTGGGGGAGCCTGCAAAAGAGGAAACTCAGCTGTCGTGACATCTGGCTAATGGAAGGATCTCGGCTAAGTTTTGTCATCAGAGCCACTTATGATGTTCTACCATCACCCCAGAACCTGAAGCAGTGGTTTGGAGAAGACCCCGCTTTCTCCCTTTGCCAAGCACCTGCATCACTAAGGCACATTTTAACAGGATGCACTATGAGTCTCGGCCAAGGGCGTTACACTTGGCGGCATAACCAAGTTCTCAGACAGGTGGCATCAATCCTTGAACAGAGACGAACGATCGCAAATGCTTCCCCGCCAACATCGGCAGGAAATGTCCACTTCACAACATTTGTACCAGCAGGCCAACCTCCAGAGAAGCAGGTAACATCAAAGGATGCAAGCATTCTGCAGCCTGCTCGGGATTGGAAAATGGAAGTGGCTTAGAAAAAAGGCTTGTGTTCCCCCAGACATTGAGGCTACAACACTCCAGCCAGACATGTTCTGTGGTCCACAACAGCCAAGTTGGCATACGTTGTGGATTTGACAGATCCAAGGGAAGATGGTGTTGAAGAAACTTATGAGAGGAAAAAGACCAAGTACTCTGAACTGGCAACTGAAGCTTCCCAGAATGGTTGGAAGACCACGATTTTCCCTGTCAAAGTGGGATGCAGGGGATTTGTTGCTACATCTATGACCAGGCTACTAAAGAAAATGGGGGTGAGGGGGGTCACTCTCTCCAACAAGCAATCAAATCATTATCAAATTCTGCAGAAAAAAGCAGCAATTGGATTTGGACCAAAAGGAGAGACAACAATTGGGCTGCAAGATGAAGACAGGAGGGTATGAAATTGAGGGGGGTGTAACTGGGATCACCGTTGAGCCCTCTGGAGATGTTGTGGGCTTATCAATGAAATGTCAAAGGTCAGGGTGCTCACCTGATGACCTCGATGACGTACCTACCCTACCTTTCACCAATCCCACTGCAAATAGCAAGTGTGCCGACTTATTACAGGGATTGAAACATCAAGTCCTATTAGCTCTACTGCTAGTTTGTCAATGCAATTCCTAAGGACACAGCCACGGACTCCATCCGGGGCCTGTGCTTTCCATGGGTTCACTCTCAGAAAGGCCGATCTAGCTTCTGCAAGAGTAACCCTGGTAAACACACACTCGAGTCTAAAGAGACATACGTCATCACCCTGTTGGCCGACTGCTCAAAGTGAGGATAGAATGCATTAAGTTTATCAGGGAGGGCCGCAATACCACTTGCGTTGCTGCCTGACTTCGCTTTGTCCCAGCCTAAACCTCTCTCTTCCTCATGGTTTCTTTTCTCTCCACTAAGACATTATTAAATCCATTATTTCTCACCATTCTATGATGCATGCTGCAAAGTTGCATGCAGTTTTCATGCCAATTTTTTTTTTTGATAATCATTAGGGGAAATCTATTGAAGACATTTTACTACATTAATAAAGGAGTCATAAAAATATGTCATTATTATTCCCCCATAACATTGGATGTTTTTCACTTCTTATTTAATTCTTTTTCAATAGCCATGACTCAAATTGTTTCCATCATCCTTCAGACAGTGCATTTTACATCAAAACATTGTATTTAAAGAAATCTCAATTCCCCTCTGGTTCCTTTGCCAATTATCTTAAATCTATGTCCTCTGGTTTAACAAAAATGTAAATGAAGAAAAACATCTGGCTCCATTCTCCAATCTCATTGAAAGTTAAGCAGCTTTGTGCAACTTCACTCTTCCAAGTCAGTCTCACTGGAAATTATCCAGCGGAAAGCTTACAGGAATATTTTCATAATATTGGGTCATGGAGTAATACTGATCGCAAATTTCTTCACGTAACTCATGAATCCCTGTCTATCTTGAAAACTGTTAGGCAAATTGCGATTGGATAAGGTACAGAAGCATATGAGGTCAGCATTGCATCTTTACACACCAGCCTAGACAGTAAAAAGCAAACTTCTGGAGGAACTCAGTTGGTCATGCAGCATCTGTGGGAGGAAAATAAATGTTGATGTTTTGGGTTAAGAGCCTGCAGCCCAGACCATAATTCTGGCTGAACTTTCCATCCTCTAAGCCCAGAGGCATCCAGTAGCAGTCCTCGTGGCACCGTGGCTGAGCTCAGTTATCTTGGCATAACTGAACTGAACTGCAATGTTTCCAGTCTGCATTCCTGTGGTGTTATCCCCAGGCTGTTCCTTTAGGCATCAGAAAGCGGAGTTCACCGAATTACATTATGGCAATTGCTGTGACATCAAATCCTTACACGCTTTATTAGCAGAATGTTGTATCAAAATCCATTTGTCCTTAAACATTGCTGGCCTAACAATTGTCAATCTTGCAGCGCAATAGACACAATGTGGTAATCAGTATATAGAATCAGACAGCAAAGGGAGGCCATTCAGCATTTGAGGTCTATGTTGTTTGAAAAAAACGTACCTGAGAATTTGCTCCCACTACCCTTTATGGTAATGTATTTCAGATCATAACAACCCACAGCGTAAACTAAAAGAATCCCTATCTTCCCGCTAATTCTATTGTCATTACCTTAATTCTGTTGATGAGGAATGACACCCACATAACATGTGAGCTGTAGAGGATGCTCACCTGAATTATATGAAACAAATCACTACAATAGGAGTTTGTGTGGGGTGGGAGATAGCAATCTTCACATGGTCCACGCAGTTTCGACCCGGCGTGCACAATCAAATAAGATCAAATAGGACAAGTTGTCCTACAACTTTAGGCTGTGCACGCCATACGCAAGAAGAATGAGTTTGTGCCAAAAGAAATGCACTTTCAGGACCATTAGTTTTTGCCAGGACATTCTATAACTAGCCTGCTGCTCATTATGGATTGCATCCTGGTTCTGAGACGGAGGTTATGAAGGCAGGATCAACGGATGAATCTACAGTTATTTGGCCTCTGCAAATTTCCTCAAGTGTGAAGGGAGCGGATGAGAAAGTGGGATAACAGAGAACTAATGTGAATGGGTGATCGATGGTTGACATGGACTCAGTTGGACCGAAGGGCCTGTTTCCATGCTGTATCTTTCAATTCAATGCAATTCAATTCCATCCACGTACACATAACCTTTGGTTGGTATTCCAGTACGACGTAAGGTCTCATTACACTCTAGATGAGTCTTCTTTCTCTCTGAACTCTCAGATTGCTCTAAATTACACCACAAAGAATAATATTGAAGAAGCAGGGTCATCCTCGACAATATTTATAGCATTAAAGTCATACAACACAGGACGTTTAGCCCAACTTGTCTGTGTCGACCACGATGCCCCACCACATTTGCCTGTGTTTCACCCATATCCCTCTAAGCTTTACCTATCCATTCACCTGTCCAAATGTTTCATAAATGCTGTTAAAAAAAGTATAGAAACATAGAAAATAGGTACAGGAGTAGGCCATTCAGCCCTTCAAGCCTGCACCGCCATTCAATATGATAATGGCTGATCATCCAACTCAGTATCCTGTACCTGCCTTCTCTCCATACCCCCTGATCCCTTTAGCCACAAGGGCCACATCTAATTCCCTCTTAAATATCGCCAATGAACTGGCTTCAACTACCTTCTGTGGCAGAGAATTCCAGAGATTCACCACTCTCTGTGAGAAAAAATGTTTTCGTCATCTCGGTCCTAAAGGAATTCCCCCTTATCTTTAGACTGTGACCCATTGTTCTGGACCTCCCCAACATTGGGAACAATCTTCCTGCATCTAGCCTGTCCAACCCCTTAAGAATTTTGTAAGTTTCTATAAGATCCACCCTCAGTCTTCTAAATTCCAGCGAGTACAAGCCGAGTCTATCCAGTCTTTCCTCATATGAAAGTCCTGACATCCCAGGAATCAGTCTGGTGAACCTTCTCTGTACCCCCTCCATGGCAAGAATGTCTTTCCTCAGATTTGGAGACCAAAACTGTACGCAATATTCCAGGTATGGTCTCACCAAAACCCTGTACAACTGCAGTAGAATAGTATGATTAAATGAGAACTTACCAGTTTGAAGTTTGATCTTGATTTTATAAGGATCCCCCTTGTTCACTACTGGCACATATGTGCTTGAGTATGTTCTATTGACATTTTTAGAGCCAGGAGTCATCTTGACCTTTTGCTCTTCCCTCCTCAGAGAGGGTGATTCATAGGCAACCGTCACAGGCGCTGCCGCAGGATACTAATACTGATACAAACCCATTGGCCTTAACCCAATAGAATATTCTACTGGGATGGCAACTTTATTGTCAGGAAAGGTACCTCTAACATGTGCCCTTCATCCCTTTGGCTATGCCCCATGGCCATACCCTGAGACTCAGTGTCAGCAGGATACTGACCCATCTTGGTCTCTGCCTCCGAGAGGGAGACCTTTGTAGCACTGTATACAACAGTTGCTGTATTTAGGATAGTCGTTTCAATGCACTATCCAGGCCCGGTGAGGAATTCATCCCCCTACTCCGTGGGCCTTGTTCTCTAGCCCCGGTGGAGAATCATCTCCCAACTCTGTGGCCGAGCAGATATGTGTGAATTTGAGCAACCCTGTCCCAGACGTTGCTGGCGCCGTCTTTCATAAAGGCCACCGCTTTTTGACATGGAACAGCCCTCTATCAGGTGCTGCTGGCACGGCTCTCCCGTAGGCCGGCACTTCACACATGAAGCAGCCCTGTCAGGCGCTGTTGGCATGGCTCTCCCACAGGCCGGTAATGTCACAAATGAAACAGCCCTCTATCAGGCGCTGCTGGCACAGCTCTCCCGTAGGCCGGCACTTTCATATATGAAGCAGCCCTGTCAGGCGCTGCTGGCACGGCCTGTCCCATAGGCCCACGCTATTGCTGTGTAAGCTCACTAAATCAACATTTAGTGTACAGCTTTACCTGTGAAGGGTAAAAATAATTCATAGCAACCTGTGCCTAAACAATTATAACAATAACTTTTTTCTTTGCCTTTAGCTTTTACTTAAAGAAAAAACACTATAAAATACATACTTTTTATCATAAGGAGAAACCCTTTATAGCCCGACTCACCCAAGTCCAAATAGGGCTGAATGAGTCCCAGTAATTTCTTGACTGGGGACCAATGTCTGTCAGCCACTGACCCCACTGTCAGTGGCTCCAGCGTTGCTTCCTTGCCGTTCCAACGGCATCCCACAGGCTGGGAGCCGCTGACCCCCTTGTCAGCGACTCTGCTTAAATTTCTTGCCGTTTTTACGGCATCCCTACAGGCTGAGGAGCCGCTGACCCCCCTGTCAGCGACTCTGCTTAAATTTCTTGCCGTTTTTACGGCATCCCTGCAGGCTGGGGAGCCGCTAACTGCACTGTTAGCGGCTCCTTATCTCGCAACCCGATTTGCCGGTTTATCCGCATTTGCGGTCAGACTGGAATTTCACCACAGTCCATAACCGGCAACTTGTCGGGCTGCGAAACTGGCAGGAAAAACCTCTGTAAAAAGAGGCTCCTGCCTAAAAACCCATGGTAAGTAAAAATCCAAACTTACCTTGTAAGTTTAACTTACCACCGGCAGGAGCTCTGTCCTGCCAGACTGGTGCTTGCGCCAATGCGGCTGACGTACTCGTGCGCATGCGGCCTGGCGGGCCTTCTTCACGGAATCACTCAAGTGACTCCAAAGTAATACCTCCCTGCTCCTATACTCAAATCCTTTCGCTATGAATGTTAACATACCGTTTGCTTTCTTCACTGCCTGCTGCACCTGCATGCCTACTTTCAATGATTGGTGTACCATGACCTGGGATGTCAGGACTGTCTTATGAACAAAGACTGCATAGACTCGGTTTATACTCTCTAGAATTTAGGAGATTGAGAGGGATTCTTATAGAAACTTACAAGATTCTTAAGGGGTTGGACAGGCTAGATGCAGGAAGATTGTTCCCGATGTTGGGGAGGTCCAGGACAAGGGGTCACAGCTTAAGGATAAGGGGGAAATCCTTTAGGACCGAGATGAGAAGGAATTTTTTTCACACAGAGAGTGGTGGGTCTCTGGAACTCTCTGCCACAGAGGGTAGTTGAGGCCAGTTCATTGGCTATATTTAAGAGGGAGTTAGATGTGGCCTTTGTGGCTAAGGGGATCAGAGGGTATGGAGAGAAGGCAGGTACGGGATACTGAGATGGATGATCAGCCATGATCATATTGAATGGCGGTGCAGGCTCGAAGGGCCGAATGGCCTACTCCTGCACCTAATTTCTATGTTTCTATGTTTCTATGACACCCAGGTCTCGTTGCATCTCCCCTTTTCCTAATCTGCCACCATTCATATAATAGTCGACCCTCCTGTTTTTGCCACCAAAGTGGATAACCTCACATTTATCCACATCATACTGCATCTGCCATGCATTTTCCCACTCACCCAGCCTATCCAAGTCACCTTGCAGCCTCCTAGCATCCTCCTCACACCTAACACTACCCCCCTGCTTTGCGTCATCCGCAAACTAGGAGATATTGCATTCAATTCCCTCGTCCAAATCATTAATGTATATTGTAAATAGCTGGGGTCCCAGCACTGAGCCTTGCGGTACCCCACTAGTCACTGCCTGCCATTCTGAAGGACCCGTTTACTCCTACCCTTTGCTTCCTGTCTGCCAGCCAGTTCTCTATCCACATCAATACTGAATCCCCAATACTGTGTGCTTTAAGTTTGCATACTAATCTCTTATGTGGGACCTTGTCGAAAGCCTTCTGAAAGTCTAGATATAACACATTCACTGGTTCTCCATTATCCACTCTACTAGTTACATCCTTGAATTTTTTAATAAGATTCGTCAGACATGATTTACCTTTCATAAATCCATGCTGACTATGTCCAATGATTTCACCACTTTCCAAATGTGCTGCTATCCCATCTTTAATAACTGACTAGCAGTTTCCCCACTACCGATGTTAGACTAACTGGTCTGTAATTTCCCGTTTTCTCTCTCCCTCCTTTTTTAAAAAGTGGGGTTACATTAGCTACCCTCCAATCCTCAGGAAATACTCCAGAATCTAAGGAGTTTTGAAAAATTATCACTAATGCATCCATTATTTCTGTGGCTACTTCTTTGAGTACTCTGGGATGCAGACTATCTGGCCCAGGGGATTTATCGACCTTTAATCTGTTCAATTTACCCAACACCACTTCCCGGCTAACCTGGATTTCACTCAGTTCCTCCATCTTATTTGATCCCCTGTCCGCTGCTACTTCCGGCAGATTATTTATGTCTTCCCTAGTGAAGACAGAACCAAAGTAGTTATTCAATTGGTCTGCCATGTCCTTGTTCCCCAAGATCAATTCACCTGTTTCTGACTGCAAGGGACCTACATTCGTTTTAATTAATCTCTTTCTCTTCACATATCTATAAAATCTTTTGCAGTCAGTTTTTATGTTCCCTGCCAGTTTTCTTTCATAATCTATTTTCCATTTCCTAATTAAGCCCTTTGTCCTCCTCTGCTGGACTCTGAATTTCTCCCAGTCCTCTGGTAGGCTGCTTTTTCTGGCTAATTTGTATGCCTCATCGTTTGTTTTTATACTATCCCTGATTTCCCTTGTTATCCATGGATGCAATACCTTCCCTGATTTATTATTTTTCCAAACTGGGATGAACAATTGTTGTAGTTCATCCATGCAGTCTTTAAATGCCTTCCATTGCACATCGAGTGTCAACCCTTTAAGAATCATTGGCCAGACTATCGTGGACAATTCACGTCTCATAACTTCAAATTATCTTTGTTTAAGTTCACAATCCTTGTTTATGACTTAATTATGTCACTCTCCATCCTAATGGCCTCAAATACCTCCTCTGGCTGCTAGTTCCATATACCCACCAGCCTCTGAGTGAAAAAGTTGTATCTCAGATTAGTACCAACTATTTCCCCTCTCACCTTTCACCGACATCCTCTGGTTCTTGATTCCCTACGATAAGGGAAAAAAGATTGATGTGCATTCACCCTATCAATCCCCTTATGATTTTATACACTTTTATGAGATCACCCCTCGGCCTCCTGTGCAACAAGGAATAAAGTTGTAACCTGCCCAACCTATCCCTATAGTTTAGTCCCTCAAGTCTTGGCAACATTCTCGTAAACCTTCTCTTCACTCTTTCCACCATAATGACATCGTTCCTACAGCAAGCTGATCAAAACTGAGCACAATACTACAATGCGGCCACACCAATAATTCAATTATCATAACATGTCCCAACTTCAATACTCAATAATCTGACTGAAGAAGGCCAATGTAGCAAAAATTGTCTTTACCACCCTATCTATCTGTGACTTCAATTTCAGGAAATTGTGCACTAACACTTCTAGATCCCTCTGCTCTACAACATGCACCAGGGCCCTATCATTCACTGTGAAGATCCTGCCCTGATTTGACCTACCAAAAAGCAGCACCTTGTACTTCAAAGTCAAGGTCAAAGTCAAAAGAGTTTATTGTCATGTGTCCCTGACAGGACAATGAAATTCTTTCTTTGCATAGCACAACAGAATATAGTAGGCATTGACTACAATTATGTACGTAAATACACACATGAATGAATAAATTGATAAAGTGCAAATAACAGATGGAAGGGTATTAATGTTCAGAGTTCTGTCCGAGCCAAGTTTACTAGCCTGATGGCTGTAGGGAAGTAGCTGTTCCTGAACCGGGTCGTTGCAGTCCTCAGGCTCCTGTACCTTCTACCAGAAGGTAGCAGGGAGATGAGTGGCCAGGGTGGTGTGGGTCCTTGATGATGCTGCCATCCTTTTTGAGGCAGCGACTGTGGTAGATCCCCTCGATGGAAGGAAGGTCAGAGCCGATGATGGACTGGGCAGTGTTTACTACTTTTGTAGTCTTTTCCTCTCCAGGGCGCTCAAGTTGCCGAACCAAGCCATGATGCAACCGGTCGGCAAGCTCTCTACTGTGCACCTGTAGAAGTTAGAGTCCTCCTTGACAGACCGACTCGCCGTAATCTTCTCAGGAAGTAGAGACGCTGATGAGCTTTCTTAATAATTACATCTGTGTTCTCGGACCAGGAAAGATCTTCGCAGTTGTGCACGCCCAATACTTATCTGCATTAAACTCCATTAACCAATCTTCAGCCCACTTGCTGAGCTGAAATGCTGTTGTAATTTTTGACAGCCATCTTCACTTTCACTGTCTTAACAAATGTGTAAGAAGGAACTGCAGATGCTGGTTTAAACCGAAGATAGATACAAAAAGCTGGAGTAACTCAGCAGGCCAGGCAGCATCTCTGGAGTGAATGAATGTGTGGCGTTTCGAGTCGAGATCCTTCTTTAGACTGGAAGCGTCACCCATTCCTTCTCTCCAGAGATGCTGCCAGTCCCACTGAATTACTCCAGCTTTTTGTGTCTATTTTTACTCTTACCACCTGCTGTAGCGTCATCTGCAGGTTAACTAATCTTGCCTTGCACATTGTCTGCCAAATCATTGATTTAAACCACAAACAGCAATGTGCCCAGCACTGATCCCCAAGGCACACCACAAAATAGAGGCTATTTTTTTAATTAACATAGCTTTATCATGAAACTTTGCTGCACATAAATTGGTTGCTTGAAGTGCTAATACAGTTGCAAAAATGTTACAGTTAATTTTAAAGTCATGAAAGATAATGTAGAAACGCATCTTTAAAAACCAAAACAGGGACCACATTGGTAATATTTAAGTGTTTTTGGGGTAGCTTTGCACTAATCCCTAAGTTTGGATTTTGGACTATTCGTCTATGGTGACTGATGACTGGTCCAAGTCTGCTTTTATTATATAATTCCGCATGACTCTGCCTAATGCTCCCAGCATTTTGGATTTAAATTTCACTATTGCAACCATTATCCCACCATTGTTTTGGGCCTGACATTCCGGAATCTCCAATCTTTACAGAAAGTGTCAGTTTATTTTGAACCGGCATCACTTTTCTATCAGGATTAACAGCTGCAATAATGAAATACAGCAGGATTAATAAGTAATAGTCTGCAGCTGTTTACAGCCAGCGTGGAGGTTGGGTAGATATTATTTGCATTGTGCAATATTCTCAACACTTCTTTGTCTGATTTATCGTTGGCATCAATTTTTTTGGTGGCGAATTGCAAAATTTATTGGTCCCTTCGATGGAAGTAAAGCAGATTTTACACTGGCGCCATTTAAATTTATTCCCTAGGAAACCAGTACCTATTATTTGCACTGCTTCCATCTCCCAGCAACAGATTCATAGACCCACATGAATCGAAATAACACCAGCAGAAAAGCAGCTCAAGGTTGCATGTCATAAAGACTTACTGCACTTCACTATGATAGGTAATTCCAGTGAATCATTAGGCATTGCTTATTACCTCATTTGGTGACCACTTTAGCAAGATCTCAGCTAGAAATGAAAGTATCCCATTTTTCACTTTATTCCAGAGAATTCATGCCTCGTTGCATGCTTTTGCCTCTACTTCTTAACATTCATGGTTTAAACTTGACAACTTTTTTTTTCTTTGATAGAGAAGTCAAGGGCATATTTTTTCAAAGTTGAGGAGGAAATCCAGCTCTGGGAATGTTTCAGTTGTTTAATCACCAGAACAGCACAGGGACTTTGTAGTACACATTTGACAGAAGCAGGCAGATGTCAAAACAATAGAAATCAGAAGGGAAAATAAGAGAAAATAATCCAATACAAATAAGAAAAAGATGGCATTCCAACTTTCAAATTTTCCCAAGGAAGTAGTTCATGGTTTCAAGGCTAAAGACTGAAAGACCACAGTCAACAAGTTAAACATCTTGTTGCTATTTTGATGCACTGCTCCCTGTGATGCCTTGGCCCCAAGATCTCGATCTCCCTCGTGAAGACTCCAAGAAGCAGCTGAAAAACTGATCTGCTAATCACACATCACTCTCTGATGTAACTCAATCTAATTAATCTTATTCTGTGCATGAGGAGCTTTTATAGTTGCATATATAATATATATTTAATGAAAGAATTGGATTGTTAATTTAGAACACCAAAAATCACAGTTATCCACTTTTTTTCAGTGATATTTATTTAGTTAATATCTTTAAATACTGTTCTATGACTTATTTTACTACATTGCTTTGTGCTGGTTTCAACCACGAGATGTGCACTGCCCAAATTTTGAAGTTTCATTCTGTCACTGGTAAATCGTTGTAAAAGCAAACTAACGAAAAGAGCAACTTTCTGCTTGGAATTTATTTTTACATGCTCAAACCATCAGCTACAGTTGCTCCCCAGTTTGTTTATTGTCATATGTACCGAGGTACAGTCAAAAGCTTTTGTTGCGTGCTATCCAGTCAGCGGAAAGACAATATATGATTACAATTAACCATTTACAGTGTATGATCAGGGAATCATGGGTATAATCAGTGGGAACAATTTTCATTTGTTAAATAAGTACTTACATAGGTGCCTTCAGAATAGGGCAAAACAGCTTATGGTACTGCATGTAAAAGTGGATGGAAAATGGTTCTGAACTCGGAAACTAAGGACAGCATAAATAAAATTAACCAACCAAGTGGTCTTGCTTGATCAGGTGTTATTAAAAGGTGAAAGTGAAATTAAAGAAATAGAGAATGTGCAAGGCAGATTAAACGTTTTAGTATATAGAGACACTGGAATGCAAGCCACCAAAAGAAAGAAAAGCAACTAGGACATGGTTCACATCCTCGTGCATCTTAGTGCTTTGCAACCAAAAAATATGCCTGAAGTTGAATCATTTATGTAAGAAAAGTTAGTTATTTGAACAAACAAGTTACCACAAATATTTACATGATAATGACCAGTTAATCTATTTTTGGAACGTTGGCTGAGAGGTAATCATTGGGCAGGAAAACTGCGAAATCTCCCTTGCTGTTCGATTTAACAGTGACAAGAGATCTTTTAGTCCATATGAAAGAGCAGATGGAGTCTCAGTTTAATGCATCTGGTAATGTCACCACCTCTGGCACTTGAAAACGTCCTAAGGTTATAAAAAGCAAGTTTGTTCATTTTGCCACCACCAGCACTGTCAAATTGAAACTTGACTCCTTTAAGGGTATTCGGATGCTTCCAAGCAATTTGGATATTAAGCATTTTGCTCCCCAGTTTGTAATTCACCATTTGCTGAGAGACAGGAGGTTCATTAGATTAAGAGGAATGGAAAAAAGTGAAACTTCTGTACTAAATAAGAAGACAGAACAAGTTAAAGCATCTTTTCCAAAGGCTTTTATTCCATTAAGCCACACCATTACTAAATTAAAATGCTGCCCAATGGGAGAATAGAAATGTGCAGAGCCAAGCAAGAGCATATGCACTTAAAAATTCCTCATCATTCTCTGATAAATTACATGAATCAATTCGATAGTGGCAAATCGGTACTCGCCCTAATTAAAGTATCTGGCTTGTAGAACAGATCAGTCACTGCCCTGTGCATTACTGTCCAAACCAATAAAACCATAAAAGATTGTTTAATGGTGTAAGCATTACAGATGGAGGTTGTGACGCAACTGCAAAAGGTCACAGTCCGCTTCCCCTAACGGGACCACCACTGACTAAATTACCATTGAGCACAAAAACACATGCCTGAGTGTGAAAAAAACTTTTTACACACGCTCCTTCATGTGGAAAATTCAATTAATGAAGGCAATTAACCAGAGACTGCAGACAAATACGTTCTGGACTTTAAATACCATTAAAATATATATATTTTTTAAAGATTAGATTTTTGCTTCATGTCCATTAAAATAATTTGTAAATATAGTAGTTATTAGTTGGAACATAAAATCCTTATGTTTACATCAGAAAAAAGAGATGAAAAGTAGATAACACAACAACTTGGAAAATGATAATACAATACCTACAATGAAGACAAGATATTTGTAATTATTGTTCCTAACAAAAAACCTTTTTATTCTACAGTATGTGCTCGTGTTGAGCACCGGTTTTAAAATAACCCCGCCCTGCAGCTTTAAGTCAACGAATCATTTTTAAACTGTGAAGTAAGCATTATTTTATTAAAAAGAACAGATTTACAAGTGGCAATTCTGCTTAGTCCGCTGAAACCTCTCCACTGATCAATTTCTATTACAGCCAACTGAACCAGGCCAATTCGAATAACTTAGATCCTGGAGTCTAGCAATGTACTGTGTGGGAAGGAACTGCAGATGCTGGATTAAACCGAAGATAGACACAAAAAGCTGGAGTAACTAAGCGGGACAGGAGAGAAGGAATGGGTGATGTTTCGGGTCTGAAAAAGGATTTCGACCCAAAACGTCACCCATTCCTTCTCTCCAGAAATGCTGCCTGTCCTGCTGAGTTACTCCAGCTTTTTGTGTTTATCTCTGCCAATATACTATTTGTCTTCCCCAGGTCACAAGCCAACCACGTCTTTCAAATCTGTGTAAAAACAGAGACATGTTCTTCACTCTCGGGTAATTAAAAAAAATGTTAGGATACTGTTTCGGAATTCTCGCACCATGATCTATATTAATCCCCCAGGAAATACTATTTAGACCAAATCTGATTATCTCACTGCAGTTTATGAATCTCACTCTGTCCAAGTTGGCAATATGCTGATTATGATTACAATTTCAAGATTGTTAAGGCAAATTCCTGGAAATCCTCACATGCACATTGGGCGAGTTCCAGGATTCAACACATTGGCAGCAATGGCTCGTTAGTAGATATTCACTCCTTTCTCAAGAGCAAAAAGCAACAAGCCAACAGGTTTGGTCAGTCTGGTTACACAAGTATTATAAGAAAAAATGAATAAACAATATGCATCAGAAGGAGATTGTAGAATAGATGACATAATTTCTCGAGCGTTTGCTTCAATAAGCATGGCAAAAGAGAAAGAGTTGGAGTGGCCGAGAGGGAGCGGCTATCTAGACCAGATAATCGTAGTCTTCTTGTAATGGATGGGATAAAGGAAGTCAAGACTCCTCTAGTTAGTGTCCTGAACTGGAAAACATTATTGGATGGAAAGACAAAATTTCTGATGAAATGTCGTCTGCTTTGAAGCAAATCACAGGTTTGAGCCTCCAACAGACCTCCAACACTGTTTTTTGCTATATTCCAGCAACTGCAATTTCTTGTGAATCCAGATTGTATCAGTGGCAGAAGCACAAGTGAAAATGTCCAAACAGGAAACAGCAAGAATATTTGTGCTCTCACATGGTAGTCTTGTGATAGCAAAAAGCCGAGGTGAATTACACATTCTCCCTTTCGAACGTGATGTTCTTGTGTGGAATTGGTTAAAATGGTCTTAGCCTAGTTTCTGAGTCATTAAATTGTACTACCTGAGATGAGACCGCATCACCCCTTTACACTCAAGAAGGTTACAGCTGGGGTCGCTGCCATTCCCCCATTTTACACTCACACATGCACAATGCTTTTTGACAACACTATTTTCACATGAAAGCAAACATCACATAGGTCACCAAATCCTCACAGAAAAGAAAATAGATTTTTACATTTAAATCCACAGCTTACCTCTAAGGGATTCTCCATCCTCCTGGCCACCATTACCTTGATCATTCCTCTGATGTTTCCCTCCATTGACATGGATCGTCGTAATGTTTCCAAGGCCTCATGGTTAGATTTATCTAACAGGTGTTCGCTATTAACAGCAATCAGCTGATCATTGATATGTAGGCGCCCGTCCTAGATGGTGGAGAAAGAAATAACATCAAATCTCCACTCTGCTCTGGCATTTGCATCCTAATTTAACAACTTGAGTTTATACAGCATGTTAAAGTAGTAACAATAAATTTGAAACAGACCCCGTTATTAGAACAGATAATGAAAAAGATATCTGCGGAAGGGTCCTGAGTTGAAACATCACATATCCATGTTCTCCAGAGATGCTGCCTGACCTGAATTACTCCAGTACTTTGTGTCATTTTGATTATTAACCAACATCCGCCATTCTTTGTTTCCACATGATGAAAAAGTTGTTTTTATGTCATGGTTAAAAAAGAGGGGGATTTAGGGAGAGGACTGTGTTTGGAAAAATGAAAATAAAGAATGCCTGATGAAGGATATGGGTAGCAGATGGTTGTATGATCTTATAGCTAATAAGGGGGCATTGTGGCAGCTGGTGAAAATCTTTAAGCTTGAAAGGAAGTGCAACCTGAAAGGTTACTTTCTATCTGGCTAGTAACTCCAGTAGTCCTATCCTATATTATGTTAGTCCTTAAATCCTTGTGTGTCAAGCCCAGTGAAATTAGTGAGGGGTGGCACTCTCAATAATGTCAGGTGTCATTCAAAAGCAGGCAAATTTAAAATGGTGGGCCACAATTCTATGTGATAGCATTAATATTTTAAGCACACAACATAGTGGCGACACATAGGATCCACATTTCAGCTGCCTGAAATGAACTCAAGAGGGGAAACGAAAACAAAAACTCTCAGCAGTCAGCTGAAGCAATCAATGAATAGGTCAGTTGTCAGTCCCTGACCTGGAAAGGAGGCTTGGAGGAAGTCCGCACCTCAAAAACTGCAAACATACGTTTCAGATGAAGTAAAAAAAAATTAAAATCAACTTCATATATTTAGGTTACATTAATTAACGCAATTAATATATTCAATTAAATTTACTGTGATTTTCATTACTGAACGCCATTATGATATCACAAAAGATGCACTAGCTTCAAGTGTAGCTTTATTATAGACAACAGAAAACATAGATGATGGACGCGAGACCAAACTAAAAACGCTGCAATAAAGAAAACAGCTAAACTTTAAACTCATCTGATCCATCCCCAGTTGTAGCTTCACTGACACAACTTTTGCAGATATTTATCTCAATCAGATGGGTAAAATGTGAATTGGCTTTATTGAGGGGGTTTCGTTAACCAAAAAAGTTCCAAGTGGACTTCGCTACAAGTATATAAAATGGTTATATCAATGGTTATATTCCTCATCGCTTGTATAAAATAGATGTCAATACTGAACTGTTCAGCCTGTTGAAAGGAAAAGCTGCAATAAAGAGTTTCTAATCTTCAACGGTCTTCAAGATAATTTGAGGAATATCCATTCATATGTACATTTCAACCTTAACCAACATGATTAAGAAGGGTCTCAACCCGAAACGTCATCAATTACTTTTCTCCGGAGAAGCTCCAGCTGTTTGTGTCTATCTTCAGTTTAAACCAGCATCTGCAATTCATTCCTACACATGATTACCTTGAAAGCTGCCCCTCCATGAAGAATAGCCTTAATGAATATGCCAAGGTCAGCTCCAGTCTCTTTCGATTTGTTTCCTTTAAGGCTGATGCCCAATCCAGCAGAACCAGAGTCATTGAGTGGGATCTCAAAGGTCAGGTGCTCTTTTCTATCGTCAGCTGGGAGGTTACAGTTCTGTTCCCCCTTCTGAAATAAAACAGAGATTGGATAGCAGAATAAATAACATACCAGCCTATTAGTATTTCTAAAAAAATTCAAGGTCGTGCAACCACCATATTGGCTTTAGTTAAGCATTTGTAGAGAGCACTATTTGAGTTTCATTTCCACACCAGCCCTTCCATTACTCAAAGCCAACTTCAGAGAACTGAATTCATCACACACATTGAAAAGTCAACATCATACTGAATACACTATTCAAGGGGCCACCTTTTGGATAAGATATACAGTGCATTCAGAAAGTATTCAGACCCCTTCACTTTTTCCACATTTTTTACGTTACAGCCTTACTTTAAAATGGATTAAATTCATTTTTTTATCATCAATCTACACACATTACCCCAGAATGAAGAAGCGAAAACGGGTGTTTAAAATTTTTTGCAAAGTAATTAAAAAGAAATAACTGAAATATCACATTTACAGAAGTATTCAGACCCTTTGCAATGACACTGAAAATTGAGCTTAGGTTCATCCTGTTTCTATTGATTATCTTTGAGATGTTTCTACAACTTGATTGGAGTTCACCAGTGGTAAATTAAATTGATTGGACACGATTTGAGGCACGCAAATGTCTATATAAGGCCCACAGTTGACAGTGCATGTCAGAGCAAAAACCAAGCCATGAAGACGAAGGAATTGTTCGTTGACCTCCAAGACAGGATTGTGTCGAGACACAGATCTGGGGAAGGGTATAAAACAATTTCTGCAGCATTGTAGGTCCCGAAGAGCACACTGGCCTCCGTCATTCTTAAATGGAAGAACTTTGGAACCCCCAGGGCTCTTCATAGAGCTGGCCGCCCGCCCAAACTGAGCAATCAGGGTAGATGAGCCTTGGTCATGGAGGTGACCAAGAACTCGATGGTCACTCTGACAGAGCTCCAGAGTTCCTCTGTGGAGATGGGAGAACCTTCCAGAAGGACAACTATATCTGCAGCACTCCACCAATCAGGCCTTTATGGTAGATTGGCCAGACGGAAGCCATTCCTCAGTAAAAGGCACATGACAGCCCGCTTCGTCTTCATGGCCAAAAGCCATGAGTAACAAGATTCTCTGGTCTGATGAAACCAAGATTGAACTCTTTGGCCTGAATGCCAAGCTTCACGTCTGGAGGAAACCAGGCACCGCTCATCACCTGGCCAGTACCATACCTACAGTGAAGCATGGTGGTGGCAGCATCATGCTGTGGGCATGTTTTTCAGCGGCAGGAACCAGAAGATTAGTCAGGATCAGGGGAAAAATGAACAGAGCAAAGTACAGAGAGATCCTTGATGAAAACCTGCTCCAGAGCATTCAGGACTGGGGCGGAAATTCACCTTCCAACAGGACAATGACCCTAAGCACACAGCCAACGCAGGAGTGGCTGTGTACTTAGTCTGTGAATTTCCTTGAGTGGCCCAGCCAGAGCCCGGTCTTGAGCTCATTTCAACATCTCTGGAGGGGCCTGAAAATAACTGTGCTTCGATCCATCCCCATCCAACCTGAAAGAGCATGAGAGGATCTGCCGAGAAGAATGGGAGAAATTACCGAAATACAGGTATGCCATGCTTGTAGCGTCATACCCAAGAAGACGAGGCTGTAATCACTGCCAAAGGTGCCTCAACAAAGTACTGAGTAAAGGGTCTAAATACTTATATATATGTGATATTTCAGTTATTTATTTTTAATTACTTTGCAAAAATTCAAGCACCTGTTTTCGCTTGTTTATTACAGGGTTTTGTGTGTAGATTGATGATTAAAAAAAATAAATTTAATCTATTTTAGAATAAGGCTATAATGTAACAAAATGTGGAAAAAGTGAAGAGGTCTGAATACTTTCTGAATGCACTGTAAAACTAGGGCGATGTCTGCCCTTTCAGGTGAACAAACCAATCACACTGTAGAATTCAAGGAGTTTTCAGGCCAACATTTTTCACTCCACTGACATTGGTGAATACTGAATAGAGATACTAGTTATGACAGCATTCCTGATCCTGGGAGCTTGATGTATACAAATTGGCTAATGTATTTTCTGGAGCCTAACACGACTACACTTCATAAAATTGGTATGGCACAGAAGGAGCCTAGCAAATGTATACTGGCCCCCAGGATAACCCGAGATAAGAAGGAATCCACATATTTCCTTTCTTTCAAAACTTTTTATATAATTTAACTAAATATTAGAACATTCTAGTTTCTAATATTGTAAATGGCTGTAGCATATACTGATTTTATTACTGTAACAATAGAAAATAATAGAATCTGAGAAATGGTGATCGTTAAGTTTAGGAAATATCATCACATTTAGGATGGCATAATAGGTTATCAATGAGCTAACATGAACTTTCAAGTGAATCTGCAACAATTCCTGTCTGTTTTGTGCACTCTCAATCCAGACACTCGGATGATTGCCATTAGTACAGGCCCCAGTGATACCCTAACTGAAGTAATTTACAGATATCTACTCAGTAAAAAAACAGAGCACTCAATCATTGTGTCATCAGTTAATCATTTTCAACAGATATATGTAAAAGGCAAGTCAACAAAAGCAAAGGAAACAATTGTTTGCACAAATGTTAGACCTACTCTTGGATGGGTTACAGTGAGACAGAAGCATGGTATATAAATGAGAGAAATAACAAGACTATCTTCAGCACACAAAGAAAAAGATAATTCAGGCAAACGTCATTGCATCATCTGAACAATAATAAGACTGTTCCTTTACTGCTTCCAGCCAATTGTAAGCACAGATGCACTATTCAAAGCACAGGAGTTTATTGGGAGTTACTGACAGTTTCATTGGTTTCATACAAAAGCTGTATGGCATCAGGAACAAAAACAGTGAACTCAAACCTTCCTGGCTGGCAAAGATCCAAGCTTGATTTACAGATTCAAATTACAATGATACCATTTTGAACACAGGTCCACTCAAAATAGCATTTGTGCATTTATAAAGTTAAAGACATCCAAGTTAAGACAGACAAGACTATGTTATTAAACTGCTGTGCACTCACTGCTCACATATAACTACATAGTTAAAGTGCAAAGTAAGTTGTAATGCTCTCATCCACAAATTCTGATTTTAATATCTACATCATTCCAATCAGCTGGAACCAGGAAGCAAAGTTTCCTAACTGAACCTCATGCACCTGTGCCTAATTCTTTCCTTGATACTTCTCATATTCTACCTCTTTAACTGAGTTTTGGATCGGCATTCATTATATCTCTTTATGCAATGTTGTTACATTGTGTTTGCTAATGTTTTTGTAAAGTGTCGTGGAATAATCAGAATCAATGAGGGAACCAAACGTTCCGGGAAGAAAGCAAGAAAGTGGACTTGAGGAAAGCTGGAGCATCCATGATCTTTTTGAGAGCCAGAGCAGGTACGTGTTTTGAGATATGACGTACATGGATAGGACAGGCTTGGAGGGATATGCACCAAACGCAGGCAGGTGGGACTAGTGTAGCTGGTTGACTAGACACTCTATGACTATCTATGACTCTATAATGAAAAACTACAATGAGGAGCTCAATGATTTACTCCTGTTCCTATTTCTACTGGTCATATGAAACATTATCTATGGTAAAAGGTGTATACAAATGCTGTGGCTGTCTACTAGGCTGGCATAATTAACAATCAAGAAGATTTCCTCTCAAGTCCTGCCTCATCTTCATTGGGCCAAAACATTCAATAAATAACTTAAGCAGCCAAGCACTAAGCTAAGCCAAGCTGAGCTCTCAGATGAAACATCCACCACTCATCCTTCATTATCTACTGAGCTGAAAAGCTGCAGAAAAAGATAATTGTATTTTCTTTAAGACGATGTGCACGGAAAACACGGGTTGGTTAATGGACACCAGGAATCTGAGGAAAGGCGAAGGAGCTGGATCAGTTGTATCTGAAAAATACTTCACAATGACGGGCAAAACATTTCAGATTATGAAAGGAAAAGGCCCAACTGATGCAGGATAGCTATTTGCATATACAGAGTTACAAGTTACAAACTGTGGCCGACTACACTACCAGCACATCTTTCAGAAGGGGGAGGGAGAAGAAAGGACAAGAGTAGGGAGAAAGGAAGCAGTGGGTGGGAAGCAGAGAGGTGAGGTAGGTGAGGGGGAATGTGGGAAGGGGCTAGGAGGGGGGCAGAAGTGAGCGAGAAGGGCAGAAGGGAGGTGGGTAGGGAGGAGGAGAGGGAGAGGGATGGGAGGACGAGGGGGAGGGAATTGGGATGGTGGAAAGGCTTATTTATGCGTGTCAGAAAGTGTCCTGATGTCTTTTTTCGTCGAATACCCTAGACAAGTTAATAACTAGTCAGTTCAAAGAAAGTGCCAACTGTAAACCTTCCTCTCAACACATGGGTCAAGTTACCATTAGCTACTAGTCCAGTTATTGACAGCATGAACATTCCAGCCAGTTTATATGGCCTCAGTTCGTACACAATTAGGAGATTCTTTCACTCAGCTGTCTCAGTAAAATGTTATTATTTGTGAAGTTTGATTAAAAAAAGATTCCTGTCTGCTGTTTGGCAGGTCATTACATTGTAAAAAATAAATCAGATTTTCATCCAACATTCCTTCCTTGCTCTCTGGTAGTCACACACATTGTTCAGAAATTCTTAAATATGGAACTAATTCTGTGTCAATACTGCAGATTTTTGAGGAGTAAGTACTGAAAAGGACAATTTTAACAGGTTGCTTAAAAGTTTTTGTTTGAAGTAACATAGAAAATAGGTGCAGGAGTAGGCCATTCGGCCCTTCGAGCCTGCACCGCCATTCAATATGATCATGGCTGATCATCCAGCTCAGTCCAACAAAGTAAACTCACGCTTTGTTTCATCCAAATACTTGACAGGCAAAAAAGGTTCACATGACTGATCTGAGAATCACAAGATTGGGTTCAAATGAAACAACACATGACTATGCACACACACGACTATTTTTTACAAGAGGATACACAAGCCTATGTCAAACAACCATAATTTTTTCCTGTATAATAAATAGTTTAAAAAACATTGTGCTGGAAATTGGAAATAAAGAGAGAAAATATGGAGAAACTCAGTAGTTCAATCAGCATGTGAAAAAAAAATGGTTAATGTTCTGTGATCCAGATCCTTCAAAAGATTTCTAATAAAGGCTGCAGGGCATGAGACGTTTCTCTTTCCATAGATGCTGTCTGACTTGTTGAGTGGTTTCAATAAATTCTGATATTATTTATTTTGTCCTCTGCCTTAGATAAACAATGGTGTCAATACCTATCGTGATCATGTAAATATTCTCCACAGCAATTCTTAAAAATTACAAGCAACATAATGCCTGTATGCAGTCATTTGGGAGAGCAACTCTTGCTGGTGCACTGGAAAACACCAGCAAGGATACAAATGTTTTAACCGCTGCTGACAAACACTTCAACTGGGTTTCAGCTCAGATTTTAAAAATTCTAAATATTAAAAATGTTTAAATATTCTTACCACAGGGTAAAGAATATTTATTTACAACTCAGCAATTATTTAAATAAACATAAATAAAACTTCAAGTAGTTTCTGTAAACTCATCTTTAATGCTTTCCCAGTGGCAAAATGATTTATTTAGAAGTTAGACTTCCCCGTGCAATGCACATCAATCAACCATTCTCAAGAAAGAAGCAAGGTTGTTTCTAGTTTTCCAAAACCCATGAGAAGAAGCATTCTTTGGTGGAATGGACAGGAGAAGACTTCAGTGATTTTCCATTGTAATTGTGTAAGGTAAAGTTAGAGCTATGGGTTAGTGGGCAACAATCTGACCACATTGTCAGAAAAATTAAAATCTCACTCCAGGAACATGCCAATTTTATCTCCAACAATAGAGTTGACTGAGTAGACTGAGGAACCTTTGCAGTCTCTTAAGTTACCTTTAATTATGGTTCTATCTAGCATCTCAGGTGGACATATGATCTCCATAACCACTATTCAGGAAGTGCAGCAAAATTCTCCCCTGCACCTGGCAAAAATGTTTCCACCACCCAACAGAATGAAAATAAATTTCATCAATAACTCATTGAAAACAAGATACTGCAGAAGCTTTAAAATTGACCACGTTGAAAGTATTGCCAGACCAGGCAATATCTGTGGAGCAAGGAACTGAGTCAATTCCATTACAACAATAGAAATGAAAAATTAGACATATTTTAAGTTGCACGGAAGGGGAGGTGAAAGGAGTCAGTGGGAATATTCGTGATAGTGTGGCGACAAAGAAAGATTGAAGGTAAACAAAAATGCTGGCGAAACTCAGCAGGTGAGGCAGCATCTATGGAGAGAAGGAATACGCGATGTTTCGGGTCGAGGCCCTTCTTCAGACTGATGTCGGGGGGGAGGGGAAAGAAAGGATGAGGCGGAGACAGTAGGTTGGTGGGAAAGCTGGGAGGGGAAGTAGGGAGAAAGCAAGGACTATCTGAAATTGGACAGGTCAATGTTCACGCCGCTAGGGTGTAAACTACCCAAGCGAAATACGAGGCGCTGTTCCTCCAATTTGCGCTGGGCATCACTCTAACAATTGAGAAGGCCCAGGAGAGAAAGGTCGGATTCAGAATGGGAGTTGAAATGTTGAGCCACTGGGAGATCAGGTTGGTTATGAGCGGAGGTGTTGGGCAAAGCGATCGCCAAGCCTACGCTTGGTCTCGCCGATGTAGAGAAGTTGACACCTGTAACGGCGAATGCAGTAGATGAGGCTGGAGGAGGTGCAGGCGAACCTCTGCCTCACCTGGAAAGAATGCTTGGGTCAGATGGAGTCGAGGGGGGGAGGTAAAGCGACAAGTGTATCATTTCCTGTGGTTGCAAGGAAAAGTACCCCGGGAGGGGTGGATTGGGTGGGAAGAGACGAATTGACCAAGGAGTTATAGAGGGTACGGTCTCTGCAAAGAAGATGGGAAGATGTGGCCAGTGGTGGGATCCCGTTGGAGGTGGCAAAAATGTTGGGGATCATTGTTGTATGCGATGGTTGATAAGGTGGAAGGTGAGGACAAGGGGGACTCTGTCCTTGTTACGAGTAGGTGGATGGGGAGGGAGAGCGGAGCTGCAGGATGTAGAGAAGATCCTGGTGAGAGCCTCAACTACAATCGAAGAGGGGAACCCCTGTTCTCTAAAGAATATGGACATCTCCGATGCCCTGGTCTGGAACACCTCATCCTGGGTGCAGATGTGGCATAGATGGAGGAACTAGGAGTAGGGGATAGAGTCCTTACAGGAAGCAGGGTGGGAAGAAGTGTATTCTAGAGAGCCATGGCATTGAATGATAAGTGGTGATGGTGCTGGCTGAGAGAAGGCAGTGAAGGCTGGCTGATCTGACTGGAGGAGGTGTAAATAGAAGGTGGATGAGAGGAGAGGGGGACGCATAAGTAAAGAATGCTGGAAATTTGGAATAAAAGAGAGTGATGGAAATATCCAGCAGGACAGGCAAAATTGGTGGAGAGAGATAAGGTAGATAAACATTACAGTTCATGGTTGGCTCTCCGAAATTGCAGAACTCAAAAGTTGAGTTCCTCAAGCTTACACTGGGGTTCAATGGAACAGTACTAGGGGCCAAACTTAAACGTCAAAGCAGAGTGAATGAATAAATAAAGTGGCAATTAACTGGAGACTCAGTAATCACCACTGTGTCTCCCTTGTTTTCAAAGTTAAAATAGTAAGATTAAATGAGAACTTACCAGTTCGAAGGTTGATCTTTATTTTATGAGGAGTTGCGATGAGGGACTTCGTGAAGACCCCGCCAGGCATGCATGCGCGACATTCTTCAAAGCAGCGGTGTGGAATCACAGAACCAACAACAGAAATGACTTGTTATAGTAAGATTGCAGAGACTCTATACACCAGTTGATCTTATGGTAGAGGGTTGGGAGCGGAGGGCACGAAATCCCTCATCGCAACTCCTCATAAAATAAAGATCAAATTTCAAACTGGTAAGTTCTCGTTTAATCTTTCTATTTTATTTCGGAGTCACGTGAGTGACTTCGTGAAGATTTCAAAGCTCTGTGATTACACGCCCTGGACCACGTCCATGCTCACACACTGCCGTAATACTGATGGAGGAAGAATGTTAACGTATTTCAGACTTGAACAAGCTGAAAAATAATAACATTATTGTTAATACAACAATAAACCCCTGAACTCGGGGACAAACGTTTAGGGACAGCACTTAAACGTGCGTAACGTTGCGGGAAGGGCCACAGCTTAGTTATGAAGCCGCTGAAATGTAGTTTCGCTATCGCGAGGACATGCTCCATGAACACCTCCATGGTCCTCGTCCCTGATGTGGATGCAGCCTTGGTAGAATGACGTTTCAAAATGCTTAGTGTCTTACCTGCTGCACTGAATACCACCTTAAGCCATCTGGAGATAGTCTGCACCGTCACCCTGTGACATGGGTTTCCATGGCTGACAACAGATCCGCCTCCATATTCCTGATGGCCATTTCCAGACCTGTAGTCGCAGGTCTGTATAGTTTAAGTAACTCTTTCATAAAGAAGTTACTTTATTATGGGTCAATCATTCTATCCAGGTTTAATTCCTGTAGAGTCTGGACCCGTTGTGCTGTATTCAGTGCTATTGCCATCACCACTTTTAAAGGTGAGTAAGTCCAGTGGTACCTCCGTCATAAGCGACCAGCTCCTGAGTAGGGTCAACACTACCCTTATCTCTCAGATATTATATCGTGGTCGGGGAGGGATGGGTAGAACATATCCCTCATAGTTTGGATACCAGCTGGTGAGATCCCACTCCAATGTTGAGCTAGGATGACAGTGCACTCCTGGCACTGTATGCAGCACTGTAACTGAGGGACTCATCATAATGAAGACCCGTGAGGATGCCAGCACATTGGAGATCGTAGCAGATATGTAGGTGGTCTTGGTCCGACTACAAAAAACCTCCCAAATCCTATGTAGGTGAGGTACTGCTTCCTAGTGGATTTTCTCTGCACGATCTGTATGACGTCCATGGTCCTTTATGTTCCAGACCTGGGTACGTTTTCTGCAACACCTGTCTGATGAGGCAGAATGGGGAAAGCATAAAAATCCATTTCCCCCAATGTAGCGAGAACTCGTCCATCGCCACTCCCGCAGGATCTGGTTCTCAAGAGACACATATATGTATCTAGTGGTTCACCTGGACACAAGGAGGTCGATATCTGGTGTTTCATATTATGCTATAATTTTAGCAAATATTTGGAGGTTCAAGATCCACTTGGTGTCGTTTATTAGACACTTGTGACCTGGTATCCGCCACTGTATAGAGCTACCCAGAAGGTAAATAGCTGATATCCAAATATTTCTTTTAATGCACCAGAGCCAATTATTTTTTCCCATTCATCACAAGATATTGACTTGATACCACCCAGAAGGTTTGAATATGCCACCTCAGTGGTATTCTATGGAGATGGACATACGTATGCTGCAGATTGGTGCATTAAGCCCGCAGCCCATGACATGCTCCAAGTAAATCTGAGCAGTCCCAGCCGTAGGTGCTTGCGCCGGTTTGTAACATGGCTAATGGGTTTTATGTAAGGATGGGATTTAACAATCACAAACATTGCTAATCCACCATAGTAATTCAATTTATGCCTTGATTGGCGGCTACATAGGCCCGTAATGTCTAGCATTCGCTATTAATACCAAGATTTTGCTCTACAAGCTTTGATAGTGTAACGGCCAATTATGTAGCTAGAATGTAGCTACAGGTAACCAATGCCTAGCAGCATGTCTAATAGTTGGTTTCCTGGTGCAAGCAAGGCTGTTATATGCTTCTATGATGTCTGTAGCTTAGTTCCCTGGGATGGTGACAATTAGACCCATGTATCCCATAATGTATGTAAATTCTCTCTCTTAGTGAGGTTAAATATATATGCAGCACTCTCTGGAGAACTTGACCTCTTGCCTCCATGGTTTCCGGCGGGTCTGACGTTCTGGATCCTGGTATTCCAATGGATTGTGGTGAGGTGCTGCTGATGTATAGGTCCTTACTGGTCTTCAGGTGGCCCCCGAGGTCTTGCATATGATGTTTGCCTGCGCACTGCCGGCCTGCTGGAGGGAGGTGGGTTATCAACCCGACTGCCTCTGTCTCCTAATCCAGGTCCTTGACCTGTATGGGCAGGTCCTCACCGAACAGCTGTCTCGGTGGTGGTGTCGCAGATGCCTTGTACAACCCCGCAAATATGGGGTTTAGGAGTCGGTTAAATGGCGATATACCGGGAAGCGTTAACTTCATAACTAATATCGCAAGAGCATCCTCCTGCTCTGCCGTCATTTCCGTGCCGTCAACCGACCTGGCAAAGGCAGTAATCCAATGACTGACTTCATCCATTTCACCACCAACTTCCATCCGGCACTCAAATATACTTGGACCATTTCCGACATTTCCCTACCATTCCTTGACCTCACCATCTCTATTGCAGGTGATACACTCCTGACTGACATCCACTACAAACCAACTGACTCCCACAGCTACCTGGACTACTCTTCCTCCCACCCTGCTTCCTGTAAGGACTCCATCCCCTATTCCCAATTCCTCCGTCTACGCCGCATCTGCTCCCAGGATGACGTGTTCCACACCAGGTCATCCCAAATGTCCTCGTTCTTCAGAGAACGGGGTTTCCCCTCCCCCACTATAGATGAGGCTCGCACCAGGGTCTCCTCCATACCCCGCAACACTGCCCTCTCTCCCCATTCCCCCACTCACAACAAGGGCCGAGTCCCCCTGGTCCTCACCTTTCACCCCACCAGCCAGCGCATACAACAGATAGTCCTCCGCCAGTTTCGCCACCTCCAACGTGACCCCTCCACTCGCCACATCTTCCCATCTCCCCCCCTGTCTGCCTTCCGCAAAGACCGCTCCCTCCGCAACTCCCTTGTCAATTCTTCCCTTCTCTCCCGCTCCACTCCTTCCCCGGGCACTTTCCCTTGCAACCGCAAGAGATGCTACACTTGTCCCTTCACCTCCCCCATCCACTCCTTTCAGGGACCCAAGCAGTCATTCCAAGTCCGGCAGAGGTTCACCTGCACCTCCTCCAACCTCATCTACTGCATCCGTTGCTCCAGATGCCAGCTGATCTACATCGGTGAGACCAAGCGGAGGCTGGGCGATCGTTTCGCCGAACACCTCCGCTCGGTCCGCAATAACCAACCCGACCACCCGGTGGCTCAGCACTTCAACTCCCCCTCTCATTCCGTATCCGACCTCTCAGTCCTGGGCCTCCTCCACGGCCAGAGTGAGCAACACCGCAAGTTGGAGGAACAGCACCTCATATTCCGCTTGGGGAGTCTGCATCCTCTGGGCTTAAACATTGAATTTTCTCAATTCTGTTAACCCAGACTGCCCCCACCCCTCCCCACCTCTCCCTCAGCCCTCGGGCCCTGACATTCCTTCTCCATCTCCCCCCCCCCCCCCTCCCCAGTCGCACTAGCTTCTCATTTTCACACCACAAACAGCTTACAATGGCCTGTTTCCCTTATCATCAATACTTTTTTGCATAAAACGAGCAGTTGATTGGGCCTTGTATTTGTTGATCGCCTTGGTAAGGACCTGTTCCTGCAGCTGGTGTGTGGTGAGGTAGTTTATGCTAGCCCCTAATTTGGGCTGCAAAAGGCTGACCCGAGTGCTTCGGCTGGGCGAACTTGGAGACCACATTCAGCAGTTTCTCCTGGGTTTTCTCAGGTACTACAGGTTCCTCCAGGACTGGAGGACATCTGGTCCAGCTGCAGAGATTGTGCTCTAGGATACGCTCCATCATGCGCTCCATCCGAGCCATGCGACCACCGCCGCATCTGCGGACAATAAGTCGACTTCCTCAGGTTCTGGAGAATCACTGAGGCTTCTGTCATTGCCCCACACCTCGTCGAGGTGATAACAAGGGTGCCTAGACAGGATGTCGCTGCCTGCCGCTTCTGCGTGGCTAAGCGACTCCCGCGCGGACCTGCCGCTGGTCCGCCGTCTTCCGGACGGAGGCGGCCCGCTAGTCTGATAAGACATGAGCGGTGATGAGTCGGTCCCGGCCGCCAAAGCGTGGTACCCTGACGTCCGCGCAGGCTTGCCGCATGTCCTCCTTAGACACAAAGGCGACGTTCGGTCACGTCCTGCCACTACAAGGGGGGTGCGGTGACCGAGATGAGACTACACCGACCTGCAACCAGGCAGGCTCACTCGGTGCTGAGTCTGTGTCCTCCTTTGGGACAAAGCGTCGTTCGGTCACGTCCTGCCGCTAAAGGGGGTGCGGTGACCGAGATGAGACTACACCGGCCTGCAACCAGGCAGGCTCCCTCAGTGCTGAGTCTGTGTCCTCCTTTGGGACAAAGCGTCGTTCGGTCACGTCCTGCCGCTAAAGGGGGTGCGGTGACCGAGATGAGACTGCACCGACCTGCAACCAGGCAGGCTCCCTCGGTGCTGAGTCTGTGCCGGCCGCACATGTGGTCCTACAGACCCAGGCCTCAATCCTTCACCGGTCCACGATCTGGTGGCCTGCTCCGGTGGAAAGTCGACCCCGGCTCCTATGGCGGGTTTACCAACTGCTGTGCGATTCTTCCCCTGGTCCTCCCTCTGGTGACCTGCATATTTGGGGAGAGAGAACGTGCCAAGAATATAACACGTTACGCACCTTTGCTCCACTGTCGCTATGGTTAAGTGACAGAGGTAGGGAGTCAGGGTCTTTCCTACCCTGCTCCTGCGCGGTGCTCCTACCACTTTACGGCACCATGGTCAGTCGTGGTGGAGAATCGGGACCTGGCTGCGCAGGGCTCCCCTGGTTTCCGCGTTTTTATCCCGGCCCGCAGAGCGGGTGCTGCCGACGTTGCGGGCAGCTCCAGGAATGGTGGGCGTTGACTCACATCCAAAGTCCCATGGCCCTGGAAGGCATACTTCGATGCCTTCATTCTGGTCTCCCATCCATCTGTAAGCAAAGTCTAGTACAGAAGCTAAACAACTCAAGGTTAGTATCTTACCTGAGGGTCTTTATGAGCTTCCGGTGGAGGAGCGTACTCTCTTCCCCTAGCTCCAATGGTGACCAGATTCTCATGCGGGACATAGACGGCCGCTAACGGTAAGGCCCGCCTATATGCGAGCCCCCGGCTCTACTACCTCTAAAGGGTAGCATGGCCGTTCGGCCGCGGTATACTTGCGGCCTGTGGCGTCGAGTCGGAGCTCCTGCTCGTCTCTGCTGCCCGCGAAAGCCAGTCTCCGGGCCCGGATCCTGTCCACGGGCTAGCCCGGGTATGTAAACCGTCAGCCCACAGACCTTGCGGGCTGCGGTGCAGATATGTGCTGTCGCTCTGCCATTGCTGCGCAAACGGTGAGTGTTGAGCCCGGACCCCACAGGGTCGACGAGCTGCCCCGTTGTAAAAATAAAGTTGGGCTTTAAACAACATGAATGATTCCTGCAACTCCATTCCCTCTTAATTACAGCACTGGGATATTGCAGGCTGTGTAGAGTTGAGTTGGGGCTAACCCCTACTCTGTGTTAATGCCGACAGTCCGCAGTATCCTGTGGGCTGCGGTGTAAGTCGGGCTGCTGCTCTGCCATCGCTATCTGCGAACGGCGAGCCTGCAAGCCCCCACTTCTATATAAATGCCGACAGCCCGCAGTATCCTTGCAGGCTGCGGTGTAATTTGGGCTGCTGCTCCGCCGTTGCTCACTGCACACGGCGAGCCTGCAAGCCCCACTCACTTATAAATGCCGCCAGCCCGCGGTCTGCGGGCTGCGGCGTAGAGTCGGCTGCCTCTGCCGTCCTCCGCCGGCGAGTGTGAACCCGGACCCACCTGGGTCAACGGACTCTCCCCGACTCCGTAAATAAGAGCCGCCGCTGACTGCCCGCATTCCGCGGTCCGCAGTCAGTGTCGAAGCGGCCTGGAGCACTCTGAACAGAGTCTCTGTAAAGAAAAAACGGACGGCGGGTTAGTTTTCCACTTACCTGCAGGTCCCAGCAGTGGAGGAGCAACGCAGTGGAGGAGCACGTGACTCCGAAATGAAATGCAGAACATTTAGTGAAAAGTAGATACAAGAAACTGCAGATGCTAGTTTACAGGAACCAGACAAAAGGTGCTGGAGTAACTCAGCAGGTCAGAACTCTGAAGAACATGGATACGTGACGCTTCGGTTCAGGACTCTGCCACAGTCTTATTGTGGTGCGAGTGAAAGAAAGCTAGAAGAGAGGAGGGGCAGGACAAAGCCTGGAGAGTGATAGGTAGATGCAAGTGAAGGAATATTTTATAGGCAGATGGTTCAACAAAGGCCAGAGATAAAAAATCAAAAATGTGAGATAAGGATCATGTGATAAGAGCAGAATTAGGCCATTGGGCCCACCAAGTCTATTCCGCCATTCAATCATGGTTGATCTATCTCTCCATTCTAACCCCATTCCCCTGTCTTCTCCCCATAACCTCTGACACCCGTACTAATCAGGATTGAAGAGGTTAAATTTGTGAAGCCAATTAAATAACATAGGTACACAGAGATTCATGTGGGCCTCCTCTAACCTCATCTACTGCATTTGGTGTTCTGATGTGGTCTCTTTTACATAAGCGAGACAAAGCATAGACTCGTCGACCATTTTGCCGAACACTTATGCTTAGTCCGCCAAGGCCTCCTGGATCTCCCAGTTGCTAACCATTAAAACTTCTCTTCAGATTCCCATAATTACCTTTCTGTCCTGGGCTTCCTCTATTGCCAGAGTGAGGCCACATGCAAATTGGCAGTGTAAATTGCTCATTCTAATCTTTCCCCCAGTCTCGTTTCAGTCAAAAACACTGAATCAAGCACTTGAACAACTAATCTTTATTTTAACAAACCGCAATTACAGTTCAACTACTGTACCTGATCCTCGTATTTGCCTGATCAAGCCCTCTAGGCCTCGCTCAAACTGAGACACTCCAGAAGATCATGCAGTCCCAAGCGCTCTCCCAGAAGATCAACACTGGACCTCGTGGTAGCGGACTTTTATAGGTCCATGGACCTCAAGGGGCTGAACCACATAGGGGTGGTCTCTTAATAATCCAATTACAGATATCAATTAACCCCATTCATAACAGACATTTCCCTAACCAAATAATATAGCAGCTCAATACATTGTATTCAGACAGGACTTCTCAAGGAAGCCAAATTAGAAACATTTACCCTGATCTCCAAGAAACCCAGACAAGGCTCAATACCTCATCCAATCAACACTCGGCAAAGTGGAACATAATTTACAATTATTTACAAGGTGTATGTCTGGTTTGCAGCCGTCCAATCCATGATTTGCATTTTGCACCCAATTGACAGGGTCTGCAGATGTTCTTATTCTTTTCTTGCAACTTGTATCTATGCTCTAGACACACTGGCACCACTCTGCAGCTTATCCCAGCTCTGCAGAGAGCAATGCCAATTGACCAAATCCCCCAGCAGCCCTGAAACTTTTACCCCATGTTAAAGTCCTAGCCTCACCAATTTGGCCAGGATTAACACTAGAACAGCGCCTCATATAACTAACAACCGGATGGTATGATCATTGAATTATCAAATTTTAGGTATCCAAATAGCTGAAGCTAATGAAATCATGGAGTTCTACACAGCAGTCTTGCTGCAGTGGAAAAAGGGCTGAGGGATTGTGCCAGTGTACATTTGAAACAAGTACCATTCGATGTAACCAACAAAAAGGCAGGCATAGCTGGGACCCATGCGAGTACCCATGGCAACATGTTTAACTTGATGAAAATAAAGGAATTAAAAAAGAAGTTGTGGAGGATGAGGATAACCTCTGCAAAGTGGAGGAGAGTGATAGTAGAGGGAAATTGACTGGATCTCTTTTCAAGGAAGTACTGAGGGTCTTGCCTTTATAGAAATTGAAAGTTATTGAAAAGTTGAAGGGAATGTGAGGTGTTACTTCATTAATTCAATCACTTCTGTGCCTAATTAATGCAAATTTGTCTGCATTGTCTGACAAGACAAAGTCTCAACTAGTGAGAAGAAGGAGACAGAATCCAAAACTCAAATCCAAACCGCATTATTAAACTAAAGTGCCTCACCATCTTGGAAGCACTTTGGTTTAAAAATGTGAGAGCTTTTATGTTGTAACACCTCTTGCTTTACTTTTTAAGGGAAAGGGTAATAAAAAAACCATCAAACAACTTGATGTAATGTTGATATCCATATAAAGTCATGCTTTTCCTTTAAGACCTAAACGAGACTGAATCTGTTCAAGTTGTTTAGACTTTATGCATCGTTAAAGAGATTTGTTTACTTTACATTTGCGCTCCAAAAAGTACTGTAATGTTATTTGTAAGATTTACAAGGATCTGCGACAGCTGATGCTGACGAACAGATTGTTTTTGTCATTCACAGTTGTCTGAACTAGTTGAAAGGTATCCGGCCTTAAAATAATTTTTTTTTGATAAAAACGCTGTCAGTCTCCTTGGGGAGCAGGGCAGGAAGCTGCGTTTGTGTAACACATCGGGACCTTTTGGTACCTGCACATTGCCCTTGACTGCATCCCTGTCAAAATATCTTGAGTGCTGCCTGGCCCTGTCTGACTGTTGCTGGCTGATAAGAAACCAGAGGTCCCCAGAGTCCCATTTCCAGCCAGGAATTGGAAGCGGTCTCCCAGAGATCAAGAATTCAGCAAAGGAAATCAGTCAATTATATTTTGCTTCCATTACTTCTGGCACACCACACAGGGGTTATGCTCCACTAGGTGACTGTTGGAGACATGCCATGGCCTCTGTTGTCTACCAGCAAGAGGGGTGGAGTTACAGTTCAAGGGTCACCTCTCAACCTTGCTTGCACAGCAGGGCCAACCCATTGGCAACTTTTCAACGGTTATTTTTGTCTCTGTCTCAACTTCAAACAGCTCAACTGTGACTTTATGTCTTCACACACTGTGAAATTCTTTCAGGATCAGAGAGAACCAATGCCTCATTATCACAAGGGGATAACAGTTTTCCCGTGAGTCATTAAGTACAGGCGCATTTGGTCTACAAACGATCCATTTGGAGTGTGTGTATGTGTGTGGTGGGGGAGACTTGCTTCATCAAACCACAGAATGGAGGAGTCAACAAACTAAACTTTACCACAGAAAGTGAACACAGCTTTCGAGTTATACTGAATACTAGTGAGAAGAATATTAAATAGTAGTCTGATCAACAGTTTCAGAGTAAATTAGAAACATAAGAATTCAGTTCAATGAAGTTCTAGGTTTTGTTCAGTATTTCTCAGTTAACAAAATTATAACTCAATATATAATGCCAACCTGAGCTCATTCAAAACTCTACTGTCCCTAAATTCGTCCCCTCGCACATCTGTTTCCTAGTTCATCTGCTTTGATTAGGATTATAATCCTCATCTTTGTTTTCCAATCTCTCCATGCCCTTGCCCTCCGTATCTATGACACATCCTGCAGCTAATCAAGCCTACAAAATGTCCAGGCTTTTCCCAATTGATCACGTGCAAAATTGATTTTCATTTATCCCACCCGAGGCCTCACTTGCCAATGCCAAAAGGGTAAAATTCCTTCCCTAACTTTTCTGCGACTACCTCTCTTTTTTTCCTTTAAAACGTTCATTTAAATTTCTCTTTGGCTGAACTTCTGGCCATCTGTGCCAATATCTCCTAGCAGTTGGTGTCAAGTAATGCCTTGTTACATTTTTTATGAAGTATATGGGTATTTTACAGTCCCAAGACTGGTAAATGAATGCAAGTCGTTGTTTATTTTGGAACCTACAATGGATTCAGAAAGTATTCACACACCTTCTCCTTTACCACATTTTGTTATGTTACAGCCTTATTCTAAAATGGTGATGAGCAGTGCCTGGTTTTCTCCAGACGTGACGCTTGGCATTCAGGCCAAAGGGTTCATTCTTGGTTTCATCAGACCAGAGAATCTTGTTTCTCATGGTCTGAGAGTCCTTGAGGTGCCTTTTGGAAAACTCCAAGCGGGTTGTCATGAGGCTTTTCCTGAGGAGTGGCTTCCGACTGGCCATTCTACCACAAAAGGCCTGATGGGTGGAGCGCTGCAGATATAGTTGTCCTTCTGGAAGGTTCTCCCATCTCCACAGAGGAACTCTGGAGCTCTGTCAGAGTGATCATTGGGTTCTTGATCACCTCCCCGACCAAGGCCCTTTCCCCTGATTGCTCAGTTTGGCCGGGTGGCCAGCTCTATGAAGAGTCCTGGTGGTTCCAAAGTTCTTCCATTTAAGAATGACAGAGGCCACTGTGGCTTCGGGACCTGCAATGCTGCAGAAATTGTTTTATACCCTTCCCCAGATCTGTGTCTTGACACAATCCTGTCTCAGAGGTCTACGGACAATTCCTTTGACTTTATGGCTTGGTTTTTGCTCTGACATGCACTGTAAATTGTGGGACCCTATATATAGACAGGTGTGTGCCTTTTCAAATCATGTCCAATCAATTTAATTTATCACTGGTGGACTCCAATCAGTTGTAAAAACAACTCAAGGATAATCAATGGAAACAGGATGAACCAAAGCTCAATTTTGAGTGCCATAGCAAAGGGTCGGAATACTTCTGTAAATGTGATATTGCAGTTATTTATTTCCAATTACTTTGCAAAAATTTCTAAACACCTCTTTTCGCTTCTTCATTCTGTGGTATTGTGTGTAGATTGATGATTAAAAAAATGTTTTAATCCATTTTAAAATAAGGCTGTAAAAAACAAAATGTGGATAAAGTGAAGAGGTCTGAATACTTTCTGAATGCACTCTATACTGAAGTCCAAAGGTGGTTATTATCATTATTAAGAAACCAAACTAAGTATTTTCAATGTCACAAAAGTCTACTTTTGGGTACATAGATACATAGACATTAGGTGCAGGAGTTGGCCATTCGGCCCTTCGAGACAGCACTGCCATTCAATGTGATCATGGCTGATCATCCATTACATTAAAAGTCTTCTCACCCACTACACCATCTCCAGGTCCCTCAGATCGGCCGACTTGGGGTTGCTGAATGTCCCGCAGTCTAGGCATCAACCCAGCGGCGACCGCGCCTTTGCGGTCGCAGCTCCTAGACTGTGGAACAGCATCCCCCTCCCCATTAGAACTGCCCCCTCCATCGACTCCTTTAACTCTAGTCTAAAAACGTATCTGTTCTCCCAAGCCTTTCCTGACGTCCTCTGAGTGAGGGCTATTTGAATATATATATGTAGCCTGCTTGTGTATACTACTCTTATAACAAATGTAAAGCATTTTGATCAACGAGAGTTGTTTTTTAAATGTGCTATATAAATAAATGTGACTTGACTTGACAATCAGTATCCCGTTCCTGCCTTCTCCCCATACCCCTTGAATCCGCTAGCCCTAGAGCTCTATCTAACTCTCTTTTGAATGCATCCAGTGAATCGGCCTCCACTGCCTACTGAGGCAGAGAATTCCACAAATTCACAACTCTCTGCATGAAAATGTTTTTTCTCATCTCAATTCTAAATGGCCTACCCCTTATTCTTAAACTGTGGCCCCTGGTTCTGGACTCCTCCAACATCGGGATCATGTTTCCTGCATCAAGCCTGTCCAATCCCTTAATAATTTCATATGCTTCTATAAACTCCCCTGTTCTAAATTCCAGTGAATACAAGCCCAGTCGCTCAATTCTTCCATCATATGACAGTCCCGCCATCCTGGGAATTAACTTCGTGAACCTACGCTGCACTCACTCAATAGGAAGAATGTCCTTCCTCAAATTAGGGTAGACCAGTGCAAACCAAATATAAACAGAATGAAAATGTAATGGAGTTAAACGTTAATGATCATATCTTATTTACATATAATTATCTCAGTTAATGTGTTGCCATGCATTATGGCATTTACTTATTGTCCCCATCAACATAGGAATAATGTTAACCCAAACAGGGTTGAGTGCTGTATTTGAGCTTCGAGAAATGCTATAAGTAATATTTTTTTTTTAACTGTTCAAAAAGTATTTAAACTCCTTATTATTCATGTAACATTGGTGATTGGTGATAAATGTAAACCAACTGGGCAATTGGAAACCAGATGTTAAAAATCTACGATCAATTAAAAATGATCAATCCAAGTTAGCCATCCCAATCCTCGCCTCTCTGGAGGGAACTGGACAGATTTGGGTTCACCAATTTCTGCGACTTTGATCTTATTTGTTTCAACCATCCCTGTAATCTCTCTTGCAAAAGTACATTTCTGACTAATCATAGCTCAAAGAGCAATATCAAATAAACAATAGCTCTTCAATTCACAAAATCTACATGTGAATAATCCCTAAACAGCATGTTTTATTATAAACTCTCCAATTTAATTGCCTGTGCAACTGTTTAGGTTTATATTCTAAGTATGAATGCAGGACTCAAATGGCTTGGGGTTCCAAATATTTATTTGGAACTTTGACCCGATTACATCAATAAATTATATAATGACAGTTCCAGTTAAATTTCATGATTCAATAAATTTCCTGGGTCCAGATAATTACGTAGAATCCATAATAAATGCAGCCATGATAACATCAGTGTTTTACCCCGAGTCATAGGTTTCAAGTCCCATTCCAAAGATTTGTGCGCAAGAAGTTGTCCGACTATTCCTGAGGCAGTCCTGCCTTATGCTTGAGTTAGAAAAGCCTTATCTTTTCTTGAATTAATATAATGGATCCCATATCACTTTTTTCAATAAAAACATGGGGAAGCAGAGGATCCTACAGCAGGGAAACAAGCCCTTCTACACCTTGAGTTCATACCAATTATCAAATACCCATTTACATTAATCCTACATCAATCTCATTCTTTTTGTCGGCACATTTCCATCTTGTTTGCCTTCATTAGTCAGGTCATTGAGTACAAGAATTGGGACATCATGTTACAGTTGTAAAGATGTTGGTGAGACCACACGGTGGATTGTCTGCAGTTGTGGTCATCCAGCTGTGAGAGGAATGTCATTAAGATGGAAAGGTGCTGAAAAGATTCATAAGGACATTACTGGAATTGGAGGGCTTGAATTATAAGGCGAGATTAGATAGACTGGACCGTTTTTCCTTGGAGGTATATAAAATCATGAAGGGCATAGATAAGGTGGATAGTCACAGTCTTTTTCCCAGGGTAGGGTAGTTTAAAACCAGAGTGCATAAATTTAAGATGAGGGAGGAAAGATTTAACAAGGAGCAATTCTAAGGGTGGTGGGCAATTGGAATGAGTAGCGAGAGGAAACAATAGAATTTCAGGAATACATTTTAAAGACATTTTGACAGGTACGTGATAAGGAAGATTTTAGAGGGATATGGGTCAAACACAGGCAATAGGACTAGCTTGGAAAGAATGGACAAGTTAGGTCAGAGGACATGTTTCCATGCTTATAACTCTACGATTCCTACTCCTCCCAAAATGCTACCACTCCTCTACACAGTAGATTCTATTTATGGCAATGAATCAGCATACTAACCCACTGCTATTTGGAATGTAGGCAGAAAGCAAAGCACTCGAAGAAACAAATATTGTCACACGAAGGGCATGCAAAATCCATATAGACACACCCAAGGCTGCAGGAGCTGTAAGACAATGGTTCTACTAGTTGCACCACCAGACGATTATTTTCTCTCAACCATTATCATCCGAATATTGAATTATCTAGTTATAATCACTATTTTTTCAGGAGATTTTGCTGTGCAGAAATTTTGGCTGCAGTTTGTCCTGCATTACAAGAGGAACTACAATTCAAGGACACACCTGTGGCTGCAAAGCTTTTGGGACATTTTGAGTTTGTGAAAAGTGCCACATAAAGACAAATCTTTCGAAAAATCTTTGTTCCCCATAATGAATTCAATCCCAATGTGTTTGTTGTAATAATGTTCAAACCCGCTTTTAAGTAGACATTCATTCAGTTCCTTTTTAAATGTGTTAGCGACCTAGTATTAACTGTTTTAATCAGCAGCCTATCCAATCTCCCAATTACTTATGCAGTGAAAATAAAATTACTTCTAAATCCAGATTCAAAGCTTGGGAATAGGAGTTCAAATGCAAGAAGGATACATACCCCAGAGGATTCTGTTGTTACAGCAATTGTTAGTATATTTGAATCGAATGCTCTGAAGATAGAATTTGCTAATCTGTCCTTGACATCACACACTACTGTCTGACTTGCATTCCTTCAGGATAATTCAGCAATAAATTTTCTCAATAAATTTCAAGTTATGCAAACAATGATAAATTAAGTTAGTTAATTCAAACCCTGGAAATGATTTCATGCCTTATTCCAAAGTGTTAGACAAGAGAAAAACAACAGGGTTAGCACATTCCTACGAGGATTAATTTACACAAATATTCTCTCTTAAATAAAAGGATGCAGATGCTGGAAATGTGAAACCAAAAATAAAAAAATGATTGGTACGGAGAACAATTTGGTCAGTAACTGGAGAAAACACAAGTTACTAACAGATGCAACTCCTGCTCTGGAATGGAAACAAAAAGAGGTAATCGACAGGGAGAAATCCAGTGACCATGAAGGGGAAATGTAGATACAAAACAATTAACGACATACAGAGGGGAGAGATTCAAGAGTGGACTGTTGTGCTTGATTCACTCCAAGTAAAATTCAGAAGCAAAAGAACATTAAAGGATGAAATTAGTTACGTAAGTGAGAAGCGTTAAAATTAAAGAAATAGCATGGCAACCCTGGGGATCAGGGATAAGGCTGAATGATTCAGCCAAGGTTAGAAGTTAGCTATAGCTTTGATCAAAGCAGAGGGTTTCATATTGTGATCAATCTAAGTTAGCAATCCTAATCCTAACGTCTCTGGTGGGAATTGGACGGATTTGGGTTTCACATTGCCAAGGAGATAGGAGATGGGCACGCTATTATTCCAGAAACTGGAAATAATTGGTATAGAGCACTAAGCCAATTACAAATAATAGAAGTGGCAATGGAAGAAAGGTATCCAGTGGCAGGCCACAGTTAACTAAGGAACAAACAGACAGAGAATAAAAGAGTTTCTCTAATCTATCCCTGCTGTCCTCCAACCAAACAGCTTTGTTTGTTCAAAATCCTCTGAAGTCGAGGATCCTAGCATTGATTCATCTGTGAGGTGTACACCAATTGTCAGCCATGTTTTAACTGTGTCTCACAAGTCACAATTCCCAAGTGCTTCAATAACATTTTAGAAACCTAGGCACAGAACCTACACGTGCAGTTCAGAGAACATTTTGGAAAATATCTTCTTGTGTCAGCATATACAGAATTCCCTCCAGCATTGACCAGTTCCCTATCAACATCATCCAGGATCTGCTGAATATACATGAAGTGCAGCCAGACAGGAAACAGGAAGGAATGCTTCAATTGTAACCATTTTTCTTCCTCGACCTGTTGGCCATTGTGTAAACAAAACAGTTGCACCAAGTCAGAAGTCTGCTTTCAATGCAAATGCACAGTATGAACAACAGTACTATAGAAATCCCTGTAATAGAGGGAGGCAAAGCATGAAACAAAGGAGGCATGTGGCCAAATGGTGCACTGATCAGAAAATGTATCATCCCAAAATGTTAAATAATTATAAAGACTATACTATGTCCTCTGGTGGAAAAGGGCACAAATGATTTTGAGCTGCTTCTTTAACAAAGGTAACAGGCTGATTTGCAAGGACAGCTTGCAAGGAATGTCAATAGCTGTGAATGTTACAATTGTATTTCCAATGAACGTTGATGCCAGTATTATAAATTCTATTTTGTCTGGAGATGGTTAATGGCTAGCACATTTACTAGTCACATATTAACCTCAACCATAATTTTATACAGGTGAAATCAAACACTCAAATAAATGAACATCTCTGCTTAGAATCATAGAGCTATATACCACAGAAATAGGCCCTTTGGCCCAACTCGTCTATGCTAAACAAGTTGCCTAACTGAGTTAGCTCCACTTTTCCCTGCTCATCTGAAACCCTCTAATAAGACTCACCTACCTTTTACAGAATTAGGAATAGTACTTTATTTGGGAGGATTGGATCAGTATGCTAGAATTATCTTTGACAAAAGAGTTTGACAAAAAGATTCACAATCTCAAGAGTTCTAGCGTTCTGTATTTTATTATGTAAAATTAGTCTCCGTATTTATAATGACATCTCAGTTATATCTCCATTTTCTTCAACCCTCTGTCAGAAAGGTAGCAGAAGACTCTTCCCAAGGACGGAGAGTTATTGATAAAAAATGCTAATTCAATGCCGAATAAGTACTTCACAATTTCACCTTCGATCACTTTACTGATCGATGATAAGGTGGTAATTTTTCTATTAATTGTAGGCCCAATAAACTGGAACATTTTATACAGTTACAATGATAACAGTGGTGTAGCTTCACTATGGCTGGAGATTTGGATGGTTCTAGATCATAAATCTTCTGCACTAATAGTGGAATGTTTTCCAATCCCATGTCTTTACGAAATTCAGTAGATTAGACTTTTTTTAATATCACATCCTTTGAATCGAGGATGTAGCAAGAAGTAAGTAAGTACGTTTATTGGCCAAGTAGTCACATACAAGGAATTTGCCTTGGTGCTCCGCCCACAAGTAACAACATGACATACAGTGACAGTTACGAATTACTTAAGAAAACACTAAACATTAATAATAATAAGACATTAATGATAAAACACCATTGATCAAGCATGTGAACCAACAAAATACCAGATCAAAGGGAGGCTACAGATGTTTGGCTGTTGAGTAGAGCAACTACTCGTGGATTAAAAACTGCTTTTATGTCTGGCTGTGGCAGCTTTGACAATCCGGAGTCACCTTCCAGAGTTTGTGGCCAGGATGAAAGGGTCAGAAATGATCTTGCCCGCTCACTTCCTGGCCCTTTCAGTGTACAGTTCATCAATGGAGGGAAGGTTGCAGCCAATAATCTTCTCTGCTGATCGGACGATTCGCTGCAGCCTCCAGGTGTCGTGCTTGGTGGCTGAGCCAAATCAGACCATGATGGAGAAGGTGAGAACAGACTACGATGGCCGTGTAGAATTGGACCATCATTGCCTGTGACAGATTGTGCTTCCTCAGCTGCCGCAGGGAGTACATCCTCTGTTGTGCCTTTTTGATTGTGGAGTCGATGGTAGCCCCCCACTTAAGGTCCTTGGAGATGATGGTTTCCAGGAACTTAAAAGACTCCACAGATGTGACTGTGGTGTTGTTGATGGTGAGTGGGGTGAGGGGAGGGGGAGCTCTCCTAAAGTCTACAATTAATTCCACTGTCTTTAGAGCATTGAGCTCTAGGTTGTTGCTACGGCACCAGGACGCCAGCTGTGACCCTTCCTGTCTGTAGGCAGATTCCTCCCCATTCTGGATCAGTCCAATCAGGGTTGTGTCATCCGCAAACTTGAGAAGCTTGACAGAGGTGTCTGTGAAGATGCAGTCGTTGGTGTAGAGAGAGTAGAGGAGAGGAGAGAATATGCAGCCTTGCGGTGCTTCTATGCTGAGCGTTTGCAGGTCCGAGATGTGCTTTCCCAGCCTCACATGCTGCTTCCTGTCTGTGAAAAGAAATCCCTAGCTTGGGAAGAGACTCCTGCTGCCTTTCTGACAGAGAGGGCTAAGGAAAGTGGTAAGGAGATAGAATGAGGAGTTGTCATTAAAACCAGGGAGACTGGTTTTAAGGAACAAAAAGCAGAATGCTGAAAGAAATCCCTAGGTTGTGAATCCTTTCAGCACAACATTCGAGCAAATAGTCCCGTGGTAGCAATCCAATCCTCCATTAAATACTCTTGACAAATTGGTTTTGTGGCATCACATTTTAGAATTTCCTTCAATTTAGGGACCATCATGTTCCACACAGAATTTAATTATCTCTGTTTGTACTACCTCTTATTACCATCAATCACACCTCTAAACAGTACACACACAACTTAATCCAGATGTCTATCTATATGTTCACTTATTGATGAAATACTCCTACTTGCAATACAGAAACAATGCCACACTTCTCAGGGATATAAACCCAAGATCAATATTCATCACTTTACACCCGTGTGCTTTGCCGCTGCTGCTATTGAAAACAAACCCATATTTACATCTCTATACAGCAAAACATACGACAAAACAAAGTGCTTTATTAAAAGGGAAAGGAGCAGACAGAGGGAGGAGAGCTGCAGGGTGATGATCAAAGAGACACGATTTTAAAGAGGCTTTTGGTATCATAAGCCAGTCATTTTGGAAAGGAATTCCACTAAGCAGGACACACTTTGTAAAACGAGCCAACCGTGATAGGGTAGGGAATGAAAAACAATAAGACGCCTGGATGTTGGGTCATAACTGAGTTGGCAACAACAATAAATAACATAAAAGGAATGAAGGAACGTTAAAATCACTGGGGCATGATGACTAACGGAAAGGAGTGATGATTGTGCATGATTGCATGTAGGCGGGAGTTCAGGATAGAGAGCCCTAGAAATAAATGTTCTTCTTTCCGGCGTCCCACCATGCACGCTCTGTGCACTAGAATTCTTCCAAAACCGTTGATTGTTTGCAAAGACACAAGTCCCATTCATCCAGCATTAATTGAACCCATGGTTTAAAATGGCAGCAGGACCTTGACTTTGAAATTCTTATCCCTATTTTCAAATCCCTCACCAGCCTCATCCCTCCCTATATCCCTGATCCTCTGAAATGCTGCTGCAATTCTGAACCCCGTGCACATCCTGATTATCACCGCAATACTGGTGATGTGCCTTCAAATGTGCTGAAGGTACACCAGGAGCAGAGAGGCAGTGACATTCACTCAACAAAATCTCTTCACCCATCCACCTCTCCCGCATAATCTGTAAAAATCTCCCCTTATAGTAAGCCTTGCGTCACACGTCCCATGCCAATGTTAAGTTTTGCTGGTAACCTTTCCTCCAGGTTTAAACATTGTTAAAGGTGTTAGACAATTACAGCTTGACTTAATACCATTGTAAAAAGCAAGGGCACGTAGCTATATAATCCTGGAGCTTGGAATCAAACTGCAAGTTGACTTCCTGCAAGAAAACAATACAGTGTCCAGCGCGTGCAGACGTTCGTCATGTTAAGACAGCAGGGACAGCTCCAGTGAGGAGAGTGGCAGAAGGACGGAAAGAGAAGGCTGCCTCTGAAGCCTTCCCTTTCATTACAGAGGTGCTGTTCTTTGGCGACAAGAGAGGCTATTCAGTGAAAGGCTTTTGTTTTACAGCTGTCACTGATAATTACACAGCCCAAGAAGGTGGTAATTAATTATCCTTTAAAGGCCCATCCCCTACAATGTGTTTGAGAAAGCAGAGATTTTTTATTTAAAAGGTCCTTGTGTCTCATCAGAATCCTTTTAACATCAGTTACAAAGAATTGGGATTAACTTAATATCCTCTTCTTTGTTTTGATCTGTTTCCATAGACTTGATTTTCTTTTGTCTCATCTCACTATTTAAATAGCAGCCTTCAAGATGATGAACAAGAATGGTGGAAGGAAGGCTGAGGAAGAGTGATTTAACAAGCACACAAAGAGTTGAACCAGTATTAGCGCAGAATGTACTGTGTTATTCATCTGCACACATACAGATGATGAAGCTGAATTGGCAGTTTGTTTACTACTCAACATTTTGTTTTTATGAATACAATGATAAATCATTGATGGAAAAAAAATTCAAGAAAAATAATAGATTCACACATTACAACTGTTTTACCGGGAAATGACAAAACTTTAATAAAGCACAGCCAACAAAGGGCCTGTGCCACTGTGGGGACCTAATTTGCGAGTTTAGAAGAGTTTGCGCTCAACTCAAGTCTACAGTTGCGCCCTGGAGAGGAAAAGACTCCAAAAAGTAGTAAACACTGCCCAGTCCATTATCGGCTCTGACCTTCCTTCCATCGAGGGGATTTATCACAGTCGCTGCCTCAAAAAGGCTGGCAGCATCATCAAGGACCCACACCACCCTAGCCACACACTCATCTCCCTGCTACCTTCGGGTAGAAGGTACAGGAGTCTGAAGACTGCAACAACCCGGTTTAGGAATAGCTACTTCCCCACAGCCATCAGGCTATTAAACCTGGCTCGGAACTCTGAACATTAATATCCCTCATCTGTTATTTGCACTTTATTAATTTATTAAGTCATGGGTGTATTTATGTATAGAATTGTAGTCAATGCCTTCTATGTTCTGTTGTGCTATGCAAAGAAAGATTTTCATTGTCCTGTCAGGGACACATGACAATAAACTCTTTTGACTTTTTTTTACTCAAACTCGCAGCATGGTCGACACGTGGTCCTAGTAGGTCACTGTAACTCTCCTTCATGCTCGAGGGAGGTTCCCGCATACTCGCAGCCTCAGTTTGGTCGAGGAAAAATTTTCAGCATGCTGAAAAAATTTCCGCGAGTAAAAATTGGTCGGCATGGTTCTTTTGAACACGTAGTGCAGTCGCTATATATTTATAGGCAGTCGAGGTAGCAGTAGGCAATCTCCTTTGGTTAATTGGTTCATTGGAGTTTTCAGGTCCAAGGAAAACCGACCGGTAATGTTAAATGCCAACTAAACTTAATTAAAAGTTGTCTGGCTTGTTAAAAGTGTCCCCACTCCTTCCCCCCCCCCCTCCTTTTCTCCCCTTCTCTCCCCCTCTCTCCCACCCCTCCCCCCCCCGCTCTCTAAAGGACTTACCGTACACTGTGCCAGCCGTTTTGTACCTTCCTGTTCATCGCGGGTGTGAATTTTAGACAGCGCTCCCCCGCTTTCCCTGCCCCCACCTTTGCAATGTGTTTGTGTGTGTGTGTGCGTGCTGACGGTCGATCCGGCTCGTGGTTTCATTGCTTATGGTCGATCCAGCTCAAGGTTTTTCAGGCGAGTGCCCTCAAGCTTGAAGGTCGAAGACGGTTGCTAAAAAGTCGCGTTAGTGGGACAGGCCCTTTATGCAATAAATACAACACTATATTGAATTCCAAATACCTACTATTCAATAGTGAAGATTAAAAAGAAAACCGACACATGGTCATCATTAAATGCCTTAATGGAATCCTAGAATGACATGCAAGAACAATGATGAAAATTTTAATTCGGCATGATTGGAAGTTGAGCGAGCCAAATAATTAATTGGTAGGTGAGAGACTGCGTAACATAACATTAGCAAATTGCATTTATTTGACATCTTTCACGTGGTAAAACATCCCGAGACATTTCAGTCCAATAAAAGCAACAAACTGGATTTTGGTACAGATCACCAAATGCTCCACACATTGCAGTCTTGAAGGGGCATGTTAAAGGAAGAGAACCAGAGACGAGAAAAAAGCCAAAATTAGGTTTTCAGGAGACCCCAGGCTGCTGTAAACATAGCCATCAATGGTAATGGAATAAAAATCAGGATGTGTAAGAATTTCAGGTAATTCAACAGTAAAAACATGCATCTGAAGCTTCCCTCCACCCTATTGTTTGCCTCAAGCCTCAGAACCACACTGAAACATATTGATGCTATAAAATACATCCCCTAACTATCCCTGCTCCTACCCTTTCCACAGGTTTTGACAAAGAGCATTATACAGGTAGTGAAGATTTCACTGCCTCCTCGATTTTGAAAGGAAGCCGCTATTGTCATGAGACCAAAATAAGGTAATTTAGGATCACACAAAAAGCTGGAGAAACTCAGCGGGTGCAGCAGCATCTAAGGAGCGAAGGAGATAGGCGACGTTTCGGGTCGAGACCCTTTTTCAGACTGGTCACCAAATTAAAGGTAATTTAGTCTTGTCAAGCTTTTCTCTTCATTGCATTATATTTTGGGTGGTCTACATTGCATCTGCATTTCTATCTCTCCTTCCAAAATCAACAAGCAAGACTTCCCTGACAGACTGTCATAAATAAAGTGTGCCATCTCAATGTCAGGAGACATGGAGCATTTGTTTAAGTCTCTGGCTACTAGCCAGAGGTACTGATTTAGGATGATCAGCCATGATCAAATTGAATGGCGGTGCTGACTCGAAGGGTTGAATGGCCTACTCCTGAACCTATTCTATTCTCCGGGCTCAGCGGCCTTCCTTCCATCGCTGGAGCTGGAAGCCTCCTCGGACTGTCATGAGACTGTCATGGGCGTGGACTTAACATCGGAGCTGATCCCTTGCCTGGGATTGCTCCCACCACGACCACCGCAGAATCACCATTAAGGGCTCGCAGTCTTCGGGTGAGGCCGAGTCGGGAGCTCCAACGTCGCGGAAGGTTCACCTGCCCCAACGCGAGGTTCGATTGCCCGGCGCGGGGGAGCTGACATCCTCCCGATGCGGGAGCTTGATCACCTCGACGCGGAGGGCCCGAGCGCCACCAGTTACGGAACTCAAGATCGTCCCGTCAATGGGGGCTCGAGGACCACAACCGAGGAAGAACGAAGGGAAGAGACTTGAACTTTATTTTGCCTTCCATCACAGTGAGGAATGTGTAGGAGTCACTGCGGTGGATGTTCATGTTAAAATGTGTTTTTGAAGTGATTTGTTACTTTTAATTGTATGACTGACCTGGCCAATGAAATTCCTCGTGTGTTGCAAACCATACTTGGCGAATAAAGTGTGATTCTGATTCTGATTCTGATTCTGAAATCTGGTATTGGATTATCCATGCCTTTAATGACTGCTCCCCCTATAGACTGGGAATCAGAATCCCGACCCTGGCACACCACACCAGAAGCCACTGCTAGATTATGGGATATTGTTTCCCAAGCGGAGATGTATTGGCAGCATTTTGTGGGTCCTGAGGTTTAAAGGTTCACCAGCAGCTTGCATAGGCGTTTAATGTAAACAGGGGTCGCCCATCTGTGTGACATCTTGTTGGCTGTGCTGTGCACAACAGTAGGGAGGACCTGTTCAGGAGTGGCTGCTAGTATGCTTACACAACTGGAGGAAGCAGAGGAGGAGGAGGTTAAAATTAAAGCGGCCAAAGTAAATCTAGGACAAAGCAAGACTAAAAATAAAGGGAAACCAGGGACTGCGCAATATACTCATCCTAGGAGAGAGTTGTTTGTATCTCTGTGAAAATCTGGGATGGAAAAAGATAAACATGATGGCCTTCCAACTGAAATCCTGTGTGCCCTTTGGGGATGACATTGTGGGACAGGCATAGTCAGGAAAACTGAAGGAGGAGGAGGAGGTGGAATCAGTGAAACCTTCTGTGCCACCTGTTGCACAGCTTTATTCTGACCTGAAAGAGCTTGGTCAATTGTGCATCAAAGGTTAGAGATGGGGATGGGGCTCCAGGGCTAAAGTGCAACTAATCGCCAATCCTGGAGCACCATCTGGAGACGTGAGGCCACACATTCTGATAACCTTATGTTGGAAAAGGAAAAATGTACCAAGGGGAATGGCATAGGTAGAGACCGGTGCAGAGGCTATGCTGATACATGGAAATGCTGATGGATATATGGAAGAGCAAGGGATATGGAGGCATAGACACCGTTGTTTGATTGTCCATCAGCAGCAGTGCACCGCAGACTTTCCCTGTTTTAATCTCAAATGTATCTGAAAACTTACTGGGCACAGATCTGTTAAGGGGATATAGACCCCTTTGGAAAAATTCTGACAAAATATTCAGGGGATTGTTGGGCCATTCGGCTACTGGAGGTATCTCATACTGCACTTAACAACCTTTCTGCAGTATCTGCATGCCGTTATTTGGAAGAAAACCTGCGTTGAATGGGGCCCCAAGCAGTAAAGGGCTTTTGGAACCCCAAGGGACCTGGCATGCATGCTTTACTCACATGGTGCCCTATTTGAACTGTAATCCCCAGTAAACTCAGACATTGCTGTCTGGAGTTTATAGCAGTGGTAAAATGGCGAGAAAGTGTTTCTGGGCATCTAGTCAGGCAAGTTCCCAATGCAACCACTCGTTAGTCACCTTTCATGAATTAGCTGCTGACTTGCTATATGGACCTAGTAGAAACAGAGAGACAGATGATCATGAGCAACAAGGTCCGACTGCGATCAGACTTTTCTCTCATGACATGGATCCTTTCAGAAACCTCCACCCATCGAGTCAAAAGCTGAAAGAGCTTCCAAAGGGTCAGACAGACAGTGTCAGCAAACTACATGAACAAGTCACAGAAACAAGCAGTCTACGGACCGTAACCTGCTTGGAGAGACCAGAGTTCCCCGGAAAGAGAAAGGACTTCCTACAAGTGGGATAGATATTTGCCACTGCACGAAGACAGCAATGTGTCACAAATGAAAAACTTGAATCTGAAAATGAAAGATTCAAAAAGGAGTAACCGTCCCGGCAAAACACTAATCGACTTTGACTTGAGACACTAAAGGTTGTACAGGAATTGGTTGACAAGGTAATATTGCAGTTAGATTGCAATGTACTGATTTTATATCTTTATATTTTTAGACAACTTAAAGTAGATATGTTATCCTATTGAGAAGATTTGTAGATTAGAAAAACTAAGAAACCATCCTTGCTGCTCAAATTACATATAGTTAAATGATGTTGTAGAATTGTAGACTAACAACTCCGAGGGGTGGTGGGAGGGTTGAATAGGCTTTTCTGCCAAATGGAGCTGTCTGCTAACAGCCCCTGTGTCAAGCAGGCTGGCTTAGGGAAATAATCAAGTGCTTAGAAAAATAATTGTGCTCACTTGGAAGAACTAATCCTCATATCATGCAGCTACAAGCACAAACTAAGGCAAGAAACACTTTTCTTTCCAGAGACATCTGAGATTAGCATGACTTCTGATACAAGAAATAACTCAGGATAAAAGTCAGTGTAAATGAGCAGTGTTAAAATATAGTTGACTGTTGAATGTAGATTAGGGAAGAAGCGTGGAATTACTGAGTAAATAATGAATGCTGCGCATGAGGTCGAGATCCAGAACAATTCCAGGACCTGAGGAGAAGTTCAGGGCAAGCCGTCGTCAGGACTTCGCAACCTGCAGTTATTGAAATAGTGAAGGGCATGCGAGATTCATTATTTTATTACTTTTTATTGGTGTTTTAATAAATGTTTCATTTTGAATCTTATATGTGTGTTCTTTCATCATCTTTGATTGGAATTCTCGAAACCTGTTTTCAAGATTACACAGACCCATATTCTCTGCTTGCTCCTGCCCACCAAATTCACTTACAAATGCCTCGACTTTATCTTGACCCCCCCCCCCCCCGATCAGTCCTTCGGTCCTACATCTGAAAGATGTCACATGCTTCTTCGCCACTTAGGTAACTTTCAATTCCAAGGCCCCCACCATCTCACAATGCCCAGTTCCTTTATACCTCCATCTCCATTGGGAAGGTCTCTGGGCCCACCAGTTCTTCCTTGAACAGAGACCCAATCTGTCCCCCTTAACTAACCCTCTCCTTTGACTGGTGAGATATGTCCTTAACAAATTCTCCTTTGACTGTTCAAGCCAAAGTGTAGCCATGGATACTTGCTTGGGCTCCTGCTCTGCCAGTCTTTTAGTTTGTTACGTTGAACAACCCTTGTGCCGGCACTATTTCAAACTCTTTCTCTGTCACAACTTCCCGTCCCTGTACCCTTGCACTTTCATCACTTGGTTCACTCATCCCTTTCCATCTAACCATTTCCCATCCCCAGTTTTTTCACTTGCTGGGGATGTAACATTTGACCTTCCACCTCCTCTTCCCACCTTCCATCCAGGAAAGCCAGCAGGTCTTCCAGGTGAGACAGAGGTCCACGTGCACTTTTTCCAACCTTGTCTTCTGCACTTCGTTACTCTCAACGTGGCCTCGGTTACATTGGCAAGATCATGTGTGAGTAGGCGACCATTTTGCCGAACAATTGTGTTTTGTTCACCAAGGCCTGTGGAGCTCCTGGTTGCTAACTACTGTTCCCATACTGACCTTTCTGCCCATGGTCTCCTCAATTGCCAGAGTGAGGCCACACAAAAACTGGAAGAACAGCCTTCTCAATTGCCAGAGTGAGGCCACACAAAAACTGGAAGAACAGCAACTCATTTTCATTTAGCTTTCATGGGTAGCTTATAACCCAACAGTATCAATGTTGAATTCTCAAATTTCAAGTACTAACTTCCCTACACCTCCTCTCTTTCCCCTTTCCCCCCACATCTTGGTGCGCACAGATTTCTCCCACCATCCCAGTCATCTTGCTCATTTCTCCTCGTTTTTTATGCTCACATTCCATACCTAAAACCCCACTTCCATGTTATCCCTCCGCTTTCCCCATCCCCTGTCCCTTTCCTCCCAATTCCTACCCTTTGGCTTTACTTTTCACTTCTCCTCTTCTTGCCTCTATGACACCTTTTTGTTTATTTTCACCTCACCTTTATCACTCACTCCATCCACCCCCCATTTGTTTCTACCTGGCATTTGCCAGGATTTGTCCTGGCCCCACTTCTCTCTCCAAGCATTCTCCCCCCCTACTTTATTTGTTTTAAGAAGGGTCCTGACCCGAAACATCGTCCAGTCCCTACAAAAATGCTGCCTGATCCATCAATTTGCTCCAGCCCTGTTCTTTTTATTCGACTTTGCTTACACAGCCTTTAAAAGTCTTGTTTAACAAAAGTTTTGAAGAAGATTCCAATGTAATGGAATCAAAGTACAGGAGGAGGCTATTCAGCCCATTGAACCTTGCCCTGCTCTCCATTCAGTTCATCCCTTTTCCCCTGCTCTTACCCAAATGTCAATGCCTCCAATTTGCGACTATCAAGCTTAATGATCAAAATAAAAAGTAGTAGATCAATAATAGGCTTCTACCTCTATGCCGCCTCACAAACCATTAAAAATCTGTTTTTACAAAGAAGCTTTTTCACAATCACAAATACATGCAAGGAAGCAAATTAACAAACAACATTGAAAGAAGTGCTCCTAGATCTTAGTCTAACACTATTCTTTATGCAGTGAGAACAAACACAATTTCAGCTCAGTTGAATTGACTTTTTACACCAGGTAAAACGAGCATTCATCTGGGAGGAACAATAACTGTCACCATCTTTCATGTTTCTGACTCCCTTTATCTTTGCACTATTGCACACAGCTGCACTAAACTTTGCCTGATTGTGGTAAAAAAAACTCCAAACGGGCTCTGTGGTTAGTAATAGCATCCGGCTACAAGGGAATTCACAATAAATTGTTATTTTTCCCCCCAATCATATTTAGATAAGAGCTTAACAAAATAAATGGCTTTCAACCCCAGCAAGCATGTGGCCAGGAAAAGCGATTCCGTGCAATAAATTTTAAGGAGGGGTAAGCAAACAATCATGAGGATGGGAAGAGACTGAGATTTCAAGAATGCTCTCTGCAGGAGATAATAAAAAAAAGGTTAAACAAAAGTCGGAAATCCTTTCCTTCCTTCCTTGTGCGAGAATTAGTGTAAAGTCGCCTGCATCTGCTGCTCACACAAATCAAACCTCGAAACAGAATAGGAGAATCTGACCTATGTGCTTGGGTGTGGGTTGGTGAGGAGAGGGGAAGTGAGGGAGACAGCGACCAGCCAAGTGGACAAGGACCAGTGAAAAGGATATAAGAAAAAAAGATAAGAAGACTCAGTGAACACACAAGTTGCTTGACACATTAGGGGAAAGTTTAGGGTGATAAAGGAACAAAGACCAAAGCTGAAAAAGAAAAAAAAGGGACGACATTGCATTTAAATGTACAAAAAAACAAACTGTGGTGGGAATGGACGGATGTGTTCAGCATTCTGACCTTTGAACACACAGCCTTGAGGTGCTTTTGTGTTGATGTTATCCAAGAGGATATCTAGTTGTAAATTAATACTGATTGTGGTCTGCTAATTTGGAAGGGGAGGATCCAATCACATACGCATGAACAGAGTCCCAATTCTCTTAGTTTGATTATAAATCTGGAGGGATGCTAGTGTTGAATGCCAGGTTGTGGTCAATGAACAACCTGACGCACATGTTTTTATTGTCCAAGTGGTCCAGTGCAGACGGGAGAGCTAGCAAATTCAGATCGCCTGTGATTCTGATGTGGCAGTGAGTAAAATTGTAGTGGGTCCAGGTGCAGGTCATGCTAATGCAGGAGTTAATATGTGTCATATAACCAACTTCTCAAAGCACTTCATTACCATGGCATTAGTGCACCAGGTCATTAGTCATTGAGGCATGTCACTGCACTCTTCTTGGGCTCTGGTATTATTGATGTACTTTTAAAGCAGGTGAGAACCTCGGACCTAAGTAATGAGAGGTTGAAGATGTCTGCAGAAACTCCAGCCTGTCCACTGCCACAACAGATCCACAAGGGATATGAATTGCTGGCTTTCCTCACTGCACAGGACCACTTGGACAATAAGAACACGTATGTCCCTCTGTGATTACATCCTCGACTTCTTCATTGGCAAATCACAATTGGTATTAATTGGCAACATGACCTCCTCCTTGATAGCATTAACATATGAGCATCTCAAGGCCTGTGGTCAGTCCCTTGCCCTATTCTCCCCATTCCCATGACAGTAGCCATCTACAGGTCCAATGCCAGTTTTAAACTCACCAATAATACCACTCCCTCCAATGGGAATTCTATAAAACCCTTTCATTGCTCCCCCTCTGTGATTCCTGCTGCTCTTCGCTTATCAACCAATATCCTTTTGTCTCCATGTCTCCCTTAATCTCCTTTTATCATTCTTTTGTCTGCTTTTCATCTCTAGCCTTTGTCGACCCACCACCCACCAATCAATATCCACCTTAACCTGCATCCAACTATCACTGGTCAAACCTCCTCCTTTCCAGCTTTATCTCCCCCACTACAATCAATCTGAAAAAGGGTCCTGACGCACAACTTCACCTATTCATGTCCTCCAGAGATGCTGCCTGACCTGCTGAGTTACTCCAGCACTTTGTTGTTGGATGAATAATGGGTAACAATGATTTAGAGTACAGGAGGGAGTTTGACAATCTGAATGAATGGAGCAAGAACATCAATCTTGCTTTCAATTTTAGCAAGACCAGGAGTTGATTGTTGACTTCAGGAAGGGAAAGCTGGAGATCCACAAATCTGTCCACATTGACACACTCCAGTGGAGAGAGTCAACAGCTTCAAGGTCCTGGGAGTACATATCTCTGAAGATCTGTCCTGAGCCCAGCACATTGATGCAACCAAGAAGAATATCTCAATATCTCATATTCCTTGGAAGATTGAGGAGATACGGTATGCCGATGAATAATCTATAAAACTTCTACAGTTGTACGATGGAGAGCATACTGATAGTTCCATTGTGGCCTATTTGGCAATTCAAATGCCCAGGAATGAAGGAGGCCATCATTGCCTTGTCCATCACAGGTAGTGACCTCCCGAGATTGAGGAGATCTATGGAAGGTGCTACCTCAAAAAGGCAGGCAATATCATCAAAGTAGCCACATCATCTTGGCCATGCTTTCATTTGGAATGGAATAGAATACTTTATTGTCACATGTGACAAGGCACAGTGAAATTCTTTGCTTCCATACCCAAGGTATGCAAAAAGTCGCCACATATGATAAGATAAAACTTTATTCATCTCGGGAGGGAAATTGGTCTGCCAAACAGTCACAACAAACAAGGTACATGAAAACTTAAAATTAAAAGTGAAAACAAAAAGAAAAAGACAAGCGACTGTCTGCTGGCCGCCATGTGCACAGCCCCTAAACCGGAACGAACGAACAAACAAACAAACAAACAAACAAACAAACGCAGACTTATCCCCTGGACAGAGGATTGTAAACTAAAGTGCCCCCCCCCCCCACACTGGGACCCCTTTGTTCTCCCACCGTCCCTCATGGCAGTCCCCCCACGCCGGGTCCTCACTGTCTTCTCCCCCCCTCCCCGCACGCTCATAGACCGTTGATCATGGGTCGATCACGAAGCCACCCCACCACCGACATCCAAGGCTCCCGTTGCCATTGAGAAGCGTTGTAAAGTTACAAAGTACCCCCCGGCCAGGTCCCTCTTTGTTCTCACTTCCCCCCCCCCCCCCCCCTCCAGCCGGGTCCTCCATTGTTCTTCCCCCCGCCTCCCAACGGTGTCCGCAGGCCAGATCCTCCATTATTCTTCCCCCTCACAGTGGCGCCCTCACTACTACCACAGTAACTACGATCAGTGTCTTTGGTTGCTCTGTGGACTTAGGTTTTGCACTTTTATGATTACCTAATATTACAGTTATTTATTATATAATTGATTATTATATATTTACCTCTGTGTTATTGTGTTAACAGGCTTGTTAAACTACAGCAAGTAAGAGTTTCATTGTTCCATTACTGGTATATGACAATTAAACACTCTAGATTCTTGAAACTTGAATCCAGTTATAAGACAATACTAAAAATATGCTAAATTATGCACTTATTAGAAAATGCACGTCAAACTGTGAAATAAGCAGAAGGTAATATAATGCTTGATAATGTGCTGCGAACCAGCTATTCGATCAGTAGATCACGTGACATAGTGAATTGCATGAGCAAAGCTCTTGTCATTTAAAAAATTCGTCAGAAGATAGAGATTGAATTATTTTTTTGAACCTCCATCAAACATTTAGAATTCTTCACATTATAAAGTAATTTTATCCATTATGGGCAAGCCGAGTACAGTACAAACTATTAGGTCAAAATGATGCATTCATTGAGATAATATAATAGCAGTGTGGAGGAGAAAGGCATATGTTAAGTACTGCATACAATATGATTCCAGGTCACATTATGATGCTACCTGCACTTTCCAGCACACATTGTTGAGAAATATCCCACATTACTTTAAAACACATTATCATACAGGCACATCGATCACAGAGTGATCACAACACATTCATCCTCAAGAAAAGAACCTCTTCCAGTCTATTTCAATTATATCATTGTTGCTCAGTATCTTACCCACCTTATCTCTGTGCCATTATATCTTTGCCTCACAAAAAAAAAGTGAATCAGCCAAACTCAGCAACCTGTTTTGGAAATGTGTTCCAGATTTTCACTGATCTTTATGTGAAAAATGCTTCTTGACATCACCCCTGAATGGCCTCACCCTATCATTATATACCTTTGTTTTGGACTCCAGGCACCAGAAGGAATAGACTCTGGCTGCACAAACAGATCTTTTTAAATATTTTTAACATTTAAACATCTTTTGTGAGAGGGGAGCTGTGGATTTCCACTAACCCTCAATGGAAGCACTCCTTAAAATAATAAGTAAATATACATTACCAATTCTCGGGGTACGAAGATATCTTCTTGGCGTGCAACCACAAGTGAAACAGTCTCTCCATGTTTAGTGCTGCGCAGCATTCCAACCAGTTCCTCCTGAGTTTTCCCCATGATATCAATACCATTCACCTGTTGAAAAATCAGATCTTCACTTACAATTGCAGTGATAATTACAGGTAAAATGTTAGTGAAGCTGGCACAGCTTTGTCTTTTAATCAAAAATAAAATGAACTGAATAAACAGTAGCATTTCTCGTTCACTCTCCATGACTTCAGGATTTCCCAAGGTGGTCTACAACCAATGACTTAATTTCCAAACTGTAGTTATGAATGAATAGTTGAATGAATGAATAGTTAATCAGTTAAATGAATGTAATAGTTAACAACATAAGAACTAGAGTGAGCTTTGTAATATATGAACTATCATTATGCAGACTACAGAACTACAGGAGCAACTTTTTTCCATTGAAAGCAAGGAAGGTAATAGGGAAGGTAAACAAAAAAGCTGGAGAAACTCAGCGAGTGAAGCAGCATCTATGGAGCGAAGGAATAGGTGACGTTTCGGGTCGAGACCCTTCTTCAGACTATGTGGTGGTGAGGGGCCAGGAAGAAGAAAGAAAGAGGCGGAGACAGTGGGCTGTGGGAGAGCTGGGAAAGGGAGGGGAAGGAGGGAGAAAGCAGGACTACCTGAAATTGGAGAAGTCAATGTTCATATCGCTGGGGTGTAAACTACCCAAGCGAAATATGAGGCGCTGCTCCTTCAATTTGTGGTGGGACTCGCTCTGGACATGGAGGAGGCCCAGGACAGAAAGGTCGGATACGGAATGGGAGGGGGAGTTGAAGTGCTGAGCCACCGGGAGATCGGGTTCGTTAATGCGAACTGTGCGGAGGTGTTAGGCGAAGCGATCGCCAAGCCTACACTTGGTCTTGTTCTCATCGATGTAGAGCAGTTGACACCTAGAGCAGCGGATGCAATAGATGAGGTTGGAGGAGGTGCAGGTGAACCTCTGCCTCACCTGGAAAGACTGCTTGGGTCCTTGGATGGAGTCGAGGGGGGAGGTAAAGCGACATGTGTAGCGTTTCCTGCGGTTGCAGGAGAAAATGCCAGGGGAGGGGGTGGTTTGGGTGAGAAGGGACGAATAAGCAGGGAGTTGCGGAGGGAGCGGTCTATGGGGAAAGCCAAAAGGGGAGGAGATGGGAAGATGTGGCCAGTGGTGGGATCCCGTTGGAGGTGGCGTAAATGTCAGAGGATTATCTGTTGTAATTGGGAAGGATTCGAATCACAATTAAATTAAATTCTATTACAAGAGAAGTAGGGAGAATCACAGATTTCTATAGGAAGGTGATAGCCTAAATAGCCAGGCTCACTATACCTCTCATTGTTATTTTCAAAAATTAAGCTATTCAATTAAACTACTTAAAAGAAAACCGAAATAATTTGCATCAACAAAACATTGTCTTTGATGCCCATTAAGATCTCTGTTCATTCTGTTCCCTCGTCTGCAATTTCACCCGTATCTCATTAAGTATCTGAAATTGAATCAGACTATATGCCATCACAAAGTCACATATGATCCTGAAATGAGATGCAGATCTCCGTAGTAACCTATTTTTACCTCTATAATTTTGTCCAACTCCACCTTTACTGAAACCTCTGTCTACTGCCGAAACTCTTATTTGTGCCCTTGTTATCGTTAGATTTGATTATTCCAGCGCACTTCTAGCCAATCTCCCTCATTTAGCTTTTCACAAATTTGCATCCATCCACATATCTGTGGTCACGTCTCACCATTAACACCATTAACCCTGTGGTGCTGATCTCTATTGGTTTGTAGCTAAACAATACTGCCGTTTTAAGCCTGCAGTCTTGCCCCTCACTAACCCTAAAACATTGAGATGCATGTTTCATTGGTCCTGACTTTTAACTTAGTTGTTCCTCCATTATAAACTATATCTATGAATAAGAAACGCAATTTCATCCCACTTTTCATTTCTCTCTTATTTTCCTCCTTTATCAAACTCGTCAAAATCTATCCCCTGGAACAAAATCATCCATCCATAAAGCTTGGGATACCTTGCACAATGTATCACAATACCACAATGATCAATCACTATTCTGAGACAATGCTCCCTTGTTCTAGATGCTCCAGCAAGAGGAAACAAACTCGTAGCAACTTTCTCCAAATCTTGTATAATACGGAAAAGTTTAACGTCAGGAAATGTGAGGTCATGCACTTCTGTAATAGGAATCAAACGGTGGATTATTGTATAAATGGAGAGAGACTGCAGATGTTAAGATGAGAGAGATCTATCACAAAAAGTTAACAATCAAGGCCAACCGATAGCTAAGAAAAGGAATAGCATGTTAGCCTTATTGCAAAGATTAGGAAGGTTTTGTTACAATTGTACAGGGAATGGATGAGGCCACGCTTGGAATACCAGGCAAGGCTTGGGTCCCATAAAAAAAATATATCATAGCATTGGAGGCAGTCCAAAGGAGATTCACCAGGCTAATTCCTGGGATGAAAGCGTTATCCTATCGTGAGGCTAGATAGTTTAGGTCTGGATTGCTTGTAATTTAGAAGAATGAAGGGTGAACTTATTCAACCATGTAAGATTTTAAGAGGGTTTAACAGGGTAGAAAATCTCATGAAGATATTCTCGAGTGGGAGAGTCACAAACAAGGAGGATTGGCTATAAAATAAGGGGCCAGTCAGTTAAAACTGAGATGCATAGAAATTTCTTCTCAGGGGGTGGTGATTCTCAAGAATTCGACACCCTGGGGGTGGTAGAGGACAGATCATTAAATATATTTAAGGTGGAGAAAATTAAATATTTGCAAAATTGAGAGTTATGGTGAAATGGCACAGAAGCGCTTGAGGTCAGCGTAGATCATCCGTGATCATGTTGAATGGCAAGGCTGGCTGGAGGAGCCCGGTGGCCTACTTCTGTTCCTGTTTTTGTGTGTACTCTTGGTCTCAATGAAATCACATCTTGTTCATATCAACTTCAGTGGGCTTAGGACATTCTTTACCACTGGATTCCAGAGTGAGGTGGGTCTGAACTTTCACTGCACTAACTCCAGAACAAGTATATTTTCCTTTAATTACAGGGATCAAAACTGCACACAGTACTCAAAATCTGGTCTCTTCTAAGATCAGCAGGATCTCAATAAGACTTTCTTGTGGATTCTAGTTCCCCCAAAATCACGGCTGCATTTATTTGCATGCACAACTGTCTGCAACATCTGCTAAATATTTTTCTGCATCTCATGAACAAAAATCCATTTCATGTCAGCATCCATTGTCCCTAAGTTTCTCAACATTTAAGAAATCCTTCGTTATCTAATTCTTCCTATCAACGTGCATAACCTTACAATTTCCAATCTTCTATTTTCATTCACCTTCTTATCCACTGGTGTAACATTTTTTTCCTCTTGCAAATTCCTTACATTCTCCTCTCAAATCGTCTTGCTCTAGCTTATTTTTTTATTTATTTTATTTTATTTATTAGAAGTAATGTACATTACAATGATATAAGCCAAAAATAACATTATACATTTCCTGTACCACTTCTTATTTTAAACTTTAAGAAGAAGAAGAATAGAGAAAGTTAGATAAGATAGTAAGTGCATGAGAGAGTGATCAGGAAGAGCCCGTAGAAGCATAAAACACAAGAAAGAATAAAAAAGAAAACCAAAGGAAAAGAGAAAAATAGAAGACAGAAAATATAAGAAAGTAAAATAAGATAAGATAAAAGGGATGTACCTCCGTCGTATCTTTACACACCCCTCACCAGGTCCCGATACCATTTATTTTAAAAGTTGTGTTGCAACATATGCTTGTAATAAGTCGATAAATGGAGACCAAATCCTTTGGAAATGATCTGATTTGCCTGCTAGGAGGAATCTCATTTTTTCGAGGTGTGACATATCGGACATATTTGAAATCCACATTTTTATCGTTGGTGTGGGAGCGTTTTTCCAGGATTTGAGTATACTTTTTTTGCCATTATTAATCCATAATTAAGGAAGCTCTTTTGGAATGAAGTCAGCTCAAAGCTGGCTTCCATTGTTCCAAAATGCTCTAGCTTCTTATGATATAGTCTATCCTGGTTATTATGAACCTCCTAATAACAAATTTTGGTTATAGTGGACCGAGGCATCCGTCCGTGATGGCAGTTGGCAGTGCAGCATTAGGTAGAGGGAAGGCAGCAGTGGGAAGACAGCAAGCAGAAAAAGAGCCTTGAAGCACGTTGCATTGGGCATGGGTTTGCAGCGGCTGCAACAAAGCGAGCTCCGGGGGTGCAGTGCATGCCACTGCACCTATGTCGCCGTGGCAACACATGCATCGATAGCCTGGTAATAGTGCGAGGCTCCCGTTGCGCTGCCCCCCACTTCCGCCAGGTTACTCATTGAGCTGATGCCACATGGTGCGCTTCTGGTTGTGGGAATAGAGAGAGAGAGCAGCATGAAAGCAATCTGAGTACGGGGCAGTCACTGGCGCACCGCATGTGGCTCTACTGTTCCCCAGCCTACAAATTCCCCCTGATTTAAATTCCCCCCGCCACCCTCCCTCCCCCCGACATTGCGCTTCTTCACACAGAGAGTTGTGAGTCTGTAGAATTCTCTGCCTCAGAGGGCGGTGGAGGCCGGTTCGCTGGATACTTTTAAGAGAGAGCTAGATAGTGCTCTTAAAGATAGCGGAGTTAGGGAATATGGGTAGAAGGCAGGAACAGGGTACTGATTGGGGATGATCAGCCAAGATTACATTGAATGGCGGTGCTGGCTCAAAGAGCTGAGTGGCCTACTCCTGCACCTATTGTCTATTCCCTCACAGCTTCGGTTAAACTTGTTAATAGTTACACCCGTTACTCAGTTGCCCCCCTTTCTGGACAATTGGCAAGACCCTTCTTCAGACTGAGATTCAGGAGAAAGGGAAACAAGCGATATAAACAGTAATGTAAAGAGATATAGACCAAATGAATGAAAGATGTGCAAAAAAGTAATAATGATAAAGGAAACAGGCCATTGGTAGCTGTTTGTTGGGTGAGAATGGGAACCTGGTGCGACTTGGGTGGGGGAGGGATGGAGAGAGAGGGAGCGCAGGGGTTACTTGAAGTTAGATAAATCAATATTCATACCACTGGGTTGTAAGCTGCCCAAGCAAAATATGAGATGCTGGTATGTCTTAAGACCCCAGCCGTCACCTATCCATTTTATCCAGTGATGCTGCCTGAATCAAACTGAGTTACGCCAGCATTTTGTGTCTCTTTGGTATAAACCAATATAGAAACATAGAAAATAGGTGTAGGCGTAGGCCATTCTGCCCTTCGAGCCTGAACCACCATTCAATATGATCATGGCTGATCATCCAACTCAGTTTCCTGTACCTGCCTTCTCTCCATACCCCCTGATCCCTTTAGCCACAAGGGCCACATCTAACTCCCTCTTAAATATAGCCAATGAACTGGCCTCAACTACCTTCTGTGGCAGAGAATTCCACAGATTCACCACTCTGTGTGAAAAATGTTTTTCTCATCTCGGTCCTAAAAGACTTCCCCCTTATCCTTAAACTGTGACCCCTTGTATCTACGGTTCCTATTTATTACATCACGTACAGGCACTTTCTCACCTTTTTGGGCAGTAAATGTAATGTTATGGAGCCTCACTTAATGCTTCCATCATGGCGTGGATTAAGTTGCATGTCACTCCTTTCTAAAAGACTGAACTTAACTCTGTTACAAATGGAGCAGTTTACTTCCAGTGCTGACACATTGATGACAGTCATAAACACAGTCAATCTACTCTGGATGATACAAGATGATGACAAGTTTATCGAGGTGACAAATTTAATCCACATTTTGACCTTTTCATCAATTCTTTTCTTGCAATGAAGGATGCCCAGGAAAGCAAGGTCAGCATGGGAATGGGATGGGGAGTTAAAATGGTCAGCAACAGGGAGAGCCTTTCTGTCCTGGGCCTCCTCCATTGCCAGAGTGAGGCCACATGCAAACTGAGGGAACAGCACCTCATATTTCATTCGGGTAGCTTGCTACCCAATGGTATAATTACTGAATTCTCCAATTTTACGTGACCTCTAATGTTAATATTGGTTAAATTAAAGACATCACAAAATGGAAGATCCCTGCATTTGTCAGAATTGTTTAACCCTTGTCAGTTGAACTTTACAGGCTTCGATAGGCGTTAGTTAGTCTAGGCTCAGACTGATATGTAGAATGGTAAATGGTCCCGGTGTTCCCCATGTTTCCCTTAAATTGATAACTTATATAATGATTTTGCCTTAAATGCATCATTTCTGACCTTAAATGCATCATTTCTAATGGGCCGCTGCAAAAGCATTGTAAAACAATATATATAATGTTGCAAGATGGTCATCCTTTTAATTGAGAAGTTGTTGATTTCCAGGGCACATGTTTCAATGTTTGTTCTTGTAAGCTTCTTTCGAGAGCTTTCTGTTTAATACAATGTATTGAACTGTTGTATCATTGGGTTAGGGAAATGTCTGCTATGTATGGGGTTAATGGATATTTGTAATTGGGTACTTGAAAGACAACCCCCGTGTGGTTCGGCCCTCAGGTTCGCGGGGCATGTAAAAGGCCGTGATCACGAGGCTCAGGGTTGATCTTCTGGAAGAACTTCTGGAGTGTCTCTGTCTGCGTGAGACCTAGAGGGCTTCAACAGGCAGACGCAAGGATCGAACCCGCGTTGGGGATAGGTACAGTGTTTGATCTGTGACGGCTTTTGGTAAAATAAAGAAAACAAGCAATTATCACTAACACCCCCTCCCCCCCTCCACCATATCCCCCTCCCCTCCCCTGTGCCCCGCCCCCCTCCCGACATTCTTTCTTCTGGCTTCACAATTCACAACTTTTCACTACTTTGGTCTCACATTTTTTGTTTCATATCTGGCCTTTATCCAACCATCTGCATATCAACCCTCCCCCCTCGCCTGTGCTCATCTACTAATACCTGCCACACTTTGCTCTGCACCTCCTCTCTTCTAATTGTATCCGCTCCCTACATCTGAAGAATGGTCCCAACTCAAAATGTCACCTATCCCACGTTCTCCAAGGATGCTGCCTGACCCACTGAGTTACTCCAATACTTTGTGTCTTTTTTTGTAAACTAGCATCTGCAGTGCCTTTTATCTAATCCTTACACGAAGTAGTGCTTTCTGACATTAGTACTGAGCTGTTTTTTGCATTCATTAGGCTGGTTGGCTCATCTCCTGCAGTGCTCATTATTACTTTCCATTCCAGCTACACTGCAAATAGGTACCTATTTCTTTCCTGCATAAACCCATCAACCGTCTCCTAGCACTGCTAATTTTTCTGCCAATCTTTCAATGTCCAAATAGCAGCCATTCTATAGCACAATAGTCAATATTTAACAATACACAAATTATAATTTTAGTTTCTCAGTGGAAATATTTAGATAGGTGCCTCATCATAATATTCTATGGCTTTCATTATTTTTTGTTTGCATTGCAGTGTATAAGATTGTGATCATTTAACAAACACATTTGAGTTCAGATAGGAAGGAAAATGGCAAGGCGTTGCAAACAATTTAGATACTTTATCCGCAAACCACAAAAAAGGAGGAACTGGAGTTATCATGTTAGCCCTCAGCAAGGTATTTGAAATTAGGATAGATTTTGCCAAGCAAGACAAAAACAGAACAATATAAATTACAGACATACAAATGCTAAAATAAACTATTTTCTATATACTTTTGGTCCACAAAATTTGAGCAATACCAGAGATGCTGGTGGCTTTCCACCCTTCTGGGAATTTGGTAATAGTGCTTCTGAGTGATCACATAAACAAGCAATTATCTTTTATCAACAGCTGAACTGACATCAGCTTGATTTCCCTACTCAGTAACGTTGTCCTAAACTCTGCCATTGCAATTATGCACGCCACGAATATCAAAGCCAAACACATCAAATGCACATCATCAGGTAAAGTGAACCTAATCACCTAAAAACAGCACTTTTCCACTGCCGCCTCCTCTGGTCCAGGACCTGGCCTCCTGGAATTGCGCCAATTTCACAAGGAGCAGGAACGGCAATCAAATATTTCCAAAACTTTGGTCAATATTCTCATACCAAACTGAAGACCATTCGTAGACTTTTCAGCTCACTAGCATCATCATGTTTAAGACATTGGAGCAGAATAAGGACATTCAGCCCCTTGAGTCTACTCCGCCGTTCAATCATGGCTGATCTATATTTCCCTCTCAACCCCCTGCCTTCTTTGCAACAATAACATAGTGGATTCAATCGACAAACCAGAAAATTGAGCAAATTTAATGAGCTCGTGTAATGCAAAGTGAGTGCTGCATTGTTTAAGGTGTTGTTTTTTAGACGGGGCATCATTTTTTGGACATAAATATATGTAAATTGTCTATATTTACTACACTCAACAATGACTACTAAGAAAAATATTTCATAGCCGACAAGTTAATTGAACCATGTTGAGTTTTTAAAAAGGTACCATATATGCAATTCCATCATTACACATCTACACTTCCAGTAAAAGATTCTGAGACAGCAATTGGGAATTAGGGTTATATTCATGTTCCATATCCTATGCAAGTGCAATATCATAGATTATTGCTTGTGTTATGATAGTTAATTCAGCACAGACCAGCGATTAAGCTTTGGCTTTCCAGATTATCATTATACCAATTAATAATGAAGATTCCTTTAACATGGATTTTCCCTCTGGAATCATTCTAGAATATTTCTTTATTAACGTAATTCTGCAGTGAGAATTCCAGTCTATTTTTAGTGGAATCTCTAAACTCTTCAAAGTGAATTGGAATTTTTTCTGAAGAAGCAGTCTAAACATATCGTATAACCTATGTGAGGTAGATGAAAAACATATACACTTGAAATACAAAGTGCCGTTCAACACTAAAAAATAATATATTTCAATGTTTATTTCTATAAATATATCAGCAAACACATGGGAAAATTCAAATGGAGTAAGATTTTAAATTTGTTCCATCCAAATTTCACAAAAATAACGCCAAATGTTATGCTGTTTCTACCCAAGCGGGAACCTATGCGATTATCATTTTCAGGAAATGTAGTCATATGTCAGAATGTATATTCAGAGTATAATGACTGGAAATCAGCATTGCAATTGGGAAAAGAGGGAAAATCTGAGTAGGTGCTATTTTCCTTCCTTTCCCTTCTTTATTGACATTCAGAAAGTTAAGAATTTGAAACCTTCAAACCATCATTTAAATATGTTATGATTACTTTATATGCTTAAGAAAATTCAACTGTCAAATCTTTTCACTTTCTAGTGTAATAGATTCCAAGGACATGACGGCCTTCTAAACTATTTAAAAGTCTCAAAATAGAAAGAAATAACAACCAGAAATCATAACTTTGGGTGTCAAGTTACAGAATCTGAGGCAGCTGAAAATGCAGGAAACTCACCTTCTTTGGTTATTTGTACTGTATACAGATATGTTCATGAACTAAGTGTGCTTTTGGTAAAACAATTGAAAAATTCCTTTTTCGGCAATGTTTCAGTATAAAACTATGATGCGTTGATTTCCTCAGGACATGACAGTCCACGTTTGCATTGTATTCCAACTTTTCAAATTGTTCTGAGCCAAGGCAACATAGTGTGGAGCTCGGATGGATTATGTTTATATATAATGTAGAAAGTGGCCTGCCGTGCTGCGATTTTTTATAATTTGAGACACTGACTGTGTATCTGATTGGAATTACGTTGCGTACATTCCAAAAAACTAGTTGCGCTCACTTTCAATAAATCCTCAAGAACACGTCCAGAATACTATCCTGATGGATTTGGGTTATTAGCAACAAAATGGCAAGTTTAGGGGTGGGAGGGTAAGATAGTGGAAGGTGAAAAGAAAGAAGTATCATTGTGCACTGCGAGGGGAAAATTGGGGTAATTTGGTGGGAATGAGTAAAGTGAATCCTAATTTGAAACAAGATACAAATCATCTTCCTTTCAGTATATGTCCTATTCTGTATGTTCTTGGCCTGATCAAATACTGGGTGTGTAACCACATGAGACAAGGATTTTAGGCACAAAGCAAATGGAATACAATCATTGCCTCACCTTTGCACCGACAAAGAAGAGATTGTATTTTACCTGCGTCTTGTGAGCTTTAGTTTATCTCTATTTAGCACCATTCATGCTTGACCATTGAAGTATGCCTGCAAGGGTTGCCTCAAGCACTATATGACACACCCTCGGGGACTTATTACCTCAAGTCTTCCAGACGAATGACTGGCATAATGAGCAGTACTTATTCCTTAAATCCCAAGCCATGTGCGTAGTTTCGCATGGTTCACTTTTGTCAAGAGGAATATCTTGTACAAATAAAACTGCATTCTACAGTCCTTCTCTTGATCACTATCTCCCATTAGGCACATTGGCCTTCTGAAGCAGGTAGAATAGAATAATGTCCTTCTCTGAGCGACAACTCCAAAGACTAGTTTGCTCGAGAGGCAACGTGCACTACATAACATGTTTAAGTCAGAAAAATATGCCCCATGGTTCCGCACAGTAACGATCAGGCAGAAAGTAAAAGTGCCAAAACAGGAGATATTAGGCGACTAAGCAGTTGATCAAACAGGAGTCACACGGAGTCACTCCGTGCATTCAACCCACAATTCAGTGTTTCTGCTAGCCCCGTTATACAAAGATTTTACTTGCCATTATAAAAAATGGAGCTTGCTTATCACTCAAGTATCTGGTAGCAAAATTAATGAATTTTTTTAAACGTAATTCCTTATAAGCAGTTTAAAGGTTTCGGACAAGCTGGTGATGTAGAAAGGCAGAAGAAATGGCTGCAACCACGGTATTAGGAAACCAAAACGACTAGATTGTTATAATTACACACTGAACCGCGAACAGTTAATAGCTATATCTGTTAAAGCTGTTAATTCAACTCCCTTTAACTTGTTCATAATGAGGATTTTGAAGCATTTTAGCTGTCAGGGAAAATGTATTACAAAGAGGATAAAGGTGGAGACATTGGTTGGCAGGCAGGAAGAAGCAATTGTATTATTTCAATGGTAGGGGGACTGTCGTTTGGGAGGTTACTCCAAGAGACAAAAATGAGTTAATGCAGACAACCAGCATTGTCTGAAAATGTGTGAAGCTCTTCTTTGCCTTTGGTGAAACCCTTACAAATAAACATTGAATTCCAGTTTGTCAGTCTGCATAAACTCCACCTTCAATGTGATCCCATCATCAGTCACATATTCCCATTCCTTCCTCTTTCCATTTTCCACAACGACCAATCCCTCTGCAACTCCTTGTTCCCACATCCCATCCTACCCAAACCAACCCTTGCCAAAGCACTTTCCCCTGCAAGCACAGGAGATATATAACCTCGCCTTATGCCTCCTCCCTCACCTCCATCCAGGGACCCCCAGCAACCTTTCTCAATTAGACGTACACATGCACTCCTTCAAACATTTGATGCTCTCGATGTAACCTCCTTTACATCAGTGAGACCAAGTGTAAGCTAGGTAGCTGTTTTGCTGAAACCTTGCACTTTATCCAAGGCCGCTGAATCTCCCAGTTACAAACTATTTTTATTCCCCTTCTCATTACCAAAGTGAGGCCAGATGCAATCTGGAGGAACAGCACGTCATGTTCTGCTTGGGTAGCTTGCAACTTATCAGTATAAACATTAAATTCTAAAAAGGGCAGCACAGTGGCACAACAATAAAGTTGCTGCCTTACAGTGCCAAAGATCTAAATTCGATCCTGCCTACGGGTGCTGTCTGTGCAGGGTTTGGATGTTCTGCCTGTGACCACGTGGGTTTTCTCCAAGTGCTCTGTTTTTCTCCCATATTTGAAAGACATGGTTGTAGGTTAATGAGCTTTTGTAAATTGTCCCTAATGTGTAGGACAGAAATAGTATAAGGGTGATCACTGGGCTGCGCAGACCCAATGGGCCGTAGTGCCCAATTCCACGTTACAACTCTAAACTAAACTAAAATTTGAAGTAAGCCCCTGTTATCCCCTCTCTCTTTCTCCCAAACACCCACAATCCAATCCACCTGCTCCTATCTTCTCCTTCGTACATTCATCTTCCATTCCCATATTTCCTTAATATCCTTCTCCCCCCCCCCCCCCCCCCCCCCACCATATCCTTCCCTTTGGCTTAATAATTCACTCCTCTTCTCTCCTCATCTGACACACTTTTGTCTCCTTTTCACATATAGCATTTGTCACTTACTCCACCCATCTGCCAATGAAACCCCCCTAGGCTGTATAACCCAAAATGTCATCTGTCCATGTTGCCTAACCTCCAGCACATTGTGCTTTGTTCCACAAACACCTACGTTTGCATGTAACTATTGAAACTATCCATAGGGTGCTGGAACTAATCAATTTAAAATACTAAATAAGCTTCAGATTCTTCCCCATCTAACTCTGTCTCCTCGCAAAACTATGTGTACGCTCCTAAATTCTTGTTGCTGTCCAGGCATTTGAGCATCCATTTTGATTGCAAGGCCATTCACCATCTCAGTGCTGCTTGTTTTAAAACCGTCTTCCAAATACTTCAAGGGGGCTGGTCATTACTTCCTCTGTGGAAGTTTCTTCTTGCACAGTGTTGAACTCTGGAATACTGTTCCTCAGATAATTGTGAAGGCTAGCTCATAAATATTTGAAGTGGAGATGTGGAGATATGGCATAGGAGGAGTTGAGGCAAGGATCATATTGAATGGTGAGGCAGGCTTGAAGAGACCAGATTTGCCTTCTCCTGTTCCCATTTTCTTGTATGCTTTTATTTGCTTTAAGAACCTGTCACAGCCCCATCATTTCATGGAAACTTCCAGGCACCTCCCCTACCTCTGCTTCCTGATTTATGTCCAGCATCTCATATTCTCCCTTGTGAATTGTACTGAAGCTTTATTTCACATTAAAAGCACATATACATCTAGGAGGTAAAAATAGATTGGCATTGATTTATTTATGTGAATGTCTTTATATTAATTTCTTTCATTTCTGATTCAAAACCATTTTCTTGAGTTCCTGTTTAAATGTTCAAATTCTTGTTTCCCAGAGACTTGAAATAATTCATCTAAATATCGAGAATACAGCTGTCATTCAAGGGACCAACTTCCCAAGGATGTTATTGAGGAATCAGTCATGATTAATCAGGAACTGGCCCTTGCTAACTGTTAGATAAATGAGTCTACTGACTGACTGATAATTGAGTCTGCAGGAAAACCTGGGCAATTATTCCCCTACAGATTTTTAAAAAAACTAATTGAATGAAATGATGTTCAAGGACCAATTTCTCACATGCCTTATGTAGAGAGATGGAGTTAAAAGAATAGTGCTTTAGTAGATACTTTAGAATTGAGAGTTTAGTCAAGCCTTGATTTCCTATTCAAGAATGGCACCAGCTTGTAAATCCAGCAACTTCCAAACAAATGCTAAACACCATTTCATCTTGAACTTTCTGAAAACCACAAAATGTATTTTCAATGGAATTACATCTAAAGTAATTGCAAGTTCGAAAATTATCAATGTACACCTTTTTTTCTAAAATTGAGATGATTAAAATTGATTTGTAGGTCAGTTTGTTGAACTATGGATTGAAACAAAAAAATTTGAGGATATACTCCCTGCATATTTCACACACTTTCATCTTCCCAAGATGGAAAATGTGAGTAGCATGTTTTAGCATGCATGTAATCATCTTCAGAACGGTGCCTAACTACTAGGGTGGAAATAGGAATCAGCAGTACACCAATTGGCCTGACTTCCTAAGAATGAATTCTTAAGTGAATGCTTTCCTCTTCCTGCAATGTGCAGTACTTAAAATCATTCCACACAAGCATGCACATTTCCTAATGGAACAGAGGTGAGCTCAGGGAAAGAGGTTTTCTCCTCACATTTTACTCTAGCACCAAGAAAAAATTGAACAAAATTGTTCCAATTTTGTTCAATCGGCGTTCGACAGCAATGACTTCTGCTGTCTATGTCAAGCTCTCTTAAGCCATGTCTTAATTTGTCTCATTAAATCTCCCTGTTTCTCTTCTATTGTCCTTTAAGGTAGACTTAAAAAACATATTTGTGACCAATCATGGGGGAAATCTGTTCTAATGTGACCCAATATAAATTTATTTTTGCTCAAAATGCTTATTTGGATAATCCTTAGAAACATTACTAAGGGCATTAAAAACAAGGAAGAGCATTTGTAATTAGGGGCTGAGTACGAAATAGATGTGTTTGGAAGTGGAAAAGGGTGAAGGAAGAGTAAGCATTAATGGAGAAACTGGAGCTACATTCACAATGGCAGAATGGGACTGGAGGAGAATGATTAGTTTTATTGTGTCGAAGGCTGGAGAGATGTCTTGCAAAATTTCCCATCTTCACGTGATGACGACTAACCTCGTGCCATTACAGTGCAACAAATTCAAATATTCAGCTAGGGAAACCTATCCTCTCAATTCAAAGGCTGGAGGAAAGATCTCCCATTTGACTGCAAATACACTGTGGGTTTTAAGGAACAGGCTGATCATGATTGATTACAAAGTTAGAGCCCTGGAAAAGAGGGAAGAATTTACTTGTTAGTGGAAAACAAAGGATTTGCAATGACCAATTCTTTGGGAAGAAGGTTAATGTGAAATAACCCTCATAAACAAGGCAGGTTCAGAATCCAGACCAGGGGAAGAAATCAAGCAGGTGAGAAGTTGACACCTTGACACCTTTGCTCTCACTGGAAGCAAGTGAAAGAGTTTATCGGAAGAGGAATAGCATAATGCAACAGTCTTCTTGAAAGGATTTACTAGAAGTGGTGAAGGATGGCAAAATGTTAAAGAAGGAACTGCAGATGCTGGAGAATTGAGGGTTACACAAAAAGCTGGAGAAACTCAGCGGGTGCAGCAGCATCTAAGGAGCGAAGGAGATAGGCGACGTTTCGGGTCGAGACCCTTCTTCAGACTGGTCAGGGATCAGGGAAACGAGAGATATAGACAGTGATGTGGAGAGATAAAGAACAATGAATGAAAGATATGCAAAAAAGTATCGATGATAAAGGAAACAGGCCATTGTAAGCTATTTGTAGTATGAAAATGAGAAGCTAGTGTGACATGGGTGGGGGGGGGGGGGGAGATGGAGAAGGAATGTCAGGGCCCGACGGCTGAGGGAGAGGTGGGGAGGGGGAGGGGGAGGGGGCAGTCTGGGTTAACAGAATTGAGAAAATTCAATGTTTAAGCCCAGAGGATGCAGACTCCCCAAGCGGAATATGAGGTGCTGTCTATATCTCTCGTTTCCCTGATCCCTGACGAGTCTGAAGAAGGATGGCAAAATGTTTGCTGGTGCATTTTAATCTTTTCACACCAATTGGCATATAACCCTTTCTGAATAAATCTGCTAGTCAGCATTGAATTGGCCAAAGTATTAAGCCTCACACTCATGTTCCAGAGGAAATAAGATTCATTACACAGCTGATCTTTACATTCATCCGAGGACATTCATCTGAGAAACATAAAATGGTCACAAACATAAATAAAAGCTTCTCTGAAGCCTCAGCTGTTGCATGAAAGGTACCTGTTACAAATTGAACCATTGTATTCAGCCAAGACTAATTATACAAAATGGAAATTTGCATCTCTCCATCTTTTATCACGCGAGAGATTCAGCCCTTCAGGTTTGATGGGAGACTGAGAATGAATGGAAAGACAAAGGTGGGAGTGAAGTGGGAAGGCGAATGGGATGAAAGCTCAGGTTTATGGGTCTACAAGAGTGACAAGAGATCAAAGTCAAAGTCAATTTTATTCATCATCTACACCCGAAGGTGCAGTGACATGAATTTGCCAGCAGCGATACACTTGAAAAGAGCACACAATAAGATATATCACAAACACACACCAGAGCATTCCTCACTGTGGTGGAAGGCACAAAGTTCAGCCAGTCCTCCTCATTTGTTCACCCATGGTGGGTGCCATAAACCCTCAGTAGTCGCCGCTACAGACGGCCGGATGTACAGGCCCTCTCTTCGGGATGATTTGAAACTCCGACTTCAGGACGGTCAATGCACTCCACGGCTTGGAGGTCCCGAATGGGTGCTTTCTTACCGGAGACCTCGGCTTCAGGATATTATAGGCCGCAGGCCGGCGGTCGGAGCTCTTCTCTGGCAATAACCATATAACAATCACAGCACGGAAGCAGGCCTTCTCGGCCCTTCCAGTCCGTGCCGACTGCGGCAATCCGCGGCGAGGGATCCCAGGCTCCGGATGGTAAGTCCAACACACGCCCACGGCTAGAAGCTCTGCAAACCACAGCCCCATGATGCCAAAGTCACCAGGCCAGCAACTGGAGCATTCCTCTCTGGCGATTCCCAGCAAGGGTTCTGTGATGGAAAATCCATGCTATGCCCACTGCTGAAGCTCCGCAGGCCACGGCTTCGGGATGTAACAGTCCGTCAGCCAGCGATCGGAGCACTCCTCTCTTGCGACCCCAGGCAAGGGTTCGCCCGGTCCGTGATGGAAAGTCCACGCTGCGCCCGCTGCTGTAGCTCTGGGCCCGACTCCGGGAAAGGCCGCGCCAATTCATGGTGTTAGGCTGCAAGGGAGGCGACATGGAAAAAGTCGCCTCTCCGTGGTGGAGGTGACCGAAAGCGGTTCCCCTCACCACCCCCCACACAAGACATACTGAGAAACACTAAAACAGACATTTGGACACACTAAAAAAAAACAAAAAAAGTCAAAATAACGGACACGCTGCTGGCAGAGCAGTCGACTCACAGCGCATTCACCGACCTTGTCGAGAGAACGAAATGCTGAGTGTACAAATACAAAAGAAGGCATGAGAATTTAAGAGTGTGTGCCTGTTGAAAAGTAATCAATACTTTAAATACCTTCAAATCTGTGACTTGAAAAAACATCCAAAAGAACATACAACTTTGACTAGATATATTAGATGAAGCTATGAACAGAAATGCGGATTCTACTAATTTAATATCATATTTGTATAATATCATTTTGAACATAGAGATACCACCGTCTGATGCAATTAGAAGAGATTGGGAACAAGAATTATCTATAAATATCTCTAAAGACAGATGGGATAAATATTTGCTATATGTACATAAATGTTCGATAAATGTAAGACATACCTTAATTCAATTCAAAATTTTACATAGATTATATTATTCAAAAACTAAACTGAATAAATTTTTTCCAAATGTGTTTCCCATCTGTGATAAATGCTCATCTCAAGATGCAACTATAGCACTCCTTTGTCTTTTCCATAAAACATCAGAAGTTTTGGAAGGAAATTTTCTAAATGTTTACAAAAGTATTTTAAATAAAATTGAACCCCAACGCAGAACTCATTATCTTTGGAACAATGGAGGTCGGCTCTGAGCTGACTTTGTTCCAAAAGAGTTTCCTTAATTATGGCTTAATAAAAGACGTATATTAGAATTCTGGAAAAATGCACCAACACTAATGCTTAAAATGTGGATTTCAAACATGTCTGAAATGTTACACCGAGAAGATATGAGATTCGTCCTAGCAGGCAAATCAGACCAATTCTTAACAATTTGGTCTCCCTTTATCGATTTATTACAAGCATATGGTGCAACATAACCCTGGAAATTAACTGTTTCAGAACCGGGTGAGGGGTGCGCAAAGATAAGAAGCAGGTATATCCCTTTTATTTATTTATTTTTTTTAAAGAGTGCCTGTGAGAGTCCGATCATGCGAGCAAGCAGTGCACAAGAGAGCAAGATCACACACAAGAGCCAGCATGAGAGAGCTGAGCTGTCTTGATGGATGAACTAATATTTTTCATTATTTGTGTACGTTTTTGTATCTATATATATGAAAAAATAGATATACATTAACATTTCTTCCAAACCTTAGCAGGAGATTGGACATAAGTAATGTAAACACCTTTCTCCTCAGGCTTTGGCCATTCCCCAACAGTTATGGCAAACATTAAATAATATTGTACACAGATCTACTACTTCCTGACTTGATTGAATTTCATCTTTGGTCAGCTGGCAGTGTTCACAGTTAACTTTAATTTTTTGTTAACTACTTCAGATTGCAATAGGATTTTTGCCCCATTCTGCTTCTTCGCATTTGACGTTGTATTTATTGCTGTATCTATCATTATCGTATATACTGTTTACTCTATGCGCTTCATCTGAACAAAGAGTTTCATTGCTCATTGGTGTACTTGACAATTAGTTCTTGAGGTAGTGAAAGGCACTTTCTAATTGCAAGTTTTTTCTTTATGCTTGTAAACAAAATGTTACTCCGAATGTTTCTAAAATCACTTCCAGACATTCTTTCAGTTTGAGTAACAAGAACAGTAATCCAGTCAGAGATGAAAAACATAAATCTGGAGCAAGACATTTAATTTGGAAGCCTATCAGTTTAGGAGTAAGTCAATCTTAATCAGTGATGAAACAATTCACTTATCTTGAGTTTGCCAATATTAGTTGGGCAAATCCTGGGCTGTTATCACATGGTCATATGATCCCACATCCTCGTACTACCACTATTGGTTTTCAACACATCTATCCACTCAGCACCTTCCCCTACTATACCAATTGGAAAATGAATGGGCTGTTCATTTCCAACTCCACCTCCAGCAATTTTCTAATTAAACAATAAATGTAAAATGTAATTATTCAGAAATTATTTTAATACATGACTTCAATTTTCATGTGTTTTAACCCAAACATTATTCTAGAACCTGGTTCCTCCCACATTCCAAAGACATGCGGGTTGGTATGTTAATTAGACACTGTAATTTTCCCCTCATGTGGAGGAGTGTGGTAGAATCTGAGACTATTCATGAGAATAAAACATGGGATCAGAGTAGGATTAGAGTAAATGGGTAGTTGATTGTCTGTGTGGATTTTGTGGGGAAAGAGCTAAATTCTGTGCTGTACCTCTCTTTAACTCTGAAGTGGCAACCCAATATTGATCATGAGCAGAAGTTTCAGCACACTTCAGCGGAAGCAACCACCCCCAAATATCACTCTCAATAGCTTGAAGACAGGTAGCATCTACAGTATGATCTCTCAAGAGAGAGGAATACATATGGAACAAACTCCTGAGGGGTTAAAATAAAATGTAATACAATTGAAATCAACTGCATGGTACTCAAAACAAAAAGCAGTATCAGCGTGTGACAATGTAGAATAACAATGGCAAAGAATTTAATATTGGTAAAGTGCAACATAAGATGACAGGCATCTTTTGTCAAATGATTCTGGGTCATCATGAATTCTGCATTAAGAAGGGACTAATCAATATATCTGTGTAGCTGGCTAGCAAAACACAGATTTTGTCGTCTAGACCTTGCTTTAGTTATGTAGACGCAGAAGAATTCCTTACCTCTAAGATCCTGTCTCCAGACTGCAGTCTACCATCTTTAACTGCTGCTCCTCTTGGCAGAATATTTTTGACCAGAATAGGACCAGGTCCATGTACACTTGATTCTCTGGTGACTACTGTGAAACCAAGACCTTCTGCACCTGCATGTGGACAGAAATTAAGGGAAAGTTGTTGGATATATTAAATTCGATTTAAATAACAAGCTTTTAAGCATGTCTAAATTTTAGAAACTGGTGATACAATTGATATTTGAACCCATGAATCAATATGAGGTAAAACATCTTGTTTTTCTAATTTTTTAAAAATCCAACTAAAATTAAAACATGATTTGCCATATATATCAATATTAAACTCCTCAAAATCCCTAGTTTATCAAAAAATACTTCTACCCATATCCTGCCACATTCCAATTCTTGTTCACATATCATGGATTCAAACTAATTTCCATAAAATAATTCCTTGATTTGATAATTCTGTCCTTGGAGTTAAGTTTCAGGGTTGCTGAGAGATTTGGTCAAATTGGGATTACTCTCTGCAGAGCTGGGACAAGCTGCAAGAGGTGCCAGAGTGTCTGGAGCTTAGATACAATATGAAAGCAAAGAATGGGACTATCAGGAAACCCTGTCAATCTGGTGCAAAATGCATAGAATGAATTGGATGGCTGCAAACCAGACACACACTTTGTAAATAGTTTTAAATAATGTTGCAGAGTCTGACTTTGCTAAGTGTTGATTGGATGAGGTGTTGAACCTTGTCTGAGTTTTCTGTTAATCAGGTTAAATGTTTCCAAGTTGAATCCATCTCAAAGTCCGTTGTGAATACAATGTATTGAACTATTGTATCATTGGGTTAGGGAAATGCCTGTTATGTATGGGGTTAATCGATATCTGGGTGATTAAGAGACCACCCCTATGTGGTTCAGCCGCTCGAGGTCCCGGGACATATAAAAGTCCATGATCACGAGGCTCAGCGTCGATCTTCTGGAAGAGCGCTCAGGACCGTATACCCTTCTGTAGTACCTCTGTCTGAGCGAGGGCTAGAGGACTTGAACAGGCAAACGCAAGGATCGAACCCGCGGTGGGATAGGTACAGTGTGTGATCTGTGATGCGCTTTTGGTAAAATAAAATTTAGTTGATTCAAGTGCTTAATTCAGTGTTTTTACTGAAACTAGACTGGGGTAAGTTTAGAAACGAGCAATTATTACCTGTAACACACTACACTCCCTGCCTTCAACCACTTTCCTCCAGGACAGACAAGGAACCGAGTTCCCCTGGCCCTTACCTTCCAGCCAAACTGCATCTGCCTTTTACGGATCATTTTTTTGCAAATTCCACCAGTTCTAACAAGATTCCACCAGCAGATACATATTGCTCTCCCCGCGCTTGTGCCATTTTGTAGGAATCACTCCCTTTGTAACTCCCTGATCAATTCTTCCATCCCCACCAACCACTCTTCGTCTCATGGAACTTTCCCAAGTACCTGTCTCATCTCTTCCCTTCCCACATCTAAGGATAGTCTTTCCAGGTGAAGTAGTCATTAATTTAGACTTCTTCCAATCTGGTGTACTGCATTCCATGTAGTCTCCTCTGCAAAGAAGCCACACGGAAGGTTCTCGACGTCACCATTTTCCTTCGCTCCATAGATGTTGCCTCACACCCTGAATTTCTCCAGCATTTTTGTCTAACACAGACTGGGTGACGGCATTGCGGGGCAGCAGCATTCAGATCGCAGCGGTGTCCCCGAGTTCTCTTAGCTTGCAAACTTTTATCCTACATTCCACTGTTGTGACCTTCTGAACTTTTACAATGCAGCCCAATGCAAGTTGTGGGAACACTACCTCATCTTCCCTCTGGGCACATTGTAGTCTTCTAGTCTTGATACCAAACTCTCCAACTTATGGGCCTGTCCCACTTAGGCGATTTTTCAGGGGACTGCTGACGACTGTCAAGTTGCAGGCAGTCGCCTGAAAAACCGGCAACTGGAACGGCGACTGTCAGAGTGGAACACAAACACACGGACACATCACAAAGGCGGGGGACAGGGCAAGAGCGCTGTCTAAAAAATGCACACGGTGCAAAGCCAAGGTGATAGACACACACCGCGATGAACAGGAAAGGTTGCGCTGTAATTAAAGCACAGTGTAAGGTAAGTTCTTTAAAAGAGGGGGGAGAAGGAGGGAGAAGGGATGGAGACAACTTTTAAGAAGCCAGAGATACATGACTGTGAAGTTCGGCGGACATAAGCTGTGGGCCGGGCATCAAAAATGTGTCTAGAATTTTACTTTCGTGACCCATGTCTGGGAACTACTTTAAATTTTGCACAGATTTTGATAAAATATAATTGAGCAGGAAGTCATAACTCGTCAGTGCCAAAAGGTGCTCATTAATTAATTAATTCGAAAATAAGATCGAAAAAGTAAGCGCCATACAGTGTTCAATGCTCATTACTCCATGGGGGCCTAATTCCTAATTTAAACAATATATTATTATACCATATATATATATATATATATATATATATATATATATATATATATAATATGACGTGAATATGATTAGTAATATATAATTATATATAATTATAATTATATTATATAAAAATAATATAATTGCGAGTGTGTATTTTGAATGAGACTGCCACAGGGCTCCGGGTCCTGAACCAGCCTGATTAATGGGTGAGGGCAGTTCCTGTGGGTTCCCCTGTTTACTGAACCCCACTGACTGCCAGTGGACAGAGTGGGGGTCACGGCCATAGTAGGACTGGGGCAGTGCCAGGCTGGGAGAAGGCTAAGGCATCTTCAACTGAGAGTAAAATGCCTAACCCTAACCTTAACTCGGTTCTCCTTACAGATCTGCCCACGGCTGGAGCTGGAGCCGCTTTGGGACTAGCTGCGGGCTCCGTAAGTATGGCCACTGAGCGTGTTCACCTTGGCCAGCATGCCCTTCCGGTCACCATGGTGATGATGGTGGGGAGCAGCACTGCCCTGCACGCCGCCTGGGCCGCCTTCAGCGCCTCCACAGTGCCGGCTCCGTCAGTCCGCCCGCTCGCTCGCTGCAACACCGGCCTACCAACAGCCCGACCAATCCTTCGCAGCATGCACCGGCCTACCGACAGCCTGACCGACCCCTCACAACACTCACCGGGCTACCGACAGCCCAACCGATCCTTCACAGCATCCACCGGCTCACCGACAGCCCTACCGACTGACTGACCGACCGACTGACCCTAATCCTAACCCAAGCTTTACATTTTTATTTATCATTTTTATTTAACAGTTCACATCATAACTTTACAAAGGTAAATCAATTGTAAAACAAAATTATCAGCAAGGTTAGCATTACCTTTATTCCTTTGAAACCTTGCTATTGTTTTGATGTAATTAGGAGGCAGCCATAATCCCAGAGTGCTCGCTGCCTAGCTACCATGAAACAAAGCACGTGATTGGTCAATTTGCGTCTGATACAATTTCAAACGTGCATTGATTGGACAATTACTACTCGGAAAATTTGAGGTTTTTCTCATATTTAAAAAAAATATGTGCAGGTATGAGTTTCAGGTATGATTTCTATAATATTTTTACACAATATGGTAAAAATTCAGGTAGTTACATGATTTGGGTCACAAACCTAAACGAAAAAGCACCTTGGCCCACAGCCTAACATTTAACATTACCGGTCGATTCCTTGGTTCTGAAAACTACTGCTTTCCTTTTTTTCCCCCCCAATGAGCCAATAACATTCACCGATCAGCACCGGCTCCAACCTATGAGAATCTTCGACCTGCTGGCAACCCACTAGGACATCCTTGCGACCCACCCACGGCAAAAGAATTCTCGCTACGCTCAATGGCGGCTTAATTCGAGTCGCCGCTAATTTTTCAACGTGTTGAAAAATTCTCAGCGACAATAACAAGGCCGCCACTAATTCCCAATATGTGGGAACTCCTCAAGACCATGAAGACGACTCCCAGCAACCACCCGCGAACATGTGGCGATCATGTGGCTACTGCAAATTCTCCTGCAGTCGCCTAAGTGGGACAGGCCCATTAGGTAATTCGCACTTTCTTTCTGTGCTCATCAGAACCCACCATTTCTTGCTGTCATCCATGTGTGATTTTGACACTACATTTCTCACTCCATTGGTGGGCAGGCCCACAACTCTGCTATAAGCAACACACAATACAAAGAAACATAACATGTTTCAAACTGCAACATTAACCTTTGTGATCTCATTTTATCAAAATATATTCCCTATGTTGTGCCCATCATATTCTGAGGCATGGTTTTGGGACGGCAAGAACTGAGAGCTCTAATATTCCAGATTATTTAAGATTCCAAACAAACTGGTGCAAAGAGAAGGGAAATGGGGCAGCTATGATAATCAGGAGAAGAATCAGCTTGTTGCTCATTCATGAATTAAGTGCACTGGATAGTGAGATGCAATTAATTTTGGCAAAAATAATGAATGGAAAGGGAAATATAACCCTAAATGTAGCTTATAAGCTACAGGTCCCCAAAGTGTTGCTTTTCAATAGAATTTAATAGAGAGAAATGTGAGGTGTTGCATTTTGTGGTCAAACATGAGCAGGCACACAGTGAATGGTAGGCCTCTGGGGAGTGTTGTCGAGCAGAGGGATCTAGGAGTGCAGGTGCATGGTTCCTTGAAGGTGGAGTTGCAGGTTGATAGGGTGGTCAAAAAGGCTTTTGGCACATTGATTTTTATCAGTCAGACTATTGAGTATATAAGTTGGGAGGTCAGTTGTATAAGATGTTGATGAGACCACATTTAGAGTATTGTGTTCAGTTCTGGGCACCATGTTTATAAGCAAGATGTTGTCAAGCTGGAACATGTACAGAAAATATTAACGAGCATTTTGCCAGGACTAGAGAGTCCGAGCTATATGGAGAGGTTGAGTAGGCTAGGACTCAATTTCTTGGAGCGCAGGAAGATGAGGGGTGATCATATAGAGGTGTATAAAATCATGAGAAGAATAGATCGGGTGGATGCACAGAGTCTCTTGCTCAGAGTAGGTGAAATGAGAATCGAGGGTTTAAGGTGAAGGGGAAAAGATTTAATAGGAATCTGAGGGATAACATTTTCACACAAAGAGTAATGGATGTATGTAATGAGCTGCCAGAGGAGGTAGTTGTGGCAGGGACTATCACAACGTTTAAGAAACAGTTAGACAGGTACATGGAAAGGACAGGTTTAGAGGGATAGGGACCAAGCGCGGGCAGATGGGATTCATGTAACTGGGACATGTTGGCTGGTGTAGGCAAGTTGGGTCGAAGGGACTGCAGGTGGGACAAGTGTAGTTGGCCGATGTGGGCAAGTTGGGTTGAAGGGCCTGTATAGATTCACTCTATGACTCTAGAAATAAAGCATAAGTGAGAAAATATCAAGGCATGTAAAAAAGATGAACCGCAATTATCATGGGTGATTTAAAACTGCACGTTACTTGGACTACTAAAACTGCAAAGCACAGTGGAAGAGGAATTTGTGGAGTGTCTCAGGGATTAATACCTGGAACTGTATGCTGCCAAACCTGCTCAGGAACAAACTATTTTGGATTTGGTTGTGTATAATATGGTAGTTTATGAAAAATTGTTGTGATTACGAATCCCCAAGGGAGGAGTGATCACACATAGTAGAATTCAAGATACAGTTTGAGGGCAAACACTTGGGGTCCCATTACTAATCAACCAACTTAAATAAGGAAATTTATAATGTAGAGTTGTCTGGAGTGGGCTGCGTAAATGGACTAAGGAATGAGCAGTGGTAGATATTTAAACAGCTAATTCATAATGCTCAGCAAAAATTGAACCCAATTAGAAAAGAGAATCCCAAGTGAAAGATGAGCCATCAAAAGGAAGGTAAGGAGAATATTAAATCACAGATTAGAGCATATACAGTGGTGAAAGCTAATGGTAGATTCGAGGACTGGGAATTTCACAAGAATCTCTGGCGAGAGACTAAAAAAATAACAATTGATTTGAGAGAAAACTGGTAAGTAATACAGAAACAAACTGTAAAGGCTTTAATAGATATTTTTTTAAAGCGAGAAGGCAGCTAAGGTAAGTGTGGGACCCCTAGTGAGAAAGAATATGGTATTAATAATGGAAACAAGAAAATGGCAGAAAAGTTAAATCAATACTTTGCATCAATCTTCATGATGAAGGAGACAGCAAATAGCCATTTTTCAAAAGAGATTTAGATTTAGCTCTTAGGGCTAAAGGAATCAGGGGATATGGGGAAAAAGCAGGAATGGGATACTAATTTTAGATGATCAGCCATGAATATTGAATGGCGGTACTGGCTCGATAGGCCGAATGGCCGACTCCTGCACCTATTTTTCTGTTTCTATCCCAAAAAATTCTGATAGGCTATTTTCAAACACTCTCGAAGAACTTATAACAATAATTATTGAAAGGAACAGAATGTTCCAATAACTAATTGGACTATAGCAGACAAGTCATCAGACCCCATTGGCCTGTACTCAAGGTTTTAAATGAAGTGTCTGCAGAGACGTTGGAGCCATTTGTTGAAGTTTCTCAAAACTCATAGTTCCAGGAAGGTGCCAATGGACGGAAAAGCTGCAAATATAACTCCATTGCTCAAGAAGGGATACTACATTCCCTTGGCAGTTGGCAAGATTGTGAAGTTCATAATCAAGGAAGAAATATCCAGCCACTTAGAGAACCTTAGTGTACTGAAGGCAAATTAACAAGGTTTCAGCGGACATAAATCACGTTTGATAATTTTTCTGAGTTTTTTGAGAATGTAACAAGTCGAATTGATAGTCAGAATCTTGAAAATGTAGTAATTTTCGATCTTCAGAAGGTATTTGAGAAGATGGCGCATAACTGGCCAAAACACAAGCTAAGTGCTTGTGGTGTTAAGCGATGCGTGTTAGTGATTATTGAGGACTGGTTAGCGAATAGAAGATGTTGTCAGACTAAACAGGTCTTTTTCAAATTGGTAGGATGAAACTAGTGGCATGCCCCAGCATTTTTAGCTTTCTATTATGATTTATCTTAATGACCTCCAGAAGAGGAAGACTGTAAAGCACCTTTAATGCAAGTATTATCCAAAGCATTTTTCCAGAGCAACAGCAGTTCCCGATTTAGCTTGGTATCTGCGCGGAAGTGTACAAATGTACACACACGCTTAAATCCCAAACTTCTGCACAGCTGCTTGTGATTTTACTCAGAGTCCAGGAGTTAAGTGCAAATTTTCTCAGTTCCCCAGCACTTAAGCTGGGAAATCTGCCTGCTGATCCTTTGCCAGATCAGACCTGGCGCAGGAACAGTGAGACCATTCACTAATACACAGGGGATTGGCTATTAGGGCAAAGAGGAAGTACAAGGTAATTTATTTTGAATTTTATTAAGTTGTGTTGAAAACAATTTAAAAGTTATAAGTTAAATGTTTTCTAGTGTTAATTTTCAATTTGTTTTGAAAATTATTTAACATACAAGTGAAATAAATCAAATTTTGAATGCTGGAATTGGCTGTCGATACATTTCTGTAGCCATTTCTGTAGCCAATTTTAGCATTACGCCCTTGCTGAACAGATTGGAGCCAACTTCACCGAAGAACATTTCAGCAGCAGACCCCGTCAAGGTAAGAGTGGGTTTAGCTGACAAGGTGACCAGTGAGCCAGGCAGCAGCTGGTATCAGATGAAGGGACCCAACCCAAAACATCGACTGTCCACTTCCCTCCACAGATTCTACCGGACCCGCTAGGTTCCTCCAGCAGCTTGTTTCTTTTGCTCCAGATTTCAGCATCTGCAGTCTCTTCTGTCTGCAGCAGTAAGTTTCAGATGACTGCTTAGGTTTGCCACGTGTACTGAGATATAGTGACAGGCATCGTTTTGCATCCAATGTAATCAAATTAGATAATACTACACATGAATACATTCAAGCCAACTAAAAAAAACAGGTAGAGCAAAGATACAGTGTAGAATATAGTTTTCAGCATTGTAGCGTAACAATTCCAGCTAAAACGTCCAATGTCCGCAAAGATGTAGGATGGAGAATTGGGATTGCACCCTCGCTAATGGAAAGATCATTGAAACGACCAAACCGCAGGGAAGTAGTCTGGAGGTGCACACTTTAAAAATTTCATTATCTTGGACATTTCACTGGAATGGCAAAGCACATTAAGTGGACAGAACTGTGATAAGGGCCTATTTTCCTCAATCGTTCCACAAATACTGAAGTTCTAGTTACAGCAGAAACAAACTGGAAACAGACCCTCAGATACTGAACACTTGAGCAGAAATAAAGGCACAGCTAAAGTAACCTATTTTGTTCTCATCATTTACAGAGCACCAGTTCAACTGATACTGAGCTATTTAGCAACTGAATGGATCCAGTTCACCATTTTTCTTCCAAAAAAGACCCTAATTGTTGGATACAATTTGCTTTGGAGATTATGTGTGATAGGATCACATGTACCCACAGAGAATAAGCAGCATCCCAATAATAAGCGCAATAAGCCGCTTAGAAAGGAAATTCAATATTCCTCATTCCTCATGAGTACAAAAGTTGGGAGGTCATTTTGCAGTTGTATAAGATGTTGGTGAGACCGCATTTAGAATATTGTCTTTAGTTCTGGGCACCATGTTATAGGAAAGATATTGTCAAGCTTGAAAGGATCCAGAAAAAATGTATGAGGATGTTGCCAGGACTAGAGTGTGTGAGCTATAGGGAGAGGTTGAGTAGGCTGGGTCTCTATTCCTTGGAGCTCAGGAGGATGAGGGGTGATCTTATAGAGGTGTATAAAATCATGAGAGGAATAGATCAGGTAGATACACAGAGTCTCTTGCCCAGAGTAGAGGAATCAAGGACCAGAGGACATAGGTTCAAGGTGAAGGGAAAAAGATTTAGTAGGAATCCGAGGGGTAACATTTTCACACAGTGTATGGTGGGTGTATGGAACAAGCCGCCAGAGGAGGTAGTTGAGGTTGGGACTATCCCATTATTTAAGAAGCAGTTGTATAGGTACATGGATAGTACAGGTTTGGAGGGATATGGACCAAGCACAGGCAGGTGGGACTAGTGTAGCTGGGTGTTGGCCAGTTGGACACGGTATCATTCTATGACTCTCCATGACCATTAGAAAGCAGTCTCGGTGGCAAGACACAATGCCTCCATCTAGGCCTTTGGGGTGAAGTAAAAAAATGAATAATTAATGCATCATATGTATTTGTAATGACTTGATGCTTTGAAATGTTATGCTTAAAACAAATCTACTACAACACAGAGTAATGAGAAATGAGAAATAATGAGAAATATTTGCAATATCCATGTAACAACAGAAAAAGTGCTGATCTCAGGGTATGACTGAAGTGACAGCTGAAAAATAGTTAATGAGAATGTTCCTTTCCAAAGGGGACATTTTCTCAGGCCTCAATTGATTTCCAATGCACAGTACACTCCAGTTAATGGGCGCCTACAGTAGATAATGGGAAATATTCATTAAAAAAAACATTTGTTCCAGTTGCAGTTCACTGTTTATTCCCCATATATTACCCAGCATTTGCATCATAAAAACAAAAAATAACAACTAACTTCTTTGCCAAAGGCTCTTGTGTACTGAAGTTCATTCTAAAGAGAAAGTTTACCCTTCTTAATTGTCACGAAAAATAAATTTGCAATACTAAATGTCATAAAATTGGACATCAGTACATTTATCATTGACTCGGGGGCTTCTCAATTTATATACTCATCTGCAGAGCATAATAAAATTGTTATGCTTGCAATTGCCTTTAAAAACATTCCATAGTAACTAGAGGCAATGCCCAAATAAAGAAAATGTTATGTTATGCACAAGACATCCCAAGGCACTTAAAAGCCCATGAATTACTTCAGCAGTCTTTGTTCATTTCCTGCCCATGTTACTGTTACTTAAGACCACGATGGGTATCTCCTCACCTTCATTTTGCAGTCTACCAATCTGTTCAACATACACCCTACAGTACCTCCTGCAATTCCTCTCCTTTCCATAGAGTCATACATTGCAGTAACGGGCCCGTCAGTCCACTGAGTCTGCTCCCATTATTAGGCACTTTTTTACACTCAACCAAAGACACAAAGTGGCAGAATAACTCAGCGGGTCAAGCAGCATATCTGGAGAACATGGATAGGTAATGTTTCAGGTTGGGACCCTGATTGTGGTGGGGTGAGATGGGACGCACGAAAGTTAGAAAAGAGGAAGGACAGGACAAACCCTCACCAGTATCCACCTATTCTCGACCTGAAACGTCACCCATTCCTTCTCTCCAGAGATGCTGCCTGTCCCGCTGAGTTACTCCAACTTTTTATGTCTATCTCCGCCTATTACTTGGCAGGCTTTCTCCTGCCCTCCTCTCCTCCAGCTTTCTTCTCCCTTCCCTCCCAAAGGCAAGCAGTGAATTCCGGAACAACACTTATTCATGTTCTCCGGTGATGTTGCCTGACCCGCTGATTTACTCCAGCACTTTGTGTCTTTGATTGTAAACCAGCATCTGCAATTCCTTGTTTCAACAGGTGCAGGACAAATATGGCAAGTGATAGGTGGATACGAGTAGAACTGCTTAAGCATAGAGCTACCTACTCTTGTATTTGCTATAGTGGAGCTGAGGTCATTCTCATAATGCAACAAATACAATTGTGCAGCAAGCAGTGTCTTCTCACTTTTTCCCACCACTTAGTAGCACTTATCACAGGATTGTTCAACTCTAGAGATTTGTGCACAGAATCTAGTCTAACAACCCAGAGTAAAAGGTGCAGTCTTTTGGTTAAAACATTGAACCAGGATATTTCTTGTGCTGTCAAAGCAGAAGAGATCAAGGCCAATGTTTAACTCTCAACTAATGGAGAATGTTATATGGCATTAACACACTGGCTGTAGGACCCAAATAACAATGATTACAACTCAAAATATTCAATTCTAGATTGCAGCTCAAAAATACCTTTTTTCAAATCAATTTTAATCTTTTTTCCTTGTTTCTTGCTTCCAAGTCCCCCAATTGATGTTGGTGAGGATGCTTTCCTGGAATGCATGGAGTGGTGATTGCTCCTCAACTGTTGCGGGCTACTAATCTGCTTTGCAATCAATGGTGAGCTATCCTCAGCAGTATTGGGATAAAACAAATCTGCAGGTTTGCCGGGTGGCTTAGAACATAGTGTAGGAGGAATTTTGTTTTTTGAATCATCCTCATGAATGTGGCTCAGAATAGACCCAATTGCAGATTTTTCATAGCGTTCCCTGTTATAACTTGGAACTATTTGGAGTTCAACAGCAGGATATTGTAGTGCTTTTCGAAAAATCTCTTGTGCTCTGCAAATCAAAAATAAGAGTTTAATGACAAAAGGTGAGATAAAGAATTTAGCAACTAAACGTTTCCCACATTTTTCAAATAATTTAATACTCAGGTTAAGTATGCATAATTTTTGTAATATCTAGGAATCATTGCAAAGATAAGCATTCTCTAAAACAAGCACTTTAAGTTAGTGTGATGAAACTGCTGGCACAAGAAATGATTATAATACAATATTATAAATGGCAGCATTGAAGCATTTGAGGGGTAACTTAGGCATCTGTCAACAAGTACATTTAAGAGTGGGGGGATAATTATCTTAAGAGTAATGGGCCTGTCCCACTTAGACGACTTTTTAGGCGACTGCAGGAGACTATGCAGTCGCCACATGGTTCCCACATGTTCGCGGGTGTTTGCCGGAGAGTCGCCTTCATGGTCGCGAGGAGTTCCCACATTCTTGGAACTAGCCACGGCCTCATTATGGCCGCCATTAATTTTTCAACAGGTTGAAAAATTAGTGGCGAGTAGAATGAAGCCGCCATGGAGAGTAGCGAGAATTCCCAAGCCGTAGGTGGGTCGCCATGAGGTCCTAATGGGTTGTCAGGAGGTCGTGGGTTCTCAGAGGTTCTCAAAGATTGTAACCGGTGCTAACTGGTGAATTAGCTCATTAGCTCATCGGGGAAAAAAGGTAAGCAGTAGTTTTCAGAACCAAGGATACGTTAAGTGTCCGCCGAGTTTCACAGCCGTGGTTCACTGGCTTCTTAAAAGTTGTCTCCACTCCTTCTCCCCCCTATACCCCCCTCATTGAAAGGGCTTACCGTACACTGTGCTTTAGCCGTCTTAATTACAGCGCCAACCTTCCTGTTCATCATGGTGTGTGTCTGTATCACCTTGGCTTTGCACCGTGTGAATTTTTTAGGGCAAGCGGGGGGAGCGCAGTCTAAATAATTCACACGGGCTGGTGAAGGAAGCAATGTGTGTGTGTGTGTGTGTGTGTGTGTATTACACTCTGACAGTCGCTGTTCCAGTTGCCGGTTTTTCAGGCGACTGCCGGCAACTTGACAGTCGCCGGCAGTCCGCTTAAAAATCGCCTAAGTGGGACAGGCACATTTGGGACATACAAAGTATGAAGTGGGGCATCTTCATCTGGGATAAAGGAAATATAGAGCTGTTCTGCATAAGTGCACCATGTACAAAATGCACTCATCCAGGCCACCCTGACAACCTCACAAATCTGTAATCTCTTGCCATATCGAAACGTAAATAATCTGCAGACACTGAAAACAGAAAATGCTGTAAGGAGTTAAGTGGTCAGGCAGCATCTATGGAGAGAGAAAAAATAACGATATAATGTTTTTGGTTAATAAAGCTTCATCAAAAATAATATTCTGAAAGATTAACCCAATTTCTCTCTCTGCAGGTGCTTGCTGTATATTTCCAGCATTTTCTGTTTTTCTACCAGGCGAGGTAAATTCAGGGATCTTTCCTGCATCAATTGAAGACTAACAAAGATAGCCGATCACCCAAACAGACGTCCATCATGTAATAGTTTTGTTTCGTAAAACGGAACTTTTAGAGAGTTTGCAAATAAATTGTAGTCATGAGGGCTGAGAAATTCCAGTCACACTTACTGAACAAAGACTTTGTCCGTTAATTCACTGTCATTTATTTTGATGATGCACTCATTCTCTTGGAGCAGATTCTCTTTTCTCGAACGACTGTTCTCTTCAATACCGCGTATGCACAGGCCAAGGAATCTGTAGAACAAACAAGCAAAATAAAGCATGTAACTGATTCAGAAACAAAAATCATCCAGCTACCTGGCAGAATGGGGCAGGGAAACAACCCTGGTAGTGAATCCACCATCCTTTCAACCGCCCGTTATAATATTGACAACCACGATATTTTTCCATTTTTCGGATGCAGGGTCACTTGGACAGTTTGGACGAGTGGGCAGATGCATGGCAGATGCAGTACAATGTGGATAAATGTGAGGTTATCCACTTTGGTGGCAAAAACAAGAAGGCAGATTATTATCTGAATGATGTCAAGTTGGAAAAAGGGGAAGTACAACAAGATCTGGAGGTCCTTGTTCATCAGTCACTGAAAGTAAGCATGCAGGTACAGCAGGCAGTGAAGAAAGCAAATGGCATGTTGGTCTTCATACCAAGAGGAGTTGAGTATAAGGGAAAATAGGTCCTTCTGCAGTTGTACAGGGCCCGAGTGAGACCACACCTGGAGCACTGTGTGCAGTTTTGGTTCAAATTTGAGGAAAAATATTCTTGCTATTGAGGGAGTGTAGGTTCAAGAAGTTAATTCTCGGGATGGCAGGACTGTCATATGTTGATAGAATGGTGCGGCTGGGCTTGTATTCTCTGGAATTTAGAAGAATGAGAGGGGATCTTATTAAAACATATAAGATTATTAACGGTTTGGACACGCTAGAGGCAGGAAATGTGTTCTCAATGTTGGGGGAGTCCAGAACCAGGGGCCACAGTTTAAGAATAAGGGGTAAGCCATTTAGAACGGATATGAGGAAGAACTTTTTCACACAGAGGGTTGTGAATCTGTGGAATTCTCTGCCTCAGAAGGCAGTGGAGGCCAATTTAATGGATGCTTTCAAAAGAGAGTTAGATAGAGCTCTTAAAGATAGTGGAGTCAGGGGATATAGGGAGAAGGCAGGAACGGGGTACTGATTGTGCATGATCAGCCAATGGCGGTGCTGGCTCGAAAGGCCAAATGGTCTACTCCTGCACCTATTGTCTATTGTCCAACTCCCTGTCCTTGATCTAACCATTGCAACAAAGTGCTTTCTATCTTATCCAATATTTAGGGCATCAATAAACTGATAATTTCTATGTATATAAATTTACAATTGACCCTACTAATTCCCACACTCTTATTTTATAACAATTCCAAATTTCAGTGCAGAGTATTTTTTGTACTTTGCCATAAACCCCTCTTTAATTATCCCCACTGTAACAAAAATAATGTCAACTTCTCAACCAAATCTAATCCAGAGACAGCAGGTAATTCTATAGAAGCAATCCGTTTGTGTAAAATATGCTTCAATTAAATGTTTTGGGTTGCTTTTTGTTCAGATTGAATTCTGAATCAAAAATGATTTAAAGTGCTGAAGTATTAAGATTACAAACTGGCTGCACTGCATAAGTGTTTAACAGAAACTCTGATACAAACATAAAACAGAAGACTTGCCATGCATTTTTAAGATATAAATTTACATCTAAAATTCCTGTTGACAAATTAGTTGCAAATAATTCACAATTCTAGTTCAAGGTCATTTTAAAATAAAGACCATTAAGAACTACTAATTTCTACTGCTCCCACGCACCACGCCACCTTCTGAATCTCCAATCCATCAATATCTCCTGTTCACCTCTAGGACAAGAGACTACAGCAATATATATTTCCATAGACATTAATTTCTCTCCATAACATCATTTTCATGCTGTAGATCTTCATGCAATAAACTCCTAATCTCTCAATTTCAGAAAAACATTGCACCTGGCTGCAGGTGCACACTACGTTCTGTCGTCGGTCTCCTCCATTGTCAGAGTGAGGCTAAACGCAAATTGGAAGAAAAGCATCTCATATTTCACTTGGGCAGCTTACAGCCCAGTGGTATGAATATTGATTTATCTCACTTCAGGGAGTCCCTCTCTCTCTATCCCTACCCCACCCAAGTCGCACTAGCTTCTCATTTTCACCCTATAAAGAGCTTACAATCGCCCGTTTCCTTTATCTTCATTACTTTTTTGCATCTTTCATTCATTGTACTTTATATTTCCACATTGCCATCTATATCTCTCGTTCCCCTTATCCCTAACTAAGAAGAAGGGTCTCGACCCGAAACGTCACCCATTCATTCTCTCCAGAGATACTGCCTGTCCCGCTGTCACTCCAGCTTTTTTTGTCTATCTTCAGTTTAAACCAGCATCTGCAGTTCCTTCTTGCACACTACGTTCAATAGACTTATACACAAGGCCATCTTCACCAAAATGTCATGTGGTCATTTCTCAATTGGCATCATTGGACACTAATCATGGGGAAGTATCCTGGCAGTTAGACATAGAAAACATAGAAAACATAGAAAATAGGTGCAGGAGGAGGCCATTCGGCCCTTCGAGCCAGCACCGCCATTCAATATGATCATGGCTGATCGTCCGCTATCAATAACCCGTGCCTGCCTTCTCCCCATATCCCTTAACTCTACTAGCCCCTAGAGCTCTATCCAACTCTCTCTTAAATCCATCCAGTGAATTGGCCTCCACTGCCCTCTGTGGCAGGGAATTCCATAAATTCACAACTCTCTGGGTACATTTTTTTTGTTCCTCAGCTCAGTCTTAAATGACCTCCCCTTTATTCTAAGACTGTGGCCCCTGGTTCTGGACTTGCCCAACATTGGGAACATTTTTCCTGCATCTAGCTTGTCCAGTCTTTTTATAATTGTATATGTTTCTATAAGATTCCCCCTCTCATCCTTCTAAACTCCAGTGAATACAAGCCTAGTCTTTTCAATCTTTCCTCATATGACAGTCCCGCCATACCAGGGATCACTCTCGTGAACCTACGCTGCACTGCCTCAATCACAAGGATGTCCTTCCTCAAATTAGGAGACCAAAACTGTACAAAATACTCCAGATGTGGTCTCACCAGAGCCCTATACAACTGCAGAAGAACCTCTTTACTCCTGTACTGAAATCCTCATGTTATGAAGGCCAACATTCCATTAGCTTTCTTCACTGCCTGCTGTACCTCCACGCCAACTTTCAGTGACTGGGTGTACAAGGACACCCAGGTCTCGCTGCACCTCCCGCTTACCTAACCTAACTCCATTGAGATAATAATCTGCCCCCTTGTTTTTGCCGCCAAAGTTGATAAACTCACATTTATCTATATTATACTGCATCTGCCACGCATCTGCTCACTCACACAACCTGTCCAGGTCCCCCTGCAACCTCCTAATATCCTCTTCACAGTTCACACTGCCACCCAGTTTTGACCACCTTTCACTAGCGAAGGGACTAGTCACTGTTTGACAAGATCAGCTAACACAACAGATTCCAAGGTGAACCTGGCCCTATCTTATTGCAGTCTGCTATTCCACAAGGTGGTAGAGCTGGTAGAGCAGCAGCCTTAAAGCACCATGGACCCGTGTTTGATCCTGATCTCGGGTGCTGTCTGTGTACAGTATTCACGTTCTCCCAATGACTGCGTGGGTTTCATCTGGGTGCTCCAGTGCTCCAGGGAGTCAACAACGTGGAAGCGTATGTATTAAGCTAACGGGCAAGAGAGTGTAGGAAAGGTCACGTTTAAACTAACAGGGCAGGGGCGAGGGAACCAGGGAGACAAATGGCCAAAAAAGGAGGACAGAAGCAAGGTACAAGAAAAACAAACCTGAAAACCTTGTGCCTTAAGAGACACAAAGGAAGGAGGTAGGGTGGCATTGTTGGTTAAAGAGGAGATTGATGCAATAGCAAGGAGAGACATTAGCTTGGATGCTGTAGAATCTGTATGGGTAGAACAGCAAAATAGCCAAGGGATGAAAACGTTTGTTGGAGTTGTATACAGACCACCAAACAGCAATAAAGACATTGGGGATAGCATCAAGCAGGAAATTAGGGATGCTTGCAGCAAAGGCACAGCAGTTATCATGGGTGACTTTAACCTACATATAGATTGGGCCAACCAAATTGGTAGCAGCGCTGGGGAGGTGGATTTCCTGGAATGTATACAGGATGGTTTTTTAAACCAATATGTAGAAGAACCTACTAGAGGGCAGGTCATCCTGGACTGGGTATTGTGTAATGAGGAAGGATTAGTTAGTAATCTTGTTGTGCAAAGCCCCTTGGGCAACAGTGACCATAATAGGGTGCAATTCTGTATTAGGATGGAATGTGACACAGCCAATTCGATCCTGAACTTAAAGAACTGGTATTTTTTGAAGGTGTAACTAGGAAAATGGACAAGGGAGAGCCATTGGATGTAGTGTACCTGGACTTTCAGAAAGCATTTGATAAGGTCCCACATAGGAGATTAGTGGGCAAAATTAGGGCACATGGTATTGGGGGTAGAGTGCTGATATGGATAGAGAGGTGGTTGGCAGACAGGAAACAAAGAGTAGGGATTAACAGGTCCCTTTCAGAATGGCAGGCAGTGACTAGTGGGGTGCCGCAAGGCTCGGTGCTGGGACCGCAGCTATTTACAATATATATCAATGATTTGGATGAAGGGATTCAAAGTAACATTAGCAAATTTGCAGATGACACAAACCTGGGTGGCAGTGTGAACTGTGAGGAGGATGCTATGAGCATGCAGGGTGACTTGGACAGGTTAGGGGAGTGGGCAGAAGCAGGGCAGATGAAGTTTAATGCTGATAAATGTGAGATTATCTACTTTGGTAGCATAAACAGGAAGGCAGATTACTATCTAAATGGCATCAAGTTGGGAAAAGAGGAAGTACACCGGGATCTGGGGGTCCTTGTACATCAGTCTATGAAAGTAAGCATGCAGGTACAGCAGGCACTGAAGAAAGCGAATGGAATGTTGGCCTTTATAACAAGATGAATCGAATATAGGAGCAATGAGGTCCTTCTGCAATTGTACAGAGCCCTAGTGAGACCACACCTGGAGTATTGTGTGCAGTTTTGGTCCCCTAATTTGAGGAAGGACATTCTTGCTATTGAAGGAGTGCAGCGTAGGTTTACCGCCCCATAGCAGGAGCGTCCATGTCGCGGGGCTGGAAACTGGAAGTATCCTGAGCTAATTCTGCTACCATCATCACCTATTGTGACAAGTGATGGCTTCCACTGATTGTCGCCAGAAGCTTGCGCCCTTTTCAGGACGGTCGATGACAGCGGGGCCATCATTTGTAACAAGATGGACACGAAAAGAAGGAGTGTAGATTTACAAGGTTAATTACCGGGATGGCGGGACTGTCATATGCTGAGAGAATGGAGCAGCTGGGCTTGCACACTCTGGAGTTTAGAAGGATGAGAGAGGGTCTCATTGAAACATATAACATTATTAAGGGCTTGGACACGCTAGAGGCAGGAAACATGCTCCCGATGTTGGGGGAGTCCAGAAACAGGGGCCACAATTTAAGAATAAGGTGTTAGCCATTTAGAACGGAGACGAGTAAACACTTTTTCTCACAGAGAGTGGTGGGTCTGTGGAATTCTCTGCCTCAGAGGGTGGTGGAGGCAGGTTCTCTGGATGCTTTCAAGAGAGAGCTAGATAGGGCTCTTAAAAATAGCGGAGTCGGGGGTATGGGGAGAAGGCAGGAACGGGGTACTGATTGGGGATGATCAGCCATGATCACACTGAATGGCGGTGCTGGCTCGAAGGGCCGAATGGCCTACTCCTGCACCTATTGTTTATTGAGACTTTGAAGGTATGGGATGGGAATTGGCTCGGATGGACAGGCAGGTTATACTTAAAGGGTTGACAGTAGAGATGCAATGACAAAGATTTAAAGACTACATGGTTGAACTACAAAAATTGATCATCCCAGTCTAGCGAAAAAATAAAACGGGGAAGGCAGCTCAACCATGGCTAACGATGGAAATCAAAGATAGTGTCAAATCCAAGAAAGGGACATAAATTGGCAAGTGGAAGCAGTAAACCAGAGGACTGGGAGCAATTTAGAACTCAACAGAGGAGGACAAATGGGTTAATTAAAAGGGGGAATAAAGAGCATGAAAGAAAGCTTGTGGGTGAATATAAAAACTGACTGTAAAAGCTTAAGATATGTAAAAAAGGAAAAGATTAGTGAAGACAAATGTAGGTCTCTTACAGTCAGAAACATGTGAATTTATAATGGGAAACAAGGAAATGGCAGAACAGTTAAAAAAAGTACTTTGGTTCTGTCTTCACTAAGGAAGACACAAACAATCTCCCAGAAATACAAGGAGACCAAGGATCTAGTGGGAGGGAAGAACTGAAGGGAATCCTCATTAATTAGGAGATGTTGTTAGGTAAACTGTTGGGACTGGGTCAGTTCCTGTGGACTGGAGGATAGACAATGTAACTCTACTTTTTAAGAATGGAGGGAGAGAGAAAACAGGGAACTATAGACCAGTTAGCCATACATCGGTAGTGGGAAAGATTATTAAAGATATTATAGCAGCGCATTTGGAAAGCAGTGACAGGATCGGTCAAAGTCATCTTGGATTTATGAAGGGGAAATCATGCTTGAGTAATTCTAGATTTTTTTCAGGATGTAACATGCAGAATGGCTAAGGGATAGCCACTGGATGAGGTGTATCTGGACTTTCAAAAAGCCCACACAAGAGATTAATGTGTAAAATTAGAGCATATGGTATTGGGGGTAGGGTATTGACATGGATAAAAAAATTGGTTGGCAGACAGGAATCAAAGAGTAGGAATTAACGGGTCATTTTCAGAATGGGGTGCCGCAAGGCTCGGTGCCGGGACCCCAGTTATTTACAATATATATTAACGACTTAGACGATTTAACGATTTAAATGTTACTTCTCCAAATTTGGAGATGACACAAAGCTGGGTGGCAGTATGAATGTGGATGTGGATGCGATGAGGCTGCAAGGTGACTTAGATAGGTTGGGTGAGTGGGCAGATGCAATATAATGTGGATAAATGTGAGGTTATCCACTTTGGTGTCGAAAACAGGAAGGCAGATTATTATCTGAATGGTGTCAGATTATGAAAAGGGAGGTGCAATGCAACTTGGGTGTTTGCACATCAGTCACTGACAGTAAGCATGCAGGTACAGCAGGCAGTGAAGGAAGCTAATGGCATGTTGGCCTTCATTGCGAGAGGATTTTAGTTTAGGAGCAAGGAGGTCCTACTGCAGTTGTACAGGGCCTTGGTGAGATCGCACCTGGAGTATTGTGTGCAGTTTTGGTCTCCTAATTTGAGGAAGGACATTATTGCTATTGAGGGCATGCAGCGTAGGTTCACTGAGCTTAAAGGGAGACTTTTTTTGAAGAACAATGAAACAAAATGCTGCCTGAATGAAGTGCTGCCTTTATTGTTAGTTGAATTATGTTAGCATTTAACATACAGTTGGACATGGAAGCCAGGCAAATGTATACAAATCATGGTCCAGTTTGGCACTCTACTGACTTGCCTGACTGACTCTACTGAAAAGCCATTGACTTATCTTTCTCCCAAAGAAAACAAAATATTTTTCATAGGCAGTAATAAACCTTGAAGTTACTGAATAGATGCATGATTCACTGCTAAAATAATTCAAAACAATAATTCCAAGCCCTTGTGCCAACCCAGTGTGGCGGTTCATCGACCTACATAGAAAAATAGGTGCAGGAGTAGGGCATTCGGCCCTTCAAGCCAGCACCGCCATTCAATATGATCATGGCTGATCATCTAAAATCAGTACCCTGTTCTTACCTTTTCCCCATATCCCTTGATTCCTTCAGCCCTAAGAGCTAAATCTATGTCTCTCTTGAACACATCCAGTGAATTGGTCTCCACTGCCTTCTGTGGCAGAGAATTCCACAGATTCACAACTGTCTAGGTAGGTTCACCAGGTTAATTCCCGGGATGGAGGGACTGACATATGATGAAAGAATAGGTTGACTGGGCTTGTATTCACCGGAATTCAGGATGAGAGGGGATCTTATAGAAACATATAAAATTCTTAAAGGATTGGACCGGCTAAATGCAGGGAAAATGTTCCCCACGTTGGGGGTGTCCAGAACCAGGGGTAGGCCATTAGGACTGAGATGAAGACAAACTTCTTTACCCAGAGAGTTGTGAATCTGTGGAATTCTCTGCCACAGAAGGCAGTGGAGGCCAATTAACTGGATGTTTTCAAGAGAGAGTTAGATTTATCTCTTCGGGCTAAAGGAATCAAGGAATATGGGGAAAAGGCAGGAACTGGGTACTGATTTTAGATGATTGAATGGCGATAGATGATTGAAGGGCCGAATGGCCTACTTCTGCACCTATTTTTCTATGTAGGTCGATGAGCCGCCACACTGGGTTGGCACAGGGGCTTGGAACAATGCAGTTTGTTTTGAATTATTTTAGCAGTGAATCATGCATCTGTTCAGTATTGTAAACTTCAAGGTTTATTACTGTCTATGAAAAATATTTTGTTTTCTTTGGGAGAAAGAAAAGTCAATGGCTTGCTAAGTAGAGTGCCAAACTGGACCATGATTTGTCCATGATACATTTGCCTGGCTTCCATGTTCAACTGTTTGCTAAATGCTAACATAATTCAACTAACAATAAAGGCAGCACTTCATTCAGGCAGCATTTTGTTTCATTGTTCTTCAAAAAAAAATCCCCCTTTAAGCTCAGTGTCAAATAACCTTTTTGAAGATCTTAAAAACGTAATTAAATTATCAAGTATAATATAACAGAGTTTTATGGTTCAAATGCAGCACACTTTAATGAAAAGAAACATGTCATCGATCAAATAAGTGAACAGGAGACATCTGGTTACAATTGAATGCATCGACGGAAGATCTTTCAGATATTCTAAACTGTCTCAATTTTGGCAAAATAATATCTAACTCCATCTCCCTCTAAACACTGTACTGGAAATGAGAGTAAAAACATTGCAACGGAGGCAAGGAAGGTTTGCTAATAAAACAGAACTAGTCCCTCAATGTCCACTGCTTTTCATATGTGCTATAGGTATCTATTTTATTTAACTGGAAGGACCAAAGGACTTGGGATTCCACACAAATTGAGAATGAAGGGACAGAAATAAGAGGACAGAAAGATGAGACAGGCACAAGGAATATAGAAAAATGGGAATGTGTTTGTAAATGTGAAATTAAGTAAAAAGAAAATTAAAGAAATGAGAGCTTGAGACAAGGAGCTGTAACAATAGAGAGAAAATGCGAACATAAAATCGGTGGGTTCAGTGAAAAGGAAACAGAGATGGGGTGGTGTGAAGAAAGACAGCAAACAAAATAAGAAAAGGTGGTTAATGTGAAAAATTATGAATTTAGATGGGACACAGTCAAAAAGTAGTTTAATGTTGCTCATTAATCCTATATTTACCAGTGTTTATCAAGCAGTTGACTCGTTGATGAAGCACTGAGTTGAAAAGCAGAGCAGCAAAGTGAACCAAACCAACATCCTTAACGACAAAGTATTTCAAAGATTTTAGACCTGCTCATTCATATATTTCTTCAAACAGGAGGAAATTTCTTGTCAGAATCTTAAAAAGTCAGAGATATAAAAATGTTCATAGTACGATAACATGAACGTATGCATTTTAACAGCACTGCCAGTTTTCTTCTCAAGGAACAATGCTATTTTTATTCCTGACCAAGAACGTAGTTTTATTCCTGAAATTGTGCCCAACAAAAGGCTTTTCACTAAAAGAGAAAGAAAAAAAAACCACTGGAATGTGTGAACCCATTGATAACTCCAGCTACATGATTCATTTTTTCCAGTTATTTTAATTTTCTTTCCTTTCCATTCCTATCATGGATGCTGACTCAAGATATTACTTTCCAAAGGCATTGGACAGACATCCACACTTTGCCTGGTCAGAGCAATTGTGCAAAAACACGAGTGGCATTTTGGATGATTTTCCCCATTTCAACAAAAAAAGTTGTAAATTGTCTGAAGTGGAAAATGCACAGTCTGCTTCTTTGTTCAGCACTATGTTCAGCCCTCCTGGTGGCCAACCCTTGAAAACTTTTCAAACCAAAGAAATGCTAATTTTAATGCAGCGGGTCATTAAATTCATATAATCATATAGCATGAGGGGTCATTCAGACACCAAAGCCTAATTTAGCCCACTCTTCCATGCTACTTTGAAGAATACAGGGATCTTGGGATCCAATCTGTAGCTCCCTGCAACCCACATTCCAGTGGGTTTTTTCTTTCTCTTTAAGTGGAAAGTAGCAACATATGCAATGCTTGCCTTCACAGATTGGTGCATTGAACATAAAAGTCAGAAAGTTATGATGCAGCTTTATAGGACTTTAGTCAGGCCATATTTGGTCAGGCCATTTGCGTGCAGTTCCGATTGCCCCGTTACAGGAAAGATGTGGAGGCTTTGGAGAAGGCACAGAAGAGGTTTACCAAGGTGCTGTCTGGATTAGAGGATCTTAGCTATAAAGAGAGGATGGACAATCTCCAGGCTCCAGGTCCCTGGTGGTTTTCTCTAGATCAGAGTGTGGTGGCGCCTAACGGCAGCGGCTCGACTACAGTCGTCCGTCTTTTTTTTTGTCTTGTTAAATGAATGTGTTGAGCCTAGTTTTTATTATTTTTTTAGCTGGGTTTATGTGGGGGGTGGAGGGGGGGGTGTGGGGGAAACCGTTAATCTCTTCCCTGCATGGGGAACTGACATTTTCCCTGTTGGGTCTCCGGTGTCGTTGGGCCTAACATCGTGGAGCCAGTGGCGGCCTCCGGCCGGGACCAACCTGTGGGCTCCTGCGGACCCGAGAACCTGCGGACCTGACATCACAGAGCTGGCCGTCTTCGGAGCGGGAAGAGCTGTGGTGGCGCTCGGCTGCGACCCGACATTGGAGCTTAGGAGACTCCGGCCGCAGTCAAGATGGACAGGAACATCGGGAGCTCCAGGTCCCTGGTGGGAGACAGCTTTTCGGAGCTCCCGCAACGGCAACTTCTCCCGCTGGAATCGCGGGGTTTAAAGGACACGGAGCTGGGGCCAAACATCGCCCGGCGTGGCTTAATGGCCACAGGACTTACCATCGTCTGCCGGGGGCTTCAACATCGGAGCCCCAGTTCGCCTAGACACTGCAGTTGGACAGCTGGACGGCGGGTGAAGAACAAAAGGAAAAGATAAGACTTTACGTTCCATCACAGTGAGGAGGTGTTGGAGACTTACTGTGATGGATGTTCATGTAAACTGTGTTAAGTGTGAGTCTTGGGTTTTTTTGTAATGTAAAAACTAGAAAATGCAATTTCATTCAAACTAAGTTGTTTGAATAACAATAAAAGGCATTCTATTCTATTCTATTCCATTCTCTCATTGGAGACTGATGGAAGACCCAACAAAAGTTCATAACATTTAGAGGAATAGATAGGGTAGACAGTCAGAACCTTTTCTCAGGATGGAAATGTGAAGTACTAGAGGGCATAGCTCTACGGTCAGAGGGTTTTTTTTTTTTTAAAGGAGATGTACCAAAAGGAGATGGCCTAATTCTACTATCACATGACCATATGATGTACGGGGCAAACTTATTTTTCTTTACAGAGTGGTGGGGGCCTGGAACATGGTGCCTGGGGCGATGGTTGAAGCAAATATGATAATGGCATTTAAGAGACTTTTGTGCAGACTCATGAACATGCAGAGAATAGGATATGAAACATGTGTAGGCAGAAGGGATTAGTTTAAGTAGGTATTATATTCGCCACATACATAGTTCGGTGAAGGGCTTGTTCCTATGATGTATTGTTCTATATGTACAACTGAATCCATTTTCACCACCTTATCAAGTTTAGTTCAGTCTAGATTAGAGATACAGCGCAGAAACAGGCTCTTCAGCTCACAGAGTGTGGGGATCGCTGGTCGGCGATCCCCACACACTAACACTATCCTACACACTAGGGACATTTTACCAACCCAATTAACCTGCAAATCTGTATGTCTGTGGAGTATGGATGCAAACCAGATCACCAGGAGAAAACGCACGCAGTTCACAGGGAGAACGTATAAGCAGCACCCGTAGTCAGGATCAAACCCAAGTCTCAGGCACGGTAAGGCAGCAACTCTACCGCTGTGCCACCGTGCCATCAAGCAGTGTATTCCAAATAATAACTCTCTAAGCAAAATACTATCTCATAGGTTTTTCCCTTTTGCCATTAACTTAACTTAAGAATAGTTTGGTGACTACTGGAGAGACAGTTGACGGCACGGAAAGACGGCACCTGGGAAAGGCTGGGTTAGCACCCCAGTCTGTGTCTTTCGTGAGAAAGACACCCAACAAAGCTACGGAAAGGCCTAATGAACCATCGTGGCCTCAACGTCCATCAGGTGAGAATGAAATGCTCGGAGAAGGAGAAAGAGGTGCAGCGCACAGGCCTTGAACCTGGTGAGATGCAGGAGGAGCCCGGCCGGGAGACACCCCACAGAGCCCAGTCCCTCCATGCACTAGAGTCTCCCAACCCCTGCAGAGTAGTTATTAAGATGGCTGATCCGTGGGCAGTTGCTGCTGGGACGCAAGTCGGGGCCTGATCAACCCCGGCTGGGTCGCCTAGGCGAGGTTGTCTGATGTTGTGAGACCCGAAACACCCGATGACTCCAGGTCACATCACTGAGGATGCGTCCCAGCGCATCTAGAAGATGTATTTTTTTAATATTGAGGCCCTCAGATTACCTGAAATACTTTCTCCCCATGCACTCATCAACTCCAGGGTGCAGGTACTAGGGGCAGGATAGAGGTGGAGGAAAGAAAGCAGGGGAATGTTTCAATTATGGAGATCATCATGGCAGTAATCTGAGATGAAATTATTGAACGATCAACCAGGGAGTCTTTATGGGGAAGCTGAGAAATAAGTAAAGGAGGTGTTGAGAGTGTAGAGAGTGTACCACAAGACCCCAAATAGTCAACGAGAATTAGAGGAACAAATATGCAGGGTGGTTGTAGTGAGTTGCAAGAATAATTCTGCAACTGCCTTGGGCTGCCACCATTGTCTATTTATCCTTTTAACCTTTTTATCCATGCCTATCCTTCTGTTAATTTATCGTGTTGCACAGGGAGCCAAATGCAACGGAATTTCGTTTGGAACTGCATATATCAATGTATTTCTAAATGACAATAAAGTTTGTTTGACTTGACTTTATTTACTAATTGTGTTGTCATCGCAGCAGATTTTAACTTTCCAAATATATAATACTCATATAAGGTTGATAATACTCATATACGGTATGAGTAGCCTGCATAGTATGTAAAACAAAGCTTTTCTTTGTGTATTGCTATTTGTGACTATAATAAATTAATATTCCCTTATTCCCCATAATTTAGAGGGCCCATTAATGTACCAACCAATAAGCTTTTGGAACGTGGATGGCTGGAGCACCCGGTTTGTCCCATCTCTTTGTCCCCAATGTGTCAAGAAAACATCAGTGAGATGGCACTACTGGATGAAAGTTTTGCATGTGTAGTTCTGGCTGTGAAGGCCATCAACGGTCTTGATTTTTGACAGAAAAGGACTCCCATGCAATATACAGTATAAAAAGAATAACAACTACAATTCCCCAAAATAAAAAACATGTTCTGAATCCTTAAAGTAATAATCGTTAAGATTATTATGTTATATTATGAGAAGTGTGCATCAAAGAATGGAGGAAACAGATTTGATAAAAACTTTCAAAAGAAATACATGAAACGGCAAACTTTACAAGGGCTGTGTGGAAGGAGCAGAGGCAAGGGGATAAAAAGGAAGGATCCATCAAAAGGCAGTGTGGATGCGACAAACCACCTTCTTCGCTGTAGGTCTCTGTAATTCTTTTGTTTACAGGATCGTTTCTTCATCACTTGATAGAAATGCAAGTTACGATGACAGATTTTAAAAAAAGCCAGTGGTGGGTAACACACAGCCAAAGCACCGTAAAGGAAGGATCAAATGATGTGGTATGATAGCATGCCACATGCTTAAGAGTCACGCACAGCATTCCCAACTGCAGGAACGGCTGTGTTATGTCTCAGGAACTGAGGGACGTGCCTAAAATTACAATTAGTTTAAAGCCATTCCACTCAACTAATCTCTGCAAATATTTTTGCACAATACTCTTTCTGTCAACCTGAATAACCTAACCATTTCAGCGTTTCCTTTCTCCCTCATGTATTAATCCAGTTTTCCATGAAATGCCTCCATTATTCCCTGTGGCAGTGAGTTCCATCTCATCATTCCTTGGGGGGTGGGGTGCAGCTTCTCCTGAATTCACTCAATGGCCTCCAAAGGCAATTGTATCAATACCAATGTCAGTTGTGACCAAGTTGTAATGGACTGCAAACCTGTAACATTCTGTAAACACAAATATTGACAGAGAAACAATGCTTTGTCAATAAGACTTGCATTAAAGGCCCACTTTATTGAACCAGTGCTCAGCTGCAGCATTGCTCATGTTGGGAGTAGTATAAACACGGGCACCATATGGCATCTAATCCCATGGGATGCAATCTCAGCAGTTTTAAGTACAGATGTACATTTAGATACTTTACCTTCCACTCAGCGTGGAATTAAAGGGCACCACATGAATTCCCAAGGGACCGCCATCTCCAGGAAACTCTACCTTCTTTGTCAAATCACTGCCAAAAAGAAGATGGATGAGGTTACACTCAAGAACAGCTGGGTCTTGACAAAACATCGTTTTTTAACCCATTAGACCAAATAAGTAAACAGAGTTGGCTGACTGGATTATAATGCATCTGCCAGAGTCTGATGGACATTTGAGGAAATACATGCAAACAAGCCAAACGCAAATAAACAAAACAATGATTGTTCTTGCTATAACTGGGAGAATACAGCCAATACTGTAAAATGGCTATAATTAATACTACAGTTTGGTCGTCAGAAGCCAAGAACATGTATGTTGATACAGGGGATTAAGTTTCCTCACAATACAGAAATGTAATGCCAATGCAGTGAATGTGGGTGGAGTGGGTGCGTGAAGGGGAAAAAGTGAGTAAGAAAATCAGGTTAAGTACACAATTGTTCACATTTACGGCAAAAAGCATGACCATCAATGCAAAAATAATTTAAAATTTCAAACTGTGAAGAGGCCAAAATAGAAAACATACATTCTCTGATAGATTATTTTTCCATAGCTCTCAAGTGATTATTCTGCAGATGTGCATCACAATCCTCCCATCTGTCCTTTAGATGGATATGCTCACCCACAAAAACATCAGTCTACACTTGTACAAAATCAAAACAATTTGAGATGCTGGAGAATATGTTTTCATTAGCATGCATACCCCTGGCCTATCACAACAGGAAAAGTTTATTGAGATCATCTGATCTTCACTTAAAATATCCAACAAGGCATTACAGAGAATTTCCAGTACATTTACTACACAATGAAAAAGGTAGGACTTACAATGGAAATGAACATCTTATACCATGACGCCACAGGTGAAAACACTACAGATCCTCCCAAGGTTATAAACACCCAATATATAAGATCGTATATAAGATCAAGCATATGGGGGAAACAGCGATGGATGAGGATGGATTTGCCAGCTACTATGGCTGTAGGCATCTTCTACTAGTTGGAATTGTGGCATTCTGTATGCCATATCTCCCCAGCTGCTCCCAATCATAGCCAGAAGAATCAGGATGGAATAAATAGGAACTGCAAATGCTGGTTTACACTAAAGATATACACAAAATGTTGGAGCCGGTCAGGCAGCATCACTGGGGAAAATGGATAGGTGATGTTTGGTAAGTTGTAATTTTTTGTAAGTTTACTCTATTGCCCTGTCCCAACAATCCTAGGTTCATAACTGATTAGGAATCTTTCCACTTCAGCATTGAAGGTGCCACATAGAAGGTGACAAGGAGTTCCAAAAATGCACAGTCCAACAAGAGAAGAAATCCCCTGCATCTCAGTCATAAATGGACATCCCCTTATTCTGCGACCTTGTCCTGTGTTTCTGGACTCTTCTCATGTAAGGAAACATCCTATGAGCATTTAACCTGTCTAATCCCCTAAAGGGTCTGACCCACTTAATCTATTTTTTAGGCGACTACAGGCGACCTGGCTGTCGCCACATGGTCGCTGGGATGTCGCCTGTATGGTTGTGAGTAGTCTCCTCATTCGCCCAAAGAGTCGTAGCGTCTTTCTGGTTGCTGCTGGATTTTCAACATGTTGAAACATTTTCGAAGACAGTCAGCGACAGTAGGTTTGACGCCAATGAGCGTAACTTCTCCTGACGTAGGTGCTGATGTAGTTGTCACCAGGTTAACGTAGGTTGTCGCCAGGTGACGTAGGTTGTCACCAGTTCTGGCTTCTTTTAGTTTTGTTCCCCACACAGTTGCTGGCAGTCGCCTAGAAATAGCCTAAATGGGACAGGCCCTTAAGAATCTTACATGTTTCAATAAGATCAGCTCTCAATCTAAACTGAGTACCACTTCTTTTAATCTTTCCTGATGGCCAAATCTATTCACACCCAGAATCATCCCAGTGAATGGATTCCTATAAAATATATTTTCAAAAATAAGGGTACAAAACAATTCATAGTACGCTATAAACATAGTCTGACTGGTGCGTTTTACAGGTGCAGTAACACCTCTCTATTCTATGCTCCAACCAGGCACGTGTCGTGAGTAATTACTCAGGGTAGGCAGCCAGTCGGCATTTAAAAAAAAATCTTAAACCGCGCATGCGTAGATTGTTCTCCCCTCCCTAAAAATAAAAAATAAAAATAAGTAACAATTCAATTTGCCCAAGGCTTCCAAATCTCCTTCATTTTGAATTACTGAATGGGTGGGGGTTGGAGAATGAGGGCAGGTGGTGAGATGGTGGGAAAAATGGGAGCACAACGGGACAAGTTGAATCAGTTGTCATCTTATTGAATGACAATACTTGTTCAAGGGACCAATTGGGAGGAGAGCTCCTTTCACAGCGGAGAGTCTAGCCAGGAGTTAAAGTTGCAGGGAGGGCAGGAGTGTTGAGAAGGAGGGGGTCGGGGATCATGCCAGTAACTGACTCGCTCACCACTGCCGTGGCGCTCTGGGCACGGAGCCACCGCTCCAGTACAGGGCCGGACTTGCTCGTTGTTTCTGCGTCTTTTGAATAACAGGGGGGTGGGGGGGAGGAGTCGAGGGGTGGTGACGTCACTCGCAGTGAGAGAAATAACGGTGCATGGAGCAGGCCCATTGCGACGTTATCAGCGAAAGACAGCCGTTTTAAAATTCATATTTTTGTCATATTTTTAAACATTTTCAGTAATGTCGAGAAAGAAAGCTGCAGCATCTCACACACACACTAACCACCCCCCACACACACTAAGCAGAGGGCTGAGAGAGGGAGGGCTGAGAGAAGGAGGGCAGAGAGAGGGAGGGCAGAGTGAGGGAGGGCAGAGAGAGGGAGGGCAGAGAGAGGGAGGGCAGAGAGAGGGAGGGCAGAGAGAGGGAGGGCAGAGAGAGGGAGGGCAGAGAGATAGGATCCGACCCGAGGACCTGACCCGACAGCTCGGTCCCGTCCCCTCCTCAAGGGCAGAGAGCGGGGACGTGGACTTGGAGAGAGGGGCGGGCCCGACTTGCTCGTTCTTTCTTCGTCTTTTGGAACTGGGGTTGGGCAGAGTCTTGAATAATGGCGGGGGGGGGGGGGGGAAGAGGGAGAGGTCAGGAGGTGACGTCACTCGTGAGGAAGAAGGGCATGCAGCCATTATGATGTCATCAGCGAAAGACAGTTGTTTTTAAATTCAAAGTTTTGTCAGATTTTTGAACATTTTCATTAATAACTTGAGAAATAACATTTTCAGATAAGGACATTTTCAGATAAGGAGATTTTGGACTCCACGGGAAAAATCTCCACCGGAATATGTAAAAAAATTACCATTAGCACATTGTTTTTTCGCGAAGATGTGATTATACACAAACACACAAATAAATACACATCCAAGATCAGAGTTTTAAATATATAGATATGGATATGATAAAGATGAGGTGAAAAGAACTGGATGCAGAACAAACTTGATTTAAACTGTCTTGCCAATAAATTACAATCTATACAGGGATTTCCCCTTTGCCTGTCTATGACATACTATGATACCCATTTTGTGCACTGGAATAGGGTCTTGACCCGAAACGTCATCCATTCCTGCTATCCAGAAATGCTGCCTGTCCCACTGAGTTACTCCAGCATTTTGTGTCAATCTTCTGTGTAAACCAGCATCTGCAGTTCCTTCCTAGGCACTGGAATGTTGGTATGGATTATCTGGAATGCAAATGAAACCTGCAGCTTTCTGACTAAAATATATGATGCACCACTTCTCGGTCATGATGTTGCTTTATGTCTCTGAATATAAGGCTATTCAATTATTAGATTTATAACATGCAGGTTGGATCCAGACCTCAGCCAATGTTCAAACCTGCACACACTTGGCTTTAAATTTTCCTATTAACACTAGTATGCAAGACCTCATATTCATATTTTCTTTCCAGAAACCCCATGAAAATTGAAGCATATATCTGTTTTCATTTAATTGAAAGCACTATGAAGAGCAACGCTGTTCAACCTTTGATGTTAGACAACAGCATGCAGATATTTCAAATCATTGGGCATCTGAGATAAACAAGAACAAATTTCTCCTGCAACATGCTAAGAAATCAGATGGTAGAGTGGAGAGTTAATTTTCACACAGCAAGTTGTTGTGATTTGTAATGTGTTGCATGAAAGGGTGACAAAAACAAATCGAACAGCAACTTTCAAAAGGTAATTGGATAGGTACTGAAAAATGAAAAAAAAATGCCAAGCTATGGGGAGATGGGAGAATGGGAATAATCGTATTGCTCTTTCAAGGAACAGATATAGACATCTAGAATCAATGGCCACCTACAGTTCTGGGAATCATTGGGTTTGCAAAGCAGAAGGCTATCAATGACTACATGACTTGAGACACATATGTTTCACAGCATGTGTGCTTAAAAACCAACAAGATTGCCTTCCACTTGCAACCTTTTTCTTCTTCTTCCAGTCTCAAAATGGGAACAGTTTACAGTGGCTAGCAAATGTTTTCATAGCCCTTGAGCTTTTACACATTTTGTGACGTTACAATCACAAACGTAAATGTTTTTTATTGGGATTTTATGTGATAGACCAACACAAAGTGGTGCATAATTGTGAAGTGGAAGGAAAATGATGCATGGTTTCCAAAATTTATTACAAATAAAAAACTGAAAAGTGTGGCGTGCAAAAGTATTCAGCCCCCTGAGTCAATACTTTGTAGAACCACCTTTTGCTGCAATTACAGCTGCAAGTCTTTTGGGGTATGTCTCTACCAGCTTTGCACATCTAGAGACTGAATTTTTTGCCCATTCTTCTTTGCAAAATAGCTCAAGCTCAGTCAGATTGGATGGAGAGCGTCTGTGAACAGCAATTTTTAAGTCTTGCCAGAGATCCTCAATTGGATTTAGGTCTGGACTTTGACTGGGCCATTCTAACACATTAATATGCTTTGATCTAAACTATTACATTGTAGCTCTGGCTGTATGTTTAGGGTCGTAGTCCTGCTGGAAGGTGAACCTCCGCCCCAGTCTCAAGTCTTTTGCAGACTCTAACAGGATTTCTTCCAAGATTGCCCTGTATTTGGCTCCATCCATCTTCCCATCAACTCTGACCAGCTTCCCTGTCGCTGCTGAAGAAAAGCATCCCCACAGCATGATGCTGCCACCACCATGTTTCACAGTGGGGATGGTGTGTGCAGGGTGATGTGCAGTGTTAGTTTTCTGCCACACATAGCGTTTTGCATTTAGGCCAAAAACTTTTGGTCTCATCAGAGCAGAGTACCTTCCTCCACATGTTTGCTGCGTCCGCCAAATGGCTTGTGGCAAACTGCAAACGGGACTTCTTATGGCTTTGTATCAACAATGGCTTTCTTCTTGCCACTCTTCCATAAAGGCCCGATTTGTGGAGTGCATGACTAATAGTTGTCCTGTGGACAGATTCTCCCACCTGAGCTGTGGATCTCTGCAGCTCCTCCAGAATTACCATGGGCCTCTTGGCTGCCTCTCTGATCAATGTTCTCCTTGCCCGGCCTGTCAGTTTGGGTGGACGGCCATGTCTTGGGTAGGTTTGCAGTTGTGCCATACTCTTTCCATTTTCGGATGATGGATTGAACAGTGCTCCGTGAGATGTTCAAAGCTTGGGATATTTTTTTATAACCTAACCCTGCTTTAAACTTCTCCACAACTTTATCCCTGACCTGTCTGGTGTGTTCATTGGGCTTCATGATGCTGTTTGTTCACTAATGTTCTCTAACAAACCTCTGAGGCCTTCACAGAACAGCTGTATTTATACTGAGATTAGATTACACACAAGAGGACTCTATTTACTAATTAGGTGACTTCTGAAGGCAATTGGTTGCACTGGATTTTATTTAGGTGTATCAGAGTAAAGGGGGCTGAATACTTTTGCACGCCACACTTTTCAGTGTTGTATTCGTAAAAAAATTTGAAAACCATGTATAATTTTCCCTCCACTTCACAATTATGCGCCACTTTGTGTTGGTCGATCACATAAAATCCCAATAAAATACATTTACGTTTGGGGTTGCAACGTGACAAAATGTGGAAAAGTTCAAGGGGTATGAAAACTTTTGCAAGCCACTGTATGTCTGCACCAAGACATAAAAACAGAAAAAGCTGAAAAATTCAGCATGCATGGTAGCATCTGTGGAAAGAGACAATATTTCAGTTCCAAAACAGAGGAAAGATACAAGCAAACATCTTGCCACTGCAACTGCAATTGTTGCCCTCTAGAACTGAACATCTCTGCCCTTAAGAAAATCCTTAAAACTTGCCCCCTTTTTGATTTTATCCAAATGTTATGTTATCCAGTGTCAAATTATTTGATCTTTCTCCTGGGAAGAAATTTTGAATATTTTTAAAATCACGTTAAAGGCGTTGTATCATTTCAAGATGTTGTACAATAATTTACTCTTTCTCCCTCCCTGACATTAGGCTGATACAAAAAGGGACACTGAATGCAAGAAATTTAAAAGGATAGATTAACTAAGGACAATCCTGGTGAAGCTTTCACGGCCCCGCAGACATGCAATTGTGGAAAAAACAGAAATAGAAAAAATAAATCCAAAATATTTCTTAAGGGCCTCGACCTGAAACCATTCTCTCCAGAGATGCTGCCTGTCCCATTGAGTTACTCCAGCGTTTGGTGTCTACCTTAGAAAGATTTCTGATCTAGAGGAGTCAGAAACATAAAAACAAACAGCAAGGAGTTATGATAAAGGAGCAATTGATAGCTTGCTGCCTGACAGGAAATGTAAATTTATTGGTTTATTTTCCTCACAAGGAAATGGAGGAAGATAAGGAGATGCGCCACACTTCCCGAAGAGATAAGCTGTCCCACTTCAAGGTTCAATGATGGGGTGGTGGTGGACATGGGTGGGGAAGACTCTTACGTAAATACAATTGTTTGAGCCGGATGCGCTTGGGTATCAGGAATGTAATTCCTAAGATAGATTATAAGCATCATTTTATGATGGTTGAAGTGGTGGCTTCCATTTTGTGATGGAAATAAAGTGGATAAAGTCTTGCTTTTGTTTTGTGTTTTCTCACCACATTATTCTTTAGATATTTGTTCATGCACTGTGTGGCTAACTGGTCTAATGTGCTGGTTCACTGAAGAAAAGTCAGGATTGCATTTTCTAATACAAAAATGTATTTTACATTATTGGCTATGAAATACACTGTCCCAAATACACTGCCAATAAAGTATTTCTTGAAATATGGAGCTACTGTTAAAATTGAGAAAACATGGCAGTTAACTTACACACAGCAAGCCTGCACAAAAACAAATGTAAATATGTCCAGATAACTAATTTTAGTATTGATAAGGGAGGGATAAATTTGGTCACGGTACAGAGGAATACTGAGCATTTGATAGCTCTGGGCCTGTACTCGCGAGAGTTTAGAAGGATGAGAGGGATGTCACTGAAACCTACAGAATAATAAAATGCCAAGATAGAATGATGTGGAGAGGATATTTCCAGTTACGGGAGAGTCTAGGTCCACAGGGCACAGCCTCAGGAGAAAAAGACGTTTCTTTAGAGTGGAATTTAGGAGGAATTTCTTTAGCCAGAGGGTCTAATTCATCGCCACAGACTACTGTGGAAGCCAAACTATTGTTCAAGTTCAAGTTCAAGTTACATTTATTGTCACATGCACCATTGGTACAGTGAGATTTGTGTTACCATACAGCCATACGAATAAAAATAACACAATACACGATAGAATTTGAACCCTCCGCAGTCGCCACTATGGATGGCCTGATGTACAGATCCTCTTGCCGGAATGATCAGAACTCTGGCGTTGGAACGGAAGAACACATTTGGAGGCTTGCAGTTTCCGAATCGGCTGCTTCCTGCCAGAGACCACAGCTTCCGAAGTCCACAGACCGACCTGGACGGAGCTCCAACACTGACGATCCCCAGCAAGGAATCGCCGCCGCCCCGCGATGTTAAAGTCAGCGCCACTCCCGTGGCTAGAAGCCCCGCAGGCCACAGCTCCACGGTGTTAACAAGCAGGCCCAACACTCCAGAGCTCCAACACTGCTCCGTGATGGTAATTCAGCACTGCGCCTGCTGCTGAAGCTCTGGTCCGGCCTCAGGTAGGAAAGGCGGCGCCAATCCAGTTGGTAGGCCGTGGGGGGGGGGGGGGGGGGTGAAGATGTGACCCAGAGAAAAGACACAGCTCTGTCTAGGCAAGTGAATGGGAAACGGTTTCCCCCTATTCCCCCCATCACCTCCCACATGAAAAAGACTAAGAAACCTTTAGAACATATTTTTAGACACACAAAAAATAACAAAAAGGGTGAAAGGACCAACAGCTACTGGTGAGGCTGCCACTACGATGGCGCCACCCAATGCTATTTTTAAAGCTGGATTGATAGGTTTTTGATTAGTAAGGACGTCACGCCTTATGGGGAGAAGGCAGGAGAATGGGGTTGAGAGGAAAAAATAGATCAGCCATGATCAAAAGGGCAGGGCAGACTCGATAAGCCGAATGGCCTAATTCTGCTCCTATGTCTTATGGTAAAACTCCATGCACTTCTTCAAAATACTGCCAGTATTGTATGGGAGAGTAGATGATGCCTCAGTAGAGCACTTCATCCAGTAGACTTGACATCAGCAGTGATAGTGCTACTAGCTCTTTAATTGCTTTCACCACTACAATACCACTTCCTCCTCCATCACCCACCAGATGACTCTGGGATGCAGTGTGGGAATTGGGGCTTATACATTTTTTAATAGTAAAATTATCTATAACCCTGCAGAAAGATAACAGGCAAGAAGATTAGAAACTATACAGGAAATAATTATGACATGTTCAATGTTCGTCTAGAGACAGAACCCATCATGGTATCAGTTGACTGCCCTACCTTAAAGTGCTTTTTGGATGCGTGACTGGTGGTGTCGGAAGATCTGATCTTACATCATCTGTAGGTGTCCAGTTTGGTCTCTGCAAATTTAAAAGCGATAAATGGTGATTCAAAAATTCCTTCAGATCGTCAGTAGGGGCAATGCATCAACCCAGCGGATATTGTTAAACTCTTACCACTTTTCCAGGTGTACATTGCTCTGAAATATATCTCTATACTCCACTTAGGGAATCAAAAATCAATGCTGAGTTCAATAAATTAAAAAAACAGGCATCTTAGAATCACATAGCACAAGTATTTCAATTGATTATTTAGCCTAGGCCAGAAAATACATTGATTTGACTCAACATTTAGCAAATCCATTACTATGACTGCATTCTGAGTGCAAACCATTATATATATTATACCATTCACTCTCTCTTTACAAGTTCTTACAAAAGCAATGATATAAAGTCTGAAAATGTAATTAAATGTCTGTGTTGTTTTTTATAATAAGCTTTAAAATCAGCCTTGAATTTCATGAAATGATCAAGACTCATACAGACTAGAGCCTAAAGCCAATCCAACCTGTCTATTTCAATGAGATGAAGTAGTCAATTTACCTGTTGCTGAAACTAGCACTAATACAAAATCTTTTTTTATTATTGGAAAGTCAATGCTTTTAAAAACAAGCTTACAAGTATTATTTGTATGGCACCTTTGATAGATTCTATCGACCCTTTGCAAATGTTAATTAGTCAACTGTTTCTCAAGAAGGAATGTTAATTTAATTACCAGAAAAGGTTTTGTATATATTAGGTTGCAAAATACCTATGAAGGCAAACTCTGATGCAACCAGTGAAATTAAACTGCTGAACAAAATAAACTCCAAAGATGTACAGGTTGGTAGGTTAATTGGCTTGGTATAAATGTAAATTGTCCCTAGGATAGGGTTAGTGTGTGGGGATCACAGGTCGGCAAAGACTCAGTGGGCCGAAGGGCCTGTTTCCGCGCTGTATCTCCAAACTAAAATTTAAAAAACTAAACAGAAAATGACCTGGATGTTTTGTGCAAACACATACTCAAAAGGGAGAAGAGCCATTTTGGTCTCCATTACAAAGCTCCAATTCTGAGGCACCTGCTTCAATCTTCTCTCAAGAATGGGAACTGGATTGTTCACCAACAATGATGTTCATCCTGTTGATAAAGGCAGGTTGGATTGCATTTATGCCGCGGTATCAGCACCAAACCTAATCCTTCAATGGAATTCACAGCATTATAGAAAAAGACACAACAATAAATGCTTAGTTCCATTTAAGTTCTATTCACCTTCAACTAAAGGCTCTCTGATCTAAAAAACAAAGAACCCAGCTGAAAGAACCCAGCAGCCTGTTACCAACTGTGGAGGGAATGGAGACGTTTCAGGTCAGGACGCTTCCATTCTCTCCACAGATGTTGCTTGACTCTTTGAATTCCTCCAATATTTTCCTCCTTTGTTTTTTGCTCAAAATTATGACATCTGCAGTTTCTTGTGGCTCGTGAACCCACATTATCTTCTTTTCAAGTTCTCCATATCCCCACGCCTACTACTGACCCCTGCAACCTTCCCTGGCTAAATAACTATTTGCATTGATAGTCACTTCATCATTCCCAAATTTAATCATGCTAACTCAGGCAGACCTTTTTCAAGTCTGCGTAGATAGATAGGAGAAGAATCCCTGTGGAGTTTTTTTGTGGCATATGAGAGACAAAGAAAAAGAGGTGACTGATGGGAATACTTTGACAGCCAGCATCATCTTGATGGGTCTAATGGCCTGCTGTGTCATCTGAAAATAGGAGACATATGAGAAGTATAACAGACCTTTATCCAAGTTTGTCAAAGAGCGACCAGATTTTGTTTGTGTCATAAGGAATCAAAAGCAATTGTAAAGTCAAGGAGTTGAAGTTGCATTGCTAACAAACCATAATGACATTGTAAAAATAAATAAACCAGATAATAAGCTGATGTGAATGGGCAATTACCTGTATAACATGTAAAGCAGATCAGTGATGGTTACGATCTGCTGGGTCTGATTGCTTGAAGCCTACATTATTTTACTTGTGAATGAGTTTCCAGTTTGTAGTAATGGATTCTGGTTTGAGGCAATGAATTTCGCACATTCGGGGACACTTATGTTCTGATTCAAAAGGTCACAAGTTCAAGCTTCACAGGAGATCTGGGCTTCACAGGCCAACAACATTGCTGTTGGAGTGCTCCCCCGGTCAAAGGTGTTGGACTCAAGGAAAGCAGACTGTCTTTCCGATTAAAGGGATGATAGCAGCGCTTAAAAGAGTTCTCCCATCTTCAGACCTATTGTTTATTCCTCAGGAAACATCACTAACACAATTATGTGATCATTATTTCATTGCTATTTGCTTTGCACAAATTGTCTCCCTTGTTCCTTCAAACAGTAATTAAATGTTAGTGGCTAAGATGCCTGGAGGTCGCAAAAGCACTATGCAAATATGTCTTCTTTGTCGAAACACTTATGCACACATTTATATATTTCAAATTACTACAGATACAAAATAATGTTTGATCACAATTTAAGCATTGGTCAGATATAACAAGTACTATTACATCAAAATAAATAACTTGGTAGGCTTATTAGCTTGCATATAAACAGATCTTTGTGTACTTGGGCTGAGAACTTCACAATGTGCTTCACAGGATGCAATTAAATAACATCTGATACCAAGCCACATAAGGCGGAAAGGCTATGTTGCAACAATAAAGAACAGGTATTTGGATTTAAGAAGGGATTTTAAAGCTTAAGGCTCAGCAAAGAAAAAACAACTGTCAGCATATGCAGAAATTGAAGTGGTATATCTAGATAGAACTGGAGAAATACAGATATCTCAAAAAAGATGTGATAGTGGAGGAAGCTATAGAGATTGAGAAGGCCAGCATGGTGAGCTTGGAAAACAAGGATATGAATTTGCAATCAAGGCGACCCTCAAAGATTGCTCGAGGCAGGAACAGACCCTTCATGACTGTTGTACTGATTGGTACAATGTAGTAATCATTTCTTAGTGATTTATTTCACAGCTCATCTTCACAATGAGAAATAAAGTCACAATTTACAAAACAGCACAGCTGAATGCAGGATTGAAGTTGATGGCCTTTGGTTGAAAACTGAAGTCAGTACAAAGTCATTAAAATTAGAGAAAAGAAGTACCCTTGTTTGCTGTTAAAAGGGCCTCAAAGGCACTTAGTTAAAATATTGACCATGGGAGGCTGCCAGACCAGGCTATGTTGGCCAACACTGTCACCATTTGAAACATGAAGCTACCAAACAGATCAAAGCCAATCACAGACCCAGTGTTGCTTCCAGTAAAAAGTACATCAGTGTTATCGGAAGTAGCAACATAAGTGAGAAACAACAGGCCAGCCTGAGGGTTTTTTTTAGTGCAAATGTAATACATATGCACAAGGAATTGCCAAAATTCAGAACTGCCAATATCTGAGATGGGAATCCAAACTGGCACTTCAGAATGTTTATCCATTTCTTTCTGAGAATGTTGTATAGAACAGTGATGTTCTGTTCTCACTCAGCTCATCTATGACTGCACTCAAAATAGATGACTTCAGACCTAACAATTTGTTTTGAACATGCATGGCTCCAGTGATACCCACAGTAATAGGAACCAGTTTTCCCAAAGCTGAAAACAACCCACGTATTTTTTTAATTAAAAAGGAGAGTCAAGAGACTGCAGGTGTTGGAATCGTGAACAAAAAGCAGAGTACTGGAGCAACTCAGCAGGGCTGACAGAATACGTAGAGGGAAATGGGCAAATGCAATTCAGGTTGGGACCCATCTTTTGACTGATGGGAGTAGAGGGGGAGAAAGATGGGAAAAGGAGGTGGTTGTGAGCAAAGCGCCACCAGCTGATATATGGGTACCGGTGACGGGGATTGCTTGGCAGATAGGTGGAGATAGTGATAAAGGATAGAGGTGAAATGTAAAGTGAAATATAAAACAGGAGAAATGGAGGACGGGGAAGGGGGGGGGGGGGGGAGAAAGTGGTATAAAAGGGAAATAGGGGACTTGGAATAGGAATGTAAAAGGAGCGAAGCAACAGCATAACTGGGGTGCAGTTAAAAAGTTGTGGACACAATGGGGGGACTGGGAATGAGAAGAGGGGTTGGGTGGTATTACTTGAAATTGAAAAATTCAATAATGATGCTGTGGGGTTGTAGACTACACAACAGAATATGAGGTGCTGCTCTTCCAGTTTGCATGTGCCCCATTGTGGCAATGGAGTAGGACAGAATGTTCAGGATGGGAATGGGAATGGGAATTAAAATGGTTAGCAATCAGGAGATCCAACAGACGTAGACTTAGTGGGCCAAAGGGCTTGTTTCCATGCTACTTCTCTGAACTAAACTAAACAAAACAAAACTAACGGTGAAGCTAATGATATCAAAGAGTTCTGCACGTGTTGATGTAATGGAAAAGAGTTAGGAAATGGTGCCGACGTTAGGAACAAGGACTGGGAAAGAATAATATATTCCAAAGAATGATCCTTGAGTAGTGGAAGACAAGAGAATGGAGAGGCATAGTGAGATGCACATCAAGATTTTGTGAGCAGGGAAAGGATTATGGATGGCAGGGAAAACATATTGAAATATTGAGACGTAGTCTTGGAGGTGTTTACACAAAAATGTAAATAATAAAATTTGGAATTCTGGACACCAATAGCTGGAGAGCATAGGAGCAAACACCTCTGGAGATATTGAAAGCAGAAAAGAAGATTTCAGGTCTCTGGGGCAGATGTGGACGAGCATGTGCCAGTGAGAGTTGCAGGCATTTTCTCCCAAGCAATCTTATCCATCTGGATCAGGGCCGGATTTAGATGAAGAGAGGCCCTAGGCTATTCCACTTGTGAGGCCCTTTCCAATCCCCCACCCCCACGACTAGAGGAAGATGGTTCACCAGATCGAAACCAATTTGCAGCCAAAGTGGTCAATGAGATAAGGGGCTGGAAAGCAGCGCTTTTTTATTTATTTATTGCCAGTGCTAGTGTCGAGTTATCAGTTTAAAACACTATTATTCGGAAATGGAGGGCAAGGAAAATTACTGAAGGGTTGTTTAGAGACTACAGTGCGTTTTGACAGCATATGTAAGACAGGCCTATGACAGTGTCAAAAATATTATACACCTTGCAGGGCTCTCGCAACTTCTTTTCTCTGTTGTCAGCCGTGTAACCTTGGCAGCTTTTTAGGTTGCCGAATGACAGTTTAGGTGGTCATTTAAGACAGCTTGCATGACGCGTGCAATAAACTGCTCAGACGAAGTGCTTAGTTACCAGTCGGAATTATGCTCAATGAAGCATGCACATATTATTTCTGCTTCAAATAAAGTCACAAACTAAACATATTCACCAATCAAGATATGATATATACACCAATGACATGCAGCAAAATTATAATACAGTATCTCAACTCTTTTTACACGTTGCAATGAATGCAATTTCTATTATTACTTTCCACTTCCAAACAAAAATGTGATTGGATTATTCAGCGTACGATCAATCTCGGTGAGACCAAGCGCAGGCTTGGCGATCGCTTCGTACAGCACCTCCACTCAGTTCGCAATAACCAACCTGATCTCCCGGTGGCTCAACACTTCAACTCCCCCTCCCTTTCCAAATCCAACCTTTCTGTCCTGGGCCTCCTCCATGGCCAGAGTGAGGACCACCGCATATTGGAAGAGCAGCACCTCATATTTGTTTGGGTAGTTTACATTCCAGCAGTATGAACATTGGCTTCTCTAATTTCAGGTAGTTCTTGCTTTCTCCCTCCTTCCCCTCCCATTCCCAGCTCTCCCACAGCCTACTGTCTCCACCTCTTCCTCTCTTTTTCCTGTCCCCCCCCCCCGCCATCAATCTGAAGAAGGGTCTCGACCCGAAACGTCGCCTATTCCTTTGCTCCATAGATGCTGCCTTACCCGCTGATTTTCTACAGCTTTTTTGTCTACCAATGGGGTCCTACCACTGGCCACATCTTCCCATCTCATCCCCAGTTGGCTTTCTGCAGAGATCGCTCCCTCCGTAACTCCCTGGTCAATTCATCCCTTCCCACCCAAACCACCCCCTCTCTTGGTACTTTCCCTTGCAACCGCAGGAAATGCTACACTTGTCGCTTTATCACCCCCCTTGGCTCCGTTCAAGGACCCAAGCAGTCTTTCCAGGTGCAGCAGAGGTTCACCTGCACCTCCTCCAACCTCATCTATTGCATCCACTGCTCTAGGTGTCAGCTGCTCTACATCGGTGAAACCAAGCATAGGCTTGGCAATCGCTTCGCCCAACACCTCCACTCGGTTCGCAATAACCAACCTGATCTCTCGGTGGCTCAGCACTTCAACTTCCCCTCTCATTCTGAATCCGACCTTTCTGTCCTGGGCCTCTTCCATGGCCAGAGTGAGGTCCTCCGTAAATTGGAGGAGCAGCAGCTCATATTTCGCTTGGGCAGTTTACACCCCAGTGGTATGAACATTGACTTCTACAATTTCAGGTAGTCCCTGCTTTCTCCTCCCCTTCCCAGCTCTCCCTCAGCCCACCTCTTCCTTTCTTCTTCCCGTCACCCCCACCCGCACATCAGTCTGAAGAAGGGTCTCGACCCGAAACGTCGCCTATTTCCGTCGCTCCATAGATGCTGCCTCACCCGCTGTGTTTCTCCAGCATTTTTGTCTACCCATTCACACAAGTTCTGTTATCCCACTTTCCTCACCCACTCCCTACATATTAGGGGCAACTTTACAGAGACAAGTTAACCTACAAAGCCAATGCATCTTTGGGATGTGGGAGGAAACCCACACGCTTGCAGGGAGAATGTGCAAATTCAACACAGACAGTGACCGCGGACAGGATCGAACACAGATCTCTGGCGTGTGAGGCAGCAAGTCTACCAGCTGTGCCACTATATTTTGTTTTCCAACACACAAAAAAATATACGTTGATAACTTTGGTTACAAAAAAATGAAAATATCCATAATGAAAATAAAATCTCCAAGTGATGCTATGTCCCTCTTTACAGCTACTGTATGTTTTAATTCAGTTCAAGACTATGGGGCAGTACATTGGCCATAAAGTTGCTGCCTAAAAGGGCCAGAGACCTGGAATTGAACCTGAATATGGGTACTGTCTGTATGGAGTTTGCTCCTTTTCCCTTTGATCGCATGGGTTTTCTCCGGGTGCTCTTGTTTACTTCCACATTCCAAAGGTGTGCAGGAAACTATTTCAGAACCAACCCAAAACTTAATATTTTCCTTTCTTCCAGAGATTCTGTTAGACCTGTTGAGTTACTCCAGCTTTTTGTGTCTATCTTCAGTTTAAACCAGCATCTGCAGTTCCTTCCTAAGCACACAATGCTATCCGATAGAACTTTATTAATCTCAGGAGGGAAATTGTGTGTACGTGTGGATATATATATAATTATATATTCATATATAAATATACACCATTTTGTTTTCTCATTTATAACATTGTTTACAGAGTGCTATGTTTACATATTCTGTTGTGTTGCTGCAAATAAGGATTTAATTGTTCTAACTGGGACGTGAGAGAATAAAACACTCTTGACTTGCGTCGCTAATGTGTTGGATAGAACTAGTGTACAGGTGATCGGTGGTCTTCGTGGACTCGGTAGGCCGAAGGGCCTGTTTCCACGCTGTATCTTTAAATTAAACTAAAAACACTAAAACCAGAGGGAGTCTAAAGAAGGGTCTCTACCCGAAATGTTACCCAATTTCTTCTATCCAGAGTTGCTGGCTGCTCAATGGAGTTCCCCCACACAATTAAAGCATGGAATAGTTATCCAACCAGGCGCAACTAAATTTAAGGTAGCTCTTTTTTCCCCCAAGAACCCTTTTTTGCTTAAGTCAAGAGTCAAGAAAGTTTTATTGTCCTGTGTCCCAGATAGGACAATAAAATTCTTGCTTGCTGCAGCACAACAGAATGTGTAAACATAATACAGAACAGGAGATAAAAGTTCAGTGCGATTATATACCATAGACTATATATATACACAATAAATAAACAGCTAAAATGCAATAGGCTGTTATTGTTCAGAGTTTGGTGATGGACCCACCACCACCTCCAGTTTAAATTCCATTTAGAATATTTTTGGAGGACCAGGAAACCAGAAGCAAGAGTTACTCCAGGGAGTTATTCCAGCTCCAGGGAGTGATTCTGCGTTGGTTTTCAGCGGTCACGGCGAGCCAGCGACCGGACAGCAATGGTGGCTAGATCTCCCACAATTCAAAGCGAGAGAGAAAGTGCCGGGCGCCGACCAGTTGCCATGGCAGTGCGCATGTGCAGGGCGGCCGATGATGTGCTGGCCGTGGTTGTGCGCATGTGAAGGGGAAGCATGTGCTGGCCGTAGCAGTGCGCATGTGCAAGGCGGCCGGCCATGCCGGCGGATGAGGAGCGAGCGGAGAGCAGAGAGCCGGCGGCCCGGACACGGATACGGACGGCGGGGAGACGGAGAGTGACAGAGAGAGAGAGATAGAGAGGAGGGCCCACTCAGAGTTGAACGGCAGGTGACCTGGGTGCTTGCTAAGCCGGGCAAAATTACACAACGTTTAGGTTGCCCGGTGGGACGTTAGGTGGCCATTGGCACCTGGGCAACTGTTTATTTCAAGTCCTGCCTTGGCCGGAGGCCCCCTAGATTTCGAGGCCCTAGGCTTAATGGATTGTCTAATCATAATCTCACTGCTGATTGTGCAATGTTTTTATTCACACCTTTTGTGGACAATTTCTCTGCAATAGTAACAAGACAACTTAATTTTCAGTAGACCACTTTTTAGAGTTAATATTCAAAGTCTCAGTCAAACTTGTCACTTCCAACTCTGTGGTGCTCTCTCAGATCTGCACAGTTATGCATCAGGATGATATTGTCATTGGAACTGAGTGAAAAGTGGGCTGCGCGTTTGGATGAGTGAGATTGGAATGAGTAAAGGGAGCGGAGAATTTGAGACCGCTGATGTCATGACTGCAGTTGGAGATGAGAAAGTCAAGAAAAGGTTGAAGGCCACAGGTGGTGTCTGCGAGGAGGAGTGTTGGAGACGGAAGATATTACGGGGGAGAGATGGGGTAGGGCAAGAACACCAGGCCAAAGAAATGGGCACAGTTCTTGGTGGTGATGCAAGAAGAGTCTGCAAGGAGTACAAAGGTAATGCACCTGTCCCACTTAAGCGATTTTTCAGGCGACTGCCGGCGACTGTCAAGTTGCCAGCAGTCGCCTGAAAAAACGGCAACTGGAACGGCGACTGTCAGAGTGGAACAAACACACACGATGTGTGGGCATCACTTCCTTTACCAGCCCGTTGTGCAGGCGGGGGACAGGGCAAGAGGGGGCAGCACTGTCTGAGTGAAATTCACACGGTGCAAAGCCAAGGTGATACAGACACACACCGCGATGAACAGGAAGGTTGGCATTGTAATTAAGATAGCTAAAGCACAGTGTACGGTAAGTCCTTTAAGAGGGGGGGAGAGGTGGGGTGGGGGGGGGGGGGTGGGAAGAGTGGGGAGAGGGGGGGGGAAGAGTGGGGAGAAGGGGGGATAAGGAGTGGAGACAACTTTTAAGAAGCCAGATATACATGGCTGTGAAGCTCGGCAGACATTTACCAGTCGGTTATCCTTGATTCTGAAAACTACTGCTTACAGTTTTTTTCACCAATGAAACCTACTGCAACCTACTGCACCGGCTTCAACCTACGAGAACCTACAAGAACTTTCGACCTCCTGGCAACCACTAGGACCTCCTGGTGACCCACCTACAGCACGAGAATTCTCGCTACCCTCCATGGCGGCTTCATTCTGGTTGCCGCTAATTTTTCAACATGTTTAAATGTTGAAAACTGTTGAAAAAACATGTTGAAAAATTTGCGGAGACCATAATGAGGCCACGACTAGAAGTCGCCTAAGTGGGACAAGCCAATAAGGGATCTGCTGAGGACAGAATTTTAGGGATAAGCAAATGGACAAATGACAATATTTTTACAAAGTTCGTTGGCCATCCAAAATCCAGGCTCATCTTTGGCTCATCTGCAACTTAATATTGTATCGTCACATCAGAGAGTCTTTTCAGCTACAGGTAAACACATCACGTTTTAACAACCGATAGATTTGGCAATTTTGTTTGAGTTTGCACAACTGCAATCCTTACTCTGTTTGCCAATGAGTGGACCAATGTTTATCTCATGCTGACTCAGATGAGCATCGAGTCATTGAGCCGTCTAGCATGCATACAGATGCATTGACAACTGAATCCATGCCATTGAGCACCCATTTACACATCCTCCATACATTCTCATCAACTTCCCCAGATTCACCTACACTGGACCAATTTGCTCAGTGGCCACTGTATTTATCAACACGCACGTCTTTGGGGAGTGGAAGGAAATTGGAGCACCTGAGGAGGCCCATATGGTCACTGGGAGAAAATCTACACACTAGCACCAGAGGTGAGAATCTAATCCATGTCTTTAGAGCTTTAAGGCATGCATTATGACTCAATGGCTCCATCATCTCATGTGTGGGCATTAAGTAAACTAGCTGCATCTCTGTGGATATTATAATATGTAGATTTTTTTAATATAGACTAAAGGAAATTTCCTTTACCACATAAAAAGCTTTACATATCACGACCAGTCATTGTCGAGCCACTGACTCTTATTATTGACTGGCTAAACTTGGCAGCGTAGAAGAAATTCTAACACCTTCATGTTTGCATTCCGGACAGCACTCCAGAATAAACATTGTGGTGTTAAAACAACAAAAAGTACTTCATTAAAAAGTATATTGATGTGCCTTAAAACAGTTCTAATTACTCCTTGAGGGAGAAGAGGGAATTCACAATCATCAGCAACAATCTACCAAACAGACGGAAGGCAGATTTATTTGGCCTTGTATAATCCAGCTGTTGGTTCAAAAGAATGCTCACAGGAACATCACCTTGTGGCCTCTAAATATTTGAGCTGTAGCCAATCTTCCACTGCCTCAACATTTCACTTCCCAATCATAATTACGATCAGTAAAATGGAGACACGGAAACTGCAGATGTTGGAATCTTGAGCAAAATACAAAGTGCTGGAGGAACTCAGTGGGTCAGGCAATATCGGTGGAGGGAATGGACAGACAATATTTCGGGTCAGGACCCTTCTTCAGAGAGACAGGGCAAGAAAGCAAGACAAGCAGGGAGAGTGTGGAGCAAATCCTAACAAATGACGGGAGGATACAGGTGAGGGAGAGGGGGGGGGATAATTGGCAGTCAGGTTGAGTTAATGACAAAGGCTATAATTGAAGTGGAGGCATAAGGTGTCAGATAAGAAAAGAAGATGATGTAGTGAAATGTAAAGCCCATCACCCAGTCACTCTGCATCTTTCCCCTCCATATATATTCATCTCCCATCCCCTCGCCTCACTCCATTCTACCCATATCGTTCTAACTATATAACCATATAACCATATAACAATTACAGCACGGAAACAGGCCATCTCGGCCCTTCAAGTCCGTGCCGAACAACTTTTTTCCCTTAGTCCCACCTGCCTGCACTCATACCATAACCCTCCATACCCTTCTCATCCATATGCCTATCCAATTTATTTTTAAATGATACCAATAAACCTGCCGCCACCACTTCCACTGGAAGCTCATTCCACACCGCTACCACGCTCTGAGTAAAGAAGTTCCTCCTCATGTTACCCCTAAACTTCTGTCCCTTAATTCTAAAGTCATATCCTCTTGTTTGAATCTTCCCTATTCTCAAAGGGAAAAGCTTGTCCACATCAACTCTGTCTATCCCTCTCATCATTTTAAAGACCTCTATCAAGTCCCCACTTAACTTTCTGCGCTCCAGAGAATAAAGATCTAACTTATTCAACCTATCTCTGTAACTTAGCTGTTGAAACCCAGGCAACATTCTAGTAAATCTCCTCTGTACCCTCTCTATTTTGTTGACATCCTTCCTATAATTGGGCGACCAAACTTGTACACCATACTCCAGATTTAGTCTCACCAATGTCTTGTACAATTTTAACATTACATCCCAGCTTCTATACTCAATGCTCTGATTTATAAAGGCTAGCATACCAAAAGCTTTCTTTACCACCCTATCTATATGAGATTCCACCTTCAAGGAACTATGCATGGTTATTCCCAGATCCCTCTGTTCAACTGTATTCTTCAATTCCCTACCATTTACGATGTACGTCCTATTTTGATTTGTCTTGCCAAGGTGTAGCACCTCACATTTATCAGCATTAAACTCCATCTGCCATCTTTCAGCCCATTTTTCCAACTGGCCTAAATCACTCTGTAGACTTTGGAAATCCTCTTCATTATCCACAACGCCCCCTATCTCGGTATCATCTGCATACTTACTAATCCAATTTACCACCCCTTCATCCAGATCATTGATGTGCATGACAAACAACAAAGGACCCAACACAGATCCCTGAGGCACCCCACTAGTCACCTGCCTCCAACCCGACAAGCAGCCATCCACCATTACCCTCTGGCTTCTCCCATTCAGCCACTGTTGAATCCATCTTGCTATTCTTGCATTTATTCCAACAGTTGAACCTTCTTAACCAACCTTCCATGAGGAACCTTGTCAAAGGCCTTACTAAACTTCATATAGACAACATCCACTGCTTTACCCTCGTCAATTTCCTTAGTAACCTCTTCAAAAAATTCAAGAAGATTAGTCAAACATGACCTTCCAGGCATAAATCCATGTTGACTGTTCCTAATTAGACCCTGTTTATCCAGATGCTTATATATATTATCTCTAAGTATCTTTTCCATTAATTTGCCCACCACTGAAGTCAAACTAACCGGTCTATAATTGCTAGGTTTACTCTTAGAACCCTTTTTAAACAATGGAACAACATGCGCAGTACGCCAATCCTCGGGGACTATTCCCGTTTCTAATGACATTTGAAATATTTCTGTCATAGCCCCGGCTATTTCTACACTAACTTCCCTCAATGTCCTAGGGAATATCCTGTCAGGACCTGGAGACTTATCCACTTTTATATTTTTCAAAAGTGCCAGTACTTCTTTTACTTTGAAACTCATAGTATCCATAGCTACTCTACTAGTTTCCCTTACCTCACATAATTCAATATCCTTCTCCTTGGTGAATACCTAAGAAAAGAAATTGTTCAATATCTCCCCCATCTCTTTTGGCTCTGCAGATAGCTGTCCACTCGGTCTCTCCAATGGACCAATTTTATCCCTTGTTATCCTTTTGCTATTAATATAGCTGTAGAAACCCTTTGGATTTACTTTCACCTTACTTGCCAAAGCAACCTCATATCTTCTTTTAGCTTTTCTAATTTCTTTCTTAAGATTCTTTTTACATTCCTTATACTCCTCAAGCACCTCATTTACTTCATGCTGCCTATAAATATTGTAGATCTCCCTCTTTTTCCGAACAAGATGTCCAATTTCCCTTGAAAACCAGGGCTCTTTCCAATTTTTACTGGTTCCTTTCAACCGAACAGGAACATAAAGATGCTGTACTCTTAAAATTTCCCCTTTAAATGTCCTCCATTTCTCTCCTACATCTTTCCCATAAAACAAAATGTCCCAGTTCACTCCTTTTAAATCATCTCGCATCTCGTTAAAGTTAGCCTTTCTCCAATCAAAAATCTGAACCCTAGGCCCAGTTCTGTCCTTCTCCATAATTATATTGAAACTAATGGTATTGTGATCACTGGACCCAAAGTGCTCCCCAACGCATACCTCCGCCACCTGTTCCGTCTCATTTCCTAACAGGGGGTCCAGCACTGCCCCTCCTCTAGTCGGCACCTCTATGTATTGCTGCAAAAAACTATCCTGCACACATTTTACAAACTCCAAACCATCCAGCCCATTTGCAGAATGTGTTTCCCAGTCTATGTGTGGAAAGTTGAAATCTCCCACAAACACTACCTTGTGCTTACTACTAATATCTGCTATCTCTTTACATATTTGCTCTTCCAATTCTCGTTCCCCATTTGGCAGTCTATAATATACCCCTATAAGTGTTGCTACACCTTTCCAACTTCTCAGTTCCACCCAAATAGCCTCCCTAGATGAGCCCTCCAATCTATCCTGCCAAAGCACTGCTGTAATATCTTCCCTGACTAGCAATGCAACACCTCCACCTCTTGCCCCTCCAATTCTATCACACCTGAAGCAACAAAATCCTGGAATATTTAGTTTCCAATCACAGCCCTCCTGCAACCATGTTTCACTGATCGCCACAACATCATACTTCCAGGTGTCTATCCAGATTCTAAGCTCATCCACCTTTCTTACAATGCTCTTAGCATTAAAATATGCACATTTAAGAAACCCCCCATCTCTTATTCTCTGTTTATTTCCTTTTTTTTCATTCTCCTCTTGTATCCGAGTGTTTCCCTTTTCTGCTTCCTGCCTCCCATTCTGTCTACTAGCTTTTGCTATTTGCATCCCTCTCCAGCTTTATCTCCAACTTTCTCTCCAAAGTTCTCTCCAACTTTATACCTCACACCTGCTCTTCGTTCCTTATCTGACGCACTTTTGTCTCCATTTCACATCTAGCCATTGTCACCATCTCCAACCATCTGCCAATTACTTCTCCCCTCACCTGTAACCACCTATCACTTGCCAGGCTTTGCATCAGCCCCACATCTCTTTTCCAACTTACTCTCCCCAACTCCATCAGTCTTAAGAAGTGTCCCTGACCTGTAACATCATATGTCCATTCCCTCCACAGATGTTGTCTGACCCGCTGAGTTTCTCCAGCACTTTGTATTTTGCTCAGAATTACAAGCAGAAGAGGTAAGCAGTGAGTTACATCACAGTCCTTTGACTCGATCTTATGGGATAAAGTGAGAGGAGAATGGATAAAGGGATGATGTAGACAGGCAGGGAGGTGAGTAGATGGGCAGAGAGGGAGAAGTGGAATCAAGGGATATGGGGAGAAGGCAGGCACAGGTTATTGATTGGGGACGATCAACCATGATCACGATGAGTGGCGGTGCTGGCTCAAAGGGCCGAATGGCCTCCTCCTGCACCTATTTTCTATGTTTCTAAGGAACAGCATACAAAGGATAAAGATAGAGGGAAAAACTGGGCAAAAATAAAATATATTCCAAAGATTGAGCCTTGTGCAGTGGAAGGCAAGAGAGTGGAGAGGCATAGTGAGATGTACAGTAAGGTAGGCATGTCCCCAACCACTCTCACCAACTTCTACAGATGCTCCTGCAGAAAGCATTTTATTGGGATGCATCACGGCCTGGTTTGGCTACAGCTACATCCAAGTTCGCAAAAAGGTCCATTCCATTTACACCTCAAGCTGCCTTGGCAGGACCACCAACATTATCAAGGACAAGTCTTACCAGAGACTTCCCGCTTATCCCCTCTCCCATCAGGCCAGAGGTACAGAAGTGTGAAAACGCACATCTCCAGATTCAGGGACAGAATCTTCCTAGATGTTATGAGTCAACTGAACTTCCTCTCATCAGCTAGAGGTCCTGAACAAAACGTTATTCCTTTTATCATGTATCTTTATACAGTGGATGGCTCGATTGTAATTATGGATTCATCAATAATCATTCATTATCTTTCCGTTGACTGGTTAGCACGCAAAAAATGCTTTTCACCGTACCCCGGTACAGGTGACAATAAACTAAACTAAGATTGTGCGAGAAGAGAAAGGATTTTGGATGACTGGCAAGAACTATAAGTTGTTAGAGAAATATTGAGATGTAGTCTTGTGCTTACAGAAACATGTAAATAATAAAATTTGCTATTCTGGACGCAACAGTTGGAGAGCACTGGAGCAGACGTGTCTGGAGATATTGAAAGCAAGAGAAGAAGATTTCAAATCTCTGGGGCAAATGTGGAAGAGCCTGTGCCAATTAGAGGTGCAGGCATCATCACACCAATTTTCTGGACAATCTTATCCATGAGGAAACATCACAAAAATTGTTTGTCTGATCATAATCTCACTGCTGCTTGTGGAAAGTTTTTTGTGGCAACCTTTTGTGAACAAGACTACTTAATTTTCTATGAGACCACTTTTTGGAGCTTATATTCAATGTTTCAGCCAAAATTTCTCACTTCCAACAGCGTGATGCGCTCTCGGATCTGCACTATTATGCATCAGGATTTTGTGCTCAGATCTCCAGTTGGGTTCAGAGGCAGACTTATCAAACAAAATACAGCACAGGCATAAAAAACACTGAGTGCACAACTGCAGCCAAAATGCATGTGCGAATGAATGTACATGGATGGAATTCAATGTGCGTTGTGACACCAGGGAGTAGTAGAAACAAATCATGATTCTAAACAGAGGAAATAATGTGATGTCCAAAATGTGAATCTTGATGCCGTATATTGGGCCTGAGGCAGCAAACTGATTAGAGCAACTCAAATGTTCCAGCAGGAAGGAGAAGCAGATTCCCTGGCAAGATAATGTCGGCAGGAATTGATCAAAATAACTCAGAAGAGTTAAAAGTTACAATGGACAAACAGAAGACTGTGCTTGCAGAATTGGGCTAGCTATATCAAGAGTTGCTGTCAAGCAGAGGGCAGAGTATTCATAGGAAATGGCAGGCAATGCAGAAATGAAATCTGGTTCAGGATACAATGAAAGAGTTCTATGTCAATGCACAGATGGAGCAAAATAGAATAAACTCTTATCACAGTATGGTAACTACACTGAGACCACCATCTAGATCGAATGCACAGTGGAGGCATTACTGGTGATCTTTCAAGAATCACAAAAGTGTTTCCAGAGGTCTGGAAAAATACAAATGTTACTCTGCTGTTCCAAAAGGGAGTGAAGCAAAAGAAGGAAAGCTATAGGCCGGTTAGCCTGACTGCAGTGGTTGGTAAGATTTTATAGTCCATTATAATACTGAGAAGCACATGCATAATAAGATAGGCCAAAGTCAGCATGGTTTTATGAAGGGGACATCTTGCCTGATGTATCTGTTGGAATTTGTTGAGGAAGTTAATAGTAAAATAGACAAAGGAGAGTCAATGGAAGTTTAGTTTAGTTTAGAGATACAGTGTGGAAACAGGCCTTTCAAGGTTCAAGGTTCAAATTGATTTGTCACATGCACCAATTCAGGTACAGTGAAATTAATTACCATGCAGCCATACAATCAAAAAGAACACACACTACACAAAATAATTAACATAAACATCCACCACAGCATTCTTCACTGTGATGGAAGTTCAATCAATCTTTGTCCACCGTGGTCGGGGCTGAACCCTCCGTAGTCGCCCCTACGGACGGCCCGATGTGCAAGAGGGATGATTGAAACTCTGACGTCGGGACAGATTGAACACACACCGTGGCTTGGAGTTCCCGAATCGGCCACTTCCATACAGGAGACCGTGGCTTCAGGATGTTATAGGCCGCAGGCCAGCGATTGGAACACTCCTTTCTGGCGATCCCCGGCAAGGGATCACCCTGCTCCGCGATGGAAAGTCCACGCTGCGCCTACTGCTGAAACTCTCCAGGAAAGGCCATTCCAATCCAAGCTGTTAGGCCGTGAGAGAGGCGAAGAAGCGAAGAAGTTGCATCTCCGTCGAGGTAGGATGACTGAAAAATGGTTTCCCCCTATTCCCCCCCACCACCTCCCACATAAGACATACCGAGCGACATTAAAACAACATTTGGACATACTAAAAAAAACAAAAAAAGTCAAAATAACGGACACGCTAACTCCCACCAAGTCCACGCCGATCCCTGTGTGCTGACAATATCCTACACACACAGTACAGACAATTTACAATTTGAGCAAAACCAATTAATCTGTAAACCTGTGTAGGGTCTTGACCCGTAATGTCGCCCATTCCTTCTATCCAGAGATGCTGCCTGTCCTGCTGAGTTATTCCAGCATTTTGAGTCAAACTACAAACTTGTACGTCTTTGGAGTGTGGGAGGAAACCAGAGCACCCGAAGAAAGCCCTCGTGGTCACAGGGTGAACCTACAAACTCCGTACACACAGCACCCATGGTCAGAATATCGAACCCAGGTCCCTGGCTCTGTGAGTCAGCAACTCGACTGCTGCGCTACCATGCCGCCAAAATGTTGGTTCACCTGAGGCTGCTAAAGAAGATGAGAGCCCATAGTAATAGAGGAAAGATACCAGCATGAATAAATGGCTGGCTGAATGACAGAAGGCAAAGAGTGGGAACAAAGATGGCTCTTTCTGGGTGGCACCCAGTGACTAGCAGTGTTCTGCTGGGGTCTCTATTCTTCACGCTATATAGCAATGATTTAGATGAGGGAATTTAAGGTTTTATGGCCAAATTTTCTGAAGATACAAAGATAGGTGAAGGTGCAGATAGTATAGAGAAAGCATTCCTCCTGAAGAAGGAATTAGATAGGTTGGGAGAGTGGGCAAAGAAATGACAGATAGTGTAGCAAAGTGCGCAGTCATGCATTTTAGTCATAGGAATAAAGGTGTAGACTATTTTCTAAATGGGGAGAGGATTCCATCCCTCGCCCTCACTTCAGTAAATCCAACCATACTGCGGTGCTGCTTCTTCCTGCCTACAGGCAGCAATTGAATGGCACACCCCCAGAGGTGAGGACTGTACAGAGCTGGTCAGAGGGGGCAAGGAACAACTCCAGGACTGCTTGGAGTCTGGGCAATGTTCAGGCATTTGGCAACGGACCTGAATAAATACGTCACAGTCGTCACAGACTTCATTAAGAAATGTGTGGAGGACTGCATCCCAACAAAAACCTTCCCAGTATTTCCTAACCCAAAGCCTTGGATAAACCATGAGATCTGCACTATTCTGAAGTCCAGATCCCAGGCATTCAGATCTGGAGATACAGAGGTCTACAAGTAGTCCAGATGCGACCTTGGTAAGGCCATCAAAAAGGTCAAAAGGGACTTCTGCTCCAACATTTGGCAACTGTGAATGCCATCATCTCCGACAAGGTGAAATCAGGATTCAGCTCAATTTTCAGCAAAACATCACTCCCTGACGAGCTTAATGCGTTTTACGCATGCATTGATAGGGAGAACACTGATGCTTCCCGAACCCCCATTCGCCGTGATTTCAGTCACAGTCACAGGGGCCGACGTCAGAAGATCCTTCAGGGAGGTGAACCATCGGAAAGTGCCTGGACCTGATGGTATACGTGTTCTAAAAACCTGTGCGGACCAACTGGCTGGAGTTTTTACGGACATTTTCAACCTCGTGAACCTTCTGAGGTCTGCGGTTCCACCTGCTTCAAAAGGGCATCAATTATACCAGTGCCCAAGAAAAGCAAGGTGACGTGCCTCAATGACTATCGACCAGTGGCACTAACGTCTGTGGTGATTAAGTGCTTTGAGAGGCTCATTATGGCGCACATCAACTCCTACCTCAACAAGAACCTCGACCCACTGCAGTTCGCTTACCGCCACAACAGGTCAACAGTGGATGTGATCTCAATGGCTCTCCACTCTGCTCTGGACCACTTAGACAACAAAAACTCATATGTCAGGCTGTTATTCATTGACTACAGCTCGGCATTTAATACAATCATCCCCTCCAACCTGGTTAACAAGCTCTCAGATCTGGGTCTCTGCGCATCCCTCTGCAATTGGATCCTCGTCTTCCTCATCCATAGACCACAGTCTGTCCGTATTGGTGGTAATGTGTCATCCTCGTTAACAATCAGCACGGGAGCACTTCAAGGCTGCGTGCTCAGCCCCCTGCTTTACTCACTCTATACTCATGACTGCGTAGCCGGACATAGTGCGAACTCCATCATCAAGTTTGCCAACGACACCACTATTGTTGGCCGAATCATTGATGGTGATGAGTCAGAGTATAGAAGTGAGATCGACCAATTGACCAAATGGTGCCAGCACAATAACCTGGCTCTCAACACCAGCAAAACCAAGGAACTGATTGTGTACTTGGAAGGGGTAGGATAGGGACCCACAATTCCGTTTATATTGTGGAAAGGATCAAGAACTTCAAATTCCTGGGCGTGCATATTTACGAAGATCTTTCCTGGTCCCAGCACACTGATGCAATCATAAAGAAAGCAGATCAGCACCTCTACTTCCTGAGAAGATTATGGAGAGTCGGTATGTCAAAGAGGACTCTCTCGAACTTCTACAGGTGCGCAGTAGAGAGTATTGCGTCATGGCTTGGTTCGGCAACTTGGACATCCAGGAGAGGAAAATAATGCAGAAAGTTGTGACCACTGCTCAGTCCATCATCGGCTCTGACATCCCCACCATCGAAGGGATCTATCGCAGTCGCTGCCTCAAAAAGGCTGCCAACATCATCAAGGACCCACCATCCCGGCCACGCACTCACCTCTCCGCTACCATCGGATAGAAGGTACAGGAGCCTGAAATCTGGTACATCCAGGTTCAGGAACAGCAACATCCCCACAGCCATCAGGCTATTAAACTCGCCAAAAAACAGACTCTGACCTATAACAGCCTATTATTTATGTGTATATATATGGCCTATGCTATATAGACACTCTGAAATGTTCGGTATTTATGCTTACAATATTCTGTAGCGCTGCAGCAAGCAAGAATGTCATTGTCCTATTTGAGACACATGACAATAAACTTTCTTGACTTGACTTGATTCAGAATTCAGCGATGCAAAAGGACTTAGGAGTGCTGGTCAGGATTCCCAAGATGAGGTCTTGCTGAATGAATACTGGGAGTTAGGCAAAGGGTTAAAAAACCTTGATCATCAGATTATTCCTGGTGCCACATGTTAGTGAAGATCGGAGTAGGTAGATAGGACAGATAAATGTGTGGCTGAAGAAGTGGTGCAACAGCAGGGATTCCGATTTTTGGACCATTGGGATCTCATCTGGGGCAGAGGTGACCTGAACAAAAGCGGGTAGGTTGCACCTTAACTGGAGGGGGACCAAATATCCCACCAGGCAGATTTGCTACTCCACTGTTGACACCACTGTTGTGGGACGTATCACTGATGGGGATGAGTCCGAGTATAGAAGAGAGATCGAGCGACTGTCCATATGGTGCCAGCACAACAACCTGGCCCTCAACACCAGCAAAACCAAGGAACTGATTGTGGACTTTGGAAGGAGTAGGATGGGGACCCACAGTCCTGTTTATATCACGGGTCGATGGTTGAAAGGGTCAAGAGCTTCAAATTCCTGGGCGTGCACATCTGTGAAGATCTTTCCTGGTCCGAGAACACAGATGCAATTATTAAGAAAGCTCATCAGCGCCTCTACTTCCTGAGAAGATTACGGAGAGTTGGTCTGTCAAGGAGGACTCTCTCTAACTTCTACGGGTGTACAGTAGAGAGCTTGCTGACTGGTTGCATTGTGGCTTGGTTCGGCAACTTGAGTGCCCAGGAGAGGAAAAGACTCCAAAAAGTAGTAAACACTGCCCAGTCCATCATCGGCTCTGACCTTCCTTCCATCGAGGGGATTTATCACAGTCGCTGCCTCAAAAAGGCTGGCAGCATCATCAAGGACCCACAACACCCTAGCCACACACTCATCTCCCTGCTACCTTCGGGTAGAAGGTACAGGAGTCTGAAGACTGCAACAACCCAGTTTAAGAATAGCTACTTCCCCACAGCCATCAGGCTATTAAACCTGGCTCGGAACTCTGAACATTAATATCCCTCCATCTGTTATTTGCACTTTATTAATTTATTAAGTAATGGGTGTATTTATGTATAGAATTGTAGTCAATGCCTTTTATGTTCCGTTGTGCTATGCAAAGAAAGATTTTCATTGTCCTGTCAGGGACACATGACAATAAACTCTTTTGACTTTTTGACTTTGACTACTCGGGATAGTTTTAATCAGATTTGCAGAGGAACAAGATCCAATGCAGTAATGAGGTAGGTGGGAGGCTAGAAGTAGGTAAAGAAGTCAAGGACGGCGAGTTCAATGGACAGGATAGGCAGGAGCATGGCAGGAAGTAAGGAAAGATGATTGGATAAAATTCCTTGACAAGTGAGGTGGATGAACTCAGGGCATGGATAGGTGTGTGCGACTAGTTGTAGTCATTACTGAACCCAGGCTAAGGAAAGGACAGGATTTGCAGCTTAGTTCTCCATGGTATAGGTGCCACAGTCGAGGTAGAGGTGGGGGTAAATGAGTTGGAGTTGTTTATTGATTAATAAGAACATCACAGCAATAGTCAAAGATTAATTACTGAAGGACCCAACAAGTCTAAATAGGGGGAGCTGAGAAATAAAAGGGGACGATCACTTTGTTGAGATTGTACTATAGGCCCCCAAATAGTCAACAGAAATCAGAGGGACCAAATGTGCTGCGAGATTGCAGACAGTTGTATGACTAATAGGTTATCATAGCATGAGATTTTAAATGTTCCCAATATAAACTGGGACATCCATGGTGCCAAGGAATTAGAGTCAGTGGAATTTGCCAAGTGTGTTCAAGAAAATTTCTTAACGCAATATGTCAAGGGCCCTACACGAGAGAGCCAAGTTTGATCTATCTTTAGGAAATTGGCCAGGGCAAGTGACTAAAGTGTCAGTGGAGAAACATGTTGGTATCAGAATTCTATTAACTTTAAAATAGTTATGAATAAGAACGAGGCTGACCCACAAGTTACATTTCGAAATTGCGGTAAGGCCAACATTGATGGTTTTAGACAGGAGCTTGCAAAAGTTGATTGGAGTAAGTTGTTTGTGGGCAGGGTGGTGCACAGAAACTGGGCAGGGGGGTGCATGTTCCTGTTAGAGCAAAGTATAAGGCAGCTTGGAGGAAGGAATCCCTACATGATGACAGAAATTGAGGCTATGGTCAGTAAAAGGAAGCATGGATGAAGTTATTGGCAGTTGATACATCCTAGGCCATGATGGGATGCTAGAGAAGAAATTGATGGAGTCCTGATTGAGATTTTTGAATCATTAATAAGACACAGGAAAGGTGTCAGAAGACTGGAGGATGACTAATGTACCTCTGATGAAGAAGGGCTGCAAGGGAAAAAACCTGGAACTATACATTAGTAAGCCTAACATCTGAGGAAGGATATTTACTAGAGAGAATTCTGAGGGATAAGCTATGCATGCATTTGGAAAGACGGAGGTTAATTAGGGAATCAGCATGGGTTTTGTGCTTGGGAGATTCTGCCTCACAAATTTGAACGTTCTTTGCTGAAGTAACCAAGAAGATTAATGAAGGAAGGGCTGTAGACATATCTATATGAACTTCAGCAAGGTCTTTGATAAGATTCCACTGCTCTAGAAGGTTAGATCACATGGGATTCAGGGAGAGCCAGATTACTGGACACAGAATTGGTTTCATAGTCATGAACCAACTTTTTCACTCAGAGGGTGGTGGATATATTGAATGAGCTGCCAGAGTAAGTAGTTGAGGCGGGTCCTCTAACAGCATTTAAAGGGCATTTGGCCAGGTACAAAATGAGATGGGCCAAACACAGCAAACGGGACTTGCTTAGATGGGACATTTTGGTCGTCGGACAAGTTAGGTTGCAGGGTCTATTTTCATGCTGTATGACGAAATAATTCTATGATACCTGGGATGGTAGTACACATGAAAAGAGATTGGATTTATTAGGTTTATATTCACCTGACTATAGAGACATTAGAGGAGATGGATAGAAATCTACAAAAGTCTGGATAAATGAGATGATGAGGGGAAATGAGAGGAATTATGTTCCAGATGATGGGAGAATTTGAGGGCTAGGGGCTACAGGTAGAGGATAGAGGGTAAGCTATTTAAGACGGAGTGAGGAGAATTATCATCCTGAGAATGCTGAACCTCCAGTATTTTCTACCAAGAATGTAATTGAAAATCAAATCATTAAATATATTTAATAAATAATTTGATATCATTCCTAGGTGAGAGGTATAAGGGACATTGAAGAATATGGGAGGAAAGAAGAAACAGGGTATTGAATTTGCCTCCTTCTCTCTTCTCTGTAATGTTTCTCGGATGTAGGAAGCAGGTGATTGCTCTGGAGAGAGTGCGAAGGAGATGCACCTTGATGTTGCCTGGATTGGAGAAGTTTAGTTATGGGGTGAGATGGGATAGGATGTGCTTGTTTTCCTTGGAGCAGAGGATATTCTGGGGGGGGGGGGGGGGGGGGTGACCTGATATCAGTATAAAGAATTATGAGAGGCAGAAATAGGTTTGATGGTCAAATTATATTCCCTACATTAGGGCTATCAAAAAATAGATGGCCTAAGCTTAAAGTGAGAGGACACATTTTTCAAGGGGATCCAAGGAGTATGTTTTTCGACAAAGAAAATAGTTGATTTGTGGAATGTGTTGCCAGTGGAGGTAATGGAGCAGATAAAATCACTTGGTTTAAGAGGCCGTTAGATGGACATTTAAATAGGCACCTCATGCCGGAATATGGGATGAGTGTAGAAAGGTATAAAGGTCGGCAGGGATGTGGTGGGCAGAGGGGTCTATTTCTAAGCTCTGTGACTGATATTTGGGGACCACCTAACCTCCACTATTAATATCAATAAGCTATCTGGCATCCTCAGGCTAACTTCTGGAACTAATGCACTTTCACTGCTTCATCCCTTGTTTAAAAACATAAACCACAGCAGCCTCTATGTCTGGCCACTCAGTCATGCTGTGTATTGAACACTGGCAGATCGAGACATATGGACAATCAGACAAGCAAGGGAAACTCAGTGCAGTGACGCCTTATTTTCCACTTTGATATGTTCTTGCTCTGCATTAAATCTGAGCACTTTCTAATAACGATAAATCTAACCTACAAGTCTCTTTACATTGATATAATTCACAGTAATACTTGCATAGGTGTCATGCATTGGATATATTGCACAGAAACAGACTGTTCAGCTCACCTATCCATACCAGCAATGATCCTCCACTCAAATCCACTCCCACCTTTATTCATCTATATTTATTAAAATAACGTCTCTGCTCCATTCTCCCATATATGGTTACCAGCCTCCTCTTCAATGGAGCTACAGCATTTACCTCAACTAGTCCCTGTGGTATGGAGGACAACATTCTCATTTACTTGTAAATATGCATCCAGAGTATTCCAAAGAAATTAGACCTTATTTATAGAAAGAACCCGGGATACTGGGAATCCAGTCAAAGTACCCATTTTGTTCAAGTCTGAAGAAGGGTCTCGACACGAAATGTCACCCATTCCTTCTCTCCAGAGACGCTGCGTTACTCCAGCATTTTGTGTTGATCTTCAATTTAAACCAGATTCTGCAGTTCTTTCCCACACATTTTGTTCATTGTTTAGTAGAATGAGTTGAGGAAGTGGTATAGGCAAGAACAATTACAACATTTATTAAAAAAATATGACCAGCTTTAGGTCACATGGAATTCAAGGGGAGCTAGCCAATTGGATTCAAAATTGACAGAGAGGGAGAAGTCAAAGGATAGTTGTTAAGGTTTGGAATGGAGGCCTGGAATGGAGGGTTGCAGGGATCGGTGATGGGTCCACTGTTCATTACCTACATTAACAATTTGGATGACAATGTAATTAACACTGTTAGTAAATGACACGAAAATGGGTAGGACAATGGATAGTGAGGAAGCATACATATGCTTACAAGAGGATCGAAATCAGTTAGGAAGGTTAGCCAAGAAATGGCAAATGGAATCATTACTCTGATAAATGTGAGGTGTTACACTTTGGGATGTAAACCTAGGGCAGGAGGTACACAGTAAATGGTAGACCCTTGTTGAATGCTATGGAACAGAGAGATCAAGAAGTAGAGGTGCATGATGCCTTGAAAGTATCAGTTCAGGTGGACAGGGTGGTGAAAATGTTTGGCACGCCTGCCTTCATGAGGAAGGGTACTGAATACAAAAGTTGGAACATCATGATGCAGTTAGACAAGTTATTGATGAGATCACACATGCACTACCAGAAGCCCAGCTATAGGAAAGATATCATCAAGTTGGAAAGGGTGGAGAAAAGATTCACCGGGCTGTCACCTGCAGTTGCGGGCTTGAGTTATAGGGATAGGCTGGATTGGATCGGATTTTTTTTCTTTGGAACATTATCAGCTGAGGGGTGAACTTATTGAAATGTTCAAAGTCATGGGGTCAGTGGATAAAGTGAACGCTCACAGTCTTTTTCAGGGGCAACCTTTTCGCTCAGAGGGTAGTCCATATCCGGAAGGAGTATCCAGAGGAAGCTATTGAGGCAAATACTATTACACCTTTCAAAAGATATTTGGATAGGGAGGATTTAGAGGATATGAACCAAAGGGGCAAACAGGACTAACCCAGAATGCCAACTTGGTCGGCATGGACAAGGAGGGCTGAAGACTTCCTATGACATTAGGTACTTTGGCAGGAAAGGTTTAGAGGAACATGTACCAAATGCAGCAAATGGGACTAGTTCAGGTCAATATGGATGAATTGTGCTAAAGGGCCTAGATGAGGCACCGGGAACAATGTTAGAAACTTCTGCTTAGGATCTCTAATGCATTTAGACTGGATGCACAGGATGTACAAATCTGATTCACTGAACTGCAATAACTAAATGTGTAATTGAGAAGCAGATTCCTGGCACAGCACCATCTGGTGTGCGTGATAAGCAATTCCCTCCTCTCACTACATTGGCCCTTAAATCAATATAACTGAGAGACAAACTGGGAATTCTCATTGCAATTTGTAAGACTTTGCTACGCTGCTGTATTCCTTCCTAGGAGAGGATTAGACAAATACTTTCCGTAAACAAAAAAGTGTATACAGTGAACATGAATAGGTAGACATTCTAAAGAAAGTGGACCTAAACTTGGATTTTTAAAAGTAACTTCTCTCAGATTGTCATGTTCAGATTTCACAGTTGTTACCATTTGTAGGTTATCAGTTGAATGCTTAAGAAACACTTTTCTAAGAACAAGAACGGGCCACAGGAAAGGAAAACACTACCACACAAGAGAATGCCCCGTCACAAATGGTCCGAGAGATGGAACATTATCTTCCAACAAATTTAGGGAAGACAAAATCTATTGCAATGGATTCAGGGAATCAATGAAAGATTTGGGATATCATTTAATCATGGAAGAATTTTCCAACTGGTCTTACCCACGCATTCCTGCCTCGCTGCTGCTATTTTCCCCACAATCAGTTTCAAGTGTATATCGAATTAGGTTTTTCTGACTATGACTTAATCTTCTTCCACCAAACTTTGAGACATTCATTCTAGGTCATGATTTGTACTTCTGACAATTCTTTTAAATCTGTCAAGTTGTCTACCGTCATGTTAGTGGAAATATGTTTAGGCTTCTTATTGTCATGTGCACAGAGGTACAATGAAAGATTTTGCTATGCATGGTATCCAAACAGATCAGGTATACCATACAAGGAAACAATCAAAGTCAAACTCAACTACAATAGATAGTGTAGAGGGAAAGATACAAGGTGCAGAATATAGTTCTCCGCATTACAGCGCATCAGTTCCATAGACAAACTCCAATGTCCTCAATGGGGTAGAGGTGATTCAGACAGTAACCTAGCTTATGGAAAGAATGTTCTGAAGCTTAATAACAGAGATTTATATAGTTTTTCCATATCCATATAAAACCTCTTCAAAACATTGAATTCCTCTGTAAAACTGCCCTTCCTCTTCTCCAGTCCAAGAATACCCATGGTTCACTAAATTCTCCCCATAACAGGTAGCCACTAATCTTTAGTTTCACTCTGTAAACAATTATGAATATACCATTAATGCCCCTCCTGAAATGGACAAAACTCCATCGGAGGCGCAACTAGTGATTTGTAATGATTTAGCAAAATGTCTTCCTCCTTATTGTTGGAGAGTTAGAACCAATGCAGCATGATAGGGTAAATCCATTTCCTTTGCATTATATTCTTCAATACCTAGGTTGCTGAAAGTTTCAGAGTAACGCCAGACGGATGTTTTATTTTGCTGTCTACTCGTTTCTCTGAGCAGAAATGTTTACATATCATTGAATTGCCCAAGAGGAACTAACAATATTGACGACTGTTCACTTAAAGGGCAAACTTTGCTTTAAAAAACATGAAATTTGAGATGAAATTATGAATGTGTTGCAAAGCTTGTCAATCAGATATTTGTTCAGTCAACCCTTTCTCAACACCAATATTGTCTGCATTCACTGAGAAATTACTTTTTTTCTTCCACAGGAAAAAGCAAGCATTTTCTTGCCTGAGTAGGTACTTGTTTGTGTATGAACACAGATGATTGTAATCCAGTCTCCTTTGGTGTGTTTTCTTCTTCTGCTGCTTAGGCAGTCCATCGGAAGTGGGGATGTCTAGTTTACTCCCCCTGTCATACCTTCAGATCTGTTTTCATGTCCTTTCCTATTTCATATGGTATATGCTATTTCATACGGGGCGGTGTCGAGTATGGCTGCCCTGCCAGCAGCTGTTAGTCTTTTCAACTTTTTTTTATTTTTTGTTAGTTAAAAGTGTTTGTTTTGGAGGGCTTTTAGTCTTTTATGTGGGGGGTGCGGGGGGGGGGGGAAGGGGGAAACTATTTTTCTCAGACCCACCTGCTCGGAGATGTGGCTTTTCTCCAAGCCCTGTTTTCGCCCCTTCCTCGTGGACAACCGGCAGTCTGGAGCTGTGTTTTCCTGCGGGGACTGGTCGGGACTTCAGTTTCGTTGGCAGCGCTGCGCTGGGGGCGCCATCGTGGAGCGGGTGATGCCTTGCCCGGGGAGCCATGCGGAGGCTTCCGGAGGGCTGGGACCGCCGACTCCAGCATCGCGGAGCTGCATTCTACGGTCTGTGGAGCTTCCAGCCGGGGGCGGCGCTGAGATTTGAACACCGCAGAGCCTGGGATCTCACAATGAGATCGCCAGATTCGGAGCTCCGACTAGCGCGGCCCGTGGACTTCGGGAGCTGCGAACACCAGGGAGGAAGTGGCCGCTCCAGACACTCCGGGCTGCTGAGAGTGTTCACCCGACACCAGAGCTTCATCACCCGACGAGAGGGCCTGAAGCATCGGGCTGCCATAGTGGTGACTGCTGAGGCCTCAATAGGCCCGACTATGGGTGAACTGGGAATGGGACTGGACTTTGCTGCCTTCCCCCACAGTGGGAACCATTGTGGGTGGATGTTTTTATGCTATTGTTAAATTCTTTAGTGTTGTGTATTATATTTATTCGTGTGCTGCATTGGCAAGTCAAATTTCACTGCACCAATTGGTGTATGTGATAATAAATATCCTTTGTCCTTCACCTTTGTCCTTTTCAGCCGAGCTGTACTGGTGGCATTTTGCAAAGAACAAATGGTTGTACTCCATGCAAGGCCATTAGCTCCTCATCAAGCTTCTCCCTCTAGTAGAAGACTAAGTAAATAGTGTTAATGCTTGGGTGAGACATTAAAGGGCCTGTCCCACTAGGTGATTTTTTTCGGCAAATGCCGGCGTCACATCAGTGTCGCCAAAAGATTTTGAACATTTCAAAATCCAGCGGCGACAAAAGAATGTTGCGACACTTGAAAAACAGCACGCGTCAATACGTCATCACGCAGGATATTTTTCGGTGACCTGATATGTCAGTCAATGATGCCAGCAGTCGCCAAAAAAATCGCCGTGGGACAGGCCCTTAAGACTAGCTCCCATTTACTACAGCATGGTTGAAGTAAATGCAAAAAATCTCAGGATGCAATGCAGAAAATTATCAAGACGACTTCCACAATCAAATTATCAGGACATGCAACACATTGCTGACTATTGAATCGACAATGAAAAATCTGTGTCCGTCATGTCTGCTTTGCAAATAAAGAATCTGATAAATTGCTTTGAGACATGGATGATAAATCTAACAAAGTCCTAAGTAACCAAACATTTGGTTTCATAGAACAATTTATACTTTATTGCTGATGCAATTTTTTACAATATTATACAATGTATGCATATAGATGAGACAATGGTAGACATGTGTCCTGTTCCCCATTTGCAGATTTTGTGGCTTTTCCTCCTGGGTGGTCAGGATGATCATACTATTTCATTTCTGTGGGGTCTGAGACTGAAAATGAGTAAAACGTGGGACTCACAGACTGCTACATGTGAGGCACTAGATGTGTGATGGGTGGGGGTGGGGTAATGGGAGGTGATGAGTTCCAACCAATACTTTTACAGGGCATCCATTCGCTTCCAACAAAGGTTTTACAGTTGCATATGCCAACTGTGATTTATCCTGCAGCTGGATTTTAAAGAATCCTTTTTTGTTAACTAATTATATAGATCAAATGCTACTGCAATGCATTGTTCAGGCAATCTGAGTATCTGCTCCTTAATTCTACCTGTTGCTAAATGTAAGCACTCTACTCTTCCTCCTCCTCACTCTTAAATTCTGCTAATTGCTTTGGGAATATTAATAACATGTTATCTTACTGCTAAAATTATATCTGTAATAATTCATAAACATGTCTTGTAAGCTTTTTGTAAAGCTGCTGTTTTGGATATTCAACATTTTTACCATTAAGTGTGTTGATGGAAACAGATATACAGAACAGCATGGACATAATTTGGGACACTCAGTGGTCTGTTGGCTACCATATCATTTTTTTTTAATAAACTTGATATTTTGCCAGGTGAAGCAATTCAACTAAATATTTGCAACTTCTCTCGCCACTGGAAGACTGGAGAGAAGCACATGTTATTCCTTTGTTTGAGGGGAGAAATAGTGATAATCCAGGGAATTAAAGACTGGTGAGATTCACATCAGTAGTAGAGAAGCTATTGAAGAGGATTCTACGGATAGGATTTATTCCCGTTTGGAGTATTAAGCAAATTTAGCTAATTAGGGGCAGTCAGCATGTCTTTATATGTAGCACATCATATCTTACTTACTTGATTGAGTTTTTATGAGGAGGTGTCAAAGATGATCGATGAGGTTTGGGTAGTGAATGTTATCTACGTGGATTTTAGTAAGGCATTTCATTGTCCCCCATGGTAGGCTGATCTAGAGGAATATGCTGCAGGGGATTCATGGTGACCTGGTCATATGGATTCAGAACTGACTTACTGAGAGAAGACAGAGGTTTGTAGTGAAAGGGAATTATTCTGGCTGGAATCCGTGACCAGTGGCATTCTGCAGAGAACTGTACTCCGAATTGATTGTGATATATTTAAATGAATTGGATGTAAATGTAGATGGATTCATTTGTAAGTTTGCAGATTAAGATTGCTGGAGTTGCAGACAATGTGGAAGGCTGTCAAAATATACAACAAGGTAGCAGGATATAGATCAATTACATAAATGGGCTGAGAAATGGCAGATGAAGTTTAATTCGAGCAATGGCATTGCACTTTGGGAGGTGAATTTAAGCAGAAGGTATACAGTTAACGGCAAGACCCATCTCAACATTGATCTACAGAGGGTGCTAGCAGCCCTGTGTCATAGCTCTCTGAAAATGGCAACACAAGTATGTGGCGTGGTAAAGAAGGTGTATGGTATGCTTCCCTTCGTTGGTCGTAGATCATGTCAGAAAGTCATGTTGCAGCTTTATAAGACTTTAGTTAGGCCACAGCTGGAGCATTTCGAGCAGTTCTGGTCGCCCCATTACAGGAAGGGCATAGAAGTTTTGGAGAGGCTTATCAGAAAGCAGCCTGGATTAGTGGGTATTAGATATAAGGAGAATTTTGACAAACTTGGGATGCTTTCTCTAGAATGCTGGAGGGTAAGGGAGACCTGATAGAAGTATATAGATATAGACATAGACATAAAAAATAGGTGCAGGGGAGGCCATTCGGCCCTTCGAGCCAGCACCGCCATTCATTGTGATCATGGCTGAGTGTCCCCTATCAATAACCCGTGCCTGCCTTCTCCCCATATCCCTTGACTCCACTAGCCCCTGGAGCTCTATCTAACTCTCTCTTAAATCCATCCAGTGACTTGGCCTCCACTGTCCTCTGTGGCAGGGAATTCCATAAATTCACAACTCTCTGGATGAAAAAGTTTTCTCTCACCTCAGTCTTAAATGACCTCCCCTTTATTCTAAGACTGTGGCCCCTGGTTCTGGACTCACCCAACATTTTTGCTGCATCTAGTTTGTCCAGTCCTTTTATAATTGTATATGTTTCTATAAGGTATCCCCTCATCCTTCTAAACTCCAGTGAATACAAGCCTAGTCTTTTCAATCTTTCCTGATATGGCAGCCCCACCATCCCAGGGATCAATCTCGTGAACCTACGCTGCACTGCCTCATTCACAAGGATGTCCTTCCTCAAATTAGGAGACCAAAACTATACACAATACTCCAGATGTGGTCTCACCAGAGCCCTATGCAACTGAAGAAGAACCTCTTTACTCCTATACTGAAATCCTCTTGTTATGAAGGCCAACATTCCATTAGCTTTCTTCACTGCCAGCTGTACCTGTAAGCCAACTTTCAGTGACAATAACGCCCAGGTCTAGCTGCACCTGCCCCTTACCTAACCTAACCCCATTGAGATAATAATTTCCCCCCTTGTTTTTGCTGCCAAAGTGGATAACCTCACATTTATCTATCTTTATCTAAAATTGTGAGGCATAGAAGGGGTGGAACTGTAAAAAACTAGAGGCCACGGTTTTAAGGTGAGATGGGCAAATTTATAGGAGATGTGGTCGGGTAGGTTTTTTTTAAATACATCCAACACTTGGTGCTTGCAATGCGCTGCCAGTGGTGGTGTTGCAGGCAGATATAATAGTAATGTTTAAGAAGCTTTTGGATAGGCATATGGCTATGCTGGGAGTGTTGGGATATAAAGCACGTGCAAGCAGATGAGATTAGTTTATTTCAGCATTATGTTTGGTTCATAGATGGGGGGACAAAAGGCTTGTTCCTGACCTAGTCTTCTCTATGTTCTATGTTCTTCATAGCTTAATTTCTGAGAGCAACCTAACAGCACCTGGAGGTCAGGATTGAAAAGCAGGTCACTGGAGCTGTGAGTCGACATGTCAAATAGCCACGCTAAAGCGCTGTCCCAAAGTTGGGATGGTTTCCAACAGTGCATCATATAGGGGGTTACTCTGTGCTTGAAGTCAACCTATTTGTAGGGACTGTACAATTATTATTGGAGCTGTGATCGACTTGGCTTAGGAATACTTGTTATTACAAATAACTCAAAAATAGAGAAATATACTTTTCTTCAGTAATGATAAAATTCAATTCAATCAACACGAAAATGAAAAATATAAGAGAATTTACTTTAAAGATGTTTCTTAAGCAGCCTTTACAACCTCTGGAGATTCACATTTACTGCGAGCAATGGGGTTTTGAAGCAAAGCCACACTTGGCTGGATGAAAGTACAGCAACTAATTTTACGCCCAGCAAGATGCTGCATAAAATAAGGTGGAAGTGACCAGATAATCTATTTGTGGGATGTTGGTCAGAGATAAATGTTGACTGGATAAATGCAAATAAACTTTCCTACTTTTGAATTTTTCCATCAAGGTCATAAGTGGTGGCTTGACTGTTAATTACATACGGCTCAATTCAATTCACACCTCCATGGAAAATGAATACGTCTTAGTCTGCATTCTGCAAAATGAAAGCAAGTGTTGTCGAGTGACAGAACACTCCTACTGCACAAAAGCCAAGCAATGAACATTTCCATCGCAGAGTCTAAACATCTATGCCTATGGAGGTTCTGTTTTGATTTGAGCTCCATTTCAGCTGTGATGAATTTTCTGCCAGCCTGGTAGCTCTCTCACCTCAAAGGTGTGAAGGTGCAGGCTTGATCTGCAACTCCACAAGTTGTGAAAGTAAACTAGGTGATATTTCACTGCTGTGCTTTGGGTGGCATCTGCTTCATAAAACGAGTTGAAGTCCTGCCTGACTGCATTAGGTACAAATAAATAACTTTGCGGCACCACTTGTAAAGAAGTCCAAGTTTTGCTGATTTTTTTTTAAATGACAAAGATCTTCTGGGCTTCCATTGGAAACAGAATACTCAGTCATTATTGAGGCATTTTGAAATCTTGCTGTGCGTACTTCTGCTGTCACTTGGATTTCAAGAACAGAGGTTGCACTGCCAAAATATCCATTAACTGAGAATACAAAAAAATGTAAAATGGGAACAAAATATGGAGTTTTCTGGTTTTAATTCTATGCAACTGCACAGATGTATCGGTTCTGCTTCTTCTGATGCAGTGTTCCCCCATTAGAAGAAATGTAGTCAAGCCTCTAATGGTATGAGCACTAGCTTCATCTAACATCCACTAAAGATAAACCTGCACAGTAATCGATTACCTTGGAAACTTGCTACAGTGCAAAATATCACAAGATACTTTTGTTCAATCAGTTTGGAAATCTTCAAATTCATGTTATGGAATATGTTTCACAGAGCAGTTGAAAACTGATGTGACAGCATTGGGGCAGAGGAAGGAGAGGGTGTCTCTCAGTGGAAAATAATAGTCGTCTACTAAGAGGCAAAAGGCAAAATGTAGCCATGAAACAGAAGTCAGAAGCTGGACTGTGTTAAACCCTCCACAAATTATGACCATGCAATTGGCCACTAGTGGATTAACTGTGCTTTGCAATAAGCTAAGAATTCCAGACGTGCTGCAACAGAAATAATTTCACAGCTTGTCAGTTTTGCTCAAAGTTACTAGAGGACTGAATTTCTCTGTGAGAATATAGGGGAGAGAGAGGAAGTGCAACTGCAGTGCATCACTTGCTAAGAATGTTATTAATTTTATCAGCCATAAAATATAAGCTCCAAACTGACCCAGATAACATTACCTGTTTGGGATGGGGCAATGATTTGAGGCAAAGCGACATCAAAGATGGTGTAGCAGACTGTCTGCACAAAGTTTCCACGCTCTCGCTGTAACCACGTGGGTTTTCTCTGGATGCTCCGGTGTCCTCCCACATTCCAAAGATTTGTAGGTTTATTGGTTAATTGGCTTCTGTAAATTGTCTGAACTAGTGCACGGGTAATCATTGGTCGGCATGGACTCGGTGGGCCAAAGAGCCTGTTTCCATGTGGTATCTCTAAGCTAAACTAAAAAGATAAAGGGAACCATGTTGTATGCTATCTTTACCACCCTATCTATCCAATTGTTTGCCAAGGGAGATATTGCTTGCAATGTGAGATTCCTGTGTGTAGCAATATTCCTCAGCGTACTGTTACAAACTATACACTTTCCCCTTGCATTTGACCTTACAAAATATATGTCCTCACACTTGTCTATTTTGGAATCCATCTGCCCTTTCTTGACACACATTTCCAACCGATCTAAATCTGCTGTACCCGTTAACAACCTTCCACTCCACTTACCTAAAACTCCACGAATGTTGGTATCATCTGTAAACTGACTACTCAGATTAACTGCATTTTCATCCAAATTATTTATATATGTTACAAACAACAGCACAAATCCTTGTGTAACACCACAAGTCAAAGACCTTAATTCAGAGAAACACCCGTCCATCATTATCCTTTGAATTCTATGACCAAGCCAATTTGCTATCCAACTTACCAATTTAGTGTGGATCAAATTGATTTCATTTTCTGGATCAGCCTACCATGAGGAACTTTGTCAAATGCTTTACTAAAGTCCACGTAGACAACATCTACTGCCCTATCCTCATCAGTCATCTTTGTCAGCTCCTCAAAAAAACACTCAAATTTGTAAGACAGGTCCTCCCACACACAAAGCCAGGGGAGGCCACTATGTGGTTACACAAGGGGTTTCCAATGCGATTGGTATAAATAGGCACAATGGTCAGCATAGACACAATGGGCCAAAGGCCCTGTTTCTCTGTTGTATAAACTCTATGACCCAGAGAGATAGTTACAAAATAAAAATGATGGCCTGGATGATATCTCAACCTCATGTGAGCTGTACAAAATGCAGTGGCGCAGCTTCACAGCTCCAGTCACCTGGGTTCAATACAGACCTATGTTGCAGTTTGTGGGTTAACTAGTCACTGTTCTCTTCTCCGTGGATTGCACCTTATTGTGGTGGAGAAGCGTATGTGGTCCTGAGATCCTGAGAGTAATGCCGTCTGGAGCTATGCTCCTGGTAGGGTCAACCATGGTGGTAAGGTCGAGGGCGACGTCTCTGTTACAGAGCAACCCAACCAAGACCTCAACGGTAGAACAGGTGGAGGATGATGGCTGACTTTAGTGGAGAGTCACAACGGCTGGGAAGGCGGATGAAGGCTGCACCAGAAAAGGGTCCCCGGTCGGCTTGGAATCCATGCCACTGGATTTCGACTCAGATCTGTCAAGGACCGTGTGGTGGCACCAGTCTCCCCACGTTAAACAAAGTCATACACAGGCATCCTCCATGAGAGGACAGTCATACTTGTTTTGAGTGACTGCTGATGGGTCACTGTATATTGCACATTGGTGGGAAGGGGGCAATTATTGGGAACATAGGTGAGTAACATGGGTTAAAGTAAGACTAGTGTAAAAATACTTGATGGTCAGCAAGAACGGTTGGCCACAGTATCTGTTTCCATGCTGTATTTCTTCATGATTGAACTGAAATAATCTAAAATTAATCTTTAGAGTTGAAATGTTACAGGTTGTTGCAAGCATCCAAATATGTTTCACCCAAAGTTGGATGCTTGCAAAGTTGGGAGGAAACCAATCAATGCAGTTCAGCAGATATCCTTCAATCTCATCATCATATCCTCAAAAATGTTTTGACCTATGACAATAAAAATGAATTAAAATTTGGGGTAAGAGATACAGAAATGCTGATAAATTCAACACACCGAAGATTAAATAATACTAGAGCACAAGGGTCTCCATTCAGCTCAACGAGTGTGCCAGTTCTTTGAGAGACCCTAGCAATTACTCCTGTTCATTCCACTGCCCTTTTCCCCAAAGCTCTCAATATTATTTTCTATTCAAATCACTTTTGAAAGTTTTTATTGAATATACTTCCCCTATGCTTTCAGGCAATACATGAGCTGTATTTTTTTTTAAATGTTCCTCATTTGCTCTGGACCAGTTGAAAGACAAAACAAAAAAAGTTAACATGGTTGTGATAAAAACCAAACCGTGCAATGTTGTATTTTTTTTTAAAGAGACATCTTAATGTTTTCAAACAAATACAGAATAATAGCATTTCACTTATCCCAAAACGCACATGGATTTTCTTTACTGAAATCCATCCCAGGCATTTCTAAAGGAAATAGTGTAAATTATGTTTGAGGATTTACTTCGGGAGACATAATCCTATGTAAATCGCACTGAAGTGAAACTCTTCAGGTCATCTAAACATGACTTAAGATTCCATTCATCTACAAGAAGACCCTGAACAGATCAAGTTAAAAGGCTGCCAGTTTTATGGATGGAGAAGAGAATGGGACTGGCTTTGATGGTCTTAAAATTCTTGATCTTGGAAAATTTACCATTTACAGATTTATTGAAAGTAAGGGAAAAATGAACGAAGATGCTTTAGAAGTGGTGTACATTTTTGTCCACAATGCTACTGCGCTGACAGTGGCCTCTTAACCTGTTAATTAGTTGCTAATAATTATCCAAAAATGCTGTTACATATCTTATTTCTTCTGGAATTTTCATCCAGCATGGCAAGGTACTGACAATATAATGACAGGAACGAGAAAAGAACAATCAATTAATTAAAGAGGAAACTTCTAAAGAAACTCAACAGGTCAAACAGCATCTGTGAACTAAAAAGGATGGTCAGCGTTCTTCCAGCAGCTTATTTTTTGCTCAACATTCTAACATCTGCGGTCTTCAATCAAGGCCAGTTGATCATAAGAGAGATGCATAATTTGTATAATTTGTATTCCGTAAGCATTTTAATCCTTTGGGAAAAGTTAGTAATCAGAAATCAGCAGAGTGAGGAAATCAATTACTCTGTGGCCATCTCCACTAGAACTGCTTTCCTGAAGCAACCTTCCACATAGAAGAGTTGAACCAAACCACCAGGTAAAAGTTCGAACGTGACAACTGATGAAAATAACAACTGAAGAAAAGTTTAGGCATACCTTACAAATGGTGGGCCTAAGCAAACACCAACGTAGAACCAGAATTGCATTAGCCTTGTTTCACAAGCAACTAAATATCAAGACTTTAGTATTACTTGGTGATCATAGTAAGTGCAGCTGGGTGAAATGGCTCAGATACAATAGAAGTGTTTGTCAAAAGCACGTTGTGCATTAAAAAAAACTACAATGAAAGCTCTCAGTTCATCCTGCCTATCCCATACCTCTGCAACAACCCACATCCAAATGTTCAGCACCCCTTTGCTTTCTGCAGAACAGCTCATCATTAATATGTCACTTCCTGAGAGTACATTCATGTCCTAGGGCGAGCTACGTGCAGATGCTGTCCTTGCAGCCCGGAGGCAAGTCATTTCAATCTCTCTCTGTTTGCCCTCATTATCTCCGCTGCTTCTCTGATAAGCACATCTAAAAGCAGTTTAAATTTAACCATGACAGTGTTCACTGCGCGACATTGGCGTGACTGCGTGCTCGCTCAGGATAAAGATATCAAATGTGATTCATTCTTCTTTTGTTTCACTCTTGCCAAGAAAAGTAAAATCCAGACGGTTTGCAAGACACAGGCAAATGGTTGAGACTGTGTCGGAAAATTGGATTTCACAGTATGCTTTCTAACGCATGCAGCAGTTAGAAAGAAAGGGTGAAAAGGTAATGAGAGAAAATGCTCAGCAACTGATGGTACTTCTGCTGGAATCATGATTCTCCTTGGCTTCTTCCTGATTTGCAGTGTCTTATAATTTATTGTCATTAAAATACTGATTTATGATACTGCCGTGTCTTCAATTGGCACCTCCATAACAATTGTATGCAGGCTGACAGTGTGCAACCTCCAATCAGAATTATGGAATGCATATAGTAAATAATGCACCCGTCAGAAGCATGCGCAGAAGGTAACTTGTTTCAAGTGGAAGCACTGGGTCTAATTAAACGGTCTTAAGATGACGAAAAGTTATAACAAATATAACCGTATAACAGTTACAGCATGGAAACAGGCCTTCTCGGCCCTTCCAGTCCGTGCCGAACATTTATTTTCTCCTAGTCCCATCTACCTGCACTCAGACCATACCCCTCAATTCCCTTCCCGTCCATATACCTATCCACTTTACTTTTAAATGTTACAATCGATCCTGCCTCCACCACTTCTGCTGGAAGATCATTCCACACAGCCACCACTCTCTGAGTAAAGAAGTTCCCCCTCATGTTACCCCTAAACTTATGTCCCTTAATTCTCATGTCATGCCCTCTTGTTTGAATCTTCCCTACCCTCAATGGGAAGAGCTTATCCACGTCAACTGTGTCTATCCCTTTCATCATTTTAAAGACCTCAATCAAGTCCCCCCTTAACCTTCTGCGCTCCAAAGAATAAAGACCCAACTGGTTCAACCTTTCTCTGTAATTTAGTTGCTGGAACCTAGGCAACATTCTAGTAAACCTCCTCAGTGTACGCTTCATTGCAGAAAGAGAAGCAATAAGACAACTGACATTAACTGTGACTGGCCATGAATTGCAAGGTTGAAGTTAACTTAGGAAGGATATGATTCTTGAATAAACCAGTAATCTAACTGCAGGACATCCATTAATTTATTCAACCTGACAGCTAATTAGATTGACAAACTGGTTGTTCATCTGCCAGTAACTCTGCCAGGGACTGATTGCCTGATAGGTCAGCCATTGTTGGCTGTTCACATCAGTTATTTGATCACAGCAGTCCAATCGATTAATGGCTAGCTGATTGGGTAGGTATGGTTTGTAATGTTGCAGAGGAAGGGAATGGTGGGGGGAGGAGATGTTTGGTGTCAGGGAAATACAGCGTGGAAACAGGCCCTTCAGCATGTTCTTGCTCATGCCAACCAACATGCCCCATTTACACTCGTCTCACATGCCTGCATTTAGCCTTTATGTCTCTAAACCTATCCATGTACCTGTCCAAATGCTTTAAAAATGTTTTGATGGTACCTGCCTCAACTACCTCCTCTGGTAGTTCTTTCCATATACCTATCACCTTTTCTGTAAAAAAAGTTGCCCCTCAGATTCCTATTATATATTCCCCCACCCCCCAACTCAAATCTATGTCCTCTGGTTCTTGACTGCCCTATACGGGGTAAAAAACTGCATTCACCCAATCTATTCCTCTCGTGATCTTATACACTTCTACAAGATCACCCCTCATCCTCCTGCACTTCAAAGAATAAGGTCCTTGCCTGCTCAGCCTCTCCCTATAGTTCAGGCCCTTGAGTCCTGGCAACATCCTCATAAATCTTTTCTGCACGTTATCCGACTTTCTTATAACAGGGTGACCGAAACTGAAAACAACATTCTAAATGTGGCCTCACCAACTGAGCATAACCTCCCAACTTCTATACTCAATACTCTGAATAACAAAATGTCGAAATTCTTCTTGACAACCCTATCTACCAGTGACGCCACTTTCAAGGAACAATGTACCTGGATTCCGAGATTCCACCGCTTTACAATATTCCCCAGACCCCTGTCATTCACTGAGTAAGTCCTGCCCTGGTTAGACTTCCCAAAATTCAACACCTCGCACTTCTCTGTATAAATCCCATCAACCATTCCTTCGCCAACCACCAACTGGTTAAGATCCTGCTGCAATTTTTGACAACCATTTTCATGCTCTGCAATACCACCCACTTTAGAGTCATCTGTAAACTTGATAATCATGCGTTGTACATTCTCATCCACAGCAATGGACCCAACATCGAACCCTGAGGCACACCACTAGTCACAGGCCTCCAGTCTGAAAAACAACCTTCCACCATCTTCTATCCCCTTTTTGCACACCTGATTTCCTTTTTTTAAGCATGCTCCACAGTTCCCCAAAGTCTCCAAACACTTTATCCCAGCTGCCTGTACCTCCTTATTCTTGACCGGAGTCTTAATTTCACTCGTAATTTCAAGCTTCCTTATGTTCACCTGCCTTAATCCAGCCTATTTGGCTTTTTAAAAACCAGAGTTTTAGAGACACAGGGATCTCAGCCTCTATACATTACATGTATTAATCAAATAAAATTAGAATTATGCAGCACTAGTGAAATATATCAGTGACTAATCCACTTTTGAGAGTGAATCAATGATCCAGGAAAAATGAGGGTGCTGCTTTTGAAGAATGATCACGTTAAACCTGTCTCAGGATATCCCTGAATCTGCACATCTTTGGAATGATAGCTCCGCATTCTGCTCACCAATAGCTTCAGAATTATTATATGGAGAATAAAAGCAATGCGAATTGAAAGTAATTTCCACATAGTGTTATCAGGACACAAACTATTTCATTCCAAATGGCTGTTAAATAGAAATACATTGATGCCTTATGGGTTGGATTTAATAGAACTAGAAGGACAAGCAAATTAATGTTGAAATATTTTGAATCGCTCAAAAGCCTTCTATCTCAATCACTTCTTCTCCTTTGATTAACTGTTCCTACAACTTTGGCCATGTGTACATGGACCATTTTCCTTCACTGTAAAATTTACAAACATGCTTTAAGCTACATCAAGGATTGGTTGAAACTTCTCTTCTTGGGCACATACCCTAATGTCCCCTTCCAGTGACAATTTGTATCTGTTGCATGTCATTAAAATACTTTAGCAAACTGTGCTATTATAAATTTGCAAAAATAAACACAAACCAATGGTATCCAATATGAAAACATCTGGATTTCTCAGCATATTGTTGTTCATATTAGTCTTCTGGGCAATATATATATATATAAATCAATAAATTTATATATAAAATGACAGCTGCATAAAACTCAATGCAACTCTGCAGAGTCTGGTTCTTCCTTCCTTAAATTAGTCCCATAACAATGCTGGTAATCAACCCTTAATTGGTTCATGAATTAATAAATCATCTTGTCAAGGTTGGTCCAATACTCTTTTAATTCATCGCAGAAAGTGAATGAAACAGAATTCCAGTAGATTTGATTCCTTCTGGCATCCAAGTATAAAGGAACTATCATGGATTCATTACACAACAGTTGAATTTAAGGGGCATTTGAACTCTCCTTTACTGGATGTAACCCACCCTGTAGCAGAATTCAGACTTTGTTGTTAGTGGCTGAGTAACATAATTCAAGTTACATGAGCATTATGGAACAAAGTTAACACAAGTCAAAGACACTTTTAATGGATGGATGCAAGGTTGACAGGCTAAAGGAAAAAAAATGGAATTTGTAAGGTAAATACAACCTATGCCAAAAAGGAAATGTGGGAGAAAAAATGTCCTTGTGGAAAATCTCATATAATTTAGTTGATGTTGATCAAATGTTACCATTTTGCATGGTTTTGTTTAGTTAACTTTTTTTTAAATCTTTCCTAACTTCAATCCATTCAGAATTATTTAAAAATATGATTTATATTCTAACCTTTTACTTTCTTTATTCCACATTCAGCTTTGATTATCCATTTTTGGGCACCGAAAAAACAGTGAATTTGCTAAAACAGGTTTTGATTATAAACTTTTCTTTCCATTTATCAATCAAAAATCCAGGTGTTTTGGAGGAAGAGAGGTGGGCTTCCAGATTGTGTAACCAGAATAACATTTGATATTTTACAGGCAATTAGACTTATAGAAACTCTTCTTTGAACAATTAACCATCCTTGTTCCCAAAATGTTATGGTAACCATACAAGTAAGTTAAGCCAAAGGAAAGCGCTTCTAGGAAAAAATGAAATGCATGACAGCATGAAGTTGAATTACATGGAATTTAACAGCTAACATACAGACCATTTGGTTCATATGTTCTATGCTAATGTTTATGCGCCACATCAGCCCCCTTTCAATGCAATCCATCTAACTTCATCAACATAATCTTCCATTCCTTTCTCCTGAAAGTATTATTTAGTTTTTACTCAAACACATCTATACTATTTGCCTCAACCACTCCCATGCTACTTCGTTGCACATTCCATACTTTTAAAAGACTTTTGGACAGATGTATGGATAGGACTGGTGTAGAGGGATATAAGCCAAATGCGGGCAAATAGCCAAGAATGCCAATCTGACCAATCTTATAAGCTGTGTCAAAGAGCCCGTTTCCACACTGTATAATTCAGAGACATATTGTTCAGAGCAGGATACATTCCTGATCTGCAAAGCCTGAAGTATGATCTTAGCTGACGTGTGAAATTTTGCCACAGGATAGAGTTATAATATCTTGCAGTTGTTCCAGCACACTCAAGACTAGCACACCTACTTTCACTGGTTAGTTAGTCATAAAGTATAAACACATTAACCTGTTCACCCATCTCAACATAATCAAAAGCAGCATATAAAACATTCAGTATTGGTGCACGGTGTCTGCCAGGCATGCTATCTACAGGAAGTGTTGCAGCTACTTGCCAAAGTTTCTTCCGTTACAAAATGACAAAGGCATAATTTGCATGAAAATATCATCCCGCCAAGTTACCTTCCAAAACTTGACCTGAATGTGTTCAGCTGCCAGTCAATCTACTGGAACTCCCTATTCAATAGAATTGCAGTGTCGCTTCACTATCTTGACTATTGTGGATCAAGGTGAAAGCCCAAGAGTCGACATCGACGTCCCACGAATGAACAATCGGAAACATTTTCGATGGCAACTTAGATAAAAACATCCCACAGCCCTTCACAAAATGACATGTGGAAAACAGCTGTCAACCATTCAAGGAAAATTTGTAAGTGACATTGAAACAAACAGCTGGTTCTTAGAGATGGCTTTTCAGGAAGGCTATTTTAAAATGAGAAAAGGTGGAGAGGGAATTCTAAGGAGCAGTTCCAATCAGGTGAAGGTACTGCCACCAACATTTACTACAAAAAGCACGGAGCTGGAATCAGAGGGAGTAAGTGTTCTATTGAGTGGGTTGCAAAAACCGCAGAGAGATACAAGAAGAGAGAAAAACCATGGCATGGGCTTGAAGGCAACTAAATAAGTCCTAGTTTTCGACTCTGTTTTACCATGAGAGTATGTCAATCAATTTTGCCATAGTGAATTTTCCCAAACAACAATGTAATACATGAAAGATAGACACAAAAAGCTGGAGTAATTCAGCGGGACGGGCAGCATCTCTGGAGAGAAGGAATAGGTGATGTTTCGGGTCGAGACCACACTATCTGTTTCAGTGGTAATGGTTGGGTTAACTATTGTGCACAATGCCAGAGAGAACTGCCCTGCTCTTCTTCAACACTTGCTTCTAACCAGCTTGCTTCTAGCCATTGTAGTTTACAATGCCAAAATTGAAAAGTTGAGGAAAAACAAGGTGTACAGACTTGCTTATTGGTTACAATCTGAGGAGTATGATGATGCTACTGATTATGATATCCCAATGTATCAGCTAGCAATTGATCTTCTCCATAAAGACTTGGTCTATTGCTAGAAATTGTAATTTACTTACCTATCTGTTATGGGCTTACAGCATATAATACAATAATATTAAAGTTCTGATCTTGACAATATCACATTTTTGAATTTTCAAGGCAGTCTGGGTGTTTATTACTATTTCCGACAAAACGGTCAATTTTGTAATTAACTACAATTAGGTAATTAACTAATTATATGCTTTAATTTGAGGTCATCCAAGATGTTTTATATTTGTTTCAGAATGCTTCAATCTATAATAACTGAAAATATCATTCAGTTCTCTTCATTTTTAAGAAAGTTATGGGCTCTTGACTTCCTCGATCACAGCATTTGTGTTAAGTCAATGGAAAAGCAATAGGGAACAAGATGCTAATTTACGAGTATGAAAATGGCCATAACTTTTTTAATACTGAAGATATGAAAGTGAATTGGGTGTCAAATTATACTTCTTTTTATGCTTTATCTGATGGGATAAATTGCTGACGATTTTTAAAATCTCAACATTTTGAAGCATTGCCATATATAGGTCTTCAGACTGAAATCACTAACTTTTGGTTCATAGGTAGCCCCCATTGTCGAATTAAGAACAGGAAACACTGCAGAAATTGAGTAATTGTCTCAGAGTATATCTATACATAACTAAAAAACTTGGATATTGTTATCTTCCAGTTTGGCGGTCTTTCTATTTGCACAAAAACGATTCATGATAGTGCTACGATATTCCACCAGTTCACTCACCGTTCTCCTGGGCTGCAAGTGCACAAAGTTTCGTTTCGATCGGTTGAATGTCATATAAGTTAGCGAGGTTTAAAAATCTTTAAAAACGCGTGTGTGCAGAACGATCTCTTCTCCTGCCAGTCACAGCCGCGCAAATTAGTCTCTACTTCTGTCACTCCCCGAGACGGTCCGCCCTTCCTGCACCATCGCGTCTTTACTGGAGCTGAGGGTGGCCGGTGGAGGTTTCCACCGGACTTTCAGAGGGACCCGAAGCAGCCCAGTCCTGCCCTGCCCCGAGCAGCCCCGCCCCAAGCTGCCCTGCACCCACAAATCCCCCCCTCCCCACAAAACCCCGCCCCCACACACACCCCCCTGCCCACAACCCCCTCCCCACACACACTCCCTCCCTCACACACCCACCCCCCCCATATACATACCTCCCCCCTGCCACACACCCCTCTCCCTCATACCCCCTCACAACACCACCCTCTGCCCCCCTCCTAAACCTTCCCATCCACAAACACCCCTCTTCCCCTCCCACACATGAAGAGGAGGGGGAGTGAGTGCTCGGGGATGAGGGGAAATGAGCCGCGCCTGCGCAGTTAGCGGCTATGAGTGAGTGGTGGAATATTGCATTGGGGGAACGGATTGCGTTGGGGGACCAGGCCTCCCATGTGACTGGGACCCAACTGGTCCCATTTAGTCTGGTAGATTCTACAAGTAGAGAGGGAGTTAACAGTGGGGTCAATAGAATGAAGTCAGAGGTTTGGATAAATTGCATTAACACATGTAAGTGCAACAGGAATAGTGGTGCCAATAAAGGAAATTCCGAAATAAATATATATAAAACAGGAGATAAATTAGAGCAGTTTTGAGCTTAAGGCCGAGGAATAGGAGCTCATTCAGCACAATGGCCTTTGTCAGAGTTCCACCATGTTAACATTTTGCATTTGTATAAAGGAATTACTTTGTAAGACAGGGTTTGTTGTCTGGAGAGACATTTAATTAAAGGAGGCACAATTTCAGAGTGTTTGCAGACCTGCTCAGCTTTCACAAAGGACTGACGCAAACATCAAGTATCAATGTCACAAACACAGCTCTGAAGATTACTTACCAGTCACTGACATTCATCATAGCCCCAACGAACAATAAAACAACACTTTTAACAATAACTAAGGAAAAACTTTGAGATAAACAATCAATCAATCAAATCTTGGAATATCCAACTAAATTTAGATTTAATGGGGATGTTCAGAAAGGTGGCAACAGAATGGAGGCTTCAAAAATGAATTGTGGTTTATGTAAAAATTGGTTGCAGGTGTAATTGCCAGAGGCAGGGCAATGGAAAGTGTGATTAGAGAGATGGGGTTGGAGGAATGTGGGAGGTTTTAAGGCAGGAGATGATAACAATGATACAGAAGAGCAAGATAGTGGATGAACTTGAGCGTAAGAATAAGAATATAAAGATCAAGAGATAATATTCATTATTTGTACTTCTAGAGAATCTGTTTTATAAATTTAAAGATGATAACATGAGTTTGTCAGCATACTATGTATGGTTCTCTGAGGAAGATAGTTCTAGCTCCCGAGTCTCAGCGGTAAGATCTTCATTCATCAGAAGGCCACAAGCTCAAAAGGTAAACATTAACTGTTTCCATATTTCTGCCACTAATAAATTAAAATGACATTTGCTTGAGATATACTTACTTTTTGAACCTGACATATTAATTTCTGACAGTTGACAGACTGAAACAAGTAACGGAGCTGCTAGTAATAACACAGAACAAAACTTGTTAAAGAAGGAACTGCAGATGCTGGAGAATCGAGGGTTACACAAAAAGCTGGAGAAACTCAGCGGGTGCAGCAGCATCTAAGGAGCGAAGGAGATAGGCGATGTTTCGGGTCGAGACCCTTCTTCAGACCCTGAAGAAGGGTCTCGACCCGAAACGTCGCCTATCTCCTTCGCTCCTTAGATGCTGCTGCACCCGCTGAGTTTCTCCAGCTTTTTGTGTAACCCACAGAACAAAACTTGTTTGCTCCCAGTACAGTTTCCACCCCACCCCAGATTCCCATCCCAGGTGTCTTTTCAGAAATGCTTTTTTCAACCTGTTGGAAGGATCACAAAGAAAAGAAATTGAGCTAATTTAAGAACAAAATGACGAACAGGCCTTCATTTAAAACAAGCCGCAGGCTCCAAATCTAAATTGCAATTCTTTATACTCCTACTGTATTTAATCTGAAGGCTACAGCTCATTCAAAATGGATGCTCCTGAATTTTTATTATAAAACCTGCCAATTTCTGCTAAATAAGTAATAGTCTCCACTGATTGAGAATACGAAATATTGCTTTTAAACATAGGCATTGAAGTTGCCTCGGGCTGTTGCTGAACTTGACGCATTGACTTCTAATCCCAATGCACAATAAAATCTCCAACCACACAGAATATGCATAATTTGGCCCTACTTCAAAAAACATTAAATCAAGATACAGCTTCAGGAACAACAACGGCTCCATTATATGTCACTTGAGTGGGGACATTTATGCATATAGCTTACCTGTGAAATATCAGCAAATTAATCTTCCTTCTTACAACACATGCAGAAAACTTCTCCCTTAGTCAAGTGTAAGAGATTTAGAGGGGATCTGAGGGGTATCCGGTTCACCTAGAAAGTGGTGAATGTTTGATACACACTGCCAGAGAGAGGCGTTGGAAGCAGAGTTGTTAACAGCATTTAAGAAATGTCTGAAGAAGTAATTGAATCACCTTGGCACAGAAGTCTAACCAATGGCCATCCGTATTAATCACATCTTCCGGCAGTTCAGAAGTACTGTAACGGGATTAATATAGATGGGTGTCCACTTTTTGGTGTGGTAATGGTGGGCTGAATGGCCTGTTTCCATGCAGTATGGACTCTCTGACTGACGCCACCACCACCACTGTACAAAATAACTGTTCACCTTCCCGGGGGAGTGTGGGGGTGGGGGGAAAGATTGATCATCAAAATCGTCAGAGTCAGCACCTGACTGATTGTCTCACGACCATACCTCCACCCCTCCAGCTCACGAAGACAGCTCATAGCTTAATCCTGGCTGGAGTGTGGTAGAGAACAACATCACTAATTCAGTGGGACATTTTCAACTACATGGTTTGAAGATGGAAGAAGCAAATATATCTTAAAAATTAAAATGTTAAACGTGATTTGAAAGACATATTATCTTGCCCATTTTCTTGTGCTGGGAAATGCATTATAGCAGCATTTGGTTTATAAGTATGCAAAATGTCATGGATTTCTGTGACAGTGTTTTGTATTTAAAAGTAATTGGTTATGAGTATTAGCATTGAGCATATAACTAAGAAAAAATGAATTTGAACACTTGCATTCATACAATGTCTTTTATGACCTTCGGATGTCCCAAAATGATTCTCCTGTGACAAGATATCTTTATAGAAGTAATCACCGTTGTAATCAAACACCCCTTCGCAGATGTGTTTATCTGAGTCTAGCTTTAAAGCATACTCAGTCTCAAGGTCTTTTACAAAACACAAGCAGCACCCTTGATAATACATCTGTATCGGACCAGCATGCAAATATACTTATGACAGAGCTGTTGGACTTGTTCAGATCTATTACACAAATACATCTAGTATTTCTGCCACTGGGAATGGATAGGTCTCACAAAAGCGTTCCATTCTACTGTCTCCTTTCCCTCTCAGCATGATTAACTGCATAGATCAATGCATCAAAGGCATTCCTTAAGTACCCACAGGCTTCCAACATTCCTCTGCACAACAACAGACCCTTCCATGCTCTGTATTTACAGATGGTTTTCAAATTAACAATGTTTTTTTGAGAAGAGGTGGTTGGGCAAACTTGAGGAGCAACGGATCAAAACAGTTACAGTAAATTACGGAAGGAGGTAGCAACCTTGCTACAAACCTTTGTAAAGGAGAGAAGTGAGGAATTCTCAGAAAGGAAATTGGTTGCAGACTCAGGAAAGTGGCATGGCTGTAACAGAATGTGCACTGGTGGTCCATGTCAAGCAGCTGCTATTTTCAGGGAAATGTGTGTGGCTGAGGTTGATTTCTGATCGCTTAAGAAATGAAAGCATTTTGATTGAACAATAAGGGTCTCCTTTATCATACTGTATTCACTTCACTTGCACTAGCCTCATCCTGGTACCGTTTATTCAATGCCACTCAACGTACCATGGAATGGGATCAGTTCAACAGGAAAGAAATGAAAGTACTTTACAGGGAATCCTTGACCAGACTTGAGCAGAGGAATGCGTTAACCACTTTTAAGTTCTCTGTGGAAATGATGGGTCAGAAATTCTGCAGCTGGAGATAAACAGGCACTTATCAATGTGTTACTGGCCTGCAGTGACACAAAACATATTTATTTTAAACCCACATTCACTGAAATCTTATCAGCTGCCTTTAATCAAACAGTGACCACAAAAGACAGACAAGAAGTTCTCTCAAAGAAAACACAAAAAGGAACACCCAGAAATATATTTTGTTTTTCAAAAGCCACCATAGTTTTGTCATGGAGGATTATTATAGTGTTACAGGACATGAAATTGAAGAGTGCTGATACCTTTTAAATGTATGTTTAAGCATGAAATCATTTGTGGTACATCTTCTGGAGGTTTCAAATATCAGTCTTTTCAGTCAGCAAGGTGAAAATCATCAGTTCTCCAAGCATCCCTGAAGCAGCAATCTAGCGGAGTTAGTATATTTAGGGTGCTGAGTAATTAACCCTTGGGATAATTTGTATGACTTTCATAATTCCCAAAAAGTGGTTGATATTGGCAACAGGAAAATATGTGGGTGATGCAATGCGCAATGCTTTGTGTCAAGAAAATAAATTTTTCCCAATACTAATTACTTGTTCTCACTGTTGAGCACAGCTTCCGCAGGCAGGCCTTTGATCAAACTCAAATCAGCCACTGATGTTGCTGGGTTTGTCATGGTTCAGCAGGAATCAGTTCTGTCTCTAATTCGGAGGATCACGAGTTCCATAAAATTGGTATATAAAACTCATGCTCCATAAAATTGGTACAACACCTTCAGTCCAACCCACTTGTAATGTTCCAACCCAAAACATCGACTGACTATTTCCGGCCACTGATGCTGCTCAACTGTTGTCCGTTGTCTGTCAATCTGGGGCTTTCTATGTGCCATTTTCTGCTTCATATCCTTTAAGGTTAGAGATTCGGGGCTGCCAATTCTCACGCATTGAACGTGAGACTTACGCATTTCGACAAATTCTCACGCTGATCACAAATTTCTCACGCTCTGTCATGAGAAATTCTGTGATCAACGAGAATTTCAAAACTCATATCACCTGCATGGGCCACGGGTGTTGGAGAGCCGGGGTGGATGGAGAGATGGAAGCAGAAGCAGCGGCGTGGGCAGATTCGGATGGGGAGCCAGAGCTGGTGAGTGTTTGCCGGGCTGGCGAGTCGCTCGCTGCAGCTCCAGCCATGGAGCAGCCTCAGTGCAAGAGTCCCAGGCCGTCAGAGGCGTCGGAAGCGTTGCGCCATTGCCGTTAGAGTCTCTGTGCCGAATTCGGTCTGGTGACCTGCATGGATCAGGCTGCGGCTCGGTGCATCCTGAAGAACAACCAGTGGCTGCTGGAAGTAAGTACCAAGCACTGGGTAGAAACGGTGAAAGATAGTGGACTTCAAATGGAGGTGGTTGGAGAAAGCATCCTGCTTGCTTGCTAGATTTTTACTCACTGTAACTGCAGGAAAAATATTCCCGATGTTGGGGGAGTCCAGAATCAGGGGTCAGAGTTTAAGAATAAAGGGTAGGCCAGTTAGGACTGAGATGACGACAAACTTTCTTCACCCAGTGAGTTGTGAATCTGTGGAATTCTCTGCCACAGTCGGCAGTGGAAGCCAATTCACGGGATGTTTTCAAGAGAGAGTTACTTTTAGCTCTTGGGGCTAGCGAAATCAAGGGACATGGGGAAAAATCAGGAAAGAGGTACTGATTTTAGATGAACAGCAATGATCATATTGAATGGCAGTGCTGGACTGAAGGGCTGAATGGCCTATTGCTGCACCTATTTTCTATGGTTCTATGCTTGAGTACATGGCAATAAATCTCGACCACTTGAATTTGAAGCCTTCATGCATGGTGGAGGTATAATGTAGTCATAGAGTGATACAGTGTGAAAACAGGCCCTTCGTTGCAAGTTGCCCACATCCGCCAACATGTCCCAGCTACACTATCGGCTTTTGGTCCATATCCCTCCAAACCTGTCCTATCTGTGTATCAGTCTAACATGTCTTAAATGGTGGGATAGTCCCTGCCTCAACTACCTCCTCGGACAGTTTGTTCCATACACCCACCACCCTTTGTGTGGAAAAAGTTAACCCGTAAAAAGTTACCTTAAAAATACTTCAAACAAAAAACATTGAAATCATACGTTTACAATGCACTAAAACATGATTTTAATACATAAAATTAAAAAAAGTCCCTACCGTGGGCACCCCCCCCTCCCACAAACTCCCTCCACTCACTCACAGGGTACCCCCAAGGCGAGTGATCAGTCCCCCCCCCCCCCCCCTTCAAAAATGTTCTGTGGCACCTGGTTCAGACAGAGAGCTCTGCCAGATGTGAGCGGGGAACTGAGGCCAGTTGTCCGTGATGTCTGGCCTCAGTAGAAACTCGGTTGATTTAAACTATTCCGAATAAAATTATTACTATCGGTAAGAACTTCACTCTAATACGGAACGAATTAACGCTCGCTTTCCAGGAGCTGCATGCATCTTCCATCTGTAAATGGTTGGTCAGTGCTTCTAACATGCATGTCTGATATACAAACCATATTTTGAGTTCAGTTCGGCTGTAAACTTTTGAGCAAGTACGCTGAAGTACAAGGGTGAAATCCATTGTCCTTTCATTGCTAACTTTTCAACGTTATCCCGTCACCCATTCCTTCTCTCCAGAGATGCTGCCTGCCCGCTTAGTTAAAGAGTGCCCACAGTAGACTCACAAGTCACTAAGGTAAACTCAAGGGCCACTACGTCTTACAACGAGTTTAAATGTTTCAATTTTCAACCTCAGCAGTACATTTTGCTCGTGGAAAACTTTAAACATGTTTGAATTTTTTCAAGAGTTAACAAGTTTCACGGGTACCTGCCGTTAGCGCCACGAGTCGCATTGGGTTATTCTCGCCTGTCAGTCAAAGTGCTATTTTTAGCACTTCTACAATTTGCTTCCACAGTGCTCTCAGCAGTGTTTGAAAGGTTAAACTTTAATGACGAGTGACTCCAAGTGACTTCTAGAAGGTTCCTAATCCTCAACCAACTAAATATAATCCTTCTGCTGCACTCTCTTTCCTTAGATCTGCTAGTTGCTATATCACATTGATGTAATCCACTGATTCTTCAAGTGATACAGCGTTTCAAGACTCACATAGTTTTATAAACCATTGGATTTTTCTTTAACACTTAAGATCAAACTTTTCATAAATATGTTTTCCTAAATACGAGTGATGATGTTATCTAAAAATGTAACAAATGCAAGGAACTGAAAAACACCCCTTGTACTTATGCTTCAAAACATATCTCACAAGCCCTACCTTAATAGTAGTAAATCTGCCTTATGTGTTCACTGTGATTCTGTTGTCCCCATTAACTTAGAGACAGAGTATGTTATGATGAGTGGATCGTGTTTCCCCCTCAGACTGCCAACCACATCTGAAGACGAATACATTGTTTTCTCTTAGATGGTGCCTGATATCGTAACCCAGCCATTAAAGGCCATACAACCAGTGGCTAGCAGAGCAGCTACCACCTTGAACAACCTCTCCACTGTTATCTGTGATAATCTATGAGAGCATCCACTACAATCCAGGACAAAAGCGATCTTTGATAGTACCTCCTATCAGTAAAGCAGATCAAAGGCGTCTCCAGTCTCGGGTCCAAGTCACACATCATCTCGAATAGACATAAGCACTAACCACAACTTTCTGTAACTCTTTATCAAATTGCACTATTGGTATAGAGTGCCCTCCATAATATTTGGGACAAAGACCCATCATTTATTTATTTGCCTCTGTACTCCACAATTTGAGATTTGTAATAGAAAAAATCTAATGTAATTAAAGTGCACATTGTCAGATTTTAATAAAGGCCATTTTTATATATTTTGGTTTCACCATGCAGAAATTACAGCAGTTTTTATACATAACTCTGATCTTTATACACCACTCTGATATAAGTTAATCTTCGTCTCATCTGTTCACGAGATCTTTTTCCAGAACTGTGGTTGCTCTTTTAAGTACATCTTGGCAAACTGTAACCTGTACATCCCATTTTTGCGGTGAACCAGTGGTTTGCATCTTGCAGTGTAGCCTCTCTATTTCTGTTCATGAAGTTGGATGATCAGCCATGATCATATTGAATGGCGGTGCAGGCTCGAAGGGCCGAATGGCCTACTCCTGCACCTATTTTCTATGGTTCTATGTTTCTATGTATTCTGCGAACAGTGGTCATTGACAAATCCACACCTGACTCCAGAAGAGTGTTTCTGATCTGTCAGTGTTAGGGGATTTTTCTTCTTTATAGAGAGAATTCTTCTGTCATCAGTTGCAGAGGTCTTCCTTGGCCTGCCAATCCCTTTGCGATTAGTAAGTGTACCAGTGCTCTCTTTCTTTTTAATGATGTTCCGAACAGTTGATTTCGTAATCCTAATGTTTGGCTAATGTCCCTAACAGTTTTATTCTTGTTTCTGAGTCTCATAAGGGCTTTTTTGACTTTCATTGGTGCAACTTTGGTCCTCATGTTGATAAATAGCAATAAAAGTTTCCAAAGGTGATGGAAAGACTGGAGGAAAGACTAGGTGCTGAGAGCTCTCTTATACCTGCATTAAGGAGGCATTTAAACACACCTGAGCAGTTACAAACACCTGTGAAGCCATGTGTCCCAAACTCTATTGTGCCCTGAAATGGTTGGACTATGTATAAACACAGCAGTAATTTCTACATGGTGAAACCAAAATGTATAAATACGGCCTTTATTAAAATCTGACAATGTGCACTTTAACCACATGATTTCTTTCTATTACAAATGTCAAATTGTGGAGTACTGAGGTAAACAAATAAATGATTGGTCTTTGTCCCAAACATTATGGAGGGCACTTCACCACCGTCGAAGCCTCACCACCGCCGAGGCCCCATTGCCGCTAGACTCCACTACTGCTGCTGAGGCTGCACCACCGACAAACCTGAGGCTGCACAGCCGCCGCTGAGGCTCCATCGCTGCCGCCAGGGCTTCGCCACCGGGGCTTGCCACCGTTGAGGTTTCACCGCCGCCCTCAAGGCACCACAGCCACGAGGCTCCCCACCTCTGCTGAGGGCCTCAACAGCAGTGGGGAGGCGGCAACGGTGAAACCTCGGCAGCAGCGGTGAAGCCTCGTGGTGGAGGGGCCTTGGCGGCTGCGATGCAGCCTCAGCGGTGGCAAATCCCCACAGACGGCGGCGAAGCCCTGGCAAAGCCTCAGCGACGGCGGTGGGGAGGCGGCAACGGTGAAGCGTCAGCGGCGGAAGAGGTGAAACCTCGTGGCGGTGGGGCCTTGGGGGCGGTGGTGAAACCTCAGTGGTGGCAAGCCCGGGTGACAGCGATGGAGCCTAAGCGGTGGCAGTGGTGCAGCCTCAGCCGCGGTGGTTATTCTGCTATAGAAAAGATACCATTATATTGAAAAGGATGCAGACTTACGAGGATATTGCCAGGGTTTGAGAACTTGAACTATAGGGCCGGCTCTGAGTTTATTCTTTGGCGCGCAGGAGGCCGAGAAGTGATCTTATAGAGAGGAATAAAATCATGAGGGTGATCAATAGGGTGAATGCATGGAGTCTTTTTTTCCCAGGGAAGGGGAATCAAAAACTAGAGCACATAAGTTTAAAGATGGAGGGGAAAAAATTAATAGGAATGTGAGGGGCAACCTTTCCACACAGTGTATGATGGGCATATGGAATGAGCTGACAGATGAAGTAGTTGATGCAGAGGCAATAACAAAGTTGAAAAAGGCAGATAGGAAAATCTGAGAGGCATATGCTTTAAAAGCAGGCAATTAGAACTACCTTAGAAGGGGCATCTTGAACACCATAGATGAGTTGAACCGAAGGGCCTGTTTCCGTGCTGTATCACTCTAATTTTATGTCATTGTTCAAGGTAGCTTTCAAAGGTTGACTACAAAAACAGCAGACTTCATAGCAGCACCAGTATCCCAAAGAATGAATCCTTTTAAATATCCACTCTATTAATTAAACCTGTGGGTGCCAGGTTTTCAATCTGTTATTCGTGATATATAAACTGAAAAGAATAAACAGTTTCTATCAACATCCTTCTCAGCCCCAATTTAATGTAATTCTTCTTCTAAAAGTCAGTGCAAGATTTGCTCAATCCCAGTTTTAGCTGAGAACCTATCAAAATAACATCTTCACAAAGCCATTAAGAAATGCCATATATAGATCCAAAGTAACAGTTTATTTCCAAAGCAGCTCTCTTAAACTATGTACATATCGAATTGCTGGATGTCCTCGACAGTGACATTGTTATAAAGCAGGCTCTCCTGTTCAATCGGAACACAAACTCAGATAGAATATCATGCATGTGCTTAAAGATACACTATTATAATCAAGTGCCTTGAATAAGGCTCGAGCCCTTAGTCATAAAGTACAGAGGAAATGCTACAAACAGAGTGGAGGCTGACATCTGAAATGGCAGAGTTGATACTGAAAGAACTGCAGATGCTGGATTAAATTGAAAGTAGACATAAAATGCTGAAGTAACTCAGCGGGACAGACAGGAGAGAAGGGTCTCTACCAAAACGTCACCCATTCCTTCTCTCCAGACTTGTTGCCTGTCCAGCTGAGTTACTCCAGCATTTTGTGTCTACCTTTGTATCTGGCATTAGATGATCTGAATATTGTCTTTAATTATCATTCTTGCTGCCAATAGTGACGTTCCTTCACATACTCCAAGACAAAGAATGGAATGTGCAAAAAAGTTCTGGGAATCATCCATATGCTGACAGTCCCACCACAAAGATGTTACAATGGTGGCAGCTAATCTTCCCGCATGATAACATGTCCAGTCTGCTGCCAACTCTATGTTCAGTCCTGTGCCAGATACATTGTCACAAGCACTTTAAAATGTTGTGGGAAACTCATTATAAAAATTCATGCAAATGGGATCCAAAATCCAAAAGCAGTTCAGCGGGTTAATTAAAAAAAAGATAGGAACAGAAATGGAAATGGGCAAAGGATGTTAGAAAACAATCAAGTTTCACTATATTGGCATCCATCCAGATTGATTAATTTTAAAGGAAGCATTTTCCATTCTCTGCGGAACTGTTTCATTTCTGAATTCTCAAATTTTGACAGGATCTCCTGTCCAGTATTCACCTGTATCCCTACATAATAGAGCATGGCTCCTGCTATTGTGCAGTGGAGTGGAGGGAAGGTAGCAGCTGGAATTACAAGTGTGACTAGTCCTTTTCAGATCAATACCATAACCTCCTGTAACCTGCCTAGCTTCTCTGCCCAGAGCTGTGAAAGCTGAAGGTGGTACTGCTACCCTTCAGATGTGCTATAACGGATCCAGGGGAATGAAGAATTTGTCCAAATTCCAGAAATAAATTCCACTCTTGAACAAAAATTCTAAGACCCACTTAGTATATTGAACTGGTCAATTTATGAGGAAACTCTGTGTTTTTCCTGCTCTAGTGTTTTCTTCTGTCATTTTTCTCATTCCATTCAGTTTGGTTGGAAATGGGAACAGCAGTTTTGAGAAAGGAAACCAAACACAGTGGTATGATTGGTGAAAATGTCAACCCTTTCAAGTTGTTAGCTTTCAATGGAACCCTTGCTGGTTTGCATGTCGGTCAATCAGTTGGCTGAAGTTACTTATTCGAGCCTTTGAAGAAAACTCTGAGCATTTTTATTCCTGCTGTGGACAGATTTGATTCAAGAATCACAATTATGGAAGATGGTATATGGAAGGCTTTGTTTGTACAGAAAAGATGTGTGTAAGTTTGGCAAAGGGAATAATTTTCCCAATGATTCCCTTTTACTGATTCATCTTTGACATCAAAGCAATGTGATTGAGTTATCTCTGAATATAAATTTTGGAAAGTCATTGTAAACATACTATTTTCAATGCGGCAACAGTGAAAGAGATTTTTTTTTAACATATATTAACACAGAAATAATATATAAATAACTCAAATAATATCACAAATTTCAAGGATATAAACTTTGTGGTATGTGATTAATTTAATTTGATATGTAAATATTACCTTAAAATCACTGCCAATTACAGCAATATTTGCAAATTAATTTCCTGAAAAATTGGCAATTTTGAGCCTTATTAAATCACAGCTCCCAAGAATGGGAGGAGACATCTTTGATTTTGCTTGGTGTTCAACTGCATATGCTAACCAAGTTCACGGCAAGGCTGAAACATCACCTAGTGAGAGGTGGCAGGTGGAAATAAATGAGCGAGATTAGTAAGATTGAACGAGAACTTACCAGTTCGAAGGTTGATCTTTATTTCATGAGGAGTCGAAGTGAGGGATTTCGTGAAGAGCCCGCCGGCGCGCATGCTCGACATACTTCAAAGTAGCGGCGTGGAATCACAGAAACCAATGAAAAGAAATGACTTCACATAGTAAGAATGAAAACGACTAAGATTACCAGATGAAGGTGATTGAGGGTTGGGCGAGGAGGGCACGAAATCCCTCACTTCGACTCCTCATGAAATAAAGATCAACCTTCGAACTGGTAAGTTCTCGTTCAATCTTACTATTTCATTTCGGAGTCACGTGAGTGACTTCGTGAAGACTTCAAAGCTTCTGTGATGACACGCCCTGGACCACGTCCATGCTGTCACACCACTACCAGGGATGGATGGGAGGAATAACGTGCTGACTAGTCCATACTGCAAAACAAATCATATTTATTAACAACAAATCAAAAACCCCTTATTCGGGGACATCTCCACGTTCTTGCCCCGCATCTAGTACGGCTTCTGCGAACTGTAGAGGCGCAGCGACGGGCCGATTGTAGAAACGCTGGAACACCGCTTCATTAGCCCATCCTGCTGTGGCGAGAATATGGTCCATGGGCACCTCCATGACCCTCGCCGCCGACGTCGATGCAGCCCTGGTGGAATGAGATTTGAACACATTAGTGTCGATACCTGACTTACCCAAGACGACTCGAAGCCACCTGGATATCGTCTGTGTTGTCACTCGATGGTGAGGTCTCTTGAGTGACAAGCAGGTATCTCTCCTTTCCTCTGATGCTTGCCGTCACCTTGACGTAGTAACGGATGTGGGAGGCTAAACATAGCCTAGCATCTGCGGGGTATGCCGGGAACTTCAGCTGCAGCCCTGTGCACCCAGGTCTGTGCTGCTTTAGTAGCTCGTCAACAAAGAAAACTACTTCTGTGGGGGTAGACATCATTCTGTCGACACGTAGTTTATGGAGTGTCTGTACCCTCTGTGCTGAAGTCAGCGCTAGTAACATCACCAGTTTCATGGTGAGTTTGTCCAGCTGGAGCCCTTCCATGGGGGACCACGTCCTGAGCAGAGCTAAAACTACCCTGACATCCCAGGTGATATTGTAGCGTGGTGTAGGCGGATTCGTATTGAAAATACCCCGCATGAGCCTGGACACTAGCTTGTTGGATCCCACCTCAATATTGAGGTAGAATGATAGAGCGCTCCTGGCGCTGTTGATGGCACTGTAGCTTAAGTGTTCATCATGGTGCAACCCCGCGAGGAATTCCAGGACGTCGGTTATAGTCACGGCATCGTACGTGATGCGAGAGCGGCTGCAGAAGGCTTCCCACTTCCTGATGTGAGAGCGGTATCTTCGCCTTGTAGACTCTCGGCACGACGCTGCAATGGTATCCATGGTCCGGGTAGAAAGGCCGTATCCAACTAAAGGCCGATTCAGAATCTGCAAGCCAACAAATTTAAATAGCCATGGCAGGGATGTGGCTCCCCTGATACAGGGTGAGTAACTAATTCTGGGCTACCCTGCAAACGGACCCAAGGTTCACTGAGCGTGTCAAAGACCATCGGATACCACGCTGTGTAGGCCAGTCGGGTATGATAAGGATGCCCTTGGCACCATCCATCTGAATTTTTCGTAATACCCGACTGATGAGGCAAAACGGAGGGAATGCATAGAAAAAGCAATTCCCCCAGTCTAGCGAGAATGCATCTAACGCTATAGCCCCAGGATCTGGTTCCCACGAAACGTAGGTTGGTACCTGATGGTTCAGCCGGGACGCAAAAAGGTCAATGTCCGGTTTCCCAAATCTGGCTGTGATTTTTGCAAAAATTTCAGGATGTAACATCCATTCAATATTATCATTGAACTTGCGTGACCTGGCGTCCGCCACAAAATTAAGCTCACCTGGCAAATAGGTGGCTGAAATCCAAATGTCTCTCTTGACACACCAGAGCCAAATTGAATTAGCCAATTTATCACATGAAACTGACCTGGTACCGCCCATGTGATTTAAATACGCCACCGCTGTGGTGTTGTCTATTTGGAGCCGGACATGTGCTCCAAAGATCTTGGAACAATATGCACGAAGTCCGTGAAACGCTGCAAGCAGCTCCAAATAGTTGATCCCTTGTGATACCAACATTGTATTCTCAAGGGTATCCCATCGGCCCCCACAACTAGAATGTTGATTCGTAGCTCCCCAGCCATCAGAGCTCGCATCAGTTTGTAAGTATATCATCGGTTTCGCCTCACTAATAGTTTTAAACGAGTTACTAATGTGGCAAACCCACCATCGTAACTCATCCAATGCTGCAGGCGGCAGCTGCATTGATCGATCATAATGACCAGCATGCCGTCGCAGCGCAGCAATCTTGGCTCTCTGCAAGTTTTGATAATGCAGAGGTCCATACCGGGCTGCCGGAAACAAAGCCACAATCTTGCCAATGACAGTAGCTGTGTGACGAATCGATGGTATACGAGTATTGAGTAAATCTGTACACACCTGTGTTACCTCCTCAATTTTGTTAATTGGTATGGTGACTCTCATGCTAATGGAATTCACCTGGAACCCCAGATAATTAATTACCTGGGTGGGGCAGAACTTAGATTTTTCTGGATGAACAATGAACCCAAGCTGTTGGAACAAATTGACCGCAGCTGCAACCCCTTGTTGAGCTGATTCCAAGGTGTGTCCGATAATTAAAATATCATCTAAATAGGCCATAACGATATGATGTTGTTGTCTTAAATAAGCCATAATTGGCTTCACCAATTTAGTAAATAATCGAGGGGCTGTGGTGAGCCCATTAGGCAACGCCCTATATTGCCACAGCTGGTCCATCCAGATAAATTTTAAGAACCTTCTGTAATATTTTTGCATGGGTACAGTATAGTACGCATCCTGTAAATCAATACACGCCATAAAGCACCCTTGTGAGATCAATGATTTGGCCGTTTCAAACGTGTCCATTTTAAAATGAGTATATGTTACAAAGTTATTCAGAGTGGTCAGATCAATAATGACTCTACAGCCTCCATCTTTCTTAGGTCGGGTAAAAATATTGGAAACAAATTCAACGGGCTCATGAACCGTTTTCTCTATGACCCCTTTCTGTTCCAACCTTAAAATTTCCTTATAGCCTACGGACTGTTCCGCAGCCGTTAGTTTAAACATACGACCCGGTCTATGCTGAGACGGAGGGATGTCCCCATTAATAAACTCAATGCTATGGCCCTGAATATTCCGTAACACATACTCATCACTGGTAATATCACCCCATGCACCCGCAAACAACCGCAAACGCCCACCAACATGTGAAGTTAAACAAAGAGAAAAAAGAGAACCAGACCGCCTCACCTCTGTGGTTACCGGCGGTCCCTGACACGAGTGGGTGGACGTAGAGGTGCTGGGTTGGTTTGAGGTCGTGGCGTCCTCATTTTCCATCTCGGCTTCTGCCGAGCCTGTCCTAAAAAAGACCCCTGTGGTTGGGGTGGTTGATATCGGTTTGGAGCTGGAGGGTAATTCCTGGTAGACGTGCTGGCAGACCCTCGTGAGCGGCCAAGCGGAGCTTTGGAGCTCGATGGCGTGGGGGCACTCTGAGAGCGCATGAGCCCCATGGTCTTGGCTTGTTCATCAAGCTCTCTGACCCTTTTGGAAAGGTCTTCGCCAAAGAGCTGACGGGGCGGCGGCGGCGGCGGTGGTTTGCACAACCCTGCAAATTTGGGGTTGAGCGCTGGGCGGATGCTATTTTTCCGAAAGCCGTTGATTTCGTTTTGAGTAGCGCATAGAAGCGCCAGAGCATCCTCCTGGTCCAAATTAAGCTCCTCTCCATCGACCGACCGCACAAAGGCAGTAATCCCGGCCGTGAGGAGTTTCAGGATCCGCTGAATCTTTAGCTCCTGCTGACGGATAGCCGCACTGATGTTGCCCCATATCGGCGTATTGACCACAGGCACGTTGAGGGAGTTGCAGTTTGATGGAGCCTTGTGACGGCTCATGGCTTGTAGTAGAACTTCCTCCTGAAGCTGGTGATTATTTAGGAAGTCCACAGTGGCTGCCAGCTTTGTATTGATAGGAAGCCCCAAGGAATGAGGGGCTGCAAACTTGGTGGCCACATCGAGGAGGTCCTCCGCCGGTAATTCAGGCGGGGGTGGGATGGGGTCGCCCACGGCCTCCTCGTCCTGCTGCTCCAGGCTGGTGTATGAAGCTGGTGATGAAGCCCTGTGCCTGTCGCTGCTGGATGCCTGTTGATGTTGGATGAGACGTTCCAGCAGCCGCTCTATACGGTCAATACGCCCTTCACCCTGAACACTCAGGTGGTCGGAGTCCTCCAGCTCTGAAAATTGGCCGGGGCTCCTGTCATCGGCCCGCACCTCGTCGAGGCCCTGCCGGTGCCGGTAGTTGTCGTCGACAGCCGCCGAGGCGAAACTGCGCGATTCCTGCACGGGCGTGTTCAACCGCCTCCGTGTAGCGGGAGCGGAAGCCGTTGCCTCTAAGGACAGATGCGGCATGGTGTCGGCACCAGCCGAAGCCTGGATACCTTGGGCCCGTGCAGGCTTGCCAGCTGCCCACATCGTGGACCTTGCCGACGCATGGTCTCGCCCACCCATCCATGGGGGGCTCGGCGACCGTGACGGGACCCCCAACTGACTCGTCCCGGCGTCGGAAGTTGGGGGGCGACGGCTGGACCTCACAGCTGCCCCGGGTCCCGTCCTGGAACCTGACCGCTCCTTGGCGACAGGCAGAGCCTTAGCCCCGACAGGGTTAGGCTTTTGGGCTCCTGCCCTTCCCCTCCTCAGGGGGCTTCGTGAAGCGGGCCGTGCAGCCGCACGGACCCGTCTGCTCGAGGCCGTCAGCAAGCCTGCTGACGACCGGACTGCCATGGCAGGGTCGTTCTGCTCTGGCGGCACACCACACTCCTCCTCGTCAAACTCCTCCGAGCTGTGGTGTGCGGGCGGGTCCGGACCTGAAAAAACAGAGCTCACCGACATCTCCGCCCTCGTTCCGGTCTGCGTTGCAGGTACCCCCGACAACTGTCGCTCCGGAACTGCTGGCCGGCGACTTCTCCTCGAACTCCGGCCTCTTAAACTCCCATCCATGTTCTTGCTGTGAAGCAAACACAACAAGAACCACCAACTTAAGGTAGCATACTTACCTGCGTGGTTCCCTTATGAAGGGCTGGCGAGGAGCACGCTCCTCCGTCAGCCGTCGCAGCAACGCGTTACGACGATATGTCGAGCATGCGCGCCGGCGGGCTCTTCACGAAGTCACTCACGTGACTCCGAAATGAAATAGAATTGTTGCTTGCACCTCACAGCATCCATGCAAGAAAAAAACATAATTGAATGTCTAGAAGGATACCAACTAACTTCATAATATGGATGTATATGAACTCTTGTTTGCCCCTAAGCAGGAAAAGAAGGCATATTTACAGAGCACTTCAGAAGATATTCCTAGGGAAGAGTTAAGATGTCATGTAATTTGTGGGGGGAAGGAGATTACAAAGATGTGGTTGGAACAAAGTCATGGAGTGATTTGAAAACAATGAACATTTTAAGTCACCTTTTCTACCAAGACAGACCATGACGGCAACATGTACCATGGTACTTTTGATAACATCTGCCAAACATATAACTGTACAGCACAGGAACAGATCCTGCGGCCCACAACCCATCAATTCCACTCCCACAACATCATGTTTAAGTCACATACAACATTGATTTATACATGCAGCAATATTCTTTCTAGTTGCTGTCCTGAAACTTCCAACATATCGTAATAATAAAAGAAAAGAGAAGTATTTCCAAGTCAGGGTTGTGCATGACAGAGCAATACTTGACATAGAGTTGTTCTCATGGTCCTGCTGTCCGTCTCTGAATTATTGGTAGATGTTGCAGGCTTGGGAGATGTGTCCCGAATAGACATAGTAAATAACTGTCATTTTTGGTGCACCCTTTCCAACTTAATGACATCCTATAATAATCATGATCATAATCATACTTTATTAGCTAAGTATGTTTTACAACATGACGAGGTATGCCATACAGTCATACCAATATAAAGCAACAAGACATTTTAACACCACAGTGACTCCTCCAAATTGCTCACGGTGATGGAAGACAAAAAAAAAGTTAAATCTCTACCCTTCTTTGTTCTCCCGCGCTAGGGAGCCTTGAATTGACGGGACTATCTTGGCACCCGTAGCTGGCGGTCAGGCCCTCTGCGTCGGGGCAATCAAGCTCCCACATCGGGGGGATCTCAGCTCCCCCGTGTTGGTCGATCAGACCCTGAGTCGGGGCTGGTCGAACCTCCTGCGGCTTTGGAGCATCCCAACATCAGTCTCTATCCGAGACTGTGAGCTCCTCGATGTTGAAATCTGTAGGCTGCAGTTGGAGCGTTGATCCCAGGCAAGGGATCCCAGGCTCGAATGGTAAGTCCACGGCCCCGCGGTGGGGCTCAAAGTCAGTCTCGAGCAAGGCCTATAGCTGGGTGACCAGGACTGCACACAATACTCCAAGTGTCGTCTCACCAACGGCATGTACAGCTGCATCATGATTACCTAACGTTTGCACTCAATAGCCTTCCCAATGAAGGGAAGTGTGCCAAATGCTGCCTTCTTCAGCGCACAGTCCAGCTGACACACCACCTTTAGGGAACCATCACCAGTATTCCAGATCTCTCCATTCTGCAACACTCTCTGGGGCTCGTCTATTTATTCATCTTAAAGTAAAACCCAGTAACAGTACTAAGCACCAATATTAAATGCTTGGTCAATCTACAGTGGTCACCTCAAGTTCATACTATAAACCCTCCACCGGTTGTCCCCCATGTTAATATCACAGTGGGGCATAGAGGAAGTAGATGTTGTTGTATGGAAGAGAGGGTCAGAGCAAACTTACTTTTAGAACAGGCACAGTTAGTGGGTTGGGGGAATGTTAGAACAAGGCAGGTGGATGTTTAGTGTGAAGGCAGCCACTCCTTAACTGGAGATACATTGTGTCTGTCTAGAAACAGACACTGAAGTCAGTGGGACAATAACTCAACCCGCAAGCCCAGGTAATATCCTAATGAATCTCTTCTGCACCCTTTCGATCTTAATGACATCCCTCTTACAACTGACTGACCAGAACTGCACACAGCACTCCTTCCTAGTGCGATCTCACCAACAACTTGTACAGCTGCATTATGATATCCCAACGTTTATATTCAATACAGTTCCTAGTATAGAGAAGTGTGCCAAATGCCTTCTTCACCACGCTGCCCAGCTGGCTCCCCACTATTAGGAACCCATGCACCGGTATCTTTAGATCTCTCTGTTCTGCAACACTTTCCGGGACTCTGCCACTTACAGCCTCATTCTAAAAAGTGTGAGAGAGCAGCACACAAAACAAACCAACATTAAATCTGTTAAACCGCAATTAGTTTAATACCATTACATTTGAAGTGTAAATAATTCATAACCAATTTTCTTTGAGGTCCATATTAAATAGTCAAGAACTCAATTTTTTCCCCAGTTTTTAAGAACACAATTACATTAGTGCCTAATATTTGAATTACGCTTCCTGGCATCAGAAAAATAATAAAACTTTGAAATTCTTCAGTTCAAGCCATTTTCTGAGCAAACAAGGCAACTTTGAACTGAAAAATGATCCTGCTATGCCCAAGAGGGTTACAAACATGACTCTCATTAACGTTCTCCAAGGTGTCCATTAACTCCTGCGTGCTAAAGGTTAACTGGATCCTTAGTTCTTAACATCAACACATGAATCTCCACACCCACTCACACCTCCCCCTTTCCCCCAACAGCTATGCTATGCTTACTGTTATGATTGGCTTCACAATCAGGTTCCTGTTATTGGGATCATCAGGTTGAGATGCATCTTGCTGGAACTGAGCGGGTGGTACGAGATGTGGGTCACTGCTTCGCCGTACGAGGAGTGGCGTGCCTGTGGAGAACAGACTTACATCAGCAGGGAGTTGCAAAAGGCAGAATAACTCATCTTATTAAGACTAATGAAAGCTTCTTTTCCCTACATTTAAAAAAAAACATTATTTGCTTTTATTCTTAAAATATTCAAACCATTTACATTTTCTTTGGCTTATTTGTAACATGTTAGGTAATTTGGTTTTATCAAGCACAGATAAATCGAGATAACCAGAAACATTATGATTATAGATACAGTATGAGCCTTAATTCCAACATACATACCAACATAGTACAAGGATGGTATAACATTTCAGACTTAATTCAGGGGATCCCGCCCTTGGTTTGGTAAATAAACATATCACCAGGGTTGGGTTGAGTCACAAAGATAGCAAAGTTAAACCACCACAATCAAATGCAGGATAAAGGGTCAGGGGTCATTTTACTTCGGAGTCACATGAGTGACTACGTGAAGAAGCCCCGCCAGGCGCATGTTCGGCATTACATGTGTTGACACATGTAAACACCGACAGGGTGGAGAGCGCAGCTCCCACCAGCGATAAGTTTAACCCGCAGGTAAGTCAGTGTTGAACTTCTTGCGAGTGTTTTTTTAAACTCTGTAAGTCTGCAGAGCCAGCTAGAGTGTATATGTATTGTGGAAAATTTTTACAAAACTCTATAAATCTGGCTTGAAAATACGGAGCCAGCTGGAGTATAAGTATTCAAACTGCAGTAATTGAATGGAACGCGCTGAAACCACAGTTTCCGATTTAGATCGGATCGGGAGATAAGGCTGATTTAAAAGCCGGTTCCTGCTATTTACCACTATTTAGATCGGGTTTGGAGATAATGGCTGCGCTAAATGCCGGCTCCAAATACCAACAATGGTAAAATAAAGTCTGCTCTGTGTATATGTTACCAGATGCAGTTTTCCTTTATGGGAATGTATATAACCCTGTGTGATACTGAGGTTAATACTAATATTCTGCAAGCAGAATGTGCCTCTCAGAATTATAATTTTAAAGGTATATGATTTATGCACAAATACAAAACAGTAAAGAAAGTAACTCTCCTCCAAGGGAGGACAAGAATGAGGGGAAGGCTGGAAATGGAGAAAATGCTCCACACTTGACTTAGTCAAGGGTTCTAAGACCCATGCATGTCTTCCTGTAAGGCAGGCTCCAAAGGAGTTTCCATACGCTGAGTATGGTGCCTATGAAAATGGAATTCTGATGCTCCAGTACCTTGGTTAGGTCTGGATGAGGTCCCTAGAGCAAGATAAAATGCTGAAAATTCTAATCAGTCAAGGATTCTAAAGACCCATGAGATTCTAAGGCAGGCTCCGTGGGAGTTTCCATACACTAAGTATGGTGCCTATAAAGAATGAGAATCTCATTCACCAGTGCCTTGCATAGATATGGATGAAGTCTTTAGAGCAAGATAAAATGCTCAAAACTCTAAACAATTAAGGGTTTTAAGACCCATGAGATTCTAAGGCAGGCTCTGAAGTAGTTTCCATACAATGAGTATAGTGCCTATGAAGAATGAGAATCTCATTCACCAGTGCCTTGCATAGGTCTGGATGAAGTCTCCCTAGAGCACGGCTCGGAAGTACCAGGGCAGGATGAAACTGACCCTGCAGCCGGTGTCCCTACTTATGTGTATACACCAGAGCACATAGAAATATTCCGGATGTTCCCGATGTAGCACCAAGCTTTGCTATATCGGTATGGACTGGTGAGGCTATGGATGAACCTGGCGGCCAACATTATTTGGTTTCACACCTACTCCAAGATACTGTTGTGACTGAAACAGTAAATAATATATAAAAATATATAAAACATCCGTCTATTGTGCTTTGCTCAGGGTGCCATCAGTAACTCAGTAATTAGGCACCCATGAGTCAATGATGCGAGGACAGGAAATGTGTTCCAGTATGTCCTCTAGCTGATATTCAGTTGGCATCATTGTATTTGGGGAAGACATACATGGGTTGATAATGTCCAATACTTTTAAGACACGCTTGCGTTACTCTGCCATGCATATTCAAACCCAATTGTATGATGCAAATTGCCATTTGGCTAACATTATACCCAAAAAATACAGGATTATGTGGGCAAGCTATAACCAGATTTATGATTGATGAAAACGAACCCCTATATTAAGAAGAAGGAGATCTTCTGGTTCATTTACGTAAGTGCAGAAACGTCATTCCATTACACATGGAATTTCTAGGGAAACAACCTCTGGATGGTTAAGATTACAATTGTTTTGTAATTCTGCATTAATCTGATCGGCTTGGTGTTTGAATGTACCAGAAACTCGTCAGGTAGAGATAATATATCCCACACACAAGTATGGGGGTTGCAGAGTCATTCTAGGACTCCCAAACTTAAATTTATAGTTCAGTATGAACATTTAAAAAAAGTACACTTCAGCATTATAATGAAGTTGTTATCACAAGGCTGCTATGTGGTTATTTTTTAGATTTAAAAAGATGCCTTATTATTCAGGTACTTCAATTAATTGGATGGGTCAGCTGAAGGAATTACCTAATGGGTTAAATCCAGCCCTCAAATTGCTCACACAATTATTGAAACCAGCACTGGTGTTAATGAGGACTCAGAATCACATTGTAATGACTTATCTAGAGGATATGTTAATTGTAAATGGGAGACAGCTGAAGAACTGAGTTCAGCAACCATAAGCTTATTGAAAGGCTAAGGTTCTGTACATCCAAACAACATGGAAGTTACAGGCATCCCAAACAATTGATTATTTGGGGTTTGTCTTTAATACAGTTGATATGTGAGTAACTTTATCAACAAATTATGGTTGATGATGTTACAAATGCCAGTATTTGTTTTGGGGGAAAAAACATTATCCCACCAAGAAGTAGCTATGGTTACTGGTAAAGTGATAGCAGCATTCATGCTGTCAAATTCGGACCTCTGCACGATCAAAGTCTGCAAAGACCAGAGTGTAAGAGTAAAAAGCGTGCAGGTTATTGATTAGGTCCATGCAGTTACCAACTAAAGGTTGAGTTGAATTCAATGATGGATTCTCAATGTTGCAAGTAAAAATGTGCTTGTTCAGAAGTCTTCAGTGTTATTACAGACTGATGAGAGTGCTCTCGGATGGGGAGCTTAGGACAGCGACACCAGTTGTGGTGGTCGATGGACTGTCCAAGACGATTAATTCTCCAAATACATGGTTGAATTATTTGGAGTTATTGGGGGCATTTTATGCATTGATAGCCGTTGTTCTACAATAAAGAACTTACATGTTCAATTACGAGTAGACAATACCACAACTGTGGGAGAATACAATACTGTGGTAAGACAACAGATCACGAAAATGCAAATTAAAATACAGAATGAAAGTTAAAATTCAAAAAAGTTTAAAAAAGATTGTCAGACAATATGTGTACCAAATGTTGATCTGTTGTGTCTGGATTAAATCTCCAGTGGGCTAAATGTATCTCGTGGGAGTCAGACCCAGGAGTATTAGCGGTGGATGCATTCTCGCTACATTGGGGAAGTATAGTCTTTTATGTTTTTACCATTTTGTCTGATTAGACAATGTGTCACCAAAATAGAGCAAGTCTCCGCCGCAGGCATCCGGTGGTTCAAAATTGGTATTGTTCTCGGCCTTTTGGCTAAGATCAAGTGTAGTATCTGTTCTTATCAGTTAATATCTGATACGTCCCTTATCTAGGGACCATTACTGCACAGGCATTGTTCCCATTGGTGCTCAGAATAATGATTCACACATTCATGACAAATACCAGGTGCAGTAATTGTTGGTACATCCAGTAACAGCAGACGTCATCCATTCCATGACCATATTAATTGTTAATCTGCAGGTTCTGATGGAATGTTGGATAGGAACACGGATGTCATAACTGCAGCTTGGAGAGATAGCACTAAGAAACAATATATGTGTCATATAAGGAATGGGAAATTTTTTTGTATACAGTCAGATATATTTTATCATACTGCAAATTAATAGGATGTATTGGAGTTCCTTGTTATGTTGCACCTGAGGTATAGTACCATGAATGGGCTCGGAGTGTTTTGTCCTCCTATTTAGGACTATTTCAGAATCAACAACTATCAGTCTCATCTGTTAATATCCCGATTTATGGGAGGAATTTTAATAAAATCCTACCAAACCCAGATATTCAGAAATCTGGGATGTCAGTAAAGTTCTCACATTGCTTCGGCAATGGACTCCAATTATGACACTGTCTTTTCAGAGTTAATATTTAAATTGGTTATGTTCCTACCATTAATATCAGCACAATGAGTACAAACATTACAAATGTTGTGGTTAGATTGTATACAGTTGTCTGTAGATAAAATAACGTTTTATGTCAATGATCTAAGCAAGCAAAGCAAGCCAAGAAACTAAACATTGTCAACTAAACATTGTGTGTGGTAAGCATCTTAATTAATATATATTGAATTAAGAGTCTCCGAGATTGTGAGACACCAATGTTCATTACCCACAAGAAACATATAAAAGTGACAGTACAAACTATTTCTAGATGGATAAACAGGTTCTGGATTAATTGGAGTAGACACTGATGTGTATAAATCTCACTCCACAAGGGCGGTATCAATGTCCGCAGCGAAGGTGCTCGACCAAATTCTGGAGACTGCAGGATGGTCTAAAAAAGAAACTTTCCTAGTTTTATGATAAACCTGTTGTTATGGTGCCAGAGTTGCACATGCTGTGTTGGGTTCTGTTCAAAATTGTTTGCTTTGTTGCATAACATTTGTTGTTATTTCCCCTGGGATAGAGGGGTTATTATTTTTCATATTATTATTATTAAAAAAGGAAAAAATAAAAAATAAATAAATAAGAAAATATGTGTGTGTGTGTATATATATATTGCATAATTTCAAGCAATATATATTATTTACTCATTACTGGGTAAACTAAAGCAGTGTGTCATATGGAATGATCTACGGCATGAAAATCACAGAGCTTTAAAATCTTCACGTAGTCACTCACGTGCCTCCGAAGTAAAATAGTAAGATTAAACGAGAACTTACCTGTTCGAAGTTTGATCTTTATTTTATGAGGAGTTACGATGAGGGATTACGTGCCCTCCGCTCCCAACCCTCATAATATAAATGATCATCTGGTAGTTTTAATCTTTGTCAGCCTTACTATCTTACTCCGGCTATTGGTTCTGTGTTTTTCACGCCGCTGCTTTGAAGTATGCCGAACATGCGCATGACGGGGCTTCTTCACGTAATCCTTCATCGTAACTCCTCATAAAATAAATATCAAACTTTGAACAGGTAAGTTCTCGTTCAATCTTACTATTAAAATTGGCTTCAGTGGCTTTGTCACACACCCCAACCGATTCACAAAAATAAATTGATCAACATAGTTCCGGCACACAATTGTTTGGTCATCATTATTGAACCTGATGCAACTATATTAAATCACATGGAGATTTCCTTCCTGTTATTATTAACCCTCTATGTTCACTCCCTTGAACAGAGGAGCACAGAGCATCTGCCACAGAACCGGTAATCTACAAATCAACAGATTTTAGTTTAGAGATACAGAGGGAAAACAGGTTCTTTTGGCCCACCAGCAATCACGCCGACCAGCAATCCCCACACATTAACACTATGCTATACCCACGAGGGACAATTTTAACATTTACCAAGCCAATTAACCTACACACCTGTACGTCTTTGGATGCATACTATTTAATATGATAATGGAAAGATATACCATGAATATTTCTCCTGTTTAGCAATGATCACCTCTATTCCATCTCTAGACCCCATGCATCAACAAGCATGTCACTCATCATCTTCCTCAGCCCAAAATTAACCAAATCATACTTCCCGCACTCCCCCAATACACATTCCTAGCAGAGTACATTAACTCACTCTAGTTCTTATGATAGCATATTCATAGTTTGTTGCCCATTTGTTGCTTTTATAATTTATTGCATATTTATTTGTTGTGTTGTTGTGTTTAATGTGCCTGTAAAGCTGCAGCAAGTAACAAATTAATTGTTCAGGTCCCATTACATATGACAATTAAACACTCTTGACTTTCTCGATTGTCCTTAAATTGACATTGATGCCCCCATCCTGGTCCATTCCTCCCTGCTAAAAAGCTCACCATTTTTTACATTTCTCTAATCCAGCCATGTTTGTGGTCACTGAAAATAGTTTTATATCTTCAGGTAAGTCGTATTCTTTTTCAAAACCATTATCACCACCAACGAATGGTAGGCAGGATAGTTAGATTGAATGGGTTGCAGAAGTTGCACCAGGTGCAAGGTCATGGAGACATTGTTCCAGCCAACCACATGTGGAGGAAGGGTCTCCAACTACATGAACTGGTGGCTGGAGCCACTATGGTGCACCCAAGAAACTCAGGACTTCATGGATAGCATGTTTGTGGAGTTGTTGACACTGCAGCTTAAGCATGAATCAATCAATCAATTAATTAATTAATGTTTATTGGCCAAGTATGTACACATACAAGGAATTTGCCGTGGTGTTCTGCTTGCACGTGACATCACTACATACATTAACAATTAAGAATGACACATAAAACATAAAAAATAAAACATTATAGTTTAAACATGTGAATGAAATAAAATACCAGAGCAAAAGAAGGCTACAGACTTTTGGTTATTGGGTAGAGCTACTACTCATGGGGAAAAAAAAACTGTTTTTATGTCTGGCTGTGGCGGCTTTAACAGTCCGTAGTCGCCTTCCAGAGGGAAGTGCTTTGAAGAGTTTGTGGCCAGGATGAGAGGGGTCAGAGATGATCTTACCCACTCGCTTCTGGCCCTTGCAATGTACAGTTTGTCAATGCAGCCAACAACCTTCTCAGCTGATCGGATGATTCGCTGCACCCTCTGAATGTCATGCTTGGTGGCCGAGTCAAACCAGACCATGATGGAGAAGGTGAGGACAGACTCTACGATGGCTGTATAGAATTGGATCATCATTGCCTGTGGCAGATTGTGCTTCCTCAGCTGCCGCAGGAAGTACATCCTCTGTTGGGCCTTTTTGATTGTGGAGTCGATGGTGGACCCCCATTTCAGGTCCTTGGAGATGATGGTTCCAAGGAACTTAAAAGACTCCAGAGATATGACTGTGGTGTTGTTGATGGTGAGTGGGGGGAGGGGAGGGGGAGCTCACCTAAAGTTTACAATCAATTCCACTGTCTTAGAGCATTGAGCTCCAGGTTGTTACAAAGGCAACAGGATGCCAGCTGTGTCACTTCCCGTCTGTAGGCAGATTCCTCCCCATCCTGGATCAGTCCAATCAGGGTTGTGTCGTCCGCAAACATGGGAAGCTTGACGGAGGAGTCTGTGGAGGTGCAGTCATTGGTGTAGAGAGAGTAGAGGAGAGAGTACGCAGCCTTGCAGAGAAGGACGAGTGACCTTCAGATGGATCTGAAAGACGAAGCAGGAAGTGCAGGAGGCTTCCGAGTCAATGCCAATCTTGGAGAGACTGTCCTTTTTGGATACTGCATGGGGAGATGGTCCCGTAGGGCAATGCAGTCAAAGCCTGGAGTGCGGCAGGAATGTGTCTTAAAGGAGGACTATGGATCTATGGATTATGAGAAAATCAAGGGTCTAACAATAATGAGTAATTAAAGAAACTAATCATTAATCTAAAAGTAGTACTAGAGAAGATGGGGAGCTTGAAAGTTGATCAATCCCAAGGACTCAATGATTTTCATCCCAGAATGTTTCCTTTTCATCAATATTTAGTCTTTTAGACACTCTTTCTGTCCACCATTGATGAGTGCACCTCTATCGTGTTCAGTCCAAGTGTTAAGGTTATTAATTAATTGTGTTTTTTTGTTATTATTTGTGTACAGCAAGTACGATTTGTTCTAACATATGACATTTAAACACTCACGCTTGATTCCACCTCCTTCGTTTAAAACTCTCCCTAAAATCTATCTCAGTGACTCAGCCTTTCACATCATACATGTAATTTTTTTTGTCAACACACATTCCTGTCTGATTATCCTTTGAGAAAATACTCTGGAATGCATTTCTATTTCCGCACTGAGTCGTGGATGTATCCCAGTCCATTGCAGAGAGCAGCCTCCCCTTCCATCTACAGTTCACACAGCATAATCAAGGACCATTTACACCCTGGTCATTTCCTCATCTCCATCAGGTAGAAAATATCACATAGCATGAGAGTCATTGCAACCCATGCACCTTTTTAGAATCTGCACTTTCACTGCAATTGTAACATTATAATGTGGTAACACAATATTCCGCCCTCTGGTATTTTTCACTTTGCATTACCTGTGTACTTGTGTATAGCTTGCTTATACTCACACATTTGATATGATTTGATTGAATAACATGCAAGCATTTTTTTCACTGTAACAATAATAAACCAATATCAATAGTTCAAGTTCAAGTGAGTTTATTGTCATGTGTCCCTGATAGGACAATGAAATTCTTGCTTTGTTTCAGCACAACAGGACATAGTAGGCATTGACTACAAATATCAAATATTTAAGAAGGAACTGCAGATTCTGAAAAAAACAAAGGTAGATAAAAATGCTGGAGAAAGTCAGCGGGTGAGGCAGCATCTATGGAGGGAACTAATATCAATATCAAGATTGAAATACTACGGTGCCGTGTGGCTTATTGTTTATTTTGTATTTATGGGGAAAATATGCACTTCTACAATGATGCTGTGATCTAATTGAGAGCAAGGTGTCTGAGCAATATTCAAGCCTGGGTGTGCAATGTGCAGGACATGATTCAAGTAGAATGATAAGCGGTGTTCACACAAATCCAAATATGATTATCAATCACTTCAAGGGCAATAAAGGACACATTTACATTGATCCCACCAAATTCAGGGCAGTCTGAAGCACATCACATCCAATGAAATAACTTCTTTCAGCCCCTTGTACCATTCCCTGAAGTCATGGCTGATTGGTGTATTGTCTCCTTTACATGCCTTGATTAAATTCCTCGTCCAACCAAAATATACTATCTAATTTCCAGTATAATGGCACACTAGTCTCTCGTCCTATTGATAACACGTAATGCTGGTTTCAGAACAAGTCCTTGCCATCTAGATGCATGCACCAATGACAGGGAGTAGGTGTTTTACCAGAATCCTTCCAATAAACAAGACAAATATTGATAATAGGGAATCTCATGGGTTAAAGGACAAATCAAGTAACGTTGGGAAATCAAAGATGAGATTTATGACCATGACATTGAGAGCAGATTGCTTATTTTATTAATAAAATAACAGACAGGGTTTATTATTCTGCGAAGGAAATTAACATAGGCTGTAGATAAGAGGTCCTCATTCTAGATGAGTCAAGATTGGATGAGTCAGATACTAAGCACATTACCACAGAGATGCCCACAGAAACAAAAGTGCAAAGGTAAACAAAATCTCATCATAACTGTCTTATCCTCTGAGCCAAACTTGGCAATCTGTTTTCAAATTTAAATGTCTGTCTTTGGGAGAGGTGAATGTCATCAACTACATTCCCAAGGTAAAATAGCTGCTAACTTCCTAAATCAATTAGCCACATCACAGTACAGTACGATTGTTATCCACAATTTTAACAGTCTTAGCACGCAGTAAACAGAGAACACCTCTGATAGCTAGTAATCTGATTGAACATATTCAGGAAGAAACAGAGGACTGAAAAAAGTGGGCAGCTGATGGAGCCTCACAGCGCCCGAGACACGGATTCAATCCTGAGCTTGAGTGCTATCTGTGTGGAGTTTGCATGTTCTCCCTATGACCACGCGGATTTCATCCTGGTGCTCCGGTTTCCCCACACATCCAAAAAACATGTGGGCTTGTAGGTTAATTGGCCTCCGTTAATTGCCCCAAGTGTGTAGGGAGTGGATGCAAATGCCTCACCTTTCTTCAAAAAATAGCTTTTCAATCAAAGGATGCTCTCCCAAAGGGAAAAGCCATGAATCAAGTATAACAATAGTTTTGTGGGACTTTGTGAACTAAGCCATGGTGTGCAAAAGGACACAAAGTGCTGGAGTAACTCAGCAGGTCAGGGAGAACATGGATAAGTGACGTTTCACTTCAAAACTCTTCTTCAGGCTGATTGTACTGGGAGCTAAAGAAAGTTGGAAAAGGGGAGAGGCAGGACAAAGCATGGCAGGTAATAGGCTGAAACAGATGAGGAGGATGTATTCATCAGAGATGGTTGGAACAAAGGCCAGAGATCAGAACAACAGGTGTGATACAGGTTTGAAGAGTAGTGGATTGTGAAGCTAGGGGAAGAAAGTAGCAGGGGGTTGGGTCGGGGGTAGAGACGAGAGAGGTGGGATTCCACGGGAGGGGAAAATGGAAGTGAGGGGAAGGTTAGTTAGAGGTTACCGGTGACCAGTAGATCAAGTAGAATGGCAGACCGAATGTTCAGCAAAACAGTTGCCAGGTCTATGCTTAGTCTTGCTGATGTACAGGGGGGTACATCAAGAACACTGGATGCAGTAGATTAAGTTAGAGGAGGTATTTTTCTTGCGTATTGGGGTGCACAGCCTAAAGTTGTAGGACAACTTGTTCTATTTGATCTTATTTGATTGTGCACACCAGGATGATTGCATTCGTCAAAACAGAGTGGTCCACATGAAGGTTGCAATCCCCCACACTGTTAGAGGAGATGCACATGAACCACTGTCTCACCTGGATGGATTGCTGGTGTCCCTGGATGGAGGCGAGGCCTGAGGTATAGGGACATCTCCTGTGGTTATAGGATAAAGTACCTGGGGATAGAGTTTAGGAGACAGAGGAATTGAGAGTTGGGAATAGTGTCTTTGCAAGAGTCAGGGTGCGAGGAAGTGTAGTCTGGAGACTGTGGGAGTTCTGTACTAGTTTTATAGTAGATCAGTTGATTATCTGTCATGGCAGTTAGCATCATCACATCTTATTAGATGGTCGCAGCACCAATTCCCACTGCGGAGTCGGAAAGAAATAAGGCAGACTGATGCGCACAACCCATTACTGTAAGAGTACTGCACAGCTGGTGGTGTCTCTTCAAAGGCAATGGTAATTGCCTTCCTGTGTGGAAAATATTCTATACTACTAACACAAAGCTGGGATGCTCTCCCAATATTTTGGCTAATATTTATCCAGTTGTTATCATTTTCACCTTGTTGTTCCTGCTTCTGTTACATCAAAAATACCAATTTCCTTGTGAGGAACTTTTGAAAAGATGGCAAGAGATGTAATGTAAATGCAGGGTCTTTTCATACCCAGGATATTCCTCTGGATCTACTCGTATCCAATACACATGCTCCATCACCAGTTGCACCCTGAAACTGGGGAATTGGGAGTAAGTTTCATATCTGCAGAAGTTTGGCCCTGTAAATTCTTGAAAGAGGATGTTTCACACCAGAGACATTTTAATTAGACAGAGCCATACAAGTTTCTGTTGTCTACTGTTTAGGGAACATTTTAAAATCCCTCAGTATATAACAAATTAAAAAATATTTTACTGCTCGTCGCATCTGAAGTCAGACTGTTAGATATTTGCTGCAACAAAAAAGAAACAAACTAATGATACCAGAGGTATTTTTATTTTATTAGTCACGTACAGAACATGGGCACCACTTACATGGAATCATGGAAAACTTTATTGTCATTCAGACCTTGCGGTCAGAACGAAATTTTGTTGCCTGCAGTCATACATATAGTAAATAACAAAACACACAATAAACACATATTTAACATCCACCACAGTGAGTTCACCAGACACCTCCTCAGTGTGATGGAAGGCAAAAATCTTGTCTTTGTCTTTTCCCTTCTTGCCCTTCCTCTTCCTCTGCTCTGAAGCGACCCAGGCCTCCGATGTTGTGACTGCACCGGGTGATGAAAATAATTCCCGTGGCTGAACCACGCTCCGCGAACGAGCCGGTTCAACTCCGCGGTCCGGGGCTGCCGAAGCTGCCGCCCCCCAGTCCAGCGGACGAGCTGTTGCCGCGGGAGCTCCGGAAAAACAGGTCACCAACCTGTGACCTGCGAGCTCCCACTGGGCCCGCGGCCGAACCTCCGAGGCAATTTCATTGCCTGTATTTATTGCCCATCCCAACTGTTGAAAAGGTGGTGATGAACTGTCTTCCCAAACAGCTGCAGTCTGTGTGGTGAAGAGACTCACAGAAAATTATTGGGTAGGTTCCGAAGATTTAGACCAGAATTTCAACATAATTATGGGATAAAATGGAACTGCAGATGCTGGTTCATACTAAAGACACAAAATCCTGGAGTAACTCATCAGGCCAGTCAGAATCTCTGGAGAAATGTTCTGCACTTCCAAATTTTGAAATATTTTCTATCCATTTTCTCCATGTAATGCTGCCCGACCCGCTGAGTTACTCCAGCATTTTGTGTCCATCTTTGAACATAAGAAGTAAGGCTCTGCAGTTCATGTTGTTGCCTAATGAGGTATCTTCTGAGAATCTCATTGGGAGTGGTGCTGCAAGTAGCTGGCAATGTCCTGCAAGTAATTTCAGGACATTGGGAGTTCTTCCCCGGTCATTTTTGCCAAATTAAAATTTAAGCAGAATTTCTTGGCACTAAATGTACATCATAACCATCAGTAAGAGATGAGAGAAGAGAGACTGAATGGTTTACAATTATGTGGAATTTTATTAATGATAAAATGTATTAAAATAGTCCCTCTGACATACTTAGATCAAGAGAGAGTTAGATTTTGCTCTTAGTGCTGAAGGAATCAATGGATATGGGGAAACAACAGGTACGGGGTACAGGGGTTACACAAAAAGCTGGAGAAACTCAGCGGGTGCAGCAGCATCTAAGGAGCGAAGGAGATAGGCGACGTTTCGGGTCGAGACCCTTCTTCAGACTGCTATTCAGACTGCTATTCAGACAGGTACGGGGTACAGATTTTAGATGATCAGCTATGATCTTATTGAATGGTGGTGCTGTCTCGAAGGGCCAAATGGCCTACTGCACCCATTTTTCTATGTTTCTATAACAACTTGTATTATAGATTCTCTTAAACAGTAAAAATGATATAATCGCACATGGTCAGTGCAATTGCAAAATCTGTGCCACACCACCCCAGTTTTACTAAAAGTTTCCCCATTGATCTCAACAACTAATGGGAAAATTATGAATGGAGAGTGGCAAAAGAGAGGGACAAAAGAGATTACACCTACATTTGAGTATTCCATACTGGCAATAATTACATACATGTGGGAAGGATTGGGTTCAGCTCCAATCCCTCTGTAATACAATAGCACCTTGGTAAACAGGTGGAGGATGAGCAATTAATTGGGACATAACTGCACAGATGAAAGTGTAGAGGAGAGTGTCTCGGGTTTAGGCTGACAAGGCTTAAAAATGGTTTCACGTCATCCAATTCCTTCAAGTACAATTTACAACTCCTCTCCCACCTGCTACTGCTTGCTAGTGTCTACATTAAAAATGAGAAATTCTGGTTCAATTTGAATCTGCCCATAATGACCAAGACAGATCTAATACTGATCTCACACTCCTACATTTAATTGCTGTTCTGAACCCAAATAAAGTGTCAGTAGATACATTATTAGACATTAAAATGAACTATGGAGCCTTGCTTCCTCTGGTCAAATTTATTCTTCACCTCCAATTTTATAATCTAGCTTTGACCAAGTGACAGCTCTTGTACCTCTTGAGTAAGAAGGCTTACCCAAAGATACCATAGAGGAGCAAGATAGTCCACTCGAAGAAAAAGCCGTAGTAGGTCATGGGTAATCTTTAGCGCCATTGCCATAATCGGCTTCCGTCTGCGCTCTAGTATCTTTGCTTTGGTCATGGCATCTTCATATTGCTATTATTTTACCATATACCACACAAATCCATTTTTTTGGTCCCTCCTCTCGGCCTCTAGTGTAAAACCCCACATCGTCCCCTCTCTCTCGCTCGCTACTTTATCTCTCCCTGTTTCATTTCAGTCTCCCCATCTGCCCACCTCTCCCCAACCCACCCGCCCCATCTCTCTCCCCTCTCACGGCCTCGCGTTCTGACCCGCTTGTCCCTGCAGTTCTCTCTATCTCCTCCTCGATCTCTCCCTCTACCCTCTCTCTTGCTGTGTCTTGTTCTGACCCCGTCCTTTCCCTCGCTCTTCCCCCTTCTCCTCCCCACTATTTAATTCCGTGACCTCTCTCCACTCCCCTCTCTCGCAGTGTCCCCCTTTGCCTCTTCCTATTGTCTGTTCTTCCCTCCCCTTCTCACCCCTCTCTACTTTCCCATCTCTGTCCCCCTCCCTCCTTTTCATCCTTTCTCCCCTTCCTCTCTCTCACCTTCCCTCCCTCTCTCTCCTCCTTTCCTGCCCTCTCCTCCCCCTCTCTCCCTCTCCTCCTGTCGGCTTCATCCCCACTCTCCCCTTCCCTCCCTCCCTCTTTCTCTCTCCCCTTCCCTCCCTCCCTGCTCCCTCTCCCTTCCACCCTCTCCCTCTCCGCTCTTTGTGAGTTACCTCGCGCTCCCCAGTGAGATGATTCCTCGTGTGTCTGTTTACCCCTCTCTGCGCACATCCTGTCCCGGAGCTACGAATGCGAAGTGTGAGCGGAGAGGCAGAGAGGGTTCGCCTTTATAGTGAGGACCAAAGATACTAGAGCGGAGCTGTAGTATCTTTGGTGAGGACAGTTTCTCACCGCTGGGAACAGGGTCTTGTACAGGGAGCGCCAGGATCGGTGTCACTGCCGTGGGTGTTGTTTCCATTGGAAACGTTGTTACTGGCCGAGAGAGGTCGAAGATGGACTGTTAGCGCTGGGGCTGGTATCCCTACTGTGGGATTCCGGTAGCAGAGTTCCGTGTACTGAAATGCCACCCTGACTCAATAACTTGTCTTCTGGTTAGCAGAGTCTGTGTTGTGACACTGACAGTGTTAAACTCCGGATTGATTTAATAGTCTGCCTTCTGGTAGCAGAGTCTGTGAGTGTTGCACCAGGGGGCTGGATACGCAGTCTCTGTGCAGGGCTCCAAGCAAAGATACTATAAACATAGTATTATAAGTGTATTATAATAAACATAATATTACATAGTGTCCAAGCAAACATAGTAAACACAAACTGTTCCCCCGCAATGCTGATTGCACTGCGAGAAGCAAAACTGAAGTCGGTTCAAGTTTACTGAAATGGTGGAAATTACGCTCCGTTGTGTATTACACGTCAGTCCATTGGATTTTGCAGGCGTGGTCTATCTTGCTCCGCTCTAGTAACTTTGCCCCCCCCCCCCCCCCCCCCAACCACTAGAATAAAATCTGGGCTAATATTCCAGAGGTGCTGAGCAATCATTTCTGATGAAAGGTCACAAAGCAGAAACATTCACTTTCGCTCCGCACAGATGAAGCCTGACTTGCTGAATATTTCAAGTATTTCAGCTCCAGGCAGCTGTGGTACTGTTAGATGTGTGTAGTCACACCAAGAAACCCGTCTGCTCACCTAAGTCATTGTAAGAGGTGGTGCCATTTCTAGGAGCAGCAAATGACTTATTTCCAATATTTTAGCTAATAGGACTGAAAAACTGGTCTACCAAAATCCAACAGAGACTCCATGGGATCCTTTTGTGTCATAACAATTTTTGCTTTTCTATTGATCAAGCAAAGCCAGCATAGAAACATAGGTGCAGGAGTAGGCCATTCAGCCTTCGAGCCTGCACCGCCATTCAATGTGATCATGGCTGATCATCCAACTCAGTATCCCGTACAGCATTTATTGCCCTTCTCTAAATCCCCTCAAGTTGGTCATGAATCCTTGAACTACTGCAGTACGAACACCAAATACAGACCCAGCAATGATGAAGGAACAGCTATTAATTTTCAAGTCAGGTTGCTGTGTTACTTGGAAGGTATCCTGCCAGTGGTGGTGCATCCACGTGTCTACTGGCCTTACACTTCTTGATGATGGACTTTTCACATTTTGGAGGTGTTAGTGGAGGACTTGGGAGAGCATCTGCAACATATTTTTGTACAGTGCCATAAATGGAAGAAACCAAGTTTAAAGTAGAAAATCTAATGCCAATTTACCAAGTGATGTTCAGCTTCTTGAGTATTACTGAAGCGGCTTGAATATGACTGAAGCTGCACTCATCCAAGTGGAGAATACTCCATATTCTCCCAACTTGCTTCTTGTAGATGGTGGACAGGCTTTGGGAAGTCATGGCGGTGAGTCACTCGCTACAGGATACCCGGCCTCAGATCTGCTCCTTCAGCTACGGTGTATGTTGATTATTTGTTCAATGATGACCCCTGAGATGTTGATGAAAGCGAAATCTGTGTTGATCTTGTCCAGATGATGAGACGCTCCTCTTGTTGGAGATGGGCATTGCTTGGCCTTTGGTCCCTCCTCTCGGCCTCTAGTGTAAAACCCCACATCGTCCCCTCTCTCTGTGGCGCAGATCCATACCTTACCTCTAGTTATCGATTCCAAAGATAAATATCCACAATTTCCAATGATATTGGATTAATATGAGGGTGGTGAGAAAATGGAGCGAGCCACCAAAGAAGGCACTTGAAACAGATAGTGTAACAGCATTTAAATGATACTTGGACAGATACATGGATAGGAAAACTGAGAGGGATATGAGCCAATTGGCAAATTAGACCACTTTAGATGGGGCATCTTGATTGGCATGAAAGCGTTTGGCTAAAGGGTCTGCTTCCATGCTGTAAAACTCTATGACTCATCATGAACTTCCTATCTAAAACCCAGAGTGTACTTAGTCATGTGGCACAATCCGCATAGAGGTGGCAGCCTTGAAATAAATAACCAATATTACATAAACAGCCAATCTATCGGAGAGAGTTATGTGATGCTTGTTGGACAGTGGGTGAGTAGGAGCAAGACCTAAGCAGGACAAAGACAATAGTGACAATAAGGTGTTAAAGAAGGAACTGCAGATGCTGGAGAATCGAGGGTTACACAAAAAGCTGGAGAAACTCAGCAGGTGCAGCAGCATCTAAGGAGCGAAGGAGATAGGCGATGTTTCGGGTTGAGACCCTTCTTCAGACTGGTCAGGGATCAGGGAAACGAGAGATATAGACAGTGATGTGGAGAGATAAAGAACAATGAATGAAAGATATGCAAAAAAGTATTGATGATAAAGGAAACAGGCCATTGTAAGCTGTTTGTAGTGTGAAAATGAGAAGCTAGTGCGACTTGGGTGGGGGGGGGGGGGGGGGAGATAGAGAGAGAGAAGGAATGCCAGGGCCCGAGGGCTGAGGGAGAGGTGGGGAGGGGAGGAGGCAGCCTGGGTTAACAGAATTAAGAAAATTCAATGTTTAAGCCCAGAGGATGCAGACTCCCCAAACGGAATATGAGGTGTTGTTCCTCCAACTTGCGGTGTTGCTCAATCTGGCCGTGGAGGAGGCCCAGGACCAAGAGGTCGGATACAGAATGGGAGGGGGAGTTGAAGTGCTGAGCCACCGGGAGGTTGGGTTGGTTATTGCGGACCGAGTGGAGGTGTTCGGCAAAACGATCGCCCAGCCTCCGTTTGGTCTCACCGATGTAGAGGAGCTGGCATCTGGAGCAACGGATGCAGTAGATGAGGTTGGAGGAGGTGCAGGTGAACCTCTGTCGGACTTGGAAAGACTGCTTGGGTCCCTGAAAGGAGTGGATGGGGGAGGTGAAGCGACAAGTGTAGCATCTCTTGCAGTTGCAAGGGAAAGTGCCCGGGGAAGGGGTGGAGCGGGAGGGAAGGGAAGAATTGACAAGGGAGTTGCGGAGGGAGCGGTCTTTGCGGAAGGCAGACAGGGGGGGAGATGGGAAGACGTGGTGAGTGGAGGGGTCACATTGGAGGTGGCAAAACTGGCGGAGGACTATCTGTTGTATGCGCTGGCTGGTGGGGTGAAAGATGAGGACCAGGGGGACTCTGCCCTTGTTGAGAGTGGGGGAATGGGGAGCCGAACACCTCCGCTCGGTCCGCAATAACCAACCCAACCTCCCGGTGGCTCAGCACTTCAACTCCCCCTCCCATTCCTTATCCGACCTTTCGGTTCTGGGCCTCCTCCACGGCCAGAGTGATCAACACCGCAAGTTGGGGGAACAGCACCTCATATTCCGCTTAGGGAGTCTGCATCCTCTGGGCTTAAACATTGAATTTTCTCAATTCTGTTAACCCAGGCTGCCTCCTCCCCTTCCCACCTCTCCCTCAGCCCTCGGGCCCTGGCATTCCTTCTCTCTCTCTCTATCTCTCTTCCCCCCCCCCAAGTCGCACTAGCTTCTCACTTTCACACTACAAACAGCTTACAATGGCCTGTTTCCTTTATCATCAATACTTTTTTGCATATCTTTCATTCATTGTTCTTTATCTCTCCACATCTCTGTCTATATCTCTCGTTTCCCTGATCCCTGACCAGTCTGAAGAAGGGTCTCGACCCGAAACATCGCCTATCTCCTTCGCTCCTTAGATGCTGCTGCACCCGCTGAGTTTCTCCAGCTTTTTGTGTAACCCAGTGACAATAAGGTATTGTGTTAAAGAAGGAACTGCAGATGCTGGAGAATCGAGGGTTACACAAAAAGCTGGAGAAACTCAGCGGGTGCAGCAGCATCTAAGGAGTGAAGGAGATAGGCGACGTTTCGGGTCGAGACCCTTCTTCAGACTGGTCAGGGATCAGGGAAACGAGAGATATAGAAGAAGGGTCTGAAGAAGGGTCTCGACCCGAAACGTCGCCTATCTCCTTCACTCCTTAGATGCTGCTGCACCCGCTGACAATAAGGTATTGTTCGATTAGAACAATGACCATGTTTATAACCACAACTGCAGCAAACAGGCACCAACTTGTGCAAGGATCTGAGGCATAGTGACAATGTGCCAACTACATATGCATGCATTCTTTCAATTCTACTGATGTTGCACTTGAACATTGAGGTCAGAGTGTCATAATAAAAAGTTATTAGCAGTAAATCCGGCTTGCTGAAGAAGATTCAAATGTATCATGTAGAAAATTAGTCTGATTACAGAACAATTACAGCTTTCAAAGCTGTAAAAACTAAAGTTATACGACTTAAATACCCCTCCATTATTCTCATGAAGTAACTCTCGAAAGAACCGAACAGATTCACACTCCATCATTACCTTTAGATGCTTACAATTATTCTCATGTCTTCACACTTGTGAGAGCCCCAAAAAGGGTTTCAATCCTCCCAGGATCACCCTGGAGTCTATGGAAATTTAAAGTAATCCACAAGATATGTATGCAAGAAACCCAAGGGAAAAGTGAGACCCAATAAAACAAACTTTTCAAAGTTTTTACAAGAACATAAAAAAAACAGAAATAGAACATGCCAAACGGCCCCAGAAGTTAGACTTAATGTATTCCATCACACTCTATTTTATGCAGCACACAATGGGCACTGCTGGGTTATGCAGCCAGAGTGGCTGGGAGTGCAGGTGAACTGCTCCTGTGAGACAGCAGCTGCCACTTTTCAGCAGGCTATTAGGAGACAAGAAACAAATCCCCAGTTTGATTCAATTTCCGGTGTAGGGGGAATCTGGTCTCTGTTTAGGATCTCTTTGAGGCAACTGTGCTCAAATTAGGAATGCAGCCAAGCGAAGGTAGTATATCTGATTTATTCTCTCCCCTTATTCCTCCTGACATCTACATACTAAAAGTATTTTTTTATTTCAAAAATAAACCTTATTCATAAAAAGATATAGAGTACAAAACAATTGGTATGTCTTTCTTTACATTCATTCTGCCATCAAATGAATAAAATCTATTTACAATGCACCAAATGCCACCAGAGTTTCCTCGTTAAATGTGCACGTTATGTATTTGAGAAGCTGTTACAAGAGCCAGCTGCTCAGAGTCCAGTGGCATCATGACCCTAGGCCACGGGCCTTCCCCACAGTGTCTTTGCAGTGGCTGCACGGAGCGTCAGTGCGTCCCTTTACACATACTCCTGCAGCCTGGAAAATTCCAGGTGGCAACAGCCAGACTTCTCGTACACTGGAAGACCAACAAGTTTCAGACTAACCAAAAATATTAAATTTCAAAGTAGCCAAAATAAAGACTATTACATCAATTTAAGCAGGAAAGAATGCAGATGAGGATTTATGAGGATGTTGCCAAGATCCGAGGGCCATAAGCATTGGGAAAGGTTGGGAAGGCTAGGGCTTTATTACTTGCAGCACAGAAGACTGAGGGGTGATCTTATCGAGATGTATTAAACCACGAGGGGAATAGATATGGTGAATGAATGGAGTATTTTTTCCCGGGTGGAGGAATCATGAACTAGAGGACATAGGTTTAACATGAGATGGGAAAGACTGAATAGGAACCCAAAATACTTTAACAGCATGGATAGGAAGGTTTTGAAGGAAGTGGACCAAACGTGGGCAAATTGGACTAGCTAAGTTTGGGCAATTTGGTCAGCATGAACAAGTTGGGCAAAAGAGCCCGTTTCTGTACGGTATGGCTCTGACTATTTACTCAAGCAAAGAAAGCTCTTTGGTTTATGTGGTGCTCTTCAAAACTTAAGGTGTTCAGAATATTAAAGCCAGTGAAATAACTTTGAAGAGTAGTCAGTGCTGTGGGGAAATTCATTACTCAATTGTTTATAATAAGCCCCAAAAAAAGTAGCAATGTGATAATCATCATTCTGTTTTGGTGGTGCTGTTTAAGGATAGAGTATTGTCCAGGACAATGGAAATAACTTCAGAGCTATTAGAAGAGCGATGGAGGATCTTATGAATCCAATTGAGACAGAACATGTTTTCTGTTAAACATCTGCTCTGAAAGAGGTCAAATCAGATAGTACTCACTATGTACTATACTGGAGAAATTGCCTAAATTCTGTTTGCAGATTTCTGGAATGACAGCAGAAGTTGTTGCTTTGGTAAATGAGCTAATGCCGGGAGACTGGAATGAGCACAGAATGGAGATGTTTTACTTACAATTCAATTACAGCTGACCAGATGCATTACCCCCTTGCCCAAGAGCATTTGGTGGTGAAACAGGAAATCTAAAGATGGATAAAAGCTGATTAATTCCCTCATGCCAATACTATTCCCTCACTATATTAAGCACACACATTTATTTTTTAAAGAACATTGGGAGTGGGCCGATAAACCAAATAATAATTAAGAATAAGATGAGAATCATCTTAATGTTTATTTCAAACCAAATATAAACTTGTTCCAATTTTTGTGACAGTTCCAGAATCTGGCATGTAATAATTAAATTCTGTGAAATGTATTTGATTTAAGCACTGCAAATGATCAGTGAAACCCTTCAGAATTTACAAAAGCATAAATATGTCTGTGGTCTAAAAAATGCTGCCTCAATGGAAGAGCAGTATAATAGTAAGTGTAGATGTTATGTGCATGCCCCTTTAATAGTAGTGACGTAGCCCCTGCTAACCACTCCCCTATAATCAAGTATTACTGTGTCCTCCCAATCCCTGGCTCGCTCTCTAGTGAACGTGACAGACCATGTACAGCTAGGGCAGTGATGTGTGTTTAGGTAATAAAAGTTATAGTAAAGAATTCTCTGTGTACGTGCATGTTCTTTACATGGTGTCAGAAGTGGGATTCAAACCCACGCCACTGCAAGGTACTGAAGGCCACTCGGCCCCTTTCTTTCTTTCTACTGGACAGCAAATGCGCCCCCCTGCTCGGCATTTCGGCTTGCCAAGACCTTGGGTTAGTCAACTTCCATCGTGACATCCGCATGGTGCAGTCACCCCTGGACCCGCTGGCCGAATACCCAGACCGTTTCGATAACAAGCTGGGGAAGCTCCCCTGCAGCTACAAGATCGCTCTCAATCCGGATATCGAACCTGTTATCCGCCGTCCACATCGGGTGTCATTCGCGATGAAAGACAAAGTCGAGTCCACACTTCGTGACATGGTGGCCATGGGCATCCTGATGGAAGTGAGTGAGCCAACTCGGTGGGTCTCCACCATGGTTGTCGCTGTGAAGAAGGACAAAAGCGAGCTGCGGATTTGCATCAACCCGAAGGACTTGAACTTGGCCATCAAGCGCCCGCATTACCCCATGCGAACTGTTGAAGATGTTGCTGCACAAGTCGGCCCAGCCACTATGTTTTCGGTTCTTGACGCCAAGAGTTCGTTCTGGCAGATACCACTGGATGAACGGTCCTCATACCTAACGACGTTCAGCACGCCCTTCGGGAGGTTTCGTTTTCTGCGCATGCCGTTCGGGATCTACTCTGCCAGTGAGGTATTCCAAAGAACGATGGAACAACTGTTCACCGGGCACCCGTGCGCTATCATCGTCGACGACATCCTAGTATATGGGAAGGATGTCACGGAGTACGACCACAACCTCCGACAGGTCCTGGAACGAGCCCGGGAGGTCAACCTAAAGCTCAACCCGAAAAAATGCCGGTTTCGCGTCCCAGAGGTCACTTACATGGGACATGTTTTCACAGCGTCGGGGTTGAAGCCCGACCCGCAGAAGACAGCCGCGATTTCTGAGATGCCTGCTCCTGATGATGTGCCGAGCCCCCATGCGTTTCCTGGGCACGGTTAACTACCTGGGGAAGTTCATCCCTGACTTGAGTGAATTGAGCGCTCCCCTGAGAGACCTGGTGAAAAAGGACACTGCTTGGGCTTGGTTCCCGCAACACCAGAAAGCCTTCGATATCCTCAAGTCCAAGCTGGTCAGCACCCCGACGCTGAAGTACTTTGACCTCAAGCGCCCCATAGTCATCACATGCGATGCATCCAAGTTTGGCCTGGGCGCTGCCTGCTTGCAGGTCCACGATGGAGTACAACTACCAGTGTCATATGCATCCCGTACGATGACTCCCACCGAGCAGCACTACGCCAAATTGAAAAAGAACTGTTGGCCGTCGTCTTCGCCTGCTCGAAGTTTAAAGACTATATTCTGGGCACATGTTTTTCCATTGAAACGGACCACCAACCTCTGGTCACCATCCTCAGTAAGCCGATTCACGTGGCCTCCTCCCGGCTTCAGCGTATGATGCTTCAGCTACAACGATTTACCTTCACTGTGGTCTATCGAAAGGGCAAGGACATGTTTATCGCTGACACGCTGTCTCGGGCGCCTCTTGCATCCACCACCCGTCACCCTTACGAGGCGTCCGATTTGATAGTACTGAATGTGAACTTCGTGCCTTCCAATCAGATGAAGTCCCTGGTCAAGCACACAGCAGCTGACGCCTCGCTCCAGCAGCTGGCTGCGGTTATCAAGCGGCGCTGGCCAGACCGCCGTTCCTCTCTGCCGGCTGCAGCAGTGCCCTATTTCCTTGTCCGTGATGAGCTGGTACTGCGTGATGGTGTGATTGTGAAGGGGCACAAGGTGGTAGTGCCCGCTGCGTTACGAGAACAATACTTCGAGACTGCTCATCGTGGCCATCCCGGGGCCGAAGCCACTCTTTCCATCGCTCAGAGCCAGTTCTACTGGTCTGATATGGCTCGTTTCTTTCGGGACAGGGTCTCGTCATGCCCTACGTGCAACAGCCTCGCCCCGCAACAGCAGCGGCAGCCCCTCTTGCAGCAGCCCGCCCCGGACCTCCCTTGGTCTGCGCTGGCGACTGACATTTTCGAATGGCGCGGCAAGCATTTCTTGGTGCTTGTTGATTCCGTGCTTTTGCTGACCGCTGGAACTTTCGACACTACACCAGCAGTACCCTCAGAGCAACGGCCTGGCTGAGCGCGCGGTCCGCAGTGCTAAGGGATTGCTGGAGCGCTGTCGTCTGTCTCGTTCGGACATTTACCTTGCCCTCCTGAACCTCCGCAACATTCCCCGCGCCATCCTATCCCGGTTGCTCAACAATCCCTTGCTCCTTCTGTGCTCAAACCTGCCGTGGTCCGGGAGCGTATTGTCCACAAGCAACTTATCCAAAAGCGCTCCCATGACAGATCCTGCCGTGTCCTCCGTCCTCTATATCCTGGCCAGGTTGTCCGTATGCGGTCTTCCTCCGGCCATCATAGGCTTGCCGTTGTCGTCGGTTCTGCCGGGTCGCCTCGTTCATACCTGGTTAACCATGATGGCACGGTCTACCGCAGGTCTCGTTGGCACCTGCGCTTGGTGAATGAACCATGTCCCCCTCCTGCTGCTCCGCATGCTCCCCGTGTGTCTTCGCTGCCGCGTCTTGCCTTGCCCAGTCCACCGTCCCCTCGGCCTCGCCCGGTGGTCCCTGGCTCTCCGGCTTTCTCGCCTCCCGCTTCTCCTTCATCCCCGCCGCGTTCTTCGCCCCGGGGTTCTCCTGCTAAGTGCTCACCGCCCGCACCGGTCCCTCTCGTTCCCGTGGGGGGAGGAGGTGACAGCGAGGTGCGGACTCGATCAGGCCGCCTTGTAAAGCCGCCAGACCGTTATGGCGATTATGTGTAATTCAGTGTTACTTTACTGTTGTGTAATTTCCCTAGCGCATGAGACATGGTCGCCTGTCACTGTTCTTTCTTTTGTTTTGTAGAGGAAGGATGTAGATGTTATGTGCATGCCCCTTTAATAGTAGTGGCGTAGCCCCTGCTAACCACTCCCCTATAATCAAGTATAACTGTGTCCTCCCCATCCCTGGCTCGCTCTCTAGTGAACGTGACAGACCATGTACAGCTAGGGCAGTGATGTGTGTTTAGGTAATAAAAGTTATAGTAAAGAATTCTCTGTGTATGTGCATGTTCTTTAAAGTAAGATTAAACACAAACTTACCTGTTTGAAGTTTGATCTTTATTTTATGAGGAGTTACAATGAGGGATTACGTGAAGAAGCCCCGCCAGGCACATGCTCGGCATACCTCATAGCAGCGGCGTGAAAAACACAGAACCAATAGTAGAAGTAAGATAGTAAGGCTCACACAAGACTAGAACTACCAGATGATCTTTTAGATTATGAGGGTCGGGAGTGGAGGGCACGTAATCCCTCATAAAATAAAGATCAAACTTCGAACAGGTAAGTTCTCGTTTAATCTTACTATTTTACTTCGGAGTCACGTGAGTGACTACGTGAAGATTTTGAAGCTCTGTGATTTTCATGCCATAGATTCATTCCATACGACACACTGCTTCAGTTGATACAGTAGTGTAATAATATTATTAAACATTGCTTGAATAATGCAATAAGTATTTTAATAATAATAAAAGAAAGAAAAGTAATACCCTTCTATCATAAGGGAAATTACAACAAAAGAAATGAATCATTACATACAAGAAAACAAATAATCAAACAGAACCCAACACTACATGTCCAAACTCTGGCACCGTGATAATAGGTTTATTGTAAAACTTGGAAAAAGTTTCTTTTTTACACCATCCTGCGACCTCTAAAATTTGGTCGAGCGGCACGTCCTGTGCTATTGCCATGGACGTGGACGCTGCCCTGGTGGAGTGAGATTTAAACACATCAGTGTCTACTCCAGCTAAATCCAAAACCTGTTTTAACCATCTTGAAATAGTTTGTACTGACACTTTTTTGTATGGTTCCTTATGGGCAATAAGCATTGTTGTCTCACAACCTTGGAGACTCTTGGTTACTTCAATATATTGAGTCACATGCTTAACCATACACAATGTTTGGTTGACAGGATATGCTCTAAAGATCCTTGGTTTCTCTAAAGATGCTCTAAAGAACCTTGGTTCCAGACTTCCCCGGTCTGCTTTGTTTGGTTAGATCATAAACATAAAAAGTAATGTTATCTGCAGATAAGTGCAGACAATCTAAACGTAACATTTGCAATGTTTGTACTCTTTGTGCTGACACTAATGCCATAAGCATTACTACTTTAAATGTTAATTTCTGAAAAGACAGTGATGTAATTGGAGCCCATTGCTGGAGCAATGTGAGAACTATACTAACATCCCAAATTTCTGTATCTCTAGGTTTGGGAGGATTTTTATTAATTGATGAGACCCGATAGATAGATGTTCTAAAATTGTGGTAAATACGAAGACAAAGCACTACGAGCACTATTAATGGCACTATAACTAAGGTGCTGATCAAAATGCAACATAGCAAGGAACTCCAATACATCTGTTATATTTGCAGTATGATAAGATATATCTGACTGAATATAAAAAACTTCCCATTTCTTTATGTGAGACATATATTGTTTCTTAGTGCTATCTCTCCAAGCTGACATTATAACATTCATGGTCCTATCCGACAGTCCAAGCCCTTATAATGGTCTGGTCAGAACTTGCAGATTAACAAATTCATATGATCATGCAATGGATGAACTTGTTCTGCCACTGATTGTACCAACAAATCCCTGGAGCTGGGAATCATCAAAATGGTTCAATTATCATTCTAAACATCAATGGGAACCATGGCTGTGTAGGTCAGTTTAGAGCCACCAAAACACCCGTGGCAGAGTCTTGCTCTATTTTACTGACCAGAGTCTTGCTCTATTTTACTGAGATATTGTCTAATCAGGCAAATGGGGGAAAAGCATAGAACATATTTCCCCAATGTAGCAAGAATGGATCCAACGCTACAACTCCTGGATCAGGCTCCCATGACACGTATTTAGGCAATTGGTGATTTAATCTGGACGCAAATAGATCAATATCTGGTACACCATACCGATTGACAATGTTTTGGAAATTTTGTGGATTTAACATCCATTCTGTATTGTCTTTAAACTCCTGTGATCTGTTGTCTGCCACAACATTATCTTTCCCTGGGATATTGATAGCTGAAGCCAGATATTCCTAGATACACACCAATTCCACATCAGGATGACCAGATGATCACATGATACTGATCTTACTCCACCCATGTGATTGATATATGCTACAGCTGTGGTATTGTCTACTTGTAATTGAACATGCAAGTTATCCATTTAATCCAAAAATGCCCCCAATAACTCCAAATAATTAATACCATATGTAGCTCCGCCCCCCCTCCCCCCATCCGAGAGCACTAACATCAGTTTGCAATACCACTGTAGATTGCTGAATAACAATGTTTTTAGTAGCTTGTGCAACATTCCCAATCTACCACTGTAATTCACCCAACGCTTCTGTTGGCAACTGCATGGGTCTGTCAAAATGACCTGCACGTTCATTTAGTGCTTATGCTTCTGCCCTTTGAAGATTTTGATAATGCAAAGGACCAAACTCAACAGCGGGAATGCTGCTACCATCTTACCAATAACCCTAGCTAATTCTCGGATGGAGGGATAAGGTTTGTCAGCAAGGTAACTATACACATTTGTGATATCCACAACTTTATCTGTTGGTTAAAGTTACTGACACCGCAACTGAATCAATGACAAATCCCAAGTACTCAATTGTTTGCAACGGCTGTAGCTTAGATTTCGTTGGATGGATCAGGAACCCTAGCCTTTCCAACAGGATTGTAGTTGCTGAAACTGAATCTTCAGCTGATTCCTGAGTGGCATTTAACAATTTAAAATATCATCTAGGTAAGCCATGACACTGTGATTTTGAGTCCTTAACAATGGAAGTGCGGGTTTCAATAATTTTGTGAACAGCCTGGGAGCTGAACTTAACCCATTAGTTAATGCTTTATATTGCCACAGCTGACCCACCCAATTAAACTTCAAGCACCTACGATAATGGTGATGAATTGGCACTGAATAATACGCATCTTTTAAGTCTATAGTAGCCATGTAACACCCTATGGACAACAACTCCTTTGCAGTGTTGAAGGTGTCCATTTTGAAATGTCTATACTGGACATATGAATTCAATTTTGTGAGATCCAGAATGACTCTACAACCCCCATCTTTCTTTGTCCTGGGGAAAATATTTGACAATATTTGTTGTGGATGATTCACTGTATTTTCAATTACCCCTTTTTTAAATAAATGTTTTACTTCTTCTTTTACCTGAGAATTTTCAGGCGCAGAAAACACCAAACCCCAATTAAGTTTATCCTGTACAGGTGGATCAACTCCTTCCATAAATTCTATAATAGCACCTGACACAGTATCTAATATAAACCGATCAGATGTTATACAGTACCATTCATCATAAAACAATTGCAATCTATCACCAACCGGAGGTTCTACAACAGTTTCCTCTGTGATAGAATAAAGTTTTTATGCCTCAGCAAATGACCGTGACGGTCTCCTTCTCCCAATATATGGATTAACATTGGGCTGTGATGGGTGATAATACCTTCTCACCATACCCCTGCCTCCGCTTGTTCCTGCTCCTGAATCCCCTTCTGATCCAGCCAGATTGTCTCCTTTCACCAAATATAAAAAAAATTATGAGGCTGATAGTCTTTGCCTCCTCATCAATATCTTTAATTTGTTTAGGCAGGTTTTCTCCGAATAAATAATCTGGAGTTTGAACATTGCTTGATTTACACAAACCAGCAAATATTAGGTGCAGAATGAGCCAAATGGCGATTTATCTCATACAATTAATCTCAAATTAAGAGTTACAAAACAATGGCAACATGTCTTTTTTGGATTTTGGACATAGCATGCCCTTCCAACTGCCTCCCAAAAGCAGTAATGCCAGCTATAAACAGATTGGGGACCCTCCTGTCCTCACATTGTTAAAGTCAATGGGTGTCCAATAGCTGGATTCACCTTTGGCACCCTTAGTGATGCACAATTAACAGGTGTTTTATAGAGGTCTGCTGTCTCAATCATGACAGTCTCCTGAAACTGGTGAGAAACCAAATAATTAATGTTGGCCGCCAGGTTTTCTTCCATGACCTCACCGCTTCCCTCTGGTACAGCAAAGTATTGTGCTATATCTGATACACCTGTAGTTTGACTTTTGTGCTGTGGTGGGTATTCAAGACCAAAAACACCACCTTCAGGGTCAGTCTCTTGCTGCCCTGGTACTCCTGAGTCTTGCTCAAAGGAGACTTCTTCCAGACCTAAACAAGGCTCTGGAGGTTCACATTCCCACGTTGTAAAGGCACCATATTCATGATATGGAATCCCCTCAAGGGCTGCATGGGAATATTCTGGGTCTTTTGACCCTTGGTTAATAATTGTTTGAAGCATTTTCTCCATTTGGTCCCTCCTGAGCCACAGGCTCGTTTGCCAGGCCCTGCCTCTTCTTCATCAGATTCATCTGATATTACAGGCTTAGCAAACTTCTTATTTTTCCTTTTCACTGGAGAACCCTCCGTGGCCTGTGGCTGTGGAGCGTCTAAAGGCAGAACTACGGCAGAGTCAACGGATACCGGTATCGGTACTGGCTCCGTACTAATTTGTGGTCCCGATCTTAATTGTGTTTCCACCCGGGACGCGCGCTTTCCCCGCGCCAATTTATTCACCTTGTCCATTTTTTATTTTTTTTAAACTTCCCAAACTCCTCCTGGCTATTCCAGCCAGCGTCACGGAGTTTCTACCGAGCAAGTAATTTTCAACCCACTTATCTGTGGGCCTGTTACTCACTGCTGGTGGAGCTACGATCTGCAGCCCTTCTTTACCGACATACGTCGACGTAATGCAGAGCAAGCGCCTGGCGGGGCTTCTTCACGTAGTCACTCACGTGACTCCGAAGTAAAATCATGGAAAGGGTGGGAGGAGGGGTAAGAAAAAGAAAGGAGTTCTTCTCCACAGTCTTTCCATAGAGAAACAGCCAATAACTCAATCAAAGTCGGATGATTGGGGCAGATGCAGCAGGAGTGAAAGGGAAAACTGCAGGGTACATCAACACTATCACTCTTAAAAGGACAGCCAATATAACTACAGCAGCAGTCTATGAATGAATCAACTAGAGACATGAGCATAACCCAATATTGAAAAATAAAAGAGAGAAGATAAAAAAACAAAATTGCTCAAAGCATCAGAAACAATGATGTCGAAAAAAAAACATAATCTCTATATTGTCACAAATAACAGTCTTTTGCAAAATCAGACATGCTTCCAATTCTCACTTTTTCATTGAAGTGAAATAACAAAAATGCATTAAAAATCAGTGTTTTTGTGCAACTTTTTCTCTCAGTGTGAATATCCCATCACTCCATGACTTGCAAGGTTCAAACTGTGCATGACATAAAGTGGATGTCTGCTGCATTTGGGCGTAAAGTATTTAATTTAAAGCAATGGCAAGTACTTCATTTTTGCAATTAAATTATTGACTCTGATGTACCACAACCACTTGCTAGAGTACAAGGGATTACGATCAACTTTACTCTTTTACATTTTAAGTTTAAGAACAATTCTGCACCCAAAACTATACTTCCCCAATGCTCGGATTGGAACCACTCTTTTGTCAGAAGTTGTAGATTCAAATCCCACTTCAGACCCAACATCTAGGGAAACTCTTCTGTACAACATGATCAATGCATGCTTTGAGGGAGATAGTAAATCCAAGCCTTCTTTACACTCCCAGGTGGATATAAAAAATCTCCTGGCACTATTTCAAAAAACAGATGGCAAGTTTATGACACTCTGCGCCAGTATATTTCCCAGCCAAATAATATCACTGAGCAGATTGTGAGGCATCTTTTTTATTCAATTTTTGGAAATTTATTGAATACATATCTGCAGAGGGCAGTGATTGGGGACGGCTGGTGGTGACAATGGACAGGCAAACAGATGGAGATGGGAATGAAAGGGACTGATTGAGGAGAAGAGGATGAGAATCAGGAGGGAAGATATGAGGCAGTGGAGATGGTTGGTCTCGTAAGTAGTGAAGATGATTATGAAGAATTACAGCACGATCTTGATCAGCTGGGCAAGTGGTCAAGAGTATCAAATTATGTTTAATTCAGAAAAGTGTGCGGTGTTGCATTTTGGGGAGTGAAATAAGGGCAGGCCTTTCAAAGTGAATGGTAGACCTTGGGGAATGTTGTAGAACAGAGAAATCGAGAAGTACATACATTGAAGATAGACACAAAATGATGGAGTAACTCAGTGGAACAGGCAGCCTCTCTGGAGAGAAGGAATGGGTGACGTTTCGGGTCGAGACCTTTCCTTCTCTCCAGTGATGCTGCCTGTCCCACTGAGTTACTCCAGCACTTTGTGTCTATCTTCAATTTAAACTAGCATCTGCAGTTCTTTCTGACACATCGAGTATATAAATTGGTTCTGTGAAAATGGTGTTACAATTAGACAGGAAGGTGAAGGCGACTTTTGTCACACTGCCTCCATAAATCAAGGATTTGAGTATATAAGATGGGACCTTAGCCTCTATCTGAAGAAGGGTCCCAACCCAAAAGGTCACATATCCATGTTCTCCAGGGATGATGCCTTACCAGCTGACTTACTCCAGCACTTCGTCTTTTTTTTGTAAACAAGCATCTGCAGTTCCTTGTTTCAACCATATTTTACAGTTTTTACAAGACATTTGTGAAGTCACAAAAGGAATATCATGTTCAATTTTAGTCACTCTGCTGCAGGAAAGATGCCATTAAGCTAGCAACATTGTAGAGAGGATTTACGAGAATGCTGCCAGGACTCAAGGTGCTGAGCTTTAGAGAGCGGCTGGGTAGGCAAACTCAACTACCCAAGTTCTTTATCAACATTGCCAATTTCCAACATTGCAGGTATCTTCACAACAGCACCACCGATAAAGACACCGCCAATGGAACAAAGGACGAGCCCGGAGATGAAATTGGGCCCTGGACTGGAGACTGCGGTGGTCGGACTGACAGCTGCAGTCTACAGCCACGGCTGGGATGAGTACGAGAACGAGGCTGAGTTCCAGGCCATGGCGCTGTTCTAGGACCCGGGTAGGTGCTGCCGAGTTGATGGGTTGCCGCTTCTCCGCACAGCCAGCGCCCAGAAGAATCGCCAACCCCAGCTCAAAAACGTAGCCAACACCCCCCGGGTTATTCACACCCCTCGACCCCTTCCACCCCCAGGTTATTCACCCCCAACGCCCAGGCTGGGTTTTACGCGGCCATCAAGGAGACATCAACACCTAAACGGTGAGGCCTGTCAGTTGGCCTGGCAGGAATTGAGCTGGGCTTGCCGCTTCATCTCCATGCCACAGCCAGCGCAGAGAAGAATCGGCAATCCCAGCTCAAAAGGCAGCAAGCAACCCCTGGATTATTCACACCCATCAACCCCTCCACCACCACAGGTTATTTACAATCCCCCCCCCCCTGGATTATTCACACCCCCTCCATGGATTATTCACACCCCCTCCCTGGATTATTCACACCCCCTCCCTGGGTTATTCACATTCCCCCCCGGGTTACTCACACCCCCCCCCACTCGGGTTATTCACACCCCCCAATACCCTCCCCCCCACTGCCTTAAAGAGGCAGTCAACACGCCCTCCCCCTTCCACTCTACCCCCTCACTCTCTACCCCATCCAGTCCCTCTCCCCCTCCCTCTCTACCTCCCTCCCTCTCTGCCCCATCCTCTCTGCCCCCTCCCTCTCTGCCCCCCTCACTCTCTGCCCCCCTCACTCTCTGCCCCCCTCCTCTCTGCCACCCCTCACCCTCTGTACCCCCTCCCTTTCCCTCCCTAGCTATGCTTGCGCAGTTGGGGGTTATGCGTGAGTGGATTGGGCGGAGATTGGGGAAAAGGAGCGAATGAATAATATTAATATAGTATCAAGGAAGGGTTTGTGTGTGGGGGTGGTTAGTGTGTGTGTGATGTCGCAGGCCGCCCCCCACCCCAACCCCTCCTCGCAACCGCATGTTGAGGGGACAAAACCCTACAGGTCCCATTTGGTCTATTACTCATTAAAAGTCTCATCTTATATGTGTGTACATGTGTGTATGTATGTGTGGGTATACGTGGTTGTCTTTACATCTTCGCAAAAACACTACGCGGTAACGATTACATTTATACATATTCTGATTCACATTTTTCCCCTTTAGGCAGAGATCACCTTCACTGAACATTTTATGCTTTATTTCTCAACATTACTGATTAAAGTTCAAAAAAATCAAAAGACTTTGAATTTAAAAAGACCAGCTTCAACTAATGATATCACAATGGCTCGGCTAGCAGTGATCAGCTTCACTGAAGATTTCATTCTATATTTCACAAGTTATTCGCGATTAAAGTTTTAAAAAATTGCCAACTTTAACAAGATTTTTACTGTTAAAATCCTTCCTCCCAACTTCCAACACACTTCAATACAAAGTTGCAAGACATAAGTGCACTGAACTTTTCACATCAATGGGATTTTTCAACAGGAGGGGAAGGGCCAATTGGTATTGCAGTTCTTCTGTGGCAGGCAGGGGAAGTGCAATTGGAATTTTTTTTTAAGTCCACTGCTGAGGGAAGCAGGGGAGTGCTGGAATCTTACGTTCAGGAATGGGTTAAGTTGCATTGAGGGAATGGCTGAGTAGTGGAATATTGCGTTGGGAAACCACACCATTCGTGGAGCATATTCCAATTCACATTTTTCATTAAAATCATTCCTGCCAGCTTCCAACACACTTCGATACAATGTTGCGACACAGGAACACTCTGAACGTTTCACCTCACAGGAGGGGGAGGGCATATTGCTATTGCAACACGCAGGGCAAGTGCAATTGGAATTTTTTTAAAAGCCCATTGCTGAGAGAGGCAGGGGAGTGCTGGAATCTTACGTTCATCTTGAGTTGGAGGACCACGCCTCCTGTGTAGGCTACGGGTAGGGAATGGGTGCGTTGGGGGTGGTCTAGTATACTTTTAAAACTAATGAAATGCTTTTAGGATGATTTGACCCTGAACGGTTATGGTTGCATAATTGTATATTAACTATGTCTGATTACAGGATAACTGTTGACTGGAGGTCTTTTATAGCACTTAAGTAAGTGGAATTAGCCTTGATTTAAATTTCATCTTGAAGATGGCATTTCTCAACACTCCCCCCACCCACACCAGGATCGCATTCTCTCTGGAAGAGTACTTGAATACTGAACTGTATGACTTGGAGGTGACAATGGTACCAGTAAGTTTAGTTGCCACTCAAACAATCAAGTGGAACAAGTTTCAAGATAGTATTCAATGCTAGGATATGTGACTCAGAATGTGCTGGGATAGTTCAGTGAGTCCTGCCTGAACTATCCCAGCACATTCTGAGTCACATATCATAGCATTGAAGGTAGCTTGCATTCTTAGAGTGTGCTTAAGGTATTGGAGCAGGTAACACAGCTTGACTGAGGCAGTAGAGTTTAATTTGCTTCTTAAACAAAATTGGCAAATCTTTGGATTTGATGCAGAGTCTCAAGTAAAAGGTCACTGTGCATGTACATCAAGCTTTTCAGTGTCTAATTGGTGTTTGTGCACCTGACATCCTGGCATTGAGGTTTGGGCATATGCCAGCAGATTCTACACAGGACTAGTTTAATGAAAATGTTCTAACATACAACAACAGAGAGCTAGAAAGAAAGAAACAAAAAAAAATCAAAGACTAATAGTCATACAGCACAGAAACAGGCTCTTCAGCTCACCATGGTCATGCCAACGTTTTTGTTAATCTACACTGATTTGATTTGTCTGCATGCGATTCATATCCTCCAAAGAATGAGAAAGAGAGTGAGTGAGTTAGGCAGAGTTGGGAGACATTTCCAGAGAGAATTCCAGAGACTGGGGCCCAGCTTGCTCAACGCCATGAAAACTGGAATAGCTACAACAAGAGGAATGTAGAGATTGCGAAGGTTTGTTGGAGTCATTGGAGATTGCTGGTATAGAAAGAGGTGAGGCTTTGGAGCAATTTGAAACCAGGAGTTTTTCAAATGTAAAATTATCTGACATTTTTGTTAAAATATTCAATGAAAATAACAATAATCTTGTTGTTTTCAAAGATAGATAAATAAATGTAGAATCTCACACTGAAACATTAAAGTAGTAATAAATTAACGATGGAATGGAACCAATTATGTGCAGGAAAAGTGGGATTGCTTTCCTTCCACCAGAGATAAAGGAAAGGTTGAATAGAGCTATTTAAGATTATGTTTTTGTGTGAAAGGAGAAACTATTTTGACTGGCAAAGTGTTCAGTAAGCACAAGAGACAAATTTGATTATCAGAATAACTTTTTCAAATAGACATCAAGGCTCCTTATGTTCAAAATCATTCAAGAATTTTGGAATCAAGGTCTGTAGAGTTTAAGTTTCAATAAGCATAAGTGAGTAAGTTGCGCCTTAAAGGTTTAACATCATTTCTCACTACAAGATTCTACAAGCACAGCACAGCTAACATGGTGCTACTTGTTCAGGGAAATTAAAGTTCACTATCACTAGGTGGTAAGAAAGAGATGCAATCAAAAATCCTTAAAGATACAAACTGTACTGAACACTGGGGCCTTTTGCCATTCAAGGTTTAGACAAGTTTTGTCCCCATTGCAAATGATATCTTTCTCTGCAATAGTTTCCACTAATGGAGATAACATTTTCCGCTTGCTGTTTTCTTCCATTGACAGCAAGAACAGCTTCAAACATTGAGCTATTTCACTAATTGATTTTTCTTTAAAAGTCTACAATTGCCTGCCTCTGTCTGTCCTTCCTCCTGGTTGTTTACAGAGATCGAAACAGATAAAAGCCTTCAGTGAGGGTCAGGGGTCGTATCAACTTTCTGACCTCTCATCGATGTGTCAAGACAAGAGGTCCCCACAACATAAGAATGCCCTGTTGTACAATGACACTATAAACACCAGCAGATGTCAAAAAGCTGTAATGCATTGTAATTATTTATCAGTGTTGCAACCCTTGACATACAGAAACTGATGAACTCTGACTAAAGCGCAGATAAGTTCCACAAAATTAGCTTCTCTCAAAGCAGAATTGTACCTTTTCACTGACTCAAGGCTGAGCTGTGTCTCCAAATGACACAGATTTAATTAACTTTTGCACTCTTTCATTCCCTCCTGGGGTTAGTAGATCACACTTGGATACAGCTCCAGAGAATCATGAAGCTCTCAGTTACCTCGTACAGGTCACCTTCATTTGCACAAATCTCTATGGACTACTGCTATCATGAAAGGTGCTGGGCAATGCAACTCTGCCTTTAGGCTTTCTGGTGAAAAATACTCAGGGATTCATTATTGTTGATACTGGGCTGCTGATTTTAAATAACTTTTTGAAATATGGTCTCAACAGCAGCCAATTTTTTTGCACAGCACGTTCCCACAACTAGTCTGGTGATAACAACAAGGCAATGTCGTTATAATTATGTGGGTTGGTATAAACTCTGGCACTTTCACATTCACAACTTTTTAGTGGCACAGCCTTGCTATGTTGCAAGGGAGTTGTGGAGTTATGAAGTAGGATGACACCAAGTAACATATCTTGGAAGAGATATTCTTACTACTCCATCAATGGAAAAATAACAGTAAATAAATCCTAGTTCCTGTATGGGACAACCCTAGTCCGGGTCATTTCAACTGCTCTCCCGTGGAATAGTAGGCCAAGAAGATGGTAGGGAGGGGAGGGGAGTGGAAATAATTTAGTTGAGCAATTCTGAAATTCAATCTAGTTTAATGAAGCTGGTCGAAATATTGCAGCCAATCAACAGAGTTGTCTTGGCATGACCTTTTCCTTAAAATGTCACAAGTCACAGGGTTTGTTGTCAACATTACACAGCGGTGTTTATTTTCTTTATAATTGTGCACACATAGCAGGTCTGATGAAAGCAGACCGATACAAACCGCACGTGGTGCCCTGCAGATACCAGCTTTAGCTTCAAGCTCAACCTCAATCACTTCAACATATTTACTATTTCCCCAAGGACGTGACCAACCACTTCACTATAGTGATCATAACCAGACCTTGATATACACCCACTTCATTGCTTCCACTCTTTCACCTCAGGTTGCCATCCCCCTGGCTCTGGAATTAAAGATCAATTTCCTGAACGCTGTTGGGAAGAGCCCCGGGAGAAGAATAACAGGTGTTTAAAAAAACACATTCGAAACATTTTCTTCAAACACTTTCGAAAATGCTGCAAAAAATATACTAATCAAGGGAAACATGGGCGAACATTTTGACGGAGAGAGCAATTGGAAGTGGGAGGAGGGGTCATCTGATGATATCTCCAGGGACAATGACCAATGAGAGTTGGGAATCATGTTTGCATTCCCTTTGATATATTTATCAACTTAAAAATAAATTAGCTGGAATAACTCAGCATACTTCAGCGAAACAGCAACAGGCCCCACACCAGCATTGAGGCCAAGACCCAGTTAACTGAGTGTTTCCAGTCTTCTTTATTGTTATGTTTCAGGTCTTGATCGTTTCAGTTTTGCTCTCTGCTATCTAGAATGAAGGAAGGCAGCACAGGCAGATGGATTAGGCAAACTGGATATAACAACGGCATATTGCACGGGTATGAAGAAATGTGAAAACCTTCTCACACATCAAAGGGAATATGCATTTCTGTTAGACTCCCATTATAGATCAGTTTCCAAATCATACAGATTTTAAGCACCCTATGCAAAACAACTAGCCAGCACAATAGTCCAAATAATACATTAGGATTTTCAAATCTCTCTGTAATATTTTATCTTCTTTGTTGCTGAAAGCGAAAATCGGGAGAGACCCAAAAGGAACCACTCTTTATCTCTAACACGGGTGACCAGTATAAGGTAATCTAACAACTACATTATTAAAATTAAGATATAAATTTTAACCTCACTTTTCATGGTCAGGAAGTTCAAGTGCAAAATGGCTCATAATTAGAACAAAATTGGCAGTTTAGTTCAGAGGCGATTAGGCTGACCGGTGAGAGAAATGAAAGTATCCCACAAGTCGCGAAACAAATTAAACAAGAAACTGCTCCCTTTTGCAATAGGGACAAAAAACAGATGATTGCTAAAAAAAAAAGCCAGAGAGATGAGAATCTTTATATTTTTTTAATTGGCACAGGTTTGTAGATCTGGAATCTGCTGCTTGAAATGGTGGAGGAAGTGGGTTGAAAAATGAACTGGATGTAAATTTGAGACGGAGAAAGGCTCTGGGACATGAGGGAGTGCGACTACTTGGATAGCTCTTTCAATGTGCAACTACATACAAAATGAACAAAACAGCCACTTACTGGACTGAATGTTTTTTTTTAAGAAGCTCTTCTGAAACCAACATGCTTTTGGAAAAAAAAACTCAATGAAAATGATTCATGTTTAGAAATGTGCTGCAATGTTTGCTGCCAACAGTTAAAGATACCCATTGGAAGAGCTTGCTTCAGTTTTCTTCCTGAGCACCAGCCAAAGCAAGATGTTGATGGTGCTATTTAGTTAAGTGCTTTGTATCTGTCATGACTGAGGGCCCTTTCTTTATGTATTTGCTTATATCTTGCTCGTTGTGATTCTTGGCATGATTGCAATCACTTATTTGGAGATTCTGCATAGATCCAAGTACTCGCATACTGGCATGGCTCCAGTCCACTGTGTGGTCAGCATTTTGCAGCTTCCATGGAAATCATAACACACTCAATAACACAAGAATCTGAACACGATCAGGGGTTCTTGAGCAGTAGTGACAGCATTCCAAAGGCTGATGGAGGATCTCGGAGGAATTCTGCAGTATTTGTATAGTGGTGGTCTATGACCTTTTCCATAATATAAAGACACATACACCATTTATTGACTTTCATCACCACAGGGCATTCCAAAGCACTTTACAGTCAAAGTACTGCTTTTGTAGTTCTTCACTGTTTGAGAATAGCAAATACAACAGAATAGCAATTAGTGCACCGCAAAATCCAAGAAACAGTAAATAACAAGATATTGGTCATAGGCACAAAATGCTGGAGTAACTCAGTGGGACAGGCAGCATCTCTGGATAGAAAGAGTGGATGGTGTTTTGGGTCTGTCCCGCTGAGTTAATCCAGCATTTTGTATCTTCGGAGTAAACCAGCATCTACAGTTCCTTCCAACACAAGATATTGGTCATGATAGACAAGGGATAGATATTTATTGATACACCAGGGAAAAGTACCCTACTCTTTGTGGGTACATGGACCTCATCTCATCAAAGATGGCAATTCCTATGATGCAACATTCCCTCAGTATCACCTAGGAGCATCATTCTAAGATTTGGTCACGGAGTGTGGAGGGCTACCAGGCAGGGAAATTAGAATCTGTCAATCTCCGTCTTGGCCGCCACAGCCATCTGTGGCAATGAATACCACCACCCTCAGTCAAAATAAATTCCTTTTCATCTTCAAATTCCTTCTCATCTAAAGGTACGTCCTTTTATTCTGAGGTTATGGTCTCTGGTCCGGGACTCTACCACTAGTGGAAACATCCTCTCCACATTCACTCTATCCTGACCTTTCACTATTCAACACTATTATAGCTAGTATGGCCAATGTGGAACCACAGACTCTTCCACAGGCAGGACAGGAGGCTGCTGACAGTTTGTGAGGAAATATGCTCCTTGCACAGACCCTCAGGGTGCTCCCAATGCAACTAACTTGATCGAGGACTCCCAATGCAACTCTAACTTGGTACAAGTTCTTGGTACCATCGTGAATACTCCTTCCCCACTTTGAATGGCCATGAGCCAGAAATTCCCCGTAAACAGTAGGCATGTTGCACTTCTTCAGGTAATCTTTATGCATGTCCTTGCAGTTTCTCTTTGTCTGCCTGGTTTTCTCCTATGAACACTGAACAGAATAGTGTCTCTTTTGGGAGCCTGATGTAAATGTACGTTATCTACTAGAGATCTGACATATTTATCTTTGGATGACACTGCCAAATACAGTACTACTCTGTTGCGGGTGGTCTTTCAAATAAGCCCATTGCCCCAGTCAGATACAACATGAAAGATTTATGGCACTATCTCAAAGAAAAGCAAGGGTTTTCTTCCCAGTGTTCCGATCAGTATTTCTAACTATATAAAGATAAGTTACCATGTCAATATCAATGTCATTGCCAAGTGTTGTTGTCTGAAAGTTAACTGTATGTTTCTTGCACTTCAAAATGCAAAACATTTAACGATACCCTCGGATCCTGCTTAGAACAAGAACAGCAGAGCACAAGAACAGGCCCATCAGCCCACAAAGTCCGTGCCGAACATAGAGCCAAGAACATCTCTTATCTACCTGTGCATAATCCATATCCCTCCATTCCCTGCATATCCATATGCCTAACCAAAAGCCTCTTAAATACAACTATTGTATTTGCCTCATCCACCAACCCTGGCAGCGCGTTCCAGGCACTTGCCACCTTATGTAAAATAAAAGTTGCCCCACACATCTTCTCCCTCTCAACTTAAGGTAATGCCCTCTGGTATTTGACTTTTACATCCTGGGAAAAAGGTTCTGACTGTCTACTTATCTATGCCTCTCATAATTTATATACTTCTATCAGGTCTCCTCGCAACTTCTGGCATTCCAGAGAAAACACTGCAATTCTGTCCAACCTCTCCCTGTAGTTAATACACCTAATCCAGGCAAGATTCAGGTAAACTTCCTCTGCACCCTTTCCGAATCCTTCCTGTAATTGGGTGACAAGAATTGCACAAAATATTCCAAATGTGGCCTCACCAAAGTCCTATAAAGCTGCATCATATACTCATTACCCCAATCTTTGAAAACAAGCAAACCATTGGCTTTTTTTTTTAACCATTCTATCTACTTGTGTTGCCATTTTCAGGGCCCCATGGACTTGGACCCCAAGATCCCCCTGTACATCTATGCTGTTGAGGGTCATGCCATTAATTGTATATTTTCCCCCTACATTTGACCTCCCAAAGTGCAACACCTTGCACTTGGATTAAAGTTCATCTGCCACTTCTCTGCCCATTTCTCAAGCTGATCTATATCTCGCTGTATACCTTGACAGTCTTCCACACAGTCCTCAACCCCAGCAATCTCGGTGACATCTGCAAACTTACTAACCAACCTGTTTAAGTTTATGTCCATTGATATATATGACAAACAGAAGTCCCAGCACAGATCCCTGCAGAACTCCAGCTTGAGTATTATTCTTTCACCACAACCCTCTACCTTCTATCAGTAAGCCAGTTCTGAATCCAGATGACCTAGCCATTGTTAAATCTAGATCAGCCAACCATAGGGGACTTTCTCAAATGCCTTACTAAAATCCACATAGACAATGTTCACCACCCTACCCTCATCGATATCCTTCGTCACCTCCTCAAAAAACTCAATCAAGTTAGTAAGACACAAAACAAATGCAAGTTATTTTTTGTCTCAACTAACTACCAGTTTGAGCCATGCCTACAAGAGAGAAGAGAGATTTTTTTCACCATTCTACTTGAGCAGGTCTTCTTCCTTTTGATCAAGAAAACAAAGGTCTGTGATGTACTGCCACTCTTGAAGCCAGTGACACACATCCCAGAAAAGACTAATCAAAGCACAAAAGAAAACAAATTATGTCTTTCATTGGTTGAACCATTATCTCAGCAAAAACCCTAAAACAGCATTATCTTCAGTGTTACAGTCCAAAGCTTTAAATTGTAAGCACAACCACCAAAGAGCATAGTCTCCCCTAATGAATAGCAAAGACTTCCCAATGATTTTCTCTTTTCCCCCAAAGCTTAGAATAAAAATTGCTCTTTTTCTTTTCTCGTTCAAACCTATCAAAAGTGAATGCATGTATCACAATTAATGTTTTCCTTCCCCTAATATTTTCCTAGTTCTTTTTCATCAATTAAAATATTGTTTGCAATTTTCCTGCAACCCCATTTCAATTTCACTTATTTTCCACCACAGTGGTTTGCAATGTACGACAAACAATATGATTGATCCATCACTTTTTATCAGTTCAATTAAATGCCCGTCTTCATCAAATTACTCCCTCTGCTGGTGAAGCAATCCATGTCCTTGGTATTTGAATTGAGATTTAACCGGTCAAATGTCTTCCTTGCCTAGAGGTGAACATGCAATTGGTCAGTTGCCTAGATACTACTATCCTTTCCCCCCCTACTCTTTGGACAGGCAAATAGTCATGATAATAAAAGGCCTCAAAACAGAAGCGTCCACGTCGCTGGGCTGGAAACTGGAAGTATCCTGAGCTAATTCTGAACAACCATCATCTACTATGACAAGTGAAGACGTCCACTGAATGTCGCCGGAAGCTTGCGTCCTTTTCAGGACAGACGATGACAGCGAGGCCAACATTTGTAACAAGATGGACACAAAAGAAGAAGAAGAAGAAGAAGAGGAAGAAGATGATGATAATAAAAGATCTTCTAGAAAAATAAGTTTCACTTTTTCCCGGAGAAAGTCCAAATGCAGAAGTGTAAAGACATAACAATGAATACTATTCTTCGACTGTAAATGAGGTTCTCACCAAGGTCTCTTCTATACCCCGTAACTCTGCTCTCACTCCCCATCCCCCCACTCGTAATAAGGGCTTCTTGTCCTTACCTTCCACCCTACCAGCCATCACATACAACAGATAATCCTCCGACATTTTCGCCACCTCCAACGGGATCCCACCACTGGCCACATCTTCCCATCTCCTCCCATCGGCTTTCCGCAGAGATCGCTCCCTCCGTAACTCCCTGGTCAATTCTTCCCTTCCCACCCAAACCACCCCCTTCCCTAGCACTTTCCCTTGCAACCACCGGAAATGCTACACTTGTCGCTTTACCTCCCCCCTTGACTCCATCCAAGGACCCAAGCAGTCTTTCCAGGTGAGGCAGAGGTTCACCTGCACCTCCTCCAACATCATCTATTGCATCCGCTGCTCTAGGTGTCAACTGCTCTACATCGGTGAGACCAAGCGTAGGCTTGGCGATCGCATCGCCCAACACCTCCGCTCAGTTCGCAATAACCAACCTGATCTCCCGGTGGATCAGCACTTCAACTCCCCTTCCCATTCCGGATCCGACCTTTCTGTCCTGGGCCTCCTCCATGCACAGAGTGAGTCCCACCATAAATTGGAGGTGCAACACCTCATATTTTGCTTGGGTAGTTTACACCCTAGCAGTATGAACATCGACTCTCCAATATCAGGTGGTCCTTGCTTTCTACCTCTTTCCCCTCCCCTTCCCAGCTCTCCCACATCCTACTGTCTCCGCCTCTTCCTTTCTTTTTCCCCCCCCCCATACCCTCATCAATCTGAAGAAGGTCTCAACCCGAAACATCACCCATTTCTTCGCTCCATAGATGCGGCCTCACCTGCTGAGTTTCTCCAGCATTTTTGTCTACCTTCGATTGTTCCAGCATCTGCAGTTCCTTCTTAAACAAAGAATACTATTGCATTTTACCAGGAAATACCTAATCTTGCTCAAAGGCCCTGTAAAGTCACTGCAATGCAGTAACATATTTTCAAGTGAGATATAATGTAGGAGTGTCAAAACATGCACCAAAATGGATGCGAGAATGGGCTTGAGATTTTCTCTCACACAACTGCTGAAGAACCCGTGAATTTATACTCAGAGACTGCTGCCCTGTAGGTTGTGCAGATAAGAGTTCACTATCATCCACATAGTGATCAATTACATACTGTTCAATAGCAACATAGATTGTTAGAACTGCAGCAATGCCTCCCGCTCCCTCTGCCAACAAACATACCACTCACCCTTCATTCTGACACCTACGAGATCCTCCAAATCTGCTGTTGAAGGCAGCTCCTTTGATCCAATCCTGGTGGCTTCCCTCCAGCTAAGTTAACCCTCTGGCATTCCTGCCCGATAGAATTCCATTTCCCTTCTCTCTTAAAATGCTGCTTAAAACTCAATCTTCTGATCAAGTATTTATGCATTCAACATCCCCTTGAGAGGGAGTGTCAAGTTTTATCTGATCAGGCTCCTGCAAGACACTTCGTGATGTTTTTTTTGGTTACCTCACTATGTTAACGGTGCAATATAATTGTTTGTTATTATTGCTATTGAACACAGATCAAAGATTGATGAAGTCATAACAGTGTTCTGGTCAGTCCACATAGTATTAACACGAGAAACATTTGAACCCTTCAGACAAAGGGTCCACAAAGCTGACATCAGAACTGAGTTACACAAAAATTCGGGATAAAAATTACGTGCTTCTTTCTATAACAGAAGGTTGCAGTAAGAGAATGTCATTGAGGTACATGTGACACTGAATGGTGTAGAAAAGGTAAATCCAGAATATCAGTTCAAGATAAATTACGCAGAGGGACTGGAGTTCAAATTTATGAAAACCAGATTTGGGACTGATGCCAGGGAGCACTTCACACAGTAATCAATACCTGAAATGGATTTCCAGTTGAATAGGTGAAAGTTAAAACAGTAACGTTATTTCCAACAGTACACTGATGTTTTGAGCACTAGATAGGATGTTGGAGTTGGGTAATTGCTGCTGTGGCGATGGTGGTAGTAATAAAGAATAATCACATCTTTGATGATTCCAAAGCAAACTGCCTGAGACTGCCTGCCTGAGAACCCGCAGAGGAACAATGGGCTGAATGTGTAGGAAACAACTGCAGATGCTGGTTTAAATCGAAGGTAGACATAAAATGCTGGAGTAAGTCAGCCATACAGGCTGCATCTCTGGAGAGAAGGAATGGGTGACGAACGGGAGACCCTTCTTCAGACTGAAGAAGGGTCTCAACCCAAAACGTCACCCATTCCTTCTCTCTAACCTTTTTTTGGTTACCTCAAACATATTTGTTTCATGATATTACACAAAAGACCGATGATGAAATGCCTCTTCAGTAAATATCTCCGCAGTGATACATTTATTGAACAGGGGATATTTTGGGCCATGGTTATACTTCTTTGAATATGATGCATTTCCTGATGAGGGGTCCCCACAATGAGAGCTCAACAGGGGTCTGCTTGCCTTTTGGCACCTCTTTGTTGGAGGCCCCAGTGGAGAAAACCATATGAAATATTATGTATCCTGCAACATGGTGACTCTGCTTAAATGGAGTCATCCCAGGAGAACACTAAACAGCATAACGCGAGAGCAGAGCTGCTGACATAGCTTAACAGATCACATAATCTTTTCATATTATTCTTCAGGTTTGAAAGCTATATCTTCATCTAATGCACAGACGTTATTCACTGGAGAAAGTTTTTTTTCAAATCCCGATAAAGTCACAGCATTGGGCATTTTTTTTCTTATTTCAATATCTCAATTAACTGCACTCTTAAATAATGCTTTGCTTCTCTTATTACATACTGAACATCTTTTTTACAGGTCAGTGTCAACTAAAACAGGACAGGGTCTTCATCATCCATATTGCAATACATGTGCCAAAACACAGGTCACTTGCTCAAACTGTGGGGATGGCTAACAATATTGAAAATTGAAATATTGAAAAAGACAGAGTTAATGGAACTGTGCAACTTGTTTATACAACTCTAACTATACTATGCATATGTGCATATATCACACATATACACTGATTATCCCTTTCTGAAAAAAAGGATTTAATGCTTTCAGATTCTTTACAAATATATTATGTTCACAAGCTTTCAAAATATTTTTGATCTTCGGAAAAAAACCTAGTGTCATCTGTATTCATATCTTGACTTGAGGAAGGTGTCACTTGTTGGGTCAATTCAGTAGAATCGTGTGCTATTACTTGCATTGTTTCCACTGGATCAGCGCCATGCTACAACATTTTATATATGTTTCTTCTGGAGTTACAAGACTTTATGTCTATTTCAGATTTTCACTCTTGGTATAGCCTACTCCAACCATCACTCCAATCATCATCCCATTTCCAAGGATTAGATTTCTTAAGTGATATTAACATATGAACTCTATCAGGAACCTGGTTCAATTTCACTTCAGTCTCTACTGCTTATCTTCCATTCTCCTCTCATGGTTGGCTGAACTAAGCCCATGTTTGTGCTCAGAGGAGGGGACAAGAGTGGAAGGCGGCGAGAGGGAGAGAAGGGGGGCGGTGAGGAAAGAGGAAGGAGGGGTGGGAGAGGGAGGGAGAGCAAGAGAAAGCAAGCAATGTACATTGGTAGAATGATGCTGTGTTAGATTCTTGGTGCCCTCCCCACCTCCTGCCCTCCCCACTGTTTACTCTAAACTAGCAATAGATTGCCCATAGCTGAGTGCTGGGAGGCTGCCGTGAGGTGGGCTTTGGGTGGATTGCAGAACAGTGCACCGAGATGTGGACCATTGCTAGCAGCAGCTACAATACGTGCTGCTGTGGGGGTGAGTGTGGTGAATCTCTGGAATTCTCTGCCACAGAAAGTTGTTGAGGCCAGTTAATTGGCTATATTTAAGAGGGAGTTAGATGTGGCCCTTGTGGCTAAAGGGATCAGGGGGTATGGAGAGAAGGCAGGTAAGGGATACTGAGTTGGATGATCAGCCATGATCATATTGAATGGTGGTGCAGGCTCGAAGGGCCGAATGGCCTACTCCTGCGCCTATTTTCTATGTTTCTATGTTTTTCTATGTGCTCACAGACACACCCAGACACCACTAATTCCTCCATGTACTGTTCCTGACACAGCAACACTCTAGCTACAATACATTCCTCTGTACACATAATGCTATAATGTTGAATGCGTTGGAAGCTGCTATCTACCTCTCGCTTCGCTGCGTAGCTCTACGTAGCCTGGAAGGTGCTAGAAACATAGAAACATAGGTGCAAGAGTAGGCCATTCGGCCCATTTGAGCCAGCACAATATGATCATGGCTGATCATCTAAAATCAGTACCCTGTTCCTGCTTTTTCCCCATATCCCTTGATTCCTTTAGCCCTAAGAGCTAAATCTAATTCTCTCTTGAGGACATCCAGTGAATTGGCCTCCACTGCCTTCTGTGGCAGAGAATTCCACAGATTCACAACTCTCAGGATGAAGAAGTTTTTCCTCATCTCAGTCCTAAATAGCCTACCCCATATTCTTAAACTGTGACCCCTGGTTCTGGACTCCATTAACATCGGGAACATTTTTCCTGCATCTAGCCAATCCAATCCTTTAAGAATTTTATATGTTTCTATGATCCCCTATGATCCCCTCTTATCCTTCTAAATTCCAGTGAATACAAGCCCAGTCGACCCATTCTTTCATCGTATGTCAGTCCTGCCATCCCGGGAATTAACCTAGTGAACCTACACTGTACTCCCTCAATAGCAATAATGTCCTTCCTCAAATTAGGACACCAGAATTGCACACAATACTCCAGGTGTGGTCTCATCAGGGCCCTGTACAACTGCAGTAGGACCGCCTTGCTCCTAAACTCAAATCCTCTCGCAATGAAGGTCTACATGCTATTAGCTTTCTTCACTGCCTGCTGTACCTGCATGCTTACTTTCAGTGACTGATGTACAAGCACACCCAAGTCTCGTTGCACCTCCCCTTTTCCTAATTTGACACCATTCAGATAATAATCTGCCTTCCTGTTCTTGCCACCAAAGTGGATAACCTCCCATTTATCCACATTATACTGCATCTGCCATGCATCTGCCCACTCACCCAACCTGTCCAAGTCACTCTGCAGCCTCATAGCATCCTCATCGCAGCTCACACTGTCACCTAGCTTTAAGTATGATTTGCCAGTCTATCCTAGCCAATTCCCTTCTCATACCTTCAAAGTCTCCTTTCTATAAGTTCAGGACCCTTGTCTCCGAATTAACCCGTGTCACTTTCCATCCTAATGCAGAATTTCACCATATTATGGTCACTGGTGCCCATGGGGCTATGCACAACAAGATCGCTAACTAATCCTTCCTCATTACACAATACCCAGTCGAGGATGGTCTGTCCTCTAATTGGTTCTTCCACATATTAGTTTAAAAAACCATCCCGTATACATTCCAGGAAATCCTCATCCTCGGCGCTGCTACCAATTTGGTTAGCCCAATCTATATGTAGATTAAAGTCACCCATGATAACTGTTGAACCTGCTTATTGCTATCCCCAAACTCCCTACTGCTGATTGGCGGTCTGTATACAACTGCAACAAGCGTTTTCTGCCCTTGGCTATTTCACAGTTCTACCCATACCGATTCTACAGCATCCAAGCTATTGTCGATCAGCCATGATCGCAATGAATGACGGTGCTGGCTCGAAGGGCCGAATGGCCTCGTCCTGCACCTATTTTCTATGTTTCTATGTCTCTCCTTGCTATTTCATTAATCTCCTCTTTAACCAGCAATGCCACCCCACCTCTTCATCCTTTCTGTCAGCCTATCCTTTCTGAATATCGAATACCCTTGCATGTTTAGCTCTGTGGTTGATAGACTTGAGCTTGATACAACATCTCTCACCTGGGAAGAGCAATGCAGTCAAACACATTGATGTGAAGACAGAGATGATTGTTACATTCAACAGGAGGAGATGAAGAAAAACCGTAGGATCCAGGTGGTCTGACATCATCTGGAGCAAGTGCTGATTCCCTGGCATGGCCTGTATTCTCTGTGCTAGCCACAATGCAGCCCTGAGCTCCAAAGATCTGTGGCATACCACACACTGTTTGACCCAGTCTGTCAACACCAGCATTACTACACTGAGCAACATATCTTTTTCCTCAGAAGTTTGAGGAGATTTGGCATGGCAATGAATACTCCATCAAACTTCCACAAGTGCATGGTAAATAGCAAACAGACTGGTTGCATCATGACCTGGTTTGGTAAGTATGAAGAAGAACAAAGGAGGCTGCAGAAAGTGGTGAACTTTGGATGGACCATCATAGGTATTGACAGCTCCACAATCAAAGGGATCTAGAAGCTTTGCCTCAAGAAAGCAGCTAATATCATCGTCACCCTAGCCACGATCTCATCGCACTGCTACTATCGGGAATGAGCAACAGGAATCTGAGAACTGTTATCCCCAGGTTGAAGAATAGCTTCTTTCACAATGATCAGCCATGATCATATTGAATGATGGTGCAGGCTCGAAGGGCCGAATGGCCTACTCCTGCACCTAATTTCTATGTTTCTATGTTTCTTTCCTTGAACCATCAGGCTCTTGAACAACCCTGCACAACTCTAAGCACAACTCCAACCCAGCACCGAGTCACTAAGGAATTTGTAAAGGTTGCACTATATACTTTGGCTTGCATTATTAGGGTCTGGTTATCAAGTATAATGTATTGTTAATTATATATTTATTCCTTGTGTTGTTGTGTTAATATGCCTGCAGAATTACAGCAAGTAAGGATTTCATTGTTCTGTTCCCAGTGCTTTGAGCTATCCTGAAATACAGGGCCCTGGTGAGACCACACCTGGAGTACTGTGTGCAGTTTTGGTCTCCTAATTTGAGGAAGGACATTCTTACTATTGAGGGAGTGCAGCGTATGCTCACCAGGTTCATTCCTGGGATGGCGGGACTGATATATGATGAAAGAATGGGTCGGCTGGGCTTGACTCACTGGAATTTAGAAGGATGAGAGGGGATCTTACAGAAGCATATACAATTCTTAAGGGATTGGACAGACTAGATACAGGAAAAATGTTCCCTATGTTGGGGGAGTCTAGAACCAGTGGTCACAGTTTAAGAATAAGGATTAGGCCATTCAGGACTGAGATGAGGATAAACTTTTCACCCAGAGAGTTGTGAATATGTGAAAGTCTCTGCCACAGAAGGCAGTGGAGGCCAATTCACTGGATGTTTTCAAGAGAGAGTTAGATTTAAGGGAATCTGGGGGATATGGGGGAAAAGCAGGAACGGGGTACAGATTTTGGATGATCACCTATGATCATATTGAATGGCGGTGCTGGCTCGAAGGGCTGAATGGCCTGTTCCTGCACCTATTTTTAATGTCTTAAGATGCAAACGATGTTGTATAAATATGTACAATATGACGATTAAACACTTTTGACTCACAAGGTAATTTAATTGTGCAAGATCACTGTTGAGGCCAGGGTTTTTTTTGCTCCAGGTTCTTGGCACAATAGCATGCACCCCAAGCAAATGTACTTCTTCAAAATTTCTGTAGCTGTGAATGTGGAAAGGTCAGTGCTCCATGGGCAAGTGTGAACTTTAGTGCAAGTTTTTACTCAGCATGTCAGTTAATCAGAACTAACCTGAAATGTTAACTTTATTTCATTCTCTTTGGCTTTATAGTTTTTTTGCAAATTTTCCAACATCTTCATGAATGGAAACCAGAACTGTGTACTCTCAGTGTAGTGTAACTAAGTTTAACATAACTTGACATAAGTACAGCATAGTATTTCTTAACCAAACTCCACCAATAAAGAATAATTCCATTTAGTAGCTGAACTGAAAGCTGAAACAGTGTACAATACAACATTTTGTAATCCGCAGCCTGAATGTCAGCCATTGTTCAAGGTCATTCCCCCTTGGGCACGGGCATGCATTTGCAACATCCTGACCTTTTTGGAACAACTCGTGTGCCTAAACTTGTAAAACATTTTTAAATTGGCAGAGTGAATGGAAATCTGTGGAATTAACCAAATATATACAGAAGGAAATTGTACATTTTTATTTAGTATCTTTCGCAACGTTAGAATATCTCAAAGCGCCTTATAACCACTTAAGTAATTTTTGCAATCCAATAAAAAAAATAAACTAGGCACACCAAAACCAAAATGCGAAGTCTATATGATGAAAAGCCATCAGCATTCCTCCCCCATAACCGCACACATTTATAGGGATTAACTCGTTGGGTCATTAAAATACAGTTTCACAAAATGAGAATCAGTATGGTCCTCCGGTGAAGGAAGCTAAAGCCTTATAATTTCTGCACATAACCAGCCACTGTTCTGTAATGAAATCATTCTGTAAAATAATTGAGATCTGCAGTGTTATTTTCTCTGACTGATTCCACTGTTCTTTTGCCTGGGGCTGCAAATATTTTTCACTCTTGTTCATCACAACCCTTAGACTAGCTCCTTGCACAAAGTATTGCCAAAGATGCTCGTAGCTTCATGAGAGTGTTTTAAAAAGATGAACACTTTCTTTCCTCTCCTCCTTCCAAATCTTTTGTTTTTGCCATGCTCACCAAAGTCATTCCATTATATTTTGTTACTTTACCTGAGCCGTAATTCCAATCTTGTACCAATTGATTCATTACCATAATTATGATCAAATGGAGCAATGTTGTAAGCAGAAAAAGGCAGTTTTAAAATCTGCAGAGGGGGAGAAAAATACCTTTGAAAGTTCAGGTCAATCTCACCGATAGAAATATATAAGGAATACAGAGAGAATTTTGAATATTTTAAAAAAAGACATTCGGGACATGTTGTAAAGTTGCTGTGCAGCAACTAATCTGCCCATTGCAACACTGATGTGATTTATCAGAAACAAAATCAGAAGGACCTGTCCTTCAGCAATCTACCCAAAAGGCAGCATCTCATGCAGACAAAGCTGTCCTGCAGTGACAGGTTTCAGGAAGTAAGGCCCAAACGTTCTGTCACGGAAGTAAATGCCAACAACTGAGTTGGTAATCGTCGTGCCAATTTAGAGATTTCCAAAGTATGCCCACAAACATACATAGAATCTACCAGTTTATCTCTAGTCATTTCAAACTATCAGATGGAATTTCTGATATAAACTTCATGTGAATAACTTAAAGGAAATCACAAATCACCGTGGCCTCCTTATCTTTGACCCAATGGGACCTTCACAGCAAGTCTACTATTCATATCCTTTTCTTTAAATGGAAAGAAACTTGTGTATCTTAACTGGAGGAATCTGAAGCCAGATCAAACAAGCTTTCATTCTGCTGTAAAAGTCTATATTAAGTGGAAAATTCAGCTACTGTGTTGAAATGTCATTTTTTTTTGTTATTTCATCTCATATCACTGTATGCCTTTTAAAAATATATTTAATAGTTCACATGATCTAGGTACTCTTGACATTTATTACTCATGCCTAATTGTTCCTGAACTGAAGAGTCTACCAGGTAGGTGTGGCTGCAAACACATGCTGGTCAGGTTGGGTCCTACCCTGAAGGATGTCAGTGAACCGAATGAGTTTTAAAACAGTGTAGCAGCTTCATGGTTATTGTTACTTAGACTGCCAATTTTTTTTTTAATTTGAGATTTTACGTACTAGAATTTAAATTACATAGATAAAATTCAAACTTGTGTCTGCTTCAAAGATCGGACAGTATCCATTCCTACCTCATGGAAGGATGATACAGAAGCCTGTGAACAAGAGAAGCAGCTCTTCCTGAGTCTAATTGTACATGCTTTCAAGCTTCTGTACCTTCTGCCACATGGCATTAGGGAGAAGAAAGAATGACCGGTTTGGGGCAAGTCTGTGATTATGTTGGCTGTGGTTCCAAGGCAGTGTGAAGTGTAGATGTTGTCAATGGTGGGAAGGCTGGTCTCTGTGATAAACTGGGCTCCACCTACAATGCCCTGAAATTACTTGTGATCTTACGCAGAGTTGATCCCAAATCAAGCTGTGATGCAACCCGACAGTATGCTTTCTATGGTGCATCTGTAAAAGTTTGTATACGTCATTGGACATATTTCGTTAGTCTCCTCAGGAAGTAGAGGCATTGGTGTGCCTTCTTGGCTATCACATGTTTGTGGAAGGGGAAGGGGTCAGTACAGGAGGTGGGAAACCACAAATTTCTATCGTTAAGGACATTTAATTGCAATAGATATTTGGTAGCATGCTCTAAGCACAAGAATCTGCAATTGATCCAAACTTTCATGTCTTGCCAAAGTAGACCTCATGTTTATTTGGAATAAAGGCCAACTTTTATGCAAGAGATCTGCACCATCTACAGGCTACATGTACTCAAATATATATATTTTTAAATAGCATATATGGGTCTCTATAAAGGTAGCACAGCATTTATATAAAGAATCAGCAAGCAACTTCAAAGGCAATAGACAATAGACAATAGGCAATAGGTGCAGGAGTAGGCCATTTGGCCCATTGAGCCAACACCGCCATTCAATGTGATCATGGCTGATCATCCCCAATCAGTACCCCATTCCTGCCTTCTCCCCATAAACCCTGACTCCGCTATTTTTAAGAGCCCTATCTAGCTCTCTCTTGAAAGCATCCAGTGAACCTGCCTCCACCGCCCTCTGAGGCAGAGAATTCCACAGACATGTCATGTGCAGGAAGGCATGTGTAGGAAGGAAATGCAGATGCTGGTTTACACCGAAGATAGACATAAATTGCTGGAGTAACTCAGCGGGACAGGGGGCATCTCTGGATAGAAGGAACGGGCGACGTTTCGGATTGAGACCCTTCTTCAGACGGCCTTCTGAAGTTACTGAGTTACTCCAGCATTTTGTGCCTAACTTCAAAGACAGTTCCTAAACCCATGTAACAAATGGTATGCTAATAAAACTATTTAATTAATAAAACACAGCGCAAATAAGTAGTGGAAGTACCAATGGGCCTTTTGGCCTTTTGTATCGGCTTCAATACTTAATAAGATCATGGTTGACCTTTGGCCTCACTATCACTTTTCTGTACAAATGTATCTTAAAATTCATTTAACATCCAAACTTCTATTGATCTCTGACTTTAACAACAAAATTCATAGTGTCCTCTTGGGGTCAAAATTCCAAGATTCACGATTCTACAAGTGAAGAAAGTTCTCATCTCAGTCCTCATTAAATAACCTCTTCTGAGACCCTGACCCTTGACACACAGTCAAGGGAAAGATATCAATTCACCCGTGTCCAGTGAAAAAGCCAACTCACTTTATACGTCCATTTCTTTTTTTTTAACTCTATACAGTAATCCCTTATATGCAAATACATCCTTCCTTACTGTACCAACCAATTCTATTTCTGAACAATTTTATTTACTTTGGAAATCTTTGCCAAAATGAACCCAACATTTTTCCTTTCTTCTCTGGAAATTCATACATGAGTCACACCTTCTTCCTCGCAAGAGGAAACACATATATATTTTTTTCAACAAGAATATAGACATACATAACAAAATCACTTTTTTTGAATAATTTTGTTATATTTTATTATACAAAGCTAGACATAAAAGTAATAAAAATAAAATCTAAGCTCTCACAATTCACTGATGCCATGTCACATGAAGTCTTCCTCCTTCCTTATTTGATTTAACTTCACTTCCCTCACTATATTGTATCTCTCATTTATCCCCATCCCACCCAGATTACATCTCTCTTTGTCTTCCCCCAATTGTTCTTAGAAGTGGGAAGTGTGAGTATTAGAGAATAGCAGTAAGGCAAAAGCACATATTTTGATAGTCAGCCATGGCATCTGAAGTCCATAAACGATATGTACTAAGACAGTTTCCTGCAATTTGCCTGAAGCATTACCAGGAGTTGATATTTGGTCAGATTCCTGCCCAAAGCAACAGTGTTGAATAATACTGCATTGTCCAAACTGCCCTTTCAAGTTAAACTAAGGAACCATCCTCCCTCTCAAAAGGTCAGATTGGATTCTATGGTACTGTTTCCAAAGAAATGGGTATTTCCCAGAGATGTGTCGACTGGTATTAATTCCACAACCAATTGCCCTAATTATCTGGTTAATTTCAGTGTGTGGGATTATGGTGAATTGAAAATAATTGATGCTTTATAACTGTAAAAAAATGTTTAGTTTAGTTTAGAGATACAATGTGGAAACAGGCCCTTCGGCCCACCAAGTCTACACCAACCAGTGATCCCTGCACACTAACACTATCCTACGCACACAAGAGACAATTTACAATTATGCCAAGCAAATTAGCTGACAGACCTGTACATCTTTGGAAGAAATTGGAGATCCCAAAAGAAAACCCATGCAGGTCATAGGGAGAACGTACAAACTCCGTACAGACAAGCACTGTAGTCAGGATCGAACCCGGGTCTCTGGTGCAGCAACTCTACTGCTGCGCCACCGTGCCTCTGAAATCCATTTCAAATATATTTTAATGTCTGTATCAAAATACCTCTTGAGAATATGAAGAGTGCAATGCCATTATAAGTCTTCCTTAGGATTATAGATACAGGCTAGACATGAAAGAAATGAGTAAAGCAACTTGTAGAAAACCATGTCCAACTCAGTTCTCTTTGTCTCAAGATTCCAAAGGCAATTTGGAGATAGGAATTCTAATTTCTGTAGCATTTTACCTGGTGGCACTTCGATGGCAGCCTCGCCTGCAGTCTGACTGTCCTTTTCTAACTGTTTTGTTATTTTTGGTGTGTTCGGAAAATTTGTGTTGATGTTCTCCGGTTTGTTTTATGTGGGCGGGAGTGGTCGGGGGATTTTTTCCAATCTGTTACCTTGCCGGAGATGTGATTATTTTCCAGATCGTATCTCCAGCCACTCTGCGGCCTAACATCATGGAGCTGGGGGCCTTCTCGGGACTGACTTTGAGCCCCAACTCGGGGCATGGACATACCATTGGAGTCGGTCCCTTGCCTGGGATCGATGCTCCAACCGCGGCCTGCGGACTTTAACATCGAGGACCGACTCAGGAAGCTCCAAAACCGCACAATGTTCGACTATTCCCGACCCAAGGTAGATCACCCGGCACGGGGGAGCTGAGATTCCCACCCAATGCAAGAGCTTGATCGCTTCGACGAGGAGGCCTGCCGCCGGCTACGGGAGTAGAATCGTCCCATCAATGGGTTAGAGGCCCTGACCACTGGAGGACAAAGAAGGGAAGAAATTGAACTATTTTTCGCCTTCCATCACAATGAGGAATGTGGAGGAGTCACTGTAGTGGAGGTTTATGTTGAGGTGTATTTTGTGTGTTCTGGTGCTTTTTATTGGTATGACTGTATGGCAAATCAAATTCTTTGTATGTTGCAAAACATAATTGGCTGATAAAGTATGATTATGATTATGATTGCGATTTTTAAAATGTTTATTCCCAACAGCCAAGTAAGGACTTGGGGGGGGTCATTAGTAAGCACATAGGGATTTTGAACATTACATTTTGTGTTGGAAAATTAACTTCCTCCTCTCCACCCCCTTCAATTTTGATTAGATTAGATAGCGTAAAGCTTTATTGTTGTACTGTAACAAATTGCCTCGGCTTTAAAGAGTAATTTTATTCAAGGGAACTTTTAAAACCGGTTATCTTGTTCAGAGCCAAAATAAACATAGGTTTTTAACATCTGCTCTTATCAGTTGGAAGCTGGAAAGTGATTGCACATCACTTCAAGCTGGCAAGATAGTGAGGTGACTGTCATGTCATCGGACTAGACTGGCTCCAACCAGGTTCCAAGCATAAAAAGCAAATCCCTGTGTCACAGTAATTGTATTTGTATAATGTTACACAAACTGGCAGTAATGGTATCACATATCACTAAACCATTTTGTGTGCCCAACATTGGCAGCTGCTGCTTTCAACCATGAAGAAACTGAACAAAAAGTGAATACTTACAAAACATGCTTTTAAATATATGCATTGTAAACAAATGGTGCATGGGAGTGATTTCAACCCAGCAATACAATTCTGTGGAGGAGACAGAACCAGCATCAGTCTTGCAACAGCCAGTGTCACCCAAATCCTCAATTAAATTACTACTTTATAATTACTGCAATGGGTCCATTATCCTCTTAAATATGTTTAGCTGTATGTTCCAAATGTTACAGGTCAGATAGCAGCATGGCACAGTAAATACTTGTCTCTCCTTGAAAAAGACCAGAGCTCACTTATCTAGACGCTTATCATCTGTCACTACTGACTACGCCAAACTCTTTGTACAATGAAAGGGTGGCTATAGGAAAGGAGGAATGAAAATTCATTTATCTAATCATTAAATGCCATGTTTCCCTCCCACATTGCCCCCATCTGGCCAATTTAGTGTAAATAAGTTAAAGGCTGGAAGATTAAAAAAAAACAAATTAACACTGGACTTTCCAGCAGAAAAAAGACCTAATGTTTCAGTAAAGGTGCTGGACCCAGCAATATTAATCAGACACCAAATGCAAAGGTCTTAAACAGGTAGACACCCCAGACCAAAAAGGTTATCAACCACCTCAAAGTATAGGCAGACATCCATTAACATAACGGAGGATCTGAAGAAGGGTCCTGACTTGAAATGTTGCCTATCTTTGTTCTCAGTGGGTCAGGCAAGGATACTGGTTGACCTACTGAGTTACACCGGCAGTGTGTGTCATCCATTAACATTAGTAGCCAGCCTTTCCCCCCCACTATTTCCACCAGACTAGAAACAGTTTTCAGAGATTTACTGATCAAGTATTCTCCCTACATTTTATTGTTAGATGTCTTTCCCAAGTTGCTGTTACTGAAGTCAAAATCAATGTTTGGTTCCACAGGCCGTTTGATATTCACAAACACTGACAAGTACTGGTAGATCAGCTATAATGCCGTAGATGTATTCCTGTGTAATGGAAAATCGCATTATGAAGACAACTGCGTCAACGGTTGAACGGGGGGGGGGGGGGGGGGGGGGTTAGAGGCTTGAGAATTTCAGACTCACAACAACAGTTAATTTTACACAGAGGATTTTTAAAAAAAGGCTTATTAATAACTATACGATTAATTTTGTTACAGCAAGCTAAATATATAAAAATTGTATGTTACATTGTTTAATAAAGTATTGTTGCACGTGTTAATGGAAGCAATTGCTTGTCAATTTCAATGACCACCTGTGATTAAAGTAGCAGCTGTGTTTTTAAGAGACAATGGTGTTTGATTGCTGCAAGGAGGTTACATGGAAACATATTTTTGTCTCCTGTACTGCTTAAATCAAGATCGTTATTTTTCTGCTTGTCCATTTTTCGTAACTTTTAAGTGGTTCTCTGGTATCCGATCAAAATTGTGCCATAACCAATTCAGCTCGTGTTGTGCAAATAATGTTCCCCAATTCATTACTCACGATGTATTTCATGTAATGCGGCACAGCAGAAGAACGTGTACCTGATCTACATGATCACATGTGGATGGTGGCAAATCCTTTCAAACTATTCAACTGCAGGTGGTTGTTTCAATTCTTACCCAATATCTGCATTTTCAAACAGCGGGGAGTGTGAGGAAGTGAAAGTGCTTGATGGTGAATCAGAAATTTCAGACAAAATAGACCAAGAGAATTGATAAACTATTTAATTATATAAATCTTTTCATAATTCATTGTGGCAAATATACTTTAAAACCTTTACATACCTTTCATTTCCATTCTTAAACCCAGTTCCATTCTCATGCAATTGTGCAAACCTTTCTTTTCCTTCTCACTTATATTTAATTGTGAAAATGCTTCACACATTAAACAGATTATTTATTTCACAATCCTGTCACCAATTCTCTTGCCATTAATATTGTTTAACCCGACAAGATCCTTTGTGTGTGGAATACCAGGCTGTATGCATGTTTGGTTGGTGAACAAGTATGGTGATTTAAATAATCTGGAGGGCTGACTTTAATGAAGGCCACAAAGTGGATTGATGGCGCTCACATGCCATCTACTTTTAATTTCACCCAAGGAAGTTGTGGCTTGGAAGGACCAAGAGGTGTTGGTGCAGGAAGAAGTTCCAACAGACTTCAACTCTCAGGGTCAAGTGTTATGGTTTGAAACGCTTGTTTTGTGAACGGAGTTAGAGGTAAAAGGTAGGCTTTCTTTAAATGGAAGCTCACTTAATCAAGAAGAAGCGGTGCCACTGAAAGGAATGACAAGAAAGTCAGAGAATTATATAGCATGGTGACAAGCCTGCGCCTAAACGTGTTCATGCCAACCAAGATGTATACCTTTTGCCTGCTCTCGAAAGCTTTCCAATCCATGTACCTGTCTAATATGTCTTTCAAATGTCACCAGTGTACCTGCCTCTATAACCTTCTCTGATAACTCATTCCACAGTCCCCGTGTGAGAAGAAACTGCCCCTGTCTCTCTTACATCTCTCACCTTAATCCCATCGTACCCTCTAGTTTTCGAGTACTCGACCCTGGGAAAAATAATTTGACAATTCACTTTTTCTATGCCTCTCATAGCTTTGTACACCTCTATAAGGTTACCCCATAGCCATCAAAGCTCTAGAGAAAAGTTTCCACCCTATCCAGCCTTTTATTATGACACAGTCCCAGTAAGATGTTGATAAATCGTTTCTGCACCTCTCCAGTTTAACGGCATCCTTCCTAATGCAGGGCAACCAGAACTACAAATTCCAAACTGCATGCTCCTTCCTCACTGCTGTTATTGCAAACCCTAAAGATTATGGTCATAGACCCATTCAGCACAGAAACAAACCATTTGACTCAACTCATCCATGCTGACCAAGATGTCCCATTTAAGCTAGTTCCATTTGCCTCCATTAGGCCCATATCCTCCAACCTTCTCTAAGATGTACCTGTCCAAATATATTTTAAATGCTGTTCACTGACGGTGAAGTGCCACTCCTTCTATCTACCGAAGGAATTCACCTCTATCACCCTGACCGCGGTCTACATCCCACCCCAGGCAGACGTCCATCTGGCACTGGGGGAGCTGCATGCCATGGTCAACAAGCACCAGACGGCATACCGCGAAGCATTTACCATCATTGCCGGGAATTTCAACAAGGCCGACCTAATGAAATCTCTCCCCAACTTCCACCAACATGTCCCCTGCAGCACCATGGGGCCAAACACCCTCGACCACTGCTTTACGACCATCAAGGATGTCTATCGCTCTATCCCTCGCCCTCGACCATACTGCGGTGCTGCTTCTTCATGCCTGCAGGCTGCAATTAATGAGAGCACCCCAATGAAGAGAGGGCCAAAAGGGACTTCTGCTCCAAGCTGGAGGATGAGGCAGATGTTCAGGGCTTGTGGTGGGGCTTGAATTCCTTCACCTCCTGCAAGGCAAAATCAGGAGGCAGCTCAAACAACAGCGAAGCATCACTCCCTGACGAGATCAACACGTTCTACACACGCTTTGATAGGGAGAACACTGATGTGCCTTCCCGAGCCCTCACTGTGATAGTATTTCAGTCACAGTCACAGAGGCCGATGCCAGAAGATCCTTCAGGGGGGTGAACCTTCAGAAAGCGCCTGGACCTGATGGCATACCTGGTCGTGTTCTAAAACCCTGTGCGGACCAACTGGCTGGAGTTTTTGCAGACATTTTCAACCTCTCACTTCTGAGGCTGAGGTTCCCAGGGCATCTATAATACTGGTGCCCAAGAGCAAGGTGACATGGATCAATGACTATCGACCAGTGGCACTAACGTCTGTGGTGATGAAGTGCTTTGAGAGGTTGATTATGGCACATATCAACTCCAACCTCGACAAGAACATCGACCCACTGCTGTTCGCTTACCGCCACAACAGGTCAACGGTGGATGCGATCTCACTGGCTCGTCAAGTGGTCCAATCCACTTGGACTGTTGTTCAAAGACTACAGCTCGCTGTTTAATACCATCATCCCCTCCAAGCTGGTCACCAAGCTCATAGATCTGGGTCTCTGCGCATCCCTCTGCAAATGAATCCTCGACGTCCTCATCCACAGACCGCAGTCTGTCCGTAATGGTGGAAATATGCCATCCTCGATAACAATCAACATGGGAGCACCTCAAGGCTGCGTGCTCAGCCCCCTTGCTGTACTCACGCTATATTCATGTCTGTGCAGCCGGACATAGTTTGCCGATGACACTACTGTTGTGGGATGAATTACAGATGGTGATGAGTCAGAGTATAGAAGTGAGATCGACCGATTGACAAAATGGTGCCAGCACAACAACCTGGCTCCCAACACCAGTAAAACCAATGAACTGATTGTGGGCTTTGGAAAGGGAAGGATAGGGACCCACAATCCACATGAAATTTTAGACATCAGGCCAGGCATCAACTAGCAACAGTTGGACTATTAGACAGGTGGGCTGTTCAACACGATGTACAAAGATATTATGGCCGAGAACATCCTTGATATCCTGATGACTGTCATAGTTAGAGGCATACAGTACAGAATTCGGTCCTTCAGCCCAACTCAGCCACTCTGTCAAGATACCCAAACTAACCAGTTTCTATTTGCCTGCTTTTCACACAAATACTTCAAATATTTCCAATCCATGTACCTGTCCAAATGTCTTTTAAATGTTGTTATTGTACTTGCCCAAACTACCTCTTCTGGCAGTCACTCTTGGTGTGAAAAGAATGCCCCTCAGGTTCCTATTAAATCTTTCCCCTCTCCACTAAAATCAATGTTCTCTAGCTCTTGATTCCTATACCCTGGGAAAAAGACTGCGCATTTACCACATCTAATGCCCTCAGGATTATATATGCCTCCATAAGGTCATTTCTCAGCATCCTGTGCTCTAAGGAATAAAGTATTAGCCTGCTCATCCTGCCCTTCTAGCTCAAGCCCTCAATTCCATTCAATGCCATTCATATCAACGGGACGATGGTGGAAAGGGTAAAAAACTTCAAATTCCTGGGCTTGCATATTTCCGAAGATCTTTCCTGGTCCCAGCACACTGACGCAATTATAAAAAAGGCACATCAACGCCTCTACTTCCTGAGAAGATTACGGAGAGTCAGTCTGTCGAGGAGGATGCTCTCGAACTTCTACAGGTGCACAGTAGAGAGCATACTGACTGGCTGCATCATGGCCTGGTTCGGCAAATTGAACGTCCAGGAGCGGAAAAGACCGCCGTCCAGGAGCGGAAAGTTGTGACCACTGCCCAGTCCATCATTGGCTCTGACCTCCCCACCATCAAAGTGATCTATCGCAGTCACTGCCTCAATAAGGCTGCCAACATCATCAATGACTCACAACATCCTGGTCACACACTCATTTCACCATTGCCATCGGGAAGATGGTACAGGAGCCTGAAATCTTTAACATCGTGGTTCAGGAACAGCTTCTTCCCCACAGCCATCAGGCTATTAAACACAACAACAAATAAGCTCTGAACAATAACAGTCTGTTATTATTATTGCATTATATCTGTTGATTTATTGTGTATATATAGTCTATCGTCTGTAGACACACTGAACTTTTATCTTCCATTTTGTATTATGTTTACATATTCTGTGGTGCTGCAGCAAGTAAGAATTTCATTGTCCTATCTGGGGCACATGACAATAAAACTTTCTTGAGTCTTGACTATGACAGTTAATTCCATTTATCCACCACCTTCTGAGTGCCTATCTGATTCTTATGAACAGCCTTCCCCCCTCCCCCCCCCCCCCCCCCCCCCCCACCACCACCTTAAACAAATCGGGTTGCCCTACCCTGGGGGAAAAAACTGTGCATTCACAGTTCCCCTCATGGTTTCTGCTCCTCTAAAAGATTACCCATCAGTTTTCTACGCTCCCAGGAATAAAATCCCCCAAGTCCCCCTTTAGCTCAAGCCCTCAAGTCCTGGCAAAGTCCTCACAAATGTTCTCTGCATTCTTTCTAACTTAATGGCATCTTTCCTATAGCAGGGTGACCAATACTGAACTGAATACTCCAAGTATGGCCTCACCCACCATCTTGTCGAACTGTAACATCACGTCCCAACTTAATTATGAATGCTAGCATTTCAAATACCTCCTTCACCACCCTATCTCCTCAGTGGTCGAGAAAATAATTCCATCTCAAAAGAACTTGGTCAGTTCAGCAGCAACAATATCAATTAACAATTAAAACAAGATTCAGAGTGGGGTAAAACACTTGCCTTTTGCGATTATCTGCTGAATTTTGCTGGAGAATGACAATGGAAGATCTTATGAGAGGACTTAATGGGGCTCAACGCTAACTCCTGACCACTTGTCCCAGGTTTACATAATTAGATACATAAGAACAAAAGAGCGTCAACCAATCAGTCATCTCTACCTTCTCTGAATCTTGCCTTCTATCCAGTCTCAATTCTGTTTACCTAAAAAATACTTTGCAACAGAAATGTATTAACCTTTATTTTGACCCTGTATCTCGACCCCATGTGTGAGGAAGAAATAGTTAAGTGGGTTTGTGGATTAATAAGTAGATTAATAGGGTTGTGGAACAGAGTTCCTGGTGTCCAATAATATTTTTATGAGAAGAAAATTCAAGGATATCACCGCAGAAGAGCCAGGCTCTAATTCCAGCATACTGCCCAGTAAAAAACAGACTACTCTTACCCATAGAAATAGTGCTTCTTGAACTACATCCCCTAATTATTTACCCCCTTAATTAGACCAGCCCTTATAATTCTCGACAAAATGCAAGCCAATTTTAAGAAACCCCTAATTTAACTCTGCAACCAACTTCTTTCTAATATTAGTCCAGGCTCAAAGATAACCAACATACAGAAGGTAACCGGAAAACTGCCCACCACCAAATGATTCGTTGAAGTAATTGATAAGGTCATGTTATTACTGCTGTGCAACAATTCCAAGTGCTATACTTGTAAGATATGGTTTTGGGTTAAGTCCTTCATCATTTGCACATTTCACAGGCTGTAATTATTTTGAAGAGAGGTATTTTTATGCTACATGTCCATAAATATTTATTGGATGTGTTTCGTGCTGTGTTAGTTATGCTCTGTTGCTTAACTGACATCATCATCTTTCTCTTTTAACCAAAATGCTCTAAGCATGACAGCAGGCTTGTGAAACCTGGCCACATGGTGCAAACAGGTTAAAAGCAATGTTCACACTGCACTCACGTTCCTGCAAAAGCAACGTTCACGCAGCACAAAAAGAATCCCTAAAAGTACAAAAAGTAGCAGGGTAACAAAGGATACATGCTTTTGAACTCTCACTGCACAGTGGACCCACCTCTGCCCACCTCTAGCAAATAAACAAGGCGCTGAAAGTACTCAGCAGGTTTAGCAGCATCTGTGGAGGGAATGCTTTGGGTCAGATTGAAAAAGAGTTCCGACCCAAAATGCCGTCTGTCTTTACTTCCACAGTTTGTGCTTGACCCGCGTAGTTCGTTTAGCACTTAGTTTTTTGCACAAGATTCCAGCATCTGCAATCTCTCATGTCTCCATGCTTCCTCCTCTACCTTAACTGATAAAACCATGTCAGAAATTGTGTGCAAGCAAAATTGCAATCTACACATTTAGGATGCTTATTCCACCATCAAAAAAATGAGTAAAAAAAAACATCTTCAAAGTGTGACCATGATTTACAAATCTTAGCAAAACATGACCTAATTTATTTCTCTATGAATGGGACCCGAACATATAACCTTCTGCATCGGAAGCAAGTGTATTGCCTAATGAGCTACTGCTAACGCCTGCACCAGAAGCCTGTTGCGAAATGATGGCTTGCCACCTCGCTCCACAAGACGATCGCTGCGAGAAGTTTCCATCTGGTTACTGTGACAACTGCTCTTACAGTCTGCAAGTGCTCTAGTCTGCACTTAAACAATTCAATTGAAATGTTAGACATCAGGCCACGCGTCAACTCTAGCAACAGTTGGACTATTAGACAGGCGGGCTGTTCAACACGATGTACAAAGATATTATGGCCGAGAACATCCTTGATATCCTGATGACTGTCATAGTTAGAGGCATACAGCACAGAACTAGGACCTTCAGCCCCACTCAGCCACTCTGTCAAGATGCCCAAACTAACCAGTTTTTATTTGCCTGCTTTTCACACAAATACTTCAAATATTTCCAATCCATGTACCTGTCCAAATGTCTTTTAAATGTTGTTAATGTACTTGCCCAAACTACCTCTTCTGGCAGTCACTCTTGGTGTGAAAAGAATGCCCCTCAGGTTCCTATTAAATCTTTCCCCTCTCCACTAAAATCTATGTTCTCTAGCTCGTGATTCCTATACCCTGGGAAAAAGACTGTGCATTTACCACATCTAATGCCCTCAGGATTATATATGCCTCCATAAGGTCATTTCTCAGCATCCTGTGCTCTAAGGAATAAAGTACTAGCCTGCTCATCCTGCCCATCTAGCTCAAGTCCTCGAGTCCTGGCAAAACCCTTGTAAATCTTCTCTGTACTCCTTCCAGCTTAATGGCATCTTTCCCATAACAGAGTGACCAAACACTGAATACAATACTCCAAGTGGGGCCACACCAACATCTTGTGCAACTGTAACATGACATCCCAACTTCTATACCCAATTCCCTGTCTGATCAATGCCAACAAGCCAAAAGCCATCTTTACCACTACTTTCATGGAACAATGTATCCGTACTCCTCAATCCCTACAACATTCACCAGAGTCCTACTAAGGATCTGCCTCAGTTTAACATCCCAAAATGCAACACTTATCAGAACCCAACTCCATTAGCAACTCCTCAGCCCAGTAGATAACTATCTTCACAGTCTACAATACCACTCATTTTCATGTCATCTGCAAATGTACCAATCACTCCTTCTGATCTAAATAGTTAATATAAATGAGAAAAAGCATTGTGCCCATACTGATCCCCAATCCTCTGTTTCCTATTATAAAGCCTACCCTGGAGTTAGCTAGCACTCCCTGTAATGTAATCCTCAATTACATAAAATCACCATTCGATTAATGATCCTTTGGGTGATAGAAAACCATTCTGCATATTTACCAAAGTACTTCATATTTTGCTTCAAAATATTCTTATTAACATTTATATGGTCCATTAGTTTAGTTTAGTTTAGTTTAGTTTAGTTTAGTTTAGCTCATTTAAGTTTAGTTTAAAGATACAGCATGGAATCAGGTCCTTAAGCCCACCGAGTACCTGCTAACAATAACTCAACTCATCCATGCTAACCAAGATGTCCCATTTAAGCTTGTTCCATTTGCCCCCATTAGGCCCACATCCTCTAACCTTCCCTAGATTTATCTCATGGGAAAATTATTATATGACAAGTCGATGCTAGAATACTGACCAATAATATATTATCCTTGAAATTCCAATTATCAAGGGGCAATAGACAGGGGTGTGCACTATCGCCCCTGCTATTTGCACTTGTGATAGAACCTCAAGCAGAAAGTATAAGAAGCCATCCGAATATTCATGGATATAATATCAACACTCAAATAATAAAATGTCCTTATATGCAGACGACATATTATTGTACATTACAAATTCGCAAATTAGCATACCAAATATATTAAATTTAATAGAGGAATTTGGTTCCTTTTCAGGATATAGAATAAATCGGAATAAAAGCGAAATCATGATGATAAAACCCCAAGAGCTCATACATCGGTTGAAATTCCCTTTTAGAATTGCAACAGAAAAATTTAAGTATTTGGGTATTCAAATTACTAGAAAATATAAATCAGTATTTAACGCAAACTACATGCCTTTATTAACTAAATTGAATGTGTTGATTAAATTCTGGCAAACATTGCCGATGTCCTTAATAGGCAGCATAAATGCTATAAAAATGATCTTTTAACCACAAATACAGTACCTATTTCAATTAATACCAATATACTTACCAAAAAAATTCTTTAAAAAATTAGACTCTGATGTTACAAATTTCATATGGGACTGTAGATCACATAGAATCCAAAGAAAACATCTGTGTAAACCTAAAGAATTTGGGGGACTGACACTCCCCAATTTGCAATACTACTATTAGGCAGTGAATATTAAAAATATAATTTACTGGTTGGATGGTTCTGCCTAACAAGTAGACTGGATAAGAATGGAGAAAGAGGATTGTTCCCCCTATAATAAGGAGTGATTCTTCTTTCTCCGATAAAACTGAACAATATAATATAAGAATCCAATTATTCACAGTATAATACAAATTTGGAAACAAATAAAATTAACTTTAAAATTAAGAAACTTATCACTTCTTTCCCCAATAGTTAACTATCCCTCATTCAAACCATCTATTATTGATAAAACGGTTATCCATTGGGAAAGGATATGAATTAAAATGATTGGAGATATGTATGAAATGGGAAAACTCCTACAATTCCAACAATTACAACTAAAATATAATCTGAAAAGTAATCAATATTTCAAATCTTCAAATTTGAGATTATTTGAAAAAACACATACAAGGATATCAATCTCTAACCTCAGATTTATTAGATGAAGGAATGAACTGAAAGGTAGAATCAAGCAATTTAATATCATATTTATATAATATAATTTTAAATATAGAAACACTAACGACAGAGGCAATTAGAAGGGACTGAGAACGAGAATTATTAATAAAAATTCCAAAAGGCAGATGTGAACAATACCTATTATATGTACATTAATGTTCGATTAATGTAAGGCATAACTTAATTCAATTTAAAATTGTACATAGATTATATTACTCGAAAACTTGACTGAACAAAATATTTCCAAACGTCTCCCCCATTTGTGACAAATGTCTAACTCAAAATGCCACTGTAGCACATTCCTTTGTCTCCTGTACAAAACTTAATACATTTTGGAACTAAATCTTTGGAATTTTTACAAAACTATTTAACATAAAATCGAACCCCAATACAGAACTGATTATCTTTGGATCAATGGAAGATGGACGTAAGCTAACTACGTTCCAAGAATCTCTCTTTAATTATGGTTTAATAACAGCAAAAATACGTATACTTAAATCTTGGAAAAACGCACCCACGCCAACGTTTAAAATGTGGATTCCAAATATGTCAGAAACATTAGATCTTGAAGAAATGAGGTTCCTTCTATTAGGCAAAGCAGACCAATTCTTAAAAATTTGGTCTCCTTTTATGGACTTCTTACAAGCATATGGTGCAACATAACCTTAGAAATTAAATGGATCAGAACCGGGTGACGGGCGGGTAAAGATATTAAATAGGTATATCTCTCTTAATCTCTTTTCCTTCTTTTTTTCTCTCTAGCTTCTTCTTTCTTCTTTCTGTTCATGTTATTCACGTTATTCATTTCTAATCTCTTGTCTATCTATCTCTTTTTCGGGCTTTTATTATTATATCATGAACTAGCACCATCACCATTTCCTACGACACTTTCTATTTTTTTCTTTCTATCATTGTTCTTCATATTGGCTGTTTTATTATTAAATTAAAAATAAGAAGTTGTACAAGAATTGTAATATATCTGTATGCATCAGGTACCATATTACTTTATTTACTTCTAACAAAAATAAATTAAAAACATTTAAAAAAAACCTTCCCTATGATGTACATGTCCACCTGTATTTTAAATGCTGTTCAACTGCTTCAACTACTTCCTTTGACAACTAATTCCATTTATCCAACACCCTCTGAGTGCCCCTCAGATTCTTATGAACTCCCCTCCGCCCCTCCCCATCCTAAACTAATAGGATTCCCCTACCGTGGGGAAAAAAACTGTCCATTCACCCTGTGCATTGTAGAACTGTTCACACTAGTTCTAAGTTATACCACTTTCCCACTCCCTACATACTAGGGGCAATTTACAGAGGCCAATTAACCTATAAAACTGCACGCCTTTGGGATGCTGTGACACACATTTTTCCTGGAAAATTCCACATTTATATTAATATATTTAATAAACGTGATGCCCAATTACATGTGTAAGAAAGAACTGCAGATGCAGGTTTAAATCGAAGGTTGACAAAAAATTCTGGTATAACTCAGCGGGACAGGCAGCAGCTCTGGAGAGAAGGAATGGGTGATGCATCAGGTCGAGACCCTTCTTCACACTGATGTCAGGGGAGTGGGTGGGACAAAGATAGAATGTAGTCGGAGACAGTAAGACTGGTGGGAGAACTTGGAAGGGGGAGTGGATAGAGACGGAAAGCAAGGGTATTTGAAGTTAGAAAAGTCAATGTTCATACCGCTGGGGTGTAAACTACCCATGCAAAATATAAGGTGCTGATCCTCCAATTTGTGCTGGGCCTCACTCTCTGACAATGGAGGAGGCCCAGGACAGAAAGGTCAGATTGGGAATGGGAGGAGGACTTGAAGTGCTGAGCAACCAGGAGATCAGGTAAGTTAAGATGGACTAGCGGAGGTGTTCAGCCAAACGATCGCCGAGCCTGCACTTGGTCTCGCCAATGTAGAGGTTGACACCTGGAACAGCGGATACCGTAGATGAGGTTGGAGGAGGTGCAAGTGAACCTCTGCCTCACCTGGAAAGACTGTTCGGGTCCTTGGATGGAGTCGAGGGGGGAGGTAAAGGGACAGGTGTTGCATCTCTTGCAGTGGCTGGAGAAAGTACCTGGGGAAGGGGTGGTTTGGGTGGGAAGAGACGAGTTGACTAGGGAGTTTCAGAGGGAACGGTCTCTGCAGAAAGCAGAAAGTGGTGGAGATGGGAAGATGTGGCCAGTAGTGGGATCCCGTTGGAGGTGGCGAAAATGTTGGTGGATAATATGCTGTATGCGACTGTTGATGGGGTGGAAGATGAGGACACGAGGGACTCTGTCCTTGTTAAGAATGGGGGGAGGGGGATCAAGAGGGGAGCTGCAGGATATCGAGGAGACCCTAGTGAGAGCCTCATCTATAATGGAAGAGGGAAACCCCGTTTCTTAAAGAATGAGGACACCTCCAATGCCCTGATATGGAAAACCTCATCCTGGGTGCAGATGCGGCGTAGACGGAGGAATTGGGAGTACAGGATGGAGTCTTTACAGGAAGCAGGGTGGGAAGAAGTGTGCACTAGATAGCTATGGGAGTCAGTAGGTTTATAGTAGATGTTAGTCAACTGTTTCCTATGATGGAGACGGTGAGATCTAGAAATGGTAGGGAGATGTCAAAGATGGCTCAAGTGAATTGGAGTGCAGGATGGAAATTGGTGGTGAAGTTGATGAAGTCAGTGAGTTCTGCATGGCTGCAGGAGATAGAGTTCTGTCATCAATGTAGTGAGGTAGAGTTCGGGAATAGGGCCAGTGTACACCTGGCACAGTGATTGTTCGACGTATCCTACAAAGAGGCAGGCGTAGCTAGGGCCCATGACGTGTGCTCATTAGCTCCGCCTTTAATTTGGTGGCTGTGGGAGGAGTCGAAGGAGAAGTTGTTGAGGGAAAGGACCAGCTCTGCTAGGTGGAGGAGAGTATTGGTAGACAGAAATTGGCTGGTTCTGCAGTCAAGGAAGAAAAGGAGGGCTTTAAGCCCTTCCTGGTGGGGGATGAAGGTGTAGAGTGACTGGACTTCTATAGTGAAGATGAGGGAATGGGGGGTCTGGAAAATGGAAGTCATTGAGGAGACAAAGAGCGTGTGAGGTGACATGGACATAGGTAGGGAGGGATTGGACCTGGGGTGATAGGATGGAGTTGAGGCATGTGGATATTAATTTGATGGGACATGAACAAGCATAAACAATTGGTCTGCCAGGACAGTTTGTGGATTTTGGGGAGAAGATAAAATCGGGCCGTGCGGGGCTGGGGAACGATAAGGTTGGAGGGTTTAGAGGGCAGAGAGTCGGAAGTAATGACATCAGTAACGGTGTTTGAGATTAAGGCCTGGTGCTCATCAGTTGGGTCATGGTCCAAGGATAAGTAGGAGCAGGTGTCTGAGAATTGCTACCTGGTCTCAGTCCGGTGGAGGTCAGTGCGCCACGGCACCTCCTTTGTCGGTGGGTTTGATTATCAAGTCGGGGTTGCTGCAGAGTGAATGGAGGGGAGTACGTTCAGGGGGGGAGATGTTAGAGTAAGTAAGGGGAGTGAAAAAGTTGAGGCGGTTGATGTCCCGCCGGCAGTTGGAAATGAAATGGTCCAAAGAAGTTAGAGGGCCATCCATCCGGGAGAGTCCAAGAGGAGGGGGACAGCTTGAGACAGGCGAAGGGGTCATCACTGAGTGGGAGGACTCCTTTCCATAGACAAAGGCCCGGAGGCTGAGGTGATGGAAGAAGAGCCCAATTACATGTTCATTTCCTGATATCAGCCGCTTACCCTTGAAATAAATTTTAAAAAACTGCATTTGCCGGGTATCTGAATGAAAACAGAAAACACTCTTCTGACAGGACAGAAACATGAACTCCATTCCTCTCCACAAAGATTGTCTGGTCTGCTGAACATTTCCATTCCTTCTCCTATGTTTTCTTTCCTGATAGAGGGATTTTTATGTCTCTTACAAACTTTGACATTGCCCGATCACTTTATGTTCTATCATTGCCCAGCTAATGTTACCCCAATCCCCCGTCCCTCACCCAAACCTAAAACAAAATTTTAAAATAAACCAAAGAGACTGATCAACTGTTCATCATCAAAGTCATGCACAACTGTGAGCCCACTCAAAGTAATTCACCTCCAAAATGGTCAGAAATTAAAAACAGAAATATTATGCTTTTATGAATTTGCAGCCTAATGGGATTAAACATTTATAAACATGCCTGATGAAAATTCTGGAATTTCTCAACTGTTCCCCCAACTAAAAATAACCTTTAACAAGATCAGAACATCAATGTAATATTACACACCATTTTTCCTGCAAAGGGCAATGGCATTCCATTGATGACATTTTTATGATCCTCAACAGGATTCGGATTACAGTTTTACAGAGAATGGTTTTCATCATGTCTATTTTTATATATCCAAAATAATCCAAGCCTGTTCTTGATCGGACATCAGATGCAGATGCATCTTTCCTTTTAATTAAAGAAATTAATCGGCATAGCAACAACTATTTTTGGTAAGATGAACTCATCTTTTTCCCAGTCGTGCACAGGATTGGAAGGAAATATTAAAACATGGTACATGATGTGGCTGCACAAATTACAGCCTTATTCTGTGAGACCTTACAGAAAAACAATTAGAAAGGAGAAACCTCAGACAATTATTACACGTGACATCATCAACAAAAAAGGGAAACAATTTATGCCACATTACCTAATATTGTACGAAGTTCAGATTTTAAAATAATTTCTGATCTCATTTCACACAAACTAATAAATTTAGTTGTAACATAACTCACACATCAGTAGAAAAAAACAGCTGCTCTTATTTTTCTTGTGATATAGATACTTATATACTGTTTCCGTATGAATATATTTGTTACTTGCTCTGCCTCTGACAACACTTTTCGAAAGCTGATGGGCCACAGTGTTGGTCTCCTTTTTGACACCAACCCCAACTTCAAATCTTATGACTTAACCAACACTTTCAGGACATCATCATCATTTCAGCTCTTGGAAAACCGTGGGTTTGACTATTGCTTCTGAGATTTGAACATCGTTTAAGCTGGCACATCCACTAATGAGGTTTACTGCTTCAGATGAGATGTTAAATCAAGGTTCCACATGACCTCTTTAGATGGAAGAGAAGCTCCTTTGACTAATAGCTATTTATCTATCAATCTCGGTAAAAAGTTTATCTAGCCATTAGCACCTTGCTGTTTGTGATACCATAGAGGCTGCAAATTACTTTGAACATACTTCATTGCGCTGAAAGAGTCAGAGCTGTACAGCACGGAAACTGGCCCTTTGGCCCACCTTGTCTACTGTGGCGGTAGGTTAATTGAAGTTGTTCCAGATCATTACTGATGCAGGAGTTGATATGTGTTAGAACAATCTTTTAAATCACTTTATCACAATCGACCAGAGTGCTGCAGGATAATCGCCACTGAGGCGTCACCTTGCTCTTTTTGGACACCGAATTACGAATGACCTCAGTAAAAAGAGGTTGAAGTTGTCTGTGTAAACTCGCCAGTTGACCTGCACAGGTTTTGAGAATGCAGTCAAATATGCCATCAGAGCTGGAAGCTTTATGAGGGTTCACCCTCATGAAGGATCTTCCAACGTCGCTCTCTGAGATGGAGGTCACCGTGTTGCCGGGTCCCTGTGAAGGTACATCATTGCTGCAAAGCGAACATAAAAGCATTCAGCTTGTCTGGTAATGACGCATCCCTGTCACCTGAGCTACTCTGCATCACTTTCTAGGAAGTGATGGTGTGTAGGCCCTACCGCAGTTACTGAGCATCCATATGAACTTCCAGTTTAGTCCAGAACTGTCCCTGCAATGGTGATGGCTTTCTGGAAGTCATACCTGGGCTTCTGTATAACCTGAGATCATCTGACTTGGCAATAGACAATAGGTTCAGGAGTAGGCCATTCGGGCCCCTTAAGCCAGCACCGCCAGTGAATGTGATCATGGCTGATCATCCACAATCAGTACCCCATTCATGCCTTCTCCCCATATTCTTTGTCTCCACTATATTTAAGAGCTCTGTCTAGCTCTTTCTTGAAACTATCCAGAGAACCAGCCTCCACCGCCCTCTGTGGCAGAGAATCCCACAGACTCACAACTCTACGTGTGAAAAAGTGTTTCCTCATCTCTGTTCTAAATGGCTTACCCCTTATTCTGTGGGCCCTGATTCTAGACTCCCCCAACATGTTTCCTGCCTCCAGCATGTCCAAACCCTTAATAATCTTATATATTTCATTAAGATCCCCTCTCATCCTTCTAAATTCCAGACTATACAAGCCCAGCCGTTCCAGTCTATCAACATATGACAGTCCCGCAATCCTGGGAATTAACCTGGTGAGCCTACGCTGCACTCCCTCAATGGCAAGAATGTCCTTCCTCAAATTGGGAGACCAAAACTGCACACAATACTTTAGGTGTGGTCTCACTAGGGCCCTGCACAACTGCAGAAGGACCTCTTTGCTCCTATACTCAACTCCTCGTGTTATGAAGGCCAACATGACATTTGCTTTCAAAACCAAAGAACTGATTGTGGACTTTGGAAGAGGAAGATCAATGGGACGATGGTGGAGTCAAAAACTTCAACTTCCTGGGTGTGCATATTTCCGACAATCTTTCCTGGACCCAGCACACTGATGAAATCATAAGAAAGCATATCAGCGCCTCTATTTCCTGAGAAGATTATGGCGATTCAGTATGTCAAAGAGGATTCTCTTGAACTTCTACAGGTGCACAGTAAAGAGCAAACTGACTGGTTGCATCGTGGCCTGGTTTGGCAACTTGAACGTCCAGGAGCGGAAAAGATTGCAAAAAGTTGTAAACACTGCTCAGGCTATCACCGGCTCTGACCTCCTCACCATCAAAGGGATTTATCGTAGTCGCTGCCTCAAAAAGGCATCCAACATCATCAAAGACCCACACCACCCCACACTCAGATGGAAGACAAAAACCATGATGTATTTGTTCATCCATTTTTGAATCCGTAATCATCACCCAGTCTACAATTCAAGCAGTCATAAACTTGAAACTCTGCCTCCCCTGACAGGCTCTGTACAATCCTTAACACTGGAGCTGTGCTCTTCAGTTGCAGCCTTAAGGGCCTGTCCCACTGTATGAGGTAACGCAAGAGTTCTCCCGAGTTCTCCCCTGATTCAAGCTGTGCCCGGGGAGCCGTTGGAGACACAGGGTGGAGCTACCTGCTGTGAGTATAAACCTAGCGCGGGGCTTGCTGACACAGAGGCCCGGGGAGCCGTTGGAGACACAGGGTGGAGCTACCTGCTGTGAGTATAAACCTAGCGCGGGGCTTGCTGACACAGAGGCCCGGGGAGCCGTTGGAGACACAGGGTGGAGCTACCTGCTGTGAGTATAAACCTAGCGCGGGGCTTGCTTTTCACAGAGGCCCGGGGAGCCATTGGAGACACAGGATGGAGCTACCTGCTGTGAGTATAAAGCTAGCGCGGGGCTTGCTGACACAGAGGCCCGGGGAGCCGTTGGGGACACAGGGTGGAGCTACCTGCTGTGAGTATAAAGCTAGCGCGGGGCTTGCTGACACAGTGGCCCGGGGAGCCGTTGGAGACACAGGGTGGAGCTACCTGCTGTGAATATAAAGCTAGCACGGGGCTTGCTTTTCACAGAGGCCCGGGGAGCCATTGGAGACACAGGGTGGAGCTACCTGCGCTGTGAGTATAAACCTAGCGCGGGGCTTGCTGACACAGAGGCCCGGGGAGCCGTTGGAGACACAGGGTGGAGCTACCTGCTGTGAGTATAAACCTAGCGCGGGGCTTGCTGACACAGAGGCCCGGGGAGCCGTTGGAGACACAGGGTGGAGCTACCTGCTGTGAGTATAAAGCTAGCGCGGGGCTTGCTTTTCACAGAGGCCCGGGGAGCCGTTGGAGACACAGGGTGGAGCTACCTGCGCTGTGAGTATAAACCTAGCGCGGGGCTTGCTGACACAGAGGCCCGGGGAGCCGTTGGAGACACAGGGTGGAGCTACCTGCTGTGAGTATAAACCTAGCGTGGGGCTTGCTGACACAGAGGCCCGGGGAGCCGTTGGAGACACAGGGTGGAGCTACCTGCTGTGAGTATAAAGCTAGCGCGAGGCTTGCTTTTCACAGAGGCCCGGGGAGCCGTTGGAGACACAGGGTGGAGCTACCTGCTGTGAGTATAAACCTAGCGCGGGGCTTGCTGACACAGAGGCCCGGGGAGCCGTTGGAGACACAGGGTGGAGCTACCTGCGCTGTGAGTATAAAGCTAGCACGGGGCTTGCTGACACAGAGGCCCGGGGAGCCGTTGGAGATACAGGGTGGAGCTACCTGCTGTGAGTATAAACCTAGCGCGGGGCTTGCTGACACAGAGGCCCAGGGAGCCGTTGGAGACACAGGGTGGAGCTACCTGCTGTGAGTATAAACCTAGCGCGGGGCTTGCTGACACAGAGGCCCGGGGAGCCGTTGGAGACACAGGGTGGAGCTACCTGCGCTGTGAGTATAAAGCTAGCGCGGGGCTTGCTGACACAGAGGCCCGGGGAGCCGTTGGAGATACAGGGTGGAGCTACCTGCTGTGAGTATAAACCTAGCGCGGGGCTTGCTGACACAGAGGCCCGGGGAGCCGTTGGAGACACAGGGTGGAGCTACCTGCGCTGTGAGTATAAACCTAGCGCGGGGCTTGCTGACACAGAGGCCCGGGGAGCCGTTGGAGACACAGGGTGGAGCTACCTGCTGTGAGTATAAACCTAGCGCGGGGCTTGCTGACACAGAGGCCCGGGGAGCCGTTGGAGACACAGGGTGGAGCTACCTGCGCTGTGAGTATAAAGCTAGCGCGGGGCTTGCTGACACAGAGGCCCGGGAAGCCGTTGGAGACACAGGGTGGAGCTACCTGTGCTGTGAGTATAAACCTAGCACGGGGCTTGCTGACACAGAGGCCCGGGGAGCCGTTGGAGACACAGGGTGGAGCTACCTGCGCTGTGAGTATAAAGCTAGCGCGGGGCTTGCTGACACAGAGGCCCGGGGAGCCGTTGGAGACACAGGGTGGAGCTACCTGCGCTGTGAGTATAAACCTAGCGCGGGGCTTGCTGACACAGAGGCCCGGGGAGCCGTTGGAGACACAGGGTGGAGCTACCTGCGCTGTGAGTATAAACCTAGCGCGGGGCTTGCTGACACAGAGGCCCGGGGAGCCGTTGGAGACACAGGGTGGAGCTACCTGCGCTGTGAGTATAAACCTAGCGCGGGGCTTGCTGACACAGAGGCCCGGGGAGCCGTTGGAGACACAGGGTGAAGCTACCTGCGCTGTGAGTATAAAGCTAGCACGGGGCTTGCTGACACAGAGGCCCGGGGAGCCGTTGGAGACACAGGGTGGAGCTACCTGCGCTGTGAGTATAAAGCTAGCGCGGGGCTTGCTGACACAGAGGCCCGGGGAGCCGTTGGAGACACAGGGTGGAGCTACCTGCGCTGTGAGTATAAAGCTAGCGCGGGGCTTGCTGACACAGAGGCCCGGGGAGCCGTTGGAGACACAGGGTGGAGCTACCTGCGCTGTGAGTATAAAGCTAGCGCGGGGCTTGCTGACACAGAGGCCCGGGGAGCCGTTGGAGACACAGGGTGGAGCTACCTGCGCTGTGAGTATAAACCTAGCGCGGGGCTTGCTGACACAGAGGCCCGGGGAGCCGTTGGAGACACAGGGTGGAGCTACCTGCGCTGTGAGTATAAACCTAGCGCGGGGCTTGCTGACACAGAGGCCCGGGGAGCCGTTGGAGACACAGGGTGGAGCTACCTGCGCTGTGAGTATAAACCTAGCGCGGGGCTTGCTGACACAGAGGCCCGGGGAGCCGTTGGAGACACAGGGTGAAGCTACCTGCTGTGAGTATAAAGCTAGCGCGAGGCTTGCTTTTCACAGAGGCCCGGGGAGCCGTTGGAGACACAGGGTGGAGCTACCTGCTGTGAGTATAAACCTAGCGCGGGGCTTGCTGACACAGAGGCCCGGGGAGCCGTTGGAGACACAGGGTGGAGCTACCTGCGCTGTGAGTATAAAGCTAGCGCGGGGCTTGCTGACACAGAGGCCCGGGGAGCCGTTGGAGATACAGGGTGGAGCTACCTGCTGTGAGTATAAACCTAGCGCGGGGCTTGCTGACACAGAGGCCCAGGGAGCCGTTGGAGACACAGGGTGGAGCTACCTGCTGTGAGTATAAACCTAGCGCGGGGCTTGCTGACACAGAGGCCCGGGGAGCCGTTGGAGACACAGGGTGGAGCTACCTGCGCTGTGAGTATAAAGCTAGCGCGGGGCTTGCTGACACAGAGGCCCGGGGAGCCGTTGGAGATACAGGGTGGAGCTACCTGCTGTGAGTATAAACCTAGCGCGGGGCTTGCTGACACAGAGGCCCGGGGAGCCGTTGGAGACACAGGGTGGAGCTACCTGCGCTGTGAGTATAAACCTAGCGCGGGGCTTGCTGACACAGAGGCCCGGGGAGCCGTTGGAGACACAGGGTGGAGCTACCTGCTGTGAGTATAAACCTAGCGCGGGGCTTGCTGACACAGAGGCCCGGGGAGCCGTTGGAGACACAGGGTGGAGCTACCTGCGCTGTGAGTATAAAGCTAGCGCGGGGCTTGCTGACACAGAGGCCCGGGAAGCCGTTGGAGACACAGGGTGGAGCTACCTGTGCTGTGAGTATAAACCTAGCACGGGGCTTGCTGACACAGAGGCCCGGGGAGCCGTTGGAGACACAGGGTGGAGCTACCTGCGCTGTGAGTATAAAGCTAGCGCGGGGCTTGCTGACACAGAGGCCCGGGGAGCCGTTGGAGACACAGGGTGGAGCTACCTGCGCTGTGAGTATAAACCTAGCGCGGGGCTTGCTGACACAGAGGCCCGGGGAGCCGTTGGAGACACAGGGTGGAGCTACCTGCGCTGTGAGTATAAACCTAGCGCGGGGCTTGCTGACACAGAGGCCCGGGGAGCCGTTGGAGACACAGGGTGGAGCTACCTGCGCTGTGAGTATAAACCTAGCGCGGGGCTTGCTGACACAGAGGCCCGGGGAGCCGTTGGAGACACAGGGTGAAGCTACCTGCGCTGTGAGTATAAAGCTAGCACGGGGCTTGCTGACACAGAGGCCCGGGGAGCCGTTGGAGACACAGGGTGGAGCTACCTGCGCTGTGAGTATAAAGCTAGCGCGGGGCTTGCTGACACAGAGGCCCGGGGAGCCGTTGGAGACACAGGGTGGAGCTACCTGCGCTGTGAGTATAAAGCTAGCGCGGGGCTTGCTGACACAGAGGCCCGGGGAGCCGTTGGAGACACAGGGTGGAGCTACCTGCGCTGTGAGTATAAAGCTAGCGCGGGGCTTGCTGACACAGAGGCCCGGGGAGCCGTTGGAGACACAGGGTGGAGCTACCTGCGCTGTGAGTATAAAGCTAGCGCGGGGCTTGCTGACACAGAGGCCCGGGGAGCCGTTGGAGACACAGGGTGGAGCTACCTGCGCTGTGAGTATAAACCTAGCGCGGGGCTTGCTGACACAGAGGCCCGGGGAGCCGTTGGAGACACAGGGTGGAGCTACCTGCGCTGTGAGTATAAAGCTAGCGCGGGGCTTGCTGACACAGAGGCCCGGGGAGCCGTTGGAGACACAGGGTGGAGCTACCTGCGCTGTGAGTATAAACCTAGCGCGGGGCTTGCTGACACAGAGGCCCGGGGAGCCGTTGGAGACACAGGGTGGAGCTACCTGCGCTGTGAGTATAAACCTAGCGCGAGGCTTGCTTTTCACAGAGGCCCGGGGAGCCGTTGGAGACACAGGGTGGAGCTACCTGCGCTGTGAGTAGACCAGCAGCTGCAACGTTCCATCTTCCAGTGAGGAAATCTGGTGGGGAATCTGTGTAGCCTCTGATTGGTTGAAGAGCACCAGAGGAAGCAGCTGATTGGCTGCAACCCAGGGTTTACAATTCTCCATTTCTGCCTTCAGGTTTAAGGATTCTGGGTGCTAAGGATTCTGGGAGCTAAGGACTCTGGGTGTTAGGGATTCGTTATTTATTAGTAAAGTTTAAAGAATAAAGTTTTGTGTTTAATAAAAATAAAAAAAATAAAATAAAAGAAAAAAATGTAGATATATATTTAATAGAGTAATTTGGGAGTAAGATGTCAGTGGAGATTGGTCCCGTGGTTTGCTTAGCCTGCAACATGTGGGAGATCAGGGATATGGTCGGTGTCCCTGATGACTACATTTGCAGGAAGTGTGTCCAGCTGCAGCTCCTGGCAGACCGCATTGAACGATTGGAGCTGCGTCTGGATTCATACTGGAGCATCCACGATGCAGAGAAAGTCGTGGACAGCACATACAGCGAGTTGGTCACGCCACAGGTAAAAGGAAAGAGGACAGAAAGGGAGCGGGTGGTCAATAGCCAGCAAAACAGTAGGCAGGTAGTGCAGGAGTCCCCTGCGGTCATCTCCCTACTCAACAGGTTTACCATTTTGGATACTGTTGAGGGAGATGGCTCATCAGGGGAATGCAGCAGCAGCCAAGTTCATGGCACCATGGGTGGCTCTGCAGCACATGATGGGGGAAAAAAGAGGGGAAGGGCTATTGTAATAGGGGATTCAATTGTCAGGGGAATAGATAGGCGTTTCTGCGGCCGCAAAAGAGACTCCAGGATGGTATGTTGCCTCCCTGGTGCAAAGGTCAGGGATGTTACTGAACGGCTGCAGAACATTCTGGAGGGGGAGGGTGAACAGCCAGTTGTCGTGGTGCATATTGGCACCAACGATATAGGGAAAAAAAGGGATGAGGTCCTACAAGGTGAATTTAGGGAGCTAGGAGATAAACTCAAAAGTAGGACCTCAAAGGTAATAATCTCTGGATTATTACCAATACCACGGGCCAGTCAGAGTAGAAATAGGAGGATATTGCAGATGAATACGTGGCTTGAAAAATGGTGCAAGGAGGAGGGATTCAAATTTTTAGGGCACTGGGACCATTTCTGGGGGAGGTGGGACCAGTACAAACAGGACGGTCTGCACCTGGGCTGGAATGGAACCAATGTCCTTGGGGGAGTGTTTGCTAGTGCTGTCGGGGAGGATTTAAACTAATGTGGCAGGGGGATGGGTACAAGAGCAGAGAGGCAGGTGGGTGTAAAACGAGGGTGGAAGAAATAGGGAGCAAGGTGAAAAGTAAAAGGGGTAAGAGCGTTGTAAAAACAAGCCTGAAGGCCTTGTGTCTCAATGCAAGGAGTATTCGTAATAAGGTGGATGAGTTGAACGTGCAGATAGCTATTAATGAGTATGATATAGTTGGGATCACGGAAACATGGCTCCAGGGTGACCAAGGCTGGGAGCTGAACATCCAGGGGTATTCAATATTCAGGAGGGATAGAGAGAAAGGAAAAGGAGGTGGGGTAGCGTTGCTGGTTAGAGAGGAGATTAACGCAATGGAAAGGAAGGACATTAGCTTGGAGCATGTGGAATCGGTATGGGTAGAGCTGCGAAACACTAAGGGGCAGAAAACGCTAGTGGGAGTTGTGTACAGGCCACCTAACAGTAGTAGTGAAGTTGGGGATGGTATAAAACTGGAAATTAGAAATGCGTGCGACAAAGGCAAAACAGTTATAATGGGTGACTTCAATCTACATATAGATTGGGTGAATCAAATTGGCAGGGGCGCTGAGGAAGAGGATTTTTTGGAAAGTATGAGGGATAGTTATCTAAATCAACATGTAGAGGAACCAACGAGAGAGCAGGCTATTTTAGACTGGGTATTGAGTAATGAGGAAGGGTTAGTTAGCAGTCTTATTGTGCGTGCCCCCTTGGGCAAGAGTGACCATAATATGGTCGAGTTCTTCATTAGGATGGAGAGTGACATTGTTAATTCAGAAACAATGGTTCTGAACTTAAGGAAAGGTAACTTTGAGGGTATGAGACGTGAATTGGCCAAGATTGACTGGCAATCAATTCTAAAAGGGTTGACGGTGGATACGCAATGGAAGACATTTAAAGACTGCATGGATGAACTACAAAAATTGTTCATCCCAATTTGGCAAAAGAATAGATCAGGGAAGGTAGTGCATCCGTGGATAACAAGGGAAATCAGGGATAGTATCAAAGCAAAGGATGATGCGTACAAAGTAGCCAGAAAAAGTAGCATACCAGAGGACTGGGAGAAATTCAGAGACCAGCAGAGAAGGACAAAGGGCTTGATTAGGAAAGGAAAAATAGATTATGAAAGAAAACTGGCAGGGAACATAATAACTGACTGCAAAAGTTTTTATAGATATGTGAAGAGAAAGAGATTAGTTAAAACAAATGTAGGTCCCTTGCAGTCAGAAACAGGTGAGTTGATCATGGGGAACAAGGATATGGCGGACCAATTGAATAACTACTTTGGTTCCGTCTTCACTAAGGAAGACATAAATAATCTGCCGGAAATAGCAGGGGACCGCAGGTCAAAGGAGTACTTGAGTGAAATCCAGGTTAGTCGGGAAGTGGTGTTGGGTAAATTGAATGGATTAAAGGCCGATAAATCCCCAGGGCCAGATAGGCTGCATCCCAGAGTACTTAAGGAAGTAGCTCCGGAAATAGTGGATGCATTAGTAATAATCTTTCAAAACTCTTTAGATTCTGGAGTAGTTCCTGAGGATTGGTGGGTAGCAAACGTAACCCCTCTTTTTAAGAAGGGGGGGAGAGAGAAAACGGGGAATTACAGACCAGTTAGTCTAACATCGGTAGAGGGGAAACTGCTAGAGTCAGTTATTAAAGATGGGATAGCAGCACATTTGGAAAGTGGTGAAATCATTGGACAAAGTCAGCATGGATTTACGAAAGGTAAATCATGTCTGACGAATCTTGTGGAATTTTTCGAGGATGTAACTAGTAGCGTGGATGGGGGAGAACCAGTGGATGTGGTGTATCTGGACTTCCAGAAGGCTTTCGACAAGGTCCCACATAAGCGATTAGTATATAAACTTAAAGCATATGGCATTGGGGGTTCAGTATTGATGTGGATAGAGAACTGGCTGGCAAACAGGAAGCAAAGAGTAGGAGTTAACGGGTCGTTTTCACAATGGCAGGCAGTGACTAGTGGGGTACCGCAAGGCTCAGTGCTGGGACCCCAGCTATTTACAATATACATAAATGATCTGGATGAGGGAATTGAAGGCAATATCTCCAAGTTTGCGGACACTAAGCTGGGGGGCAGTGTTAGCTGTGAGGAGGATGCTAGGAGAATGCAAGGTGACTTGGATAGGCTGGGTGAGTGGGCAAATGTTTGGCAGATGCAGTATAATGTGGATAAATGTGAGGTTATCCACTTTGGTGGCAAAAATAGGAAAACCGACTACTATCTAAATGGTGGCCGATTAGGAAAAGGGGAGATGCAGCGTGACCTGGGTGTCATGGTACACCAGTCATTGAAAGTAGGCATGCAGGTACAACAGGCAGTGAAGAAAGCCAATGGTATGTTAGCTTTCATAGCAAAAGGATTTGAGTATAGGAGCAGGGAGGTTCTACTTCAGTTGTATAGGGTCTTGGTGAGGCCACACCTGGAGTATTGCGTACAGTTCTGGTCTCCAAATCTGAGGAAGGACATTATTGCCATAGAGGGAGTGCAGCGAAGGTTCACCAGACTGATTCCTGGGATGTCAGGACTGTCTTATGAACAAAGACTGCATAGACTCGGTTTATACTCTCTAGAATTTAGGAGATTGAGAGGGGATCTTATAGAAACTTACAAGATTCTTAAGGGGTTGGACAGGCTAGATGCAGGAACATTGTTCCCGATGTTGGGGAGGTCCAGGACAAGGGGTCACAGCTTAAGGATAAGGGGGAAATCCTTTAGGACCGAGATGAGAAGGAATTTTTTCACACAGAGAGTGGTGGGTCTCTGGAATTCTCTGCCACAGAGGGTAGTTGAGGCCAGTTCATTGGATATATTTAAGAGGGAGTTAGATGTGGCCCTTGTGGCTAAGGGGATCAGAGGGTATGGAGAGAAGGCAGGTACGGGATACTGAGTTGGATGATCAGCCATGATCATATTGAATGGCGGTGCGGGCTCGAAGGGCCGAATGGCCTATTCCTGCACCTAATTTCTATGTTTCTATGTACGTAGCGGTTACGTAGGAGCTCGTGGAGGTCACGTAGCGGCTCGTATGAGTAACAGTAGGTACTCGGGAAATCCGGTAAACTAGTAACGTTTTTTCAACACTGTTAAAAATGTCCACAAGTAAAAAAAATACTTGTGATGAAAAGAATTGTTACTTTTTACTTGTACGAGCCCCGATGTACCCTCTACGTACATTACACAAGCTCGAATCAGGGGAGAACTCTTGAATTACCTCGTACAGTGGGACAGGCCCTTAAATGCAGGAAGAAGGAGCATAGCAGATGGTCTGATTCTTCAAAGTATGGGTGAGGGGTGGAGCGTTAGGCAGTGGACTAGCAGTGGGTAAGAGTGTTCGATCATCTGGTGCTGCAGGAGACATGCTGACAGGTAGTTTGGAAGTTTCATCGTCAAACTAGCCTTGTTGAGGTCTTTGGCAATAATAGAGAAGGTGTTAGGGTTGTTGACCTCGGCGTACAATTTCTTAAGTAACCTAATGTCTGTCTGGGTGGTCTGTACATTGCAGTCATGACTATGGAGATGAATTCCATTGGGGGGGTAGAAGGGGAGGCATTTCACTGCTAGATTTTCCAGGTGGGGGGGGGGGGCGGGGGAGAAGTTGGACGAGACTATCATGTCTGGGCAGCACCAAGGGATTACCGTGAGACATTCATCACTCGCAATTTTCCTGATGATGCATTCTGGCCATTGCGATGGATCAAGAAACCTTCAGGCAGGATGTCAAAGTGCTGAGGATGAGCCATGTCTCTATGAAACAAAGTACTCAGTATCACTTTGGTAAATAAACCTTGTCTTTAAGCCCTCTATTTTATTTTCTGAGGCTATAAATTGGCCGAGAGCCTGCTATAGTTGGGAGGCTGGGTCATAGACCCACTCATTTCATTCTTATTTGGAGGCCACCTCGGTGGCCATGTTTCTGGGCACAATGAAGGCCTTCACCGGTACTGTATACTGTGCCTGAATGTTGCAGGGTTGCAATCTGTGTGTCCGTTGGGTGATCATAACATCGCTTATTTGTCTAAAGGTCCAGAAGCCGGAGTTGGAGCATCGATTTATGCCATTTTTCTCAGAATTTTAAGTTTAAAGAAAGGGCATATTTAAGATTCAGATTCAGCCTGATGAAGGGTCCCAACTGAAACATTGTCTATCATAGATGCTGCCTGTCCTGCTGAGTTCCTCCACCAGATAGACACAAAATGCTGGATTAACTCAGCAGAACAGGCAGCATCTCTGGAGAGAAGGAATCCGTGAGGTTTCGGGTCGAGACCTTTCTTCAGACTGATGTGAGGGGGGATACATAGATAAGGAAGTGTAAGGTGTGAAACCAGGACAAAGGGGATGAGTTCAAGGAAAATATACAATGACATTCACATCTTACACTTCCTTATCTGTGTCTGAAGAAGGGTCTCGACCTGAAACGTCACCCATTCTTTCTCTCCAGAGATGCTGCCTGTCCTGCAGAGTTGCTCCAGCATTTTTTGTCTATCTTTGGTTTAAACCAGAATCTGCCGTTCCTTCCTACATGAGTTCCTTAAGCAGATTGTTTGTTTCTGCAGTCTCTTGAGTTTCCATATTTAAGATTATCTTGCCCAGTTGCTAGCAAAATGTCACCACAATCTGGCAGCATTTTTCAAAAGAATATCTATTTACACTACTTAAATCATGTATTTATGTAATTTTTCCATTGGCAGTCAATGACTTTCCACATCATTGGACACCTGGGTCTTAATTCTCCAAGGCTTGTCTTGTCAGCCACCTGCTAACCTCTTGCCTTAAAATTCTCCCAGCTGTTTGATGACAATTCCTTTTCACTTTTTTTCTGTCAATGTAATCCTTTATATACAGTAAACCCTCATAATAACGGACCATAGCGGGGGGTCGGTTATTGTCAATTGTCCTCTATAACTGAGTACGGTATTGTTATTGTATGTAATTGACACAAAGAACTGCAGATGATGGTTAATACACAAAAGGACACAAACTGCTGGAGTAACTGAGCAGGTCAGGCAGCATCTCTGGAGAACATGGATAGGTGACTTCGGGACCCTTCATCAGACTGATTCAGTTTGCGGAGTTCCTCCGGCATTTTGTGCCGTTTTGTCTTAAAACTGGGCACCGATGCAACTGGTCTGCGCCAGTTAAACCTTCTTCACCAACTATTGCAGCTCATAGCAAAAGGATTCGAGTATAGGAGCAGGGAGGTTCTACTGCAGTTGTACAGGGTCTTGGTGAGGCCACACCGAGTATTGCAGAAAAGTTTTGGTCCCCTAATCTGAGGAAAGACATTCTTGCCATAGAGGGAGTACAGAGAAGGTTCACCAGACTGATTCCTGGGATGTCAGGACTTTGATATGAAGAAAGACTGGATAGACTCGGCTTGTACTCACTGGAATTTAGAAGATTGAGGGGGGATCTTATAGAAACTTACAAAATTCTTAAGGGGTTGGACAGGCTAGATGCAGGAAGATTGTTCCAGATGTTGGGGAAGTCCAGGACAAGGGGTCACAGTTTAAGGATAAGGGGGAAATCTTTTAGGACCGAGATGAGAAAAGCATTTTTCACACAGAGAGTGGTGAATCTCTGGAATTCTCTGCCACAGAAGGTAGTTGAGGCCAGTTCATTGGCTATATTTAAGAGGGAGTTAGATGTGGCCCTTGTGGCTAAAGGGATCAGGGGGTATGGAGAGAAGGCAGGTAAGGGATACTGAGTTGGATGATCAACCATGATCATATTGAATGGTGGTACAGGCTCGATGGCCTACTCCTGCACCTATTTTCTATGTTTCTATGTTGCGGCTCACGTTGTAGCCACTACCAATGGCGCTTTCTTCGGGCTAACTGTAGGGCTCTCGCCCCCCCCCCCCACCGACTGCCCCTTCTTCCTGATGGCCGTCCCTTTGTCTACTCTGACGCCTCCTCTTCCATCATGCCCATAGTTGCCGGCACCTTCCAAAGTGGACTATGTCGGCAACGTCGGGGAAGGAGGAGAAGGAGGTGGCAGTGAAGAAGGGAGTAGCGAGTGGGCAGAGCGACGGGGAGAAAGAGGAGGAGGTGGTCGTGGAGAGGCGGATTGGACAAAGCGACAGGAGAAAGAGGTGGAGGTGGCAGTTGAGGGGAGGGGGAGAAAGATGTCAAGTGGACAGAGTGACGGGAGAAGAGGAGAGGCGGCAGTGGACAGGGAAGAGGAAAAAGTGACCCAACAGGAAGAAGAAGCAGCTGCAGATCTGCCACGGGCTGTGTGCGCGACTTTCGTGCCTTGGGGGGGGTAAATTAAAATGCAGGTTTGTATAGCTTGTCGGAGAGGGATTTCCTCGGGCTGCTAGTCGATGAAGAAAAATCGATTGGACTTCCGTTTTTTTAAAAAATCGCTGGACAATTTAATAGTTGGTTTAAAATAAAAAGCAACTTTGAATGCCCTCAACACTTACAACATGACGGATCGTAATAACAGGACAAAACAATGGTAAGTCGTGTATTTTACATATAATCTTGCTTTAATCTAATTTTACGTTGCGAAAATGTTATTTGGGCCCCATACGAATCGGCAGTGTCTTTCCTGCCGATATGGGGTTCAAATTCACCGCAAAGGCAACATTTCAATCGATCGCATTCCAGAATCACCCACTCACAAGATGATTTAAATGCTCAATTTTTTTTGACAATCATGTCATAAGAGCATCTAAATCGTCTATATTTTGTGTTATTGTCCATCCATAATCAATACTTTTGTACTAAATATACGCAACAGCTTTAGCTACATTTATTGGGCAAAAAATAATAATTTTGATTATATTGAGAATGGATGTTTCTAGATTAATTTATGGGAATTAAACATTAAATTCCTTCCATTTGGCATTGAGTTCATGACAGTGAGATTTAAAAATCATGTTATATTGTGAATTCTTGTATGAATGGGATTAGTTTGTTATTTGGATACTTACGCCATTAAAAACAATTATCCTTTTCTTAAGGAATGGGAGCTACAGGACATTCTTAATGGGAAAGTAGTGGGCAGAAAGGCATGTCATGCGTGGTTTGAAGAGCAAAAACTTGTAGTTTACAATGCCAAAATTGAAAAGTTGAGGAAAAACAAGGTGCACAGAGTTGCTTATTGGTTACAATCTGAGGAGTATGATGATGCTACTGATTATGATATGCCAATGTACCAGCAAGCAACTGATCTTCTCCATAAAGATTTGGTCTATTGCTAAAAACTGTAATTTATTTACCTATCTGTTACAGACTTACAGAATATAATGCAATAATATTAAAGTTCTGATCTTATGAATATCACATTTTTGAATTTTCAAAGCAGTCTGGATGTTTATTACTATTTCCGTCACAACGGTCAATTTTGTAATTAGCTACAATTAGGCAACTAACTAATTTATGCTTTAATTTCAGGTCATCCAAGTAAGATGTTTTATATTTGTTTCAGAATGCTTCAATCTATAATAACTGAATAATTTCAGTTCTCTTAATTTTTAAGAAAGTTATGGTTTGACTGTCCTCGATCACTGCTTTTGTGTTAAGTCAATGGAAAAGCAATAGGGAACAAGATGCTAATTCCTGAGTATGAAAATGGCCATACCTTTTTTAATACTGAAGATATGAAAGTGAATTAGGTGTCAAAATAAACTTTTTATGCTTTATCTGATGGGATAAATTGCAGACTTGATTTTTAAAATCTCAAAATGTTGTAACATTGCTATCCTCTGCATCCACCTTTTGTCCTCAATTACAGAGCTTACAGTCATCACAATCAAACTTTATGGAGCACTCTACTCAATCCAATATTGAAAGCCTGATTTTCTACAATTAGTTCAAGACACAAGGGACTGCAGATGCTTTAATATGGAGCAATAAACATTCTGCTGGAGGAACTCCGTGGGTCAAGCAGCATCTGTGGGGGACATGAATTATTGACATCTTGAATCAAGATCCTGCATCATTACTTCCTTTTCCCCCACAGATGCTGCTTGACCTGTTGAGTTCCTCAGCACATTGTTTGTTACTGTACAATAACTTCCTAACCTGATTGCTCTTTCCATTTTCCCCTGTCCGGAATTGATAGCTAGTTTGTTGCAATATGATAGTTCCTTTGTGTTTGTCCTCAGATTAACCCATGAAACCTCTTCAATTGACCTGTCCAGCATGGTGTACCCCCCTCCCAGTTTTAACTAATTCTTTCACAAACATTGCCACATCTGTTCTATTCTTCTCTGCAGTCAAAAATCCATTCACTTTTCTGCGTCCTGAAAAGCCTCCCCCCCATCCTCCCCTCCCTTGCACATCATCGCTAGGACAGCTCCAGTAATGGCCATGATATCATACTTGTATGCACCCTCAAATCATCACCCACAAAATGTTGAGGTACAGCATAAATCTATATCTGCATTTAGAGAGGTGGAAGATAATCAAGAACAATTACCATGGATTTGGTTAGCACGTATTATTTCTGACCCATTAAATGAATATTTATGAAGAGGTAGCAAAATAGGTTCAATGAGAGTTCTTCATTAGATGTAGTGCATGTGGAAAAGTAAAACATTTTATAGAGTAGATTGATCGGGGAAGTAAAAGCCTATGGAATCCATGGGGAGTGGCATGTTGGATTAGACATTGGGTTAGTGGGAGAAAGTAAAGTATAATGTTCAACAGGAATTTTACTATCTGTAGGACTGGGTGCAGGGCTCAGTATTGGGTCCTTTACCTTTCATGGTATATATTAATGATTTTGATATTATGAAGTTTGCAGATGATACCAAACTTCCAAATTCTGAGAGTTAAGTTCTAGGCTGCAGTAATGTGTTAATAGAGCCGTCAAAATGGCAAATAGATTCCGGTCCAGAGAAGGTTGAGGTAATATATTTAGGAAGATGAACAAGGTATGGGAATCTGTTCTTTCCCCCCAGTTTTCCACCATACATCCTGCTGCATTAAACTAAGCATACAACTTTAGATTGTCCAACTCAATGTTTTGTTAATTTGCTTGAACAGCTAACATTGGTTATGCAATACTAAAATTGTGATTGCCAAATCAAAATAAACACATGATATCTCTTTTCAATATTACCAAGGAATTCTCAAATCATTCTCATAAGCCAGCCCTAAACTAGAGATGGTTGTGGCTGGAAGATCTAAGGTCAAACTCACTGTGGTCAACTGAAGTTAGGGCTGAAACTGGATGTTTTTAAAGCAAAGTACAATTTACAGCTATTAAAACAAACACATAAAAAGAGAAAACTTCACAGAATGGTCAACATATAGTTTTTCACAAATGAGCACTGGAAATTTCCACTGGCCCTCGTGGACAGTCAAAGGTCAATTCTCACTCCCGAGGAAAACACCATGAGCTTTAACCTACTGCTTCCTCAGCATTCATAAGTTGACCCGTGTTTTCTTTACATAGATAAACCCAGGGCTTGTGAAGATTGCAAAAGGTTAATGTGACCCAGATGCTCTTTTTCTTCCCTTCTTAATATCCAACAGTGAGAACATGACCGCAAATTAACTGAGACTTCACAATGAAAAACGTTAATTTACAAAAGAGGAGTTAAGGTCAGTATAATTAATTGCACCCAAGTATCATTTCCTTTATTTCCAATTTCCATTCTTCCTCTGGGTAAAGTTGTTAACTTTACCACAACATGGCCAAAAAGCAATAATGGGTCCACATCATGTACAATCCCCACTTTGTCACTGTTCAAGACTGGGCCTGAGAGCATACAATTGCAAAGTCACTAAACACAGTCCAAACTGTACACATGTTCTCCATTAGCATTATTGCTTAACCATTGGAAAGAGCAACACCCAACCAAGGCCCTGCTACTCAACCTTCCCAAGTGCTGGAACACAACATGAGTACAAATGTGAATTATGAGTTTGCTAAAGAAGATCAGTTCAAGTTAGTTCACATTCAGGAACATTTCTTTGTCTATAAGAGATCTTCAACCCCTGATCACACTTATTCAATGAGTCAGGTTGCCACGTTGATGTACGAACTAGCACCCCAAGGATGCAGAACAAAATAAACCAGTTAGCGAATTAAGACAGCTTATTTCCACGAGCAGTAGCTCTACTCAACAACCAAAAGTCTGTAGCCTCCTTTTGCTCTGGTATTTTATTTCATTCTTCACATGTTTAAATTATAGTGTTTTATTCTTAATTGTTTACTGTATATCATGTTGTTACTTGCAAGCAAAGCACCAAAGCAAATTCCTTGTATGTATACATACTTGCCAAATAATAATTATTCAATGTTAATTTTTCAATTAAATTAAATTCAAGATAGGCAAAAAGCATACAATGATATTTAAACATTCAGGTAGAGACTGAGACAATATCTGAAAATGTAAACCAAATTGCAAGTTCAGTGGATTGAACTAATGCATTTTATAAGTGGGTGAAAGTTGTTGTGGTGACTTTAACCAGGCTTAAAATTTACCAGAATGCCAGAAGCCACTGACAATAGGGACAACTTAGCTTAGTTTCGTTTAGTTTGTACCGTGAGTTTACCAGTCAGTGGAAAGACTATACATGATTACAATCGAGCCATCCACAGTGTACAAATACATGATAAGGGGAATTCAGTTTAGTGCAAAATAAAGCCCAGGAAAGTCAGATTAAAGATAGTCCAAGGGTCTCCAGTAAGGTAGATAGTAGCTCAGGATCACTCTCTAGTTGTTGATAGGATGATTCAGTTGCCTGATAATAACAACCACACTTGTATAAGGGTAAGAGGGCGCACATACACCCACAGCATTAAGTTCAGCTCAACATGTATTGTGGCAGCAGAGTGCATTGAGTGCAGACTAATATGCATCAACTCTGCTTTGTGCAAGCAGTCTACTTACTGGCTTTCAGCGCGGAGTGGGTAACTTCGATTTCTCCTGTAATGGGCTGAAAAGCTGCGAGCTGAGCTGCAAGCTCTCTCTCAAACGTGTCCGGACTATGCCTGTCAGTCACACTGCCATCGGCGACTTCATCCGCACGATGTGCCTCGTGTTCTTCGTACACAGCCACAAGCTGCAGGACAACAAAGATAAAGTTAAAGAACATAAGCAGGAGTTATTACTTTGCATCTTGTACGTTCATGGCACCTTCAATCTGGTAATCTTTATGTTCATTTCACTAACATAATTGAAAACCACTTGTGGAAATTTACCTGTGGAGTTTGAGGTTAATGTTGGTGAAACCTTTACTGGTTTAACATGAAATTCCACAATGTAATAAACACCCATCAACCAGTATCCTTACCTCCTATTAGACTAATTTTAGATTGGATTTGCCACTCTTGGATCTTGTGGTGCTTTTACACCTTTTGATCAGTATGCCATCTGGCACCTTGTAAATAGACATACTGAAACTCATGCTGACCACACACTGGCCTTATCCACAGTCTGATTAAGGGGACAACCAACCAAAAACGATGCCGTGACAAAATGGAACTAGGTATTGCAGTACCTTTTGCTTCACAAGTAAGAATAAAAATGCTGGAAACACGTACTTCATGATTGGATTGTTTTCTCTGGAGTATTGAAGACTGATGGGCAACCTGTTAAGGTATATCAAATTCTGAGGAATATCAAATACCAGAGGGTATAGAGCAAAGGTGTAAGGGAAAAGTTCAAGAAGACGTCCAAGGCAATTATTTTTACACATTCAAGAGTCAAGACTGTTTTATTGTCATATGTCCCAGATAGAACAATGACATTCTTACTTGCTGCAGCACAACAGAATATGTAAACATAGTATGGTGTAAACAATATGATAAATGAGAGAGATAAAAAAGTTCAGTGTGTATATATACATACTCACAAGTACACACACACACATATGTATACATATATATATCTATATTATTATTATAAAACTTTGATCTTAGATTTTTATGTAGTGTTTGTTTGCTTGTGAGTTTGCTTGTGTGTTTGATTCTCTTTTTCTTTGATTCACATCTCCTCGAAAACCAGAAGCACTAACGGTGAAAATTATACATATTCCAGTAGAGATTTACCTCATGATCTCAAAAATAGCCTAATTTGAAAATGTGATCAATTATTTCCCAAGTTATTTCTTGAAATTCAATCTGAGATTTGTTTTTTAATCTAACGAGCTGAAGCGAGCTGACGACGTCACAATGGTTCTGCTCCTCGCAGCCAGCTGCGCAGAGTTTTCAACACTCAGCCTGCTGGCCACTGTTTGCCATGAGCTGCGAGTTACGCAACCCCCCATAACTTGCATTTGGCTGGCCGGCCGTCCGCAGCACCCCGCCTTCCCCCCCATGGCACTGGATTGAAGCCATTTGACTGTCCTCAGATCGCGCCCGCGGCCTCCCTAGAGTCTCCGCTGCCCGCTCGCCGTGGCCCCCGCAGCCCGCTCGCTATGGGCCCTGCAGCGTGCTCGCCGTGGGCCCCACAGCCCGCTCGCCCGTCCGGCTCCCCTCCACCTGCCCCCCTCCTCTCCCCCTCCTCCTCCTCTCCCCCCTCTCCTCCTCTCACCCCCTCCTCCTCATCCCCCCTTCCTCCTCCCCTCCACCTTCCTCCCCCTCCCTCTTCCCCCCCCCCCTCACACCCCTCCCTCCCCCGGTTGCCTCATCAGAGATTGGTAGGTGATGGAATGCGGTGTAAGGGAAGGTGGTAGAACAGGATTTGATAGGACCATTTCAGAGGCATTCAAATACTCGAGCAGGCATGGAATAGAGGGATACAGACCATGTGCATGCAAAAGGGATTCATTCAATTGGCATAATCATCAGCGCAGACATGATGGTGCCTGCACTGTACATTTTTATGGTGACACAAGGAACTGCAGATGCTGGTTTACAAAAGGTGACACACAGGAAGCTGGAGTAACTCAATGGATCAGGCAGCATCTATGAAGATCATGCGTACGTGATGTTTTTTGGTCAGACCAAAAAACATCACCTATGCATGTTCGAGTCTGAAGAAGGGTCCCGACCCGAAATTTCACCTATCTATGTTCTTCAGAGATGCTGCCTGACTCACTGAGTTACTCCAGCATTTTGTGTTTGCGCTTTTATATGTTCTACAGTCTAAGTTCTAATTTTCCTCTTTGTTACCAACTCTACCGAAATATCAAGTCTACATGAAATTAAGTTGAAATGATGGTCACATTTGATGATACAGGCTAACCAATTTCCCACAGCTCCAAACAAGCTCTGGAGGGCTTGTTGGTACATCAATGCAAAATAAAAGGTAACCAAACAAATCCATAAACAAATTAGTAGGGATGCACATCATGATGTGGACAGTGGAAACCCTGTTCAGTTAATTGGTCTTAGATCCATGGCTAACTGAACAAAGTGAAGCATGAACCATTCACATTTCCGAAGATCATTATCATTTGCTTCCTAATGCTCAAATAACAAGATGTGATACTGCAGGTCTTCTATTCAATCACTTTTAAGGAAAACTTTCAAACAATACCTGCAGCTCAAAGAATCGTTTGGCAGCCTTGTCACAACTCTTTGTATTAAAATTGTGCTGCTAATGTTCCAAAATGTTCCAGTAAGTTTCACAAGGGCATCGCCGAACACAATTTGACCAAGCTACATTAGCTATTACTGGCGCTAAAAACTATGCACTTCTTGAAGGAAGCAGAAACCCGGAGAACTGTAGGCTTGGAAGCAAGTTCAGAAAAATAAATGAATTAGTGAATTATGGATGATCCTAAAATAAGAACCAGGCCAATTATGGGACAGGTCAAGGACTATTCCTTCACTTAGCATGGTGGAAATCAGGAGAGCACCAAGAAAGCCAAGTAGACTTACTTAGACTTAGTTCCTCCCACACTGTTGAGTGCATTGGGCAGCAAGCTTTCGCCATACTGTTCAGTTATGCGCGACGTGTTCCACCGTCGATAGGCTTGTGTCCCGGGCTTCCAAATCCTTCTGAACTTTTCGCCTCCATGGGAATTTTGGTCGGCCTCTTTTCCTTATTCTGTCATTGCTTTCTTAGGTGCACGTTCTGATGACATTCTGACTACATGTCCTGAAAATTTCATCCTGCGTCCCTCTATGTCCTGGTTGAGAGGCTTTGTTGCAGTTTCACGTTAGATCTCCTCGTTTGTGATGTGGTCTCTGTAGCTAGTCTTCAGGATCTTCCTCAAGTAGCATTGTTGGGATGCATTCAATTTATTTTTCATCTTCACATTGATTTTCCATGTCTCACTGGTATAGATGGCTGTAGGGAGGACTACATACGGGAAGTGCTTGACTTTTAGCATCTTGGATATCTTCAGACAAATGTAGACGAATGCTACATTCGTCTGAAGACTGATGCAGCATTACCAATTCGGGAGTTGATGTCGACCTCTACATCTCAATCTACTGTGAACATGCTGCCAAGATAAGTAAATCTTGTGGCGTTTTCCATAGGTTCCCCATTGATTATCAGTTGGTCTATTGGCTGGTGGTCTCTCGTCTGCATGGTCTTAGTCTTCTGGCAGCTGATCTTTAATGCAACCTATGATGCATGCTCCTCCAGAGCAGTTGTCATCTCTTGAAGGGTGTGTCTAGACTCTGCTGGTCGTGCAATGTCATTGGCAAAATCTAGGTCTGTGAGGCGTCTTCTTGTTCTCCACAGTATTCCAAAGTCAGGTTTGTTTATTGTCTTCTGCATGACATAGCGATCGTGACAATAAACAGTAAGGCGGATAGAAGACAACCATGTCTTACCCCTGTGACAATGTCAAAGAATTCTGTGCCAAGTAGGCGGGAGTTAATTGCAAATTTCAAAAGATTTTTTTAGTTGAGAGATTAGGTGGGAAATTAAGATGATATAAATCAGCTAATTGAATGGCCCTAGGTAGATTAGGGTGACAATTCCAGCACACTCTAAGCATCACAGGGGATAATAACAAGCTGTGGCTTAGTCAGCCAAAGCCATATGGCCTTCACAAGAGAGGGGTAAATCAGCCTTGGGAATCTTACACCATCTGGACAGATTAAAGCATAGTCAATTGCAAAACGATCTCAACATTCCTGGCTCATAAAATAACATGTGCTGACAATTGGGACTTTATCAGCGCTTTAGCGATACAGCATGGAAACGAGCCCACCGAGTCCATGCCGACCATTCATCACCCTTTCACACGAGTTCTATGTTATCCCACTTTTGCATCCACTCCTTCCACACCTGGGCCAATTTACAAAGGTGAGGAAATTTGAGCACACGGTGACCTTGCAGTCAGAGAGAATATGCAAACTCCAGACAGACAGCACCTGAGGTCAGGATCAAACCCTACTCTCTGACGCTGTGAGGCAGCAGCTCTACCTGCTGCACCATATTCCGATAGGGATGTCAGAGAATGTATTCATCTGATACCATACATGATTTCTTAAAGAAAGAACAATTATATACATTTACTTATGAGATGTGGATGACTGTCTTGTTATAGAAGGGAAGCATAAGCATAAGGTATCAAACACGATACAAAAATAGTTTCCACAATGTACGACAAATATGCTCTCTGTAGAGTATGACCAGAAAGGTTAAAAACACTGTTGGTTTAGTATGCAGCTGCTTTGATTTCTTGAATGCTTAGAGAAATTGTACAGCTCTTCCTGCTTTAGTGGTTCACTTACAGGTATTTCCCTCAACTGAGTGATTCAAAGTGCAGAAAATCCCTAATATACATCATTTTGGGTTAAAAGGAAGCAGCGTGCACAAATTGGTTCCTTTTTATGTTCCACTTCTCCTGCAGCTCTTCCCTCGTGGTATTCCAGACATTGCAGACAGGCTAATGGCCATCGCTCAAATCTACTGAATCCCCCTCAAAAACAATTCTCAAAGTCAATGAAAACCAAATTTAAATTCTGTTATTTTCTACAGGCAAGCTACGAAGCAATTAAAACATTTACAGCACGGGTTCATTTACAATGACGATGTTCACAGGAATGTCAGAAAATGTATTAATCGGATGTCATGCATGAAGTGCAGCCACATTCAGCTCACTGTGCATTTGGGAAGTTTTGAGAAACCACATTGAAAAATCATTATATTTGAGAGGGCAGGTTAAGACTGGGCTTTCATCAGCTTGTCACATATGCTTCCTTTTAGAGTATTTAACTTTAAGTGCTACTACTCTCGACATCCTCCGGGAGGCGAGTTCTTTTAAAGACAAATAATTCCATTCAGTGCCCATCTAAAATAAACCAGTTGTGCAGTGTGAATGGAAAATGTGACCTCTTATTCTTCTCTGGTGCTTTTAGGAATACATCATTGGCAAACAGTATAACATTTTGGAACTCACTGTATCACTGATGATTATTTTTACTTCTATCCCCCCATCTCCAAACAAGAAAGGGTGATTATCAGCTCATATTATCCAACTATCTATCGAGGCACAGAATCATTCACGGTCATTCAGACCCATCATGCTTCACTGCTACCTCAAAACAAAATAGATAACTACATCACTTTGCAAAAAATAAATGATTTAGTGCACCATTCATCAGGCTATTGAATACTAAATCCAAATTACAAACTGCTTCGATTGCATTAGGGACTTGGAGTTTTGTTTTTGTCTTTGCATCATATTGCTTGTGTGTTTTTATATATTGAACTTCTTCTGTTATTTGTCTACTGAGTACGATGTTTATATATCTGTATACTGCTGCAAGTGAGAATTTAATTGTTCTGTTTTGGAACAAATGACAATAAAACTCTTAACTTGATCAAGGACAAATCAAAGGGAGAAGAAAAAAAAGAACATCATAGGTTTGAAGTAAAGTTGATGACGTATTGATCTAAGCATGGCAACCAAGATGCATACCACAAAATCATACAAGTACTAGGGCAGCACAGTGGCGTAATAGTAGAGCTGCTGCCCATGCAGTACTCCCTCACAATGGTACTTAAGTATCAACACAGCTAAGGGGCCAAATAAGGTCTCCCAGAGCAAGGAGGATATCCACTAGTGAGTGCTGGTGATAGGCACATTCTAAGAAACAGGAGTACATGCTAAGGAATCCAATGAAACTCTATGCAATCGCAATAAAGGCTTTGTGGGGAAGGACCACCATCGGGGGTTTTTCAGCCACTGTATGCTGAGGGGCTTCTTCAATGCTTCAGGAAAATTGCTTAAGGAGGAAACATGAGTAGTTGATGTTCAAGTTCAAGTGAGTTTATTGTCATGTGTCCCTGATAGGACAATGACATTCTTGCTTTGCTTCAGCACACAGAACATAGTAGGCAAATACTACAAAACAGATCAGTGTGTCCATATACCATAATATAAATATATACACACATGAATAAATAAACTGATAAAGTGCAAGTAACAGATAATGCGTTATTAATAATCAGAGTTTTGTCCGAGCAGGTTTAATAGCCTGATGGTTGTGGGGAAGTAGCTATTTCTGAACCTGGTTGTTGCAGTCTTCAGAGAGAAGGTAGCAGGGAGATGAGTTGTGGCCAGGGTGGTGTGGGTCTTTGATGATACTGCCAGCCTTTTTGAGGCAGCGACTGCGATAAATCCCCTCGATGGAAGGTCAGAGCCGATGATGGACTGGGCAGTGCTTACTACTTTTTGTAGTTGTTTCCTCTCCAGGGCACTCAAGTTGCCGAATCAAGCCATGATGCAACCAGTCAGCATGCTCTCTACTGTGCACCTGTAGAAGTTAGAGAGAGTCCTCCTTGACAAACTGACTCTCCATAATCTTCTCAGGAAGTAGAGGCGCTGATGTGCTTTCTTAATGATTGCATTAGTGTTCTTGGACCAGGAAAGATCTTCAGAGATGTGCACGCCCAGGAATTTGAAGCTCTTGACCCTTTCAACCATCGACCCGTTGATATAAACGGGACTGTGGGTCCCCATCCTACTCCTTCCAAAGTCCACAATCAGTTCCTTGGTTTTGCTGGTGTTTTGGGCCAGGTTATTGTGCTGGCACCATATGGACAGTTGCTCGATCTCTCTTCTATACTCTGACTCATCCCCACGCAGCCTTGAGGTGCTCCCTTGCTGCTTGTTATCGAGGCTGACACATTTCCACCAATATGAACAGACTGTGGTCTGTGAATGAGGAAGTCGAGGATCCAATTGCAGAGGGATGCGCAGAGACTCAGTTCTGCGAGTTTGGTAACCAGCTTGGAGGATTGTGTTAAATGCCGAGCTGGAATCGACAAATAACAGCCTGACATATGAGTTTTTGTTGTCCAAGTGGTCCAGAGTGGAGTGGAGGGCCAGCGAGATTGCATCCACCATTGATCTGTTGTGGCGATAAGCGAACTGCAGTGTGACCAGGTTTTTGTCGAGGTAGGAGTTGATTTGCGCCATGATCAACCTCTCAAAGTACTTCTTCACCACAGGTGTTAGTGCCACTGATCGATAGTCATTGAGGCACGTCACCTTACTCTTCTTGGGCACTGGTATAATTGATGCCCTTTTAAAGCAGGCGGGGACCTCAGACCTCAGAAGTGAGAAGTTGAAAATGTCCGTAAAAACTCCAGCCAGCTGGTCCGCACAGGTTTTTAGAACACGACCGGGTATACCATCGGGTCCAGGTACTTTCGAGGGTTCACCCCTCTGAAGGATTTCCTGACCGGCCTCTGTGACTGAGACTGAAATACCATCACAGCGAATGGGGGCTCAGGAAGGCACATCAGTATTCTCCCTATCCAGGTGTGCGTAAAACGCATTCAGCTCGTCAGGGAGTGATGTTTCGCCAACATTCGAGCTTCCTCCTGGTTTCGCCTTGTAGGAGGTGATTGCATTCAGGCCCCGCCACAGCTGCCAAACATCTGTCATCCTCCAGTTTGGAGCAGAGGTCCCTTTTGGCCTTTTTGATGGCCTTACCAAGGTCGTATCTGGACTTCTTGTAGGCCACTGTATCATCGGACGCGAATGCATCCGATGATCCTGGACTTCAGAAGAGTGCGGATCTCAAAGTTCATCCAAGGTTTCTGATTGGGAAACACTCGGAAGGTTTTTGTAGGGATGCAGTCCTCCACACATTTCTTTAAGAAGTCTGTAACGACTGTGGCGTATTCGTTCAAGTCCGTTGCCGAGTCCTTGAACATTGCCCAGTCTATGGACGCCAAACAGTCCTGGAGTTGTTCCTCTGCCCCCCCCCCCCCCCCACCAGCTCTGTACTGTCCTCACTTCTGGGGATGTGCACTTCAATTGCTGCCTGAAGGCAGTACGAAGCAGCACCCCGGTATGATCGGATTTACCGAAGTGAGGGCGAGGGATAGAGCAATGGGCATTCTTGATGGTGGTGTAGCAGTGGCTGAGGGTGTTTGGTCCTCTGGTGCAGCAGGAGACATGTTGGTGGACGTTAGGGAGTGTTCCAGGTGCGGAGAGCAGGAGTTGGACAGGACTGCCACGTCTGAGCACCACGCAGGGTTGACCATGAGGCAGACGCTCCCTCCTCTCCCTTTCCCAGATGCCAGTGTACGGTCCATACAGTGGATGGAGAACCCTTCAGGCTGAGTCTGGGGAGCTGGGGGTAAGCCATGTCTCTGTAAAACAGAACACAGAGCATTCCATCAGCTCCCATTGATAAAGCAGTCTTGCCCTTAAGTCCTCCATTTTATTTTCCAGGGACTGTACGTTGGCCAGTAAGATAGTAGGGAGAGGGGATGGAAGACCCTTGCGCTTCAGTCTGACCTGAAGTCCTGCCCGTCAGCCACGTTTCCGGACACAATGGAGCCTTCCCCTTTGTTTCCAGGTACTGGGTTGACTGCACCTGCAGTTTCTGCGAACCTGCGCTGGAACGGGAATTCCCTCATAGACGGCAGCTCCAGCTCTGTAACGAACGAGGGGTCCCCCAAAGTCGGCAGCTCCAGCTTCATTGTTTCTGGGAGATCCAGCCCATCGGCTCTGGATGTTATCCCAGGGTTTCCAGGTACGGTACCTGGGTTCCTCAGTTGGGTCGGGAGTTTCACAGCCAGCGTGGAAAAGTTTAAAGTCCAGGGCTCCCGCAGCTGCGGGAGATCACAAAATTGCCAGCGCTTTCAGCTGCCCAAGCAGCTTGTCTGAAACGGCACCGATTACTGCCGTTTCCCTGATGCAGGTGAGTTGATTGAAGTTGTAGGTAAATCTTTTCTGTTCTGGTGCTCCGCAAAAGTCGCCGCAGGCAGGCGCCATCTTGCTTGCTAACCCGTGTTAGCAACTCGTGTAACTGTAGGTTTAAGCAATTTAAAAGGCAACAGAGGGGTGGACGTTTGAATGGTGGGGTGGGTTAGAGGAGAAGCACTGGTGTTGTCCCTATCCAGCATTCAACTGTATCCAGTTCTTTCAGAACAATCCAATGTACCTTTATCTCCAGGTTGCTTCCTCCAGAGAAGCAGTTGGCCTCTTAATATTCCTTTGCTTTTTGAGGAGCTCATATATAAAAGGCACTATGTGAACTCAAATTGGTATTATAATGCGATCAGTGAAGCATTGGTCCAAAGAGATAACACACAAAAGCAGAAACAAAACTGCACCGTTTAAAGATTCCTTGACATTATTGGTACAATCTAGGTGGAATCACCAATATATACTGAAGCAATAATACTAAAATAATTCTAAATACGCTCAATAACATTCACTGCATCAAATGTGTATGACTTTCAAACTTGTGCTCAAAAGTTCAGCAGGATTGCTATCACAATGGTGGGAACAAGTAGTTCAAATGCCACAATTTAGAAGCAAGATGAGAAAAACAGCAGACTTCCCAAAAGAAAGCAAATAATTAAAAATAGAAATTTGGCATAAACTCCCAACCCAGAAACAAATTTCACAACCAGATGCATTTTTGTAGCAGACAAGGACAATAAATTGCATTAACATTGCATTTCTAGCATAAGACATATCCCATGGCAGTTGTATAGGAAGGAACTGCAGATGCTGATCGAAATTAACAAGGTAGACATAAAATGCTGGAGTAACTCAGCGTGACAGGCAGCATCTCTGGATAAAAGGAATGGGTGACATTTTGGGTCAAGACCCTTCTTCAGACTGTCAGGGGAGAGGGAGATACAGAGATAAGGAAGTGTAAGATGTGAAAATGGGACAAAGGGGATGGAGATCAAGGAAAATGTAGAATAGATCATTGTTAGCTAGGAGAAGGTAACAACAAAGCAAATAAAATGTAAACAAGGATAGTCAGACTGGTCAGAGAACTGGGAAGGATAGAGGGATGGAGAGAGAGGGGAAACAAGGGTTACTTGAAGTTAGAAAAGTCAATATTCATACCGCTGGGGTGTAAGATGCCCAAGCAAAATATAAGGTGTTGTTCCTCCAATTTTGGCAGTGCACAGGAACATGTTTAGCCCAATAAACAATTGATCATAGACTTTATGCATCTTGGAAAGCAAGAGACGATTAGAGGCAGAGGTAGGCACAAAATGCAGGAGTAACTCAGTGGGACAGGCAGCATCTCTGGAGAGGAGGAATGGGTGACGTTTCAGGTCGAAACCCTTCCTCAGATAGAGGATTAAAGGCAGAGGTATTTAAGGAGGTATTTTTAGTTTAAGGCCAAAATGGCCAATGACATATATAATTGGGGCATAAAATAGGAGAAAATGAGAGGAACATTTCACGGAGGCTTTACAAGTGGAGAAGGTTACAATGAGAGGGTGGAATAGATTTTAAAATAACAGTTCTAATGTTAAAGTTGCAACATTACCAGACAAACTGCCAATGTAGGTCAGTGAGCATTGTGGGAGGGTTTACGAAGAAATTATAACAAAGACACAAGAAAACTATAATGAACAACGAGGCTACTACCTTGCACATCAAGCTGCTATACAGCACATCCAATGGGCCTAACATTTTTCACTCGTTCAGAGATTGAAACGGATAATCCACAGGCCTCTTGCTGCCAGGCTATCCAGCAGTTGAACTGTATTTCCAAGCTCTTTACTGTGGCCCTAGTTATGCTGCTACTGACTCTGCACTAAATTCAGTCATAAGACTGCAGCTTCGAAGCTACTGTGCATGTCCAGAGGCTGCTGACTCACAACAGCAGTTCAAATTATGTCTTTTTTCCTCTCGGTAACATTGCTGATCCGGCAGACGTACTGTCCTCTCATTTTATTTTATTTCACCAGTCAAATACTCCACACTAATAAAAGGGGTAACAAAACATTCAGTGAAGGCCACTGTAGGGCACATAAATAAAAACAAAAACAAAAGGGCCAGATATTTTACTAAGTTAATGGTGCCATCTAAAATCTTGATATTGTCAGGTGGATTAATCCACTAATATAAACTAAATATTTTATTACCGGATCGCCCACTTATGATAAAATGCATTTGTGCAGCATCTCTAAGAGCACACTCCAACAGTCTTGAGACTTAATGGCAAAGTACTTCAGAAGTTTCTACACTATGGAAAGCATAGTGATCAATTAATGCAAAGCATGGTCGCACGAACAGCTATCAGAGAAAACCGAACAGTTCTTGTTCCAGACATACACTGGAACCGTTCGCCAACTATTCCTCTGCTACATCGACAATTGCTTTGGGACTGCCTCTTGCACCCATGCAGAACTTTATTAACCACCATTGACTTCCACCCTGCCCACAAATTCACCTGGGCTATCTGCACCATTTCTCTCCACTTTCTTGATCTCTCTGTCTCCATCACTCTGGCATCCACTTCACACCCCCCGGTTCCCAGTTATCTGGTCTACACGTCTCCCCACTCTGTATCTTGCAAAGGTGCTATCCTCTATTCTGAATTCCTCAGTCTCTGCCACATCCGTTCCCAAGATGAGGTGTTCCATTCAAGGACATCTAAGATGCCCTAATTCTTTAGAAAACATGGTATCCTCCCTTCTGACATATATGGATCCCTTAGCCATGTTTCCTCTATGTCCTACAACTCTGCTCTGGCTCCCCTCCCTCCTGACACAACAAAAATAATTCCCCTGGTCCTTATCTTTCACCCCACCAACATCCGCATCCAACACATCATCCTCCAACATTTCCAGCACCTCCAACATGATCCCATTACCTATCACATTTTCCCATCTCCACCCCTTTCCACCTTCCACAGAGACCAATCCTTCCACAACTCCTTGGCTTACTCAACTCATCCCATCCAAAGTGATCCCTTCCATGAGTACTGTCCCCTGCAATCGCAGGAGATGCAACACCTGTATCTATTCCTCCTCTCTCGTCTCCATCAGGGGCCCTTACAGTCCTTCCAGGTGAGAATGAAGTCCATGTGCACCAATTTCCAATCTCATCTACTGCATAGTTTTCCTCCTTTACATTGACGAGACCAAGCGTAGACTTAGCGACTGTTCGACAGAACACTTGCGCTTGGTCCATCAAGACCTACTGGATCTTCCAGTTGCTAATTCTAGCTCCCCTTCCCATTCCCACACTGACCTTTCTTCCTTGGGCATCCTCCATTGCCTGTGTGAGGATACACATAAACTGGAGGGACAGCACCTCATATTTTGCTTGGGTAGCTTACAACCCAGCAGTAGGAACACTGAATTCTCCAACTTTACATAACCTCTTCAACCCCCTACCCTTTCTCTCCCATAACCCACCTTCCTTTCTTTCCCCTGCCTGACCTTGCACCTACCTCTACGTCGCCCGCCACTTACAAGCCTAAACAATTCGCACCTCACCAATCCTCTAGCTTCACATTTTCAACTCTCTAGTTAGTTTATCTCACAGCTTGTGTGTTCTCTTCTCTGACCTTTGTCCAACCTATCAAAATTCTCCCTTGCATGTGTTCACCTGTGACCTGTGCTTCCACTCTTCTAGCTTTCTTTCTCCCCACCTCTGTAAGGTGGTGCTGACCCAAAATGTCATTCATCCATGCTTTCCAAGGATACTGCCTGACCCACTGAATTACTCCAACATTTTGAATCTTTTAATCACAGAAGGCCCATTGGCTAAAGACAAATATCTGCCAGGAGACCGATGAAATCCTCCTATTTTTTCCCAAATATTGCAGAGAATGCACAAACATCAGCTTCAGAAGCAGCTTTGAATTATTTCATTCTCAGGGCCGCATTGGATATATACAATAAAAAATCTTCAATGACTGTTTGTAAATATTTGTGTATTTGAGTCTCAACAAGTGTTCCAATCCGAAATGTTGTCTGTCTGTTTCCTCCACAGATGCAGAGTTCATCCAGCACATTGGGTTTGGCTCAAGATTCCAGCAATTGCAGGTTCCTTGTGCTTCTTTTTGGAACTTTTAATAGTTTGGCATCTGTCTTGCCAAGTGATGCTTCATGTGCTATCCTGAAATGCATGGGAGACCTCGATTCTTATGCTCCTTCACCGGGGCCCTTGATCTTGTGTTTCTCCAAGATTCACGAGTACCCCACTTTCCTGGAAAACTTTAGAACACTGGGTAACACCATTGGTCACAGGTTTCCAATAAAAGTAAATAAAAACAAACTTTAAAAATTGAGCAATATCTAATCATCTGCAAAATCTGACAACCTGGCACTACCAAGTCACAAGTATGCCGCAGATAGAAACAGTAGCCGTCCCTCAGCAGGACAGGCAGTATATCGGGAGAGAAAGAATCGGTGACGTTTCAGGTCGAGAGTCAGGAGAGAGGGTCATAGAGATATGGAAGGGTAAGGTGTGATAAACAGATCAAAGGGGATGATGAACAAGGAAATGTAGAAGGCATACACTCAGATATATTTAATCAGAGGACAGTGAATCTAGACGGAGAACTGGGGGGGGGGGGGTTCATACCATATTCAATATTCATACCACTGGGTTGTAAGCTGCCCAAACGACATATAAGGGGTTGTTCCTCCAATTTCCGTTGGGCCTCACCTGGGCCTCTTCCACCTGACAGTGGAAGAGGCCCAGGACAGAAAGATCAATGTGGAAATGGGAGGTAGATTGTCTGAGTATACTGTAATCGTGACTTAAGATGCGATGAGAGTGGCAGCGCAGTGATGTAGCAGTAAAGTTGCTGCCTTACAGTGCTGGAGACCTGGGTTCGATCCTGACTATGGGTGGAGTCCATAAGGGGTTCGTACATTCTCCCGTGGCCGCGTGGGTTTTCTCCGGGTGCTCAGTTGTCTCCCACACGCTAAAGACTAAGTTGTAAAATTGTCCCTAATGTGTAGGATAGTGTTAGTGTAAAGGGTGATTGTTGGTCGCGCAGACTCGGTGGGTCGAAGGGCCTGTATCCTCACTATAAATCTCTAAATCTTTCTGATTCAGTGAATAGTATAGCAAGCTGAAATAGGTGCAATATAAAGGATCCTCCTCCAACACTGCCACTTTTATTTTCTATAAACCGTGCAGCAAAAGTGTTGATAATAATCATTTTGATTCTACATCGCAAAGGGTTGCAAAATTCATAACAGCTTTAATGTGTGAGCCTCAAAACTAGACAGTTCCCAAATAAGCAATTTCAAAGTTCTCTGTTCTTTAATTTAAGATTCTGTAACAGTTAAACCATTCTGGGGTAAAAGCATTGATCATTTTCTTTACATCAGAAAACAATGTAATTTAATTGTATCACCATCTATTACTACAGAATCTAATGATTACTCGAACCCTGACCTTTTCTCAGGTTGCATTCACAGGGATAATAGACTATAATAATATCCATCGTTGAATCGCTTTTAAAATAGAAGAGATCATGACCTAGAGATCATTTCTTACTACTTCCCGAGATGGGTAAGTTCCCTTTGAAATGTATGAAATATATAATCTTGATTAATATGCACAAAATGGAGTAACAGTGTTAAGGAGTAAGGAAAATGCTGGAAAACACATCTTACTTTTAACGTTACTGCGTAATTCTTCCCAACACAATAGAACATGGAAGGAAGATAGACACAAAAAGCTGGAGTAACTCAGCAGGACAGGCAAAGGTCTCGACCTGAAATGTCACCCATTCCTTCTCTCCAGAGATGCTGCCTGTCCCACTGAGTTACTCCAGCTTTTTGTGTCTATCTTCAGATTAAACCAGCTTCTGCAGTTCCTTCTTACACAGAAAGTGCTAGGATTTACAGTCATCTCCGTCATATTTGGAGTACTTGAGTACTTTACATAATTTGGGATCATAAAACATAACCAATTTTATTTTGCTTAAATTTTCATGGGATTTGTGCCTCACTAGCAAGACCAACATTTATTGTGTTAAACTTGAGATAGTGATGAACTACCCGGTGTTCATGCACGGCCAAGTTGGGATGGTGTGGGGCATAAAGGAAAAGCTGCAAATGATGGCACTTACCTACTGCCCTTGCCCTTTTAAGTAGCTTGGATTTTAATGATTTTTTTAATGGCTCCCCAATAGCTCAAGGATGCTCAGCAGTGACAAAAGTTATTTGGAATAAAAGAAAAGTGTTTTCTCAACTAAATTGAAGAAAAATGGCTCAACAAAATTGCTTAAATTGGACTGTTTCATGCTCCAGGTCAGATTCCTTTGATGACAACAACATTGATGAACACATAGGCGAAAACAAGCTGAGGCTACATTGTAATGCTACCAAATGTCATGCTGTAAATTGCTGTTAACTGGCTAACTTACTAAATCAAGCTTGGGCAAGTCAGCCACCAGCATCCAAAATTGAGCAACACCTCAAAACTGAATCAAACTTGCAGGGAAGACGGGACATTAAAAACTGGTTGAGAATGATGATGCTATGCAAAGAGTTAAATCCAGTAGCTTGGAATATGAAAATCTATCTACTTAACAGATTATAAATCAATATTACACTATTAATCTTCTAATATTTTGATCTTGGAAAATTAAGATATAATTGCCAAATTTATTTTTTCCTGCTTGTGAAAATCAGCACACCACAGTTTCACATTAACAGCAGGATGTGCAACTTGAGTCTACATTAATTATTTGCCATTTCTTAACATGGAAAATGACACCATAATTGTTGTTTGTAAATTTCCCCATAAAGGCACGTTACAAAACAAATGTATTCTGATTTCAGATGATCATAGAAAATGGGAAAAACTAATTCCAGCAATACTCCATATGACAAAATAAAATATTTCCCACTTCCCTAAACTGATTCAGATTAGTTTATTATCATATATGCCAGAGTGCAATGAAATTTCTTGTTCAGATGAAGCTCACAGAATAAAATGTATAATGCAATAATGATACATACAACAATAAACAAGTGTAAAATTATGAAATAGTGCAACAAGATATTAAAGTAAAATAATGGAATGATCGTTGTTCGATATGTACACCAATGACCAACCCGTCACCCCGAAAACAAGGTTGTTTCTGTATGCCGATGACTTATGCATCGCAACGCAATCCTCAGACTTCAGCTAGATTAAGACCGTACCAGAGGCTGCTCTGCAGAATATGACAACATACTACCAACAGAATTCGCTGCGCCCAAACCCAGCAGAAACGCAAAGCGCAGCTTTCCACCTCCAGAACATGGGATGCTAAACGTCAGCTGCAGGTGTGATGGAATGATGTCCTGTTGGAACACTGCAAAGCCCCAAAGTACCTAGGTACGGTCCTCGATCGCACGTTATCATATCGCCAACATGTTGAGAAAACCAAGGCAAAGGTCAACACCCGGAACAATGTCATCAAACAATTGACCGAACAACAATCCGCACTGCAGCCCCTGGCACTCTGTTTCTCATTGCAGAATATGCAAGCCCTGTCTGGAGCCGCTCTAAACATGCACGCAAGGTGGACCATGCATTGAATACTGCCTGCAGGAAAGCCACAGAATGCCTGAAGCCGACAAAGGTTGAACATCTGTAGAGCTGGCGGGCATCGACGAACCATCTCGAAGACGTGATCGGGCAGCTGCAGTCGAATGCTTCAATGCAGACACAGACCCCTGTCACTCCTTGCGCAATTACCAACATGCCAAGAAACGCTTGAAGAGTCGGAACAGCTTCATGGAACTAGAGCCAACCGTGTCAGGCACCAACACCAAACAACAGATGGCACCAGGACACCACCTGCCTTATACTACCTGGAAAGCACTAAACTGCCTCCGTACTGGAGTGGGAAGTTCTGGACTCAACCTGAAGAAATGCGGCTTCTCGGACTTGCGGCGGAGAGCCATGCATTGCGGACGATCTCCGCAGAGGCACAAATGTGGCACTGGCTGCGGCAAAGCAATGGCAGGACATCGTCTGACACACGAGCGAAAATCGAATCAGGTGGAGTTGAGGGGAAGAGTTAGTGGTTCAGGAATCTGACAGCCATGGGAAAGAAACTGCTCTCAAGTCTGAATCTCCAAGCTATCAATGCAGTATAAGAGAGAAACGGGAATGACCATGGTGCTAAGTTGATGATACTTTCAGCCTTCCTAATGCAAAGCAACTTAAAGAGGTGACATGGTGGTGTAGCGGTGGAGCTACTGCCTTACACCCCCAGAGACCCGGTTTTGATCCTGACGACAAGTGCTGTCTGTACAGTTTGTACATTCTCCTCATAACCTGCATGGATTTTCCCCAAGATCTTTTGTTTCCTCCCACACTCCAACGACGTACAGGTTTGTAGGTTAATTGGCTTGGTATAAATGTAAAATTGCTCCTAGTGCGTGAGGATAGTGTTAATGTGCAGGGATCGCTGTGCAGTGCGGACTTGGCGGGCCAAAGAGCCTGTTTCCGCGCTGCATAAACTAAATTAAAAGATGGACAGGCTGGAAGGAAGTGACAGTCCCGTGATGTAATTGTGTTGTGTTCACGTATAACATCACTACTATACAGCACCTTCAAATGAATGAAGAACATAATATGATCTGAAATGGTAATATTTTCTTCAACTTCATTCACTGACAGTCTAATGAAGATTACTTAAAACCTTGGTACTTGGCCATGAGGAGCCAACTAATTTTCGAAAAACATGGCACAGCTAATGGTAATATTCTTCCAAACTCATAGAAGGTAAAGGATGTTCTTATTAGAGCTCATAATTGTAGAAGTTTAAATAACTAGGGAGATGGATTCGACTGGATGATGGAGATGGAGTTCACACAGTCCCCCCCACCCCCCCCCCCCCCCACCCCCCCGATTCGGTCGTCCCCACTCCCTGCCTTGAGTCAAAACACCAGGATTGTGAGACTAAAGTGCAACCAGAACTTGAGGAGCAGATCCCTTCAGATATTCGTACAGGGGTAGCAACATCACACACTCCATATACACGTGGAACACGGTCTCCACCTTGCCGCAGAAAATACAGGAGGCCGGCGAGCCCATGAACCGGGCCTGTGCAACACTCTCCACCCCTCCTCCTCGCCCACTCTCTCTCTCTATCTCCCTCTCTCTCTCCCTCTCTCTCTCTCTCCCTCTATGGCAGCTTTCGCCAGGCCCTCTCATAGATGAACTGAGGCCCAGGCCAATTTCAATTTTAGAGATCCCCAAACCAAGATAAAACAGAGTCCCCTTAGAGCCCCCCAAATCAAGATCGCTTTGAAGCAAACAGGCAAGAGGCTCATGCCAAATGGTACTCGTTGCCCCCCCCCCAACCCCCCCCCCTCTGACAGGGTCTGCCTTTGGCAACCTTCTGCTGTGGTTACCGTTGGCAATGTCCCATTGTGATGTCATTGTAGCAGTGGGCAGCTTGAGAGCCCATTGTGATTGGTGCACTGTGACATCATCATTTGAAGCTGCTGGAAAAAGGCTCTCTGTGAGATGCGGTTTTTGGCTTTTATTTAAACATTAATTGCGAATAAGTTTTGAAATAGAGCATGAAATCTGAAGTGAACCTGATGAGGTCGTGGAGGGGAAAAATGTGGGAAAGAATGTGTACAAATGTAAGTGTTAGTACGTAGCGTTTTGAGGAAGACGCAATGAATACAGACAGACTGACAAACAAACACACACACAAGATCAGAATTTTATAGGTAAGAGATTATTTGCAAGATTGGGGGGGGGAAAGCAGCAGACAGAGGCAGCTGATGATCTTTCAGAGAGCAAGCACAGTCATAACAGGCCAAATGGAATTTACAGATGTTGCAAGGAGCTCAGATTTCAATATTTGATATGGGTTTCATAGGAAGGGGAAGGAGTGGCAGGATTCCATGGTATAAGTACCTCCCAATAAGAAGCAATGTTACAAATTTTTGAGATTTAAAAAATCAAGTTTGCAATTTATCTCATCATATAAAGCATAAAAAGAAGTTTAATTTGACACCTAATTCACTTTCATATCTTCAGTATTAAAAAAGTTATGACCATTTTCATACTCGGAAATTAGCATCTTGTTCCCTATTGCTTTTCCATTGACTTAACACAAATGCTGTGATCGAGGACAGTCAAAAGCCCATTACTTTCTTAAAAATGAAGAGAATTTAATTATATTTTCAGTTATTATAGATTGAAGCATTCTGAAACAAATATAAAACATCTTACTTGGGCGACCTAAAATTAAAGCATATAATTAGTTAATTACCTAATTGTATCTAATTACAAAATTGACCGTTGTGATGGAAATAGTAATAAACAACCAGACTGCCTTGAAAATTCAAAAATGTGATATTGTCAAGATCAGAACTTTAATATTATTGTATAATATGCTGTAAGTCTGTAACAGATAGGTAAATAAATTACAATTTCTAGCAATAGACCAAGTCTTTATGGAAAAGATCAGTTGCTAGCTGGTACATTGGCATTTCATAATCAGTAGCATACAATACAATACAATACAATACAATTTATTTTGGTTTGGTATAAAATTTGGTTTCTGCAGTCGTACAAACAAGAAAAAGAACCACGACACAACACAATTTACACAAACATCCATCACAGCGAATCTCTCCTCCTCACTGTAATGGAAAGCAAAGTCTTATCTCTCCCCCGCTCTCCCCATTCTCCTCCCGATATCAAAGTCAAAGCCACTGGCGGGCGATGGTAAATAAGCCACGCGGCCATTAAGGCCGCGCGGGGCGATGTAAGGCCCCGCTCCAGGTCATTTTCAACACCGCAACTACGGCGGGAGAGGTTGCCGTTGCGGGAGCTCCGAAACGAGCAGGTCCCACCAGGGACCCAAGAGCTCCCGGTGTTACCGTCCACCGGGCCAGCAGCTGGAGCCTCCGAATCTCCGGGGTCCGGCCGCAGCCGCGCGCCACCACAGCTCCTCCCATTCCGAAGCCAGCCAGCCCCATGATGGTGAGTAGTCCGCAGGCTCCACGATTGGAGCCCCAGGTTGTTCCGGTTGGAGGCCGCTCCACGGTGCTCGGCCCAAAAGACAATGGAGAATCGACAGAGAAAAGATCGGGTCCCCCGTACAGGGAAAATATTTTTTAAGTTTCCCCCACATGTGGCTCAAACTGTTGTGAATATTTAGTTTAAAAATAATGATCATGGAGAGAGAATAACAAAAAATATAGACAATTTGGATGGCTTATGACATGATTGTCAAAAAAAAGGGCATTTTAATCATCTTGATTCTGGAACGCGATCGATTGGAGCATTGCATTTGTGGTGAATTTGTACCCCATATCGGCAGGAAAAATACTACCGGTTCGTATGGGGCCCAAATCACATTTTCACAACGTAAAATTAGATTAAAGCCATCCCAAGAAGCAAGATTATATGTAAAATAGACGACTTACACTTTGTTTCATCCCGTTCTTGCGATCCGTCACGTTGTAGGTGTTGAGAGTGTTCAAAGTCGCCTTTTATTTTAATATAAGTATTAAATTGTACAGCGATTTTTTTAAAAATATAGCACGAACGGGAGTCAGATCGATTTTTCTTCAACAGCTAGCAGCCCGAGGAAATCCCTCTCCAACAGGCAGTACAATACAATACGCCCCCCCCCCCCCGCCCCAAGGGCACCAAAGTCGCGCACACGGCCAGTGGCAGAACTGCAGCGCCGCTGAAGGTAAGTTTAGTAACATCGCTATACAGTGTATTCAGGAAGTATTCAGATCCCTTCACTTTTCCCACATTTTGTTACGTTACAGCCTTATATTAAACATTTAGACATTTTTGCAAAGTAATTAAAAATAAATAACTGAAATATCACATTAACATAAGTATTCAGACCCTTTGATATGACACTCAAAATGGAGTTTAGGTTCATCCTGTTTCCATTGATTATCCTTGAGATGTTTCTACAACTTGATTGGAGTCCACCAGTGGTAAATTTAATTGATTGGACATGATTTGGAAAGGCACACGCCTGTCTATGGAAGAGCACACATTTGACAGTGCATGTGAGAACAAAACCCAAGCCACGAAGAAATTGTCCATAGACCTCTGAGACAGGATTGTGCCGGGACACAGATCTGGGGAAGGGTATAAAACAATTCCCGCAGCATTGCAATTCTCGAAGAGTACAGTGGCCTCCACATTCTTAAATGGAGGAACTATGGAACCACCAGGACTCTTCATAGAGCTGGCCGCCCGGCCAAACTGAGCAATCGGGGGAGAAGGACAGAGTTCCTCTGTGGAGATGGGAGAATTTTCCAGAAGGACAACTATACCTGCATCACTCCACCAATCAGGCCTTTATGGTAGAGTGGCCAGACGGAAGCCACTCTTCAGTAAAAGGCACATGACAGCCCGCTTGGAGTTTGCCAAAAGGCACCAAAAGGACTCTCAGACCATGAGAAACAAGATTCTCTGGTTTGATGAAACCAAGATTGAACTCTTTGGCCTGAATACCAAGCGTCACGTCTGGAGGAAACCAGGCACCATTCATCACCTGGCCAATACCATACCTGCAGTGAAGCATGGTGGTGGCAGCATCATGCTGTGGGGATGTTTTTCAGCAGCAGGAACTGGGAGGCTAGGCAGCATCGAGGGAAAGATGAACGGAGCAAAGTACAGAGAGATTGTTGATGAAAACCTGCTCCAGAGTGTTCTGGACCTCAGACTGGGGTGGAGGCTCACCTTGTAACAGGACAACGTCCCGAAGCACACAGCCAAGACAATAAAGGAGTGGCTTTGTGACCAGTCTGTGAATGTCCTTGAGTGGCCCAGCCAGAGGCCAGACTTGAACCCGATTGAACATCTCTGGAGGGACCTGAAAATAGCTGTGCATCGACGCTCCCCATCCAACCTGACAAGAGCTTGAGAGGATCTGCAGAGAAGAATGGGAGAAATTACACAAATACAAGTGTGCCAAGCTTGTAGCGTAATACCCAAGAAGACTTGAAGCTGTAATCGCTGCCAAACGTGCCTCAACAAAGTACTGAGTAAACGGTCTGAATACTTATGTAAATGCGATATTTCAGTTATTTCTTTTTAATTACTTTGTAAACATTTCCAGACACCTGTTTCCGCTTTTTTATTGTGGGGTATTATGTGTAGATTGATGATTTAAAAAAAATTAATTTAATTCATTTTAGAATAAGGCTGTAATGTAACAAAATGTGGAAAAGGTGAAGGGGTCTGAATACTTTCTGAATGCACTGTGCATATGATCTGAGTGAGGAGTGCACATTAATTCAAATGAACTCCATTAAAAACAGATTCAGCAGCTCCAACAGGAACGCTGGTCTCAAAATTTAACAATGTAAACCACTGCATCCCATTCTTATGTGGTAAGTTAAAGATTTTTACATATTTCAAGTGCAATTTATTGTGTATTTTTTTAAAAATCTCATATCACTGCTTTGATTAGTTATATCAATTTCCTTCTTTGCCAATCCTCTGATTCTCTCCCAATGTTTAAATCTCATTGGTTAAGCAGTTAGCATTGGGCACTTGGGTTCAAGATATATTGTTGCCCGCATGCCATCAGTTCACAATGAGCAATTTTTCTCAAGAAAAATAGCGTAGGAGCATGTTTAACAAACAAGAAAGCTAACAGAAAGCATATTCTGGGTCAAAGAGATAGATACATTCACATCCTACCACTCTGAAAATAAGGTATAGACTATGCTGAAGATGTAGCTTTATAAAATGATTTCTGCAAATGCTTTCTTTTGCAAGTTTTCTGTCAAAATCGGTGATGATGCGGGAAACAATATCATCTGTACCTTTAATGAAAATCTGGATTGATGCCCTGCAGGAAGTTCATGTCTCCTACCTGCCTGAAACGATTTACAGGCAGCATGAACAGGTGGACTGCTGAGCGGATGGTGGGGGTGGCACGGTAATCTCTCACACACTCGCGTAAGAATCATGGCAGAAAATAAGGGAATCTGATTAGCTGTAAATTGTATCTGACAGGGGAATCAAAATGCTGTCAAACGCAATGACACGGCTGAGGCATCCGTTCGCAAAGAGCTTACCCCACTGGCAAGATGACAAGCAGATGTATAATGGTGTCCGCATGGTAAATTAATTCATTTACTTATGATAAAAAAAATCAAAGCCTTCCGCACCACGATTCCCATTTAAAACCTTGTCAATCTCCCACCAAATCAAGTCAGAATGCAACATGGCTGCCGCTGGGGATAGGAGACGCTTTAAATCACCTGTATTTTTTTAATTTACTGTACACCATTTAGCTTAGACTCCAGGTGCTACTGCACTAACTGAATCATTAATTGTGGCTAATTGGTGTCATGAATATCTAGTCCAGAAAAAAAACGACTGTTATTTGGTCTGACTTGTCTCAGTTTAATTACTGAGAAATGCTGATCTGTTTCTTGAGGTATTCAGGTAACTGTTCTGCTTTTCCCTTTTAGATTGACTTTAATTTTTCTATTTATTTTTAAAGCTCCTTACAACCAGCTCTGGAGAATCTCCACAATGAAGAGAGGCCATTGTTGACCTAGCCACTGAGAGTAGCCTCTTCTGTTTAATATTGATTCATACCGACCAATGCTATTTTCCAATGCCCAACTCCCCATTGCATGTCAGTACCCAATTATCCCTGTATCATCAAGAAGAGGGCAACAGAAGACAAAATATTTTGCATTGAAACCGTAGCCTGTCTATGCTATTGTGTCATCATGGCCCTCCAACTCACACATGCAAACTCCCTATAAAACACCCTGATGTCCACAGATACACTCTCACTCTCACAATCTGTGCAATTTGTTCCAATTTATTTCCACTGAGACTTTAATAAAATATGGCCTTATTAAAAATACACTCCAATTATTACATTTTAAAAATTCCACTTGTGTTTGTACAATCCCAAATTGACCCTTCTCCGACAACATACATCATCCCTACCATGATTGGTCTCCCCGAACTATAGAGCCAGAGAGCACAAACATAGCCCCTCCAGCCCAACTTGTTCATGCTAACCAAGATGCCTAATATAAGTTAGTCCCATTTGCCCGCATTTGGGCCATATCCTTCTAACTCTTTCCGATTCATGCATCTGTCCAAATATCTTTAAAATGTTGTTATCATGCCTCCCTCAACTACTTCCTTTTACAGCTCATCCCATAGACCCACCAACATCTGTGTGAAAACGTTATTGCTCAAGTTCTTTTCCCTCTCACCTGAAAGCTTTACCTGCACCGATAAGTATAAAGAACATTTATCCCAGATTTTTAATTATTGGTAGTTACATGCTGCTAGGAGCTTGCAAGTGCATAATTCTACAGATTATCAACCATTCAGCAAAATTCAAAGATCAGTTCATCACCACCCCAGTTACTTCAACCTCTGATACATACATTATGGCTACAGAATTAGATAATGTACCACCAACGGCCAAAATCTTACAATTGTACATATCAATGTACTATGACTACTTGATATAAACCATGTTGCCCAAACAGTGTGCATGTAAAAAGCTATTTAGTTTGTTGTGGCTGAACTGCATACAGGAATAAAATTAAATTTCTAATGGTTAATATACCCTGATATCCTTGTTGTGAGACATCGGTGCAATTTGCATTCATATCATCTCCATACTAATAGGATCGATTATGACTGATGTATTGCCCTGTCACCAAATTTAAACTAATCAAGTTAAATGGAAGCACACAGATGGAGTAAGCCCATTAAAGTGTATTGTTCTAATATAAACAGGCGTGCAAAAGCACATCACTGGGATTGAAATAACTAAAAGCCTGTCACAGTCAGGTGCCAAGGCCAGCGAAAAAAACCTGACAGCCTGCAGGACACGACTAACAATCAAGAAAATACAATTTCTTCTGATCACTGTTTCACTGAACGTCAAATGCAATTTATCCTTTAAGCCCATGAACAGATCTCTTGGTTAGGTTGAAGTGGAATCCTGTTATAAGCAATAGATCGGAATGGACAAAAGAAGCTTCTGATGACAGAGCAACTGTACCGTAGGGTACATGCACATAAAGCATGTGGAGCTTTGCAGTGTTGTTCACATGTTGCCTCTGTGCTGGAAACCTTGTGGCATTAGGACTATGTGGTTCCTGAATCCTGGTGTATTTATTTAACCACATTTTATTCCACAGATCCATTGTTATTGTGCATTGTTGAATGTACACAGATTTTTTTAATTACAAAGTATAAAATGAAACAACTTAAAATTCAACTGCTCATGTCCAGCAGCTAAAGGGGTTAACAAGGCCACATCGATGGATCGATAACAAACCAGTTGGTCCAGATTTTTCCATGACTAAGTTACCTTTATTAAAATTATGATTTTAGATTGGCAGGATGTTCTAGCAGTTAATGCTTTGCCTCAAAGCTATAGGAATCCAGGTTCAGTTCCACATTTAGAATTTGAGTATTTGCGCTAGGTTGTCTCCCACATCCCCAAAAATATGGTAGACTAATTAGTTTCGGTAAAATACCCCTTAGCGTAGATAGGAAACAAAAATAATCAAAAGGGAGTTGATGGGATTCAAGGAACAACAAGTTATAGAAGTACAAGGTAAGGAAGGGGTTACGTGAATAACGGGTTGACATCCTTAAGATTTATCATCCTTCTTTCAACGTAGCTATTTAGAATCTTGTTGCAAATTAGGGGCAAGACAATCATGCAGCTCGCTGAGTTGCGGCTCACAGCTCCATAAAGACACAAAATGCTGGAGTAACTCAGCAAGGCCTGGCAGCATTTCTGGAGACCAGGGTTGTTCTGACATCGGGTGCTGTCTGTGTGGAATTTAATTGTTCTCCCTGCGACAGTGTAGATTTTCCTCAGGTGACTCCTGTTTTCTCCCTGGAGTGTATGTGAACAGTAGAATCTTGTGGCAGTTGATGGGAATGTGAGGAGAAGAAATAGAATGTGCGAATGGGTACATTTTTGATGGGGTCTCAATGGGTTGAAGGGCAAAACTCATGCTGTATCACTTTGTGATTCTAGTCACAGTAAGCACTAGTTTCTTTCTTCACAGTGACTAGAGCTGATTAAAATTCAGAAGGATCAAACTGTGGGTGTGGGTTTTCAAAATGGGGCAAAAGATTTTGTGAAGATACTGTAGGCCATGATACATTATCATTGGCAGGCCTCTGTGAGTTACAAAATATGATAAATTGCAGCAATGAGATTTCTTTACATATTTCTTGGTATCAAGCAAAGTACTTGAGCAAAACACACAGTGCTGGAAGAACTCAACGGATCTCACAGCATCTGGGGAGAGAATGGACAGGTAATATTTTCGGTTGGTACCCTTCAGATGCTTTCAAAATCAAGAAAATAACAAAAAATAACTGTTCCTTAATTATCACATTAGGTAATGTGATCTGACTTTATCAGAGATGAATTCTTTGTTGACATGAGAATTAAGGGACAGAAGTTTAGGGGTAACATGAGGGGGATCTTCTTTACTTAGAGAGTGGTGGCTGTGTGGAATGATCTTCCTGCAGAAGTGGTGGAGGCAGGATCGATTTTAACATTTAAAAGCAAAGTGGATAGGTATATGGACGGGAAGGGAATGGAGGGGTATTGTCTGAATGCAGGTAGATGGGAGTAGGGGAAAATAAATGGTTGGCACGGGCTGGAAGGGCCGAGAAGGCCTGTTTCCGTGCTGTAATTGTTATATGGTTATATGGTTCTACCCATACCCTCTCCTCCACCTTCTCTGCTATCCAATAACTTTATTTTTCTTTCTTGGTCCTGAAACATTAATTCCTCTCTTTCCATAGATGTGGCCTGATTGCTTTTTCTGTTTTTTATCTCTATTCCAAGGGACTGCCTTGATTGAATTTGCACCTAGCAAGGTCCCATAAGTAACAATGAGGTAATAACCTGTTTTTATGATCTTGGCTGAGGGTAAGTACAACCTCAAAAACGAACTACCAACCTACCCCACTGTACACTACTTGCCCCATCTGTGGAAGAGTCTGCAGATCCCACATTGGCGTAATTAGTCACCTCAAAACCTTCCAAGCTGGAGTGGAATTAAGCCAGAGATAGACACAAAATGCTGGAGTTACTCAGCGGGACAGGCAGCATCTCTGGAGAGAAGGAATGGGTGCTGTTTTGGGTCGTGACCCTTCTTCAGACTGAGAGTCAGGGGAAAGGGAAAGGAGAGATATACAGTAGACAGTGATTTATAGAGATTCAGAACGAATGAATGAAAGATATGCCAAAAAGTAACAATGATAAAGGAAACAGGCCATTGTTAGCTGTTTGCTAGGTGAGAATGAGGTGCTGGTGCAACGTAGGTGGGGGAGGGATGGGCGAGAGGGAATGCAACGGTTATTCGAAGTTAGAGCAAGCAATATTCATACCGTGTAGGAAAGAACTGCAGATGCTAGTTTAAATCGAAGGTGGACACAAAATGCTGGTGTAAAGGGCCTGTCCCACAGGCGTTTTTTTTCGGCGACAGCCGGAAAATAGGCTGTCGCCACATGGTCACAGGGTAACGCCTGTATTGTCGTGAGTTGTCTCCTCAAGTGTCGTACATTTTCTCTTGTCGTCGTTAGATTTTGAAATGTTCAAAACCTTTCGGTGACGGTGGGCTTGATGTTGCCTGTCTTCTCCTGTCGTAGGTTGTCGTAGGTTGTCGCCAGGATGACGGCAGGTGATGTTGGTTGTCGCCGGGTGCTGACTTCGGTGAACTCCATTGGCGACTACCTACGTCAATCGGCGATAGGTAAAGAAGACTGAATTGTCTTCATTCGTCGCCCACAAGGTCGTTGCTTGTCGTAGCTTGTGATGGGCGGACGTAGGTTGACTTCGGTTGTCACAGGTTGTCACCTGTGTAGTGGTAGGTTGTTGCAGGTGGACGTCCTAAGTGGCGACGATTGGGTCGACGGTTGTCGGTAGCTTGCCGTAGCTCGACATCGACTAGGTGGTAGGTTGTTGTAGACATTGTCGTAGGTGGAGGGTCCAGTCACCACGTTTTTGGCAACCTGCTACGACTGTGACAGTCGCCAAAAAAAATCGCCTAAGTGGGACAGGCCCTTAACTCAGCGAGACAGGCAGCATCACTAGGGAGAAAGAATGGGTGACATTTCGGGTCGAAGAAGGGTCTCAACCCGAAAAGCGTCCCCCATTTCTTCTCTCCAGAGATGCTGCATGTCCCGCTGACTTACTCCAGCATTTTGTGTCTACCTTCAATATTCATACCACTGGGTTGTCAGCTGCCCAAGCGAAATATGAGAAGCGGTTCCTCCAATTTGCGATTAGCCTGGCAATGGAGGAAGCGTAGGACAGACAGGTCAGTGTGGGAATGGAAAGGGGAATTAAAGTGTTTGGCAACCAGGAAATCAGGTAGGTCCAGGCGGACTGAGCAAAAGTGTTCAGGGAAACAATTGCCCTGTCCATGTTTGGGCTCGCCGATGTATAAGAGTCCACATCTTGAACAATTGATACAGTAAATGAGGTTGGAGGTGGTGCAAGTGAATCTCTGCTAACCTGAAAGGGCTGTCGGGGTCCCTAGGCAGAGTTGAGGGAGGAGATATACGGACAGGTGTTGCATCTCCTGCAGTTGCAGGGGAAGGTACCTGGGGAGGGTGGTTTGGGTGGGAATTAAGCCATACTGAGCCAAGGGACTGAGATAACTTTGAAAAAAGAACATAGTTGGACCAATGTTGCACAAAAGGACACAAAGTGCTGGGGTAACAGCGAGTCTGGCAGCTTCCCTGGAGAACATGGACAGGTGACACTTCAGGTCGAGATCCTTCTTCAGACAATTGTTGCAGTTTTACAAAGGAAATGAAGTGGCTTCAGCAAAGGCTACGAGCTGAATAGCTTCCTTCTTGTTTTCTTGCGATTTTAATGATTGTACAACAATGAGATATTGGGACCCAGGGATTCATTGCACAATAATCTGCACCTTCATGCTGCATACTTCACACTCTCTGCAAGCAAACTGGCAAGTTCCACATTTACAACTTTCTTGACTTGGTGCTTAGCAAACAATGAGTGTTCCACCGTCAGGATTGTCATGACATGACATAGAATTCAAGGATAATCTTCTGGCATATCAAATAGAAGGAGAAGGTCCAGATTTTTATTGAAAAACTAGACCTAGCGGGACCCGTTGGGTCCCATCCCCACAACGGGCGGCTAGAGAAGGTGAGGGGGGTAGAGTTTGAGGGGTGGGGGAGCGGCGTCACAGGGAGGGCTGGTTCCCGAAAGCAATACTCCACCCCTCACTAGAGAGGGAGGGCAAACAGGGACGGGGGGGCAGAGAGGTGGGGGGACAGGAATGGGGGGGCGGTCAGAGAGGGAGGGGGAGGCAGAGAGGATGGGGGGGCAGAGAGGGAGGGGGGCAGAGAGGGAGGCCCCCACCAGGCGCCGGACCTGCAGCCTTCGTGGACTCAAGGGAGACCGAGCACAGGCGTCGACCCAAGGATCCCGAGCGAGGTGGCAGGCGGGCGTCGACCCGAGGATCGCAAGATTGGGGGAGATGACGTCACTTGAAGTGCGTGGATGATTCCGAGCAGACCCATTGTGACGTCATCAGTGAAAGCCGATCGATTTAAATTCAAAATCTTTTCACGATTTTCAACTTTAATCTGTAAGAAGTCGATCAATAAAGGATGGAATGTTCAGATAAGGTTATCCCGGCCTTGACGGGAAAAATGTCAACCGGAATATGTATGAAAGTTATCGTTACCGCGTATCGTTACATGTACACACACACAAGATCAGACTTTTAATAGGTTTATGATGGTATGCTTACCAATTTTCCTTCATTATTTTTGTTTGTTGAAAATATTGAGGAAACAATATTTATGTGAGTAAGAGAGATTCTAGTGGATTTTGTGTGAAAAAACTCCACAAAGACAAGTGGAATTCTGAACCTAGGTATTTTGTTAACATTTACCTCCACTAAAATGGCACCATGGGATATAAACAGAATTGCAAAATACATGCAGGATCAAAAATAATGCATCCTTTTTTCAGTGCCAACCACCATGACCGTAATGTGGATCTGCAACAAGTACTGTTATACAGCATTAGTGCAAGGCATGCATTAGAAATAGCCGTAACAATGAGTACCAAGCATCAGGCTACATGCTAAAATCTCTAAGATCTCTACGAGGTGACTGAATGGAACCTTCTAACCCCTCTGGGAGGAGTATCTTTCAACCAACAGCCATTTAATCCATTGTTTTTTACCCACCACAAATCAATTAAACAGAAGACAAAGCACAGCTAAGGGTGCTTTTGTTGTGCCAGATCCAAGATAAATGCTCAGTTTTGTGTCCATTAGATTGCTGCTGATGTTTTTTATAATTTATGTATTTCCATTACATGGTAGCTAAGATAAACAGGCCATTCATTGTGTGGGTAAGGCTCAGCCAAGAATCTACAGACACAAGCATACGGTTGGAAAATTGCACAGCAGTACCTCAGGAGGTTAATGGATCTCAACCCACAAAGAATTAATATTATGATTACATTTAAAAGGACATGCGCAGCAGGATAGCACAGTGGCAGTGGAGTGCAAAGAGAGATACATGTTGCAGGATAAATTTGAAGATTTCTCATCATTAAGTAAATATCCTACTGTAGCCAAGTGGAGAAGTACTATTATCACGAGTAATGTTATTGCATCAACCGCAGCAGATGAAGAAAGGACCAATAACATTGGGATGATTTAATAAGAACTAAGATTTGGAGCAATAAGGAAGTTTTATTGAGCAGGAAGCCATCAAACAAAAATAATTGAGGCACCAGGCAAGCAATCTTCATTGTGGCACCAAAAAAATGTTTTTTTTAGTTCAAAGGAGTTGAAGTTATTTTCCACTCTCTACAGGGAGTGGAAAATAAAGGCAATGGTAGCATATTGCGAAAGGAGGAAACACCACTATCCAAGTGCAAAATTCCATACTAAGAATTAAAATTGTTCAAAAAATGATCACACCTTGGACAATAGTAGGGGTAATGCACTCATTTAGAGAGAAGACTTCGGTTTGCTTTTGGAGCAATTTTCAATGCATAAACTATGCTGACACACAGTTAATACTGAGGGAGTTCTACATTGTGGCAGATACAATTTTTTAGATGAGGAACTAAGTCAAAGGGCCTAAGATAGACACAAAATTCAGAAGTAACTCAGCAGGTCAGTCAGCATCTCCGGAGAAAAGGAATAGGTGACGTTTCAGGTCGAGATCATTCTTCAGACTGAAAGTCAAGGGAGAGGGAAACTAGAGGTCTGAAAAGGTACAAAGAACAAATGAATGAAAGGTATGCAAAAGGACAAATCAAAGCCAGGAATGTTGGGAGTCTGGGTTAAAACATGGTTGTGGAGCCAGAGACCAAGAGGAATCAGAAAGGGTGTGCAGCGAGAGAGGGTGTTGCAGTACTCTTGTAGGTGAGAGGAGAACTTCAAAGTAGGCATACCTTGAGGAGATTTCACAGTGGAGCAGGCAAAATGTGTAGGAAGGAACTGCAGATAGACCATAGTGTTTTGAGATCTAACTGTGTCAGTGTCATCCCTTGATTTTTCACCCAAAAAATATCACTCAACTAACTAATCATCTGTGAAATCTGACTGTGTATAAATTTGCCGAGTTCCTGCAAAAGGACAGTGAATGCACTTCGAACTACTGACCGTAAAACAATATTTTCATGCAAGATGCAACTATCAAATGAATTATTTTCTGTTCTATGTTAACAGTACATTCAAGTTAGAATCAATCTGATGGTTTAGTTCAGTTTGTTAATGTCACGTGTACAGAGGTACAGTCAAAAGGTTTTTGCTGCATACTCCAGTTAAAGAAAATACTATACATGATTACAATCAAGCCATCCAGTGTACGGATAAAGAATAAAGGATACAACATTTAGTGCAAGATGAAGCCTGATAAACTCTGAATAAAGGACTCCAATTAGGTAGAAGGGAAATCAGGACCGCACTCTAACTGGTGAGAGGATGGCTTAGTTGCCTAATAACAGCTGGGAAGAATTTGTCCCTGAATCTGGAGATATGCGTTTTCAAACTTCTGTACCTCTTGATTGATGGGAGTGGGGAGAAGAGAGCCTGACCAGGGTGAAACTGGTCCTTGATTATGCTGGTGGCCTTGCTGAAGCAACATGAAGTATAGATGGAGTCAGTGGAAGGGAGATTGGTTTGTGTGATGGTCTGAGCTACATCCACAACTCTCTGCAATTTCTTGTGTTCTTGTATGGAGTTCTTCCCAAACCATGCCATGATGCATCCTGATAAAATATTTTCTATGGCATATCTGTTGGATTCGGTGAGGGAACATGCCAAACTTCTTAAGCCATCTAAGGAAGTAGAGGCATTGGTGTGCTTTCTTGGCCATAGCTTCAATGTGGCTATTCCAGGAGAAATTGCTTGTAATGTTTATTCCTAGGAACTTTTTTTGGCCATCTCTACTTCGGCACCATCAATATATACCCAGCTTCACTTCCTGAAGTCAATCACAATCTCTATTGTCTTGTTGGCATTGAGGGAGAGGTTGTTGTCTTACCACCAAGTTAAAAGGTTCTCAATCTCCTTCCGGTACTCTGTCTGATCATTATTTGATATCCGGCACACTAGAGTTGTGTCACCTGAGAACTTGTAAATTCAGTTGGATTGGTATTTGGCTGCACCATCATGAATGCATAAGGAGCATAGTTGAGTGCTGAGAACACATCCTTGCAGGGCACCAGTGTCGAGGAATATTGTAGAAGATGATTTGACACCTATCCTCATGATTGTGCCCAGTTGGTACATCCATAAAATGGACAGAAACAAGAAGAACAAGAAAAAAACCATCTAGTCTTTGCTCATGATATGATCTTTCTTATACTGGGATGGTCCTGTGACTAGGTAAACACCTTGTTGGGTACTTGCTTTTATGTCACAAGCATGGTCCTAAGGCTTTGTCTGCCTGTTATTTCAATTGTCCTACCCTCTCACCCTCTTATACCTTGGTCATTGGTCTCATATGTTGCTCCAGTAAAGCTCGACATATATCCGCGGAATAATGTCTCATTTTTCATTTCAGCATTTTATAGCTCTCCTGGCATAACACATACTTCAATCGTTTCACATAGTAATTGCTCGTCCCAAATACCCCAACTTCAGACTCATTAATACTCATTCTGCCCATTTATCACCTTTATACTTTGCACAAGTATTCTTTTTGTCATTTAATCTTTCCTGCCTTCACCCTATCTAAGGAAGGTACAGCACAGATGTCAAGACCAAACCTCATCTGCCTGTACATAATCCATATTCCTCCTTTCCCTGCATATTCATGTGCCTATCCAAAAGTCTTAAATGCCACTCTCGTATCGGCTTCCACTACAACTCCCATCAGCACGTTCAAAGCACTCACCATCTTCTGTTAAAAAAAAGCTAGCCCCACACATCTGCTTTAAACTTTGCGCCTCTCACCTTAAAGTTATGCCCCCTAAGTATTTGATATTTCCATCCTGTAAATAAGTTCTGACTGTTCACTTCTCATAATTTTATATACTTCTATCAGGTCACCCCACAATTTCCCACATTTGGGAGGAAATAATCTGAGTCTGTTCAACCACTCCCTGTAGCAAATGCCCCCTAATCCTGGCATCATCTGGTAAACCACATCTGTGTCCTTTCTGAAACCTCCACATCCTTCCTGTAATGGGGCGAACCGGAACTGACCACAAAAGCTTCTCCTTTTGTTACTTCCCCCTCGCCCCTTCACTCTGCAGGATAACTTTTGATTTTTAGCTCTGAATTTTTCCCATTCTGATCAAAGACTATCAAACAGGGAAGCCAAATTGTTTATTACTCTGCATTCACTGTTTGCCCTAAGTATCTGCATCATTTTCTATTGTTACTTTGCTTCTCTAATTCCTTTACAATTGCTCCCCTTCCATGCCCCCCCAAACACACATTTATAAAGAGACCCAAAAGGTATATATTCTTTCCAAAAGCAGACCAGTGCAGGGAGTCCCCAGATTCCATTCAGAGAAGTTTTGCTGAGCCAATATTTCCCCCAAGGCAGAAATGTCAATTTCTATGACCACCCATATTATATCACATTGCACACACTTCCTTTAATTCTTTCTTTCATTGAATATTCACACTAATACTATCATAATCAATCTAATGGAATACATCCAGTTGCTAATGAATAACACAAAATATATCATTATTAATATTACTTTGAAAATTTATATTTTAAAGTTACAAGAGAATTTGTGTGGTCAGATTTCCGCTAGTCAGGTCTCAATAACCTGGGAAGCTCCTTCATGTGCTTCCGTTTCTCTCCAACAAGAGGACCAGATGGAAGACACTTCAATTAAATTTTCCTGATCAATATTAAATTTTACTTCCTAAATACCAACATCAGTTAGGTTGTCTGGTAGTGGTAGTTGGAGGCAAAATTAAATCGTATTGTACGTTGAGTATCAGAAACCATATAACATGACATGTGTGAGTGGTTCACAAATTGCTCAGTGTCTTCAAGACTCTCCAGCGGTCCGTGAAAAAACAACATGAGTAACATCAGGAAGGCAGTGATAAATGTAACCAATGTAACAACGAAAATGTAATTAAAATATAAAACCATCCCAGAATGAGATTGGAATATGGTAGGAAATCATCGGGGGAAAGCTGCAGTTTACCAATATGAGACACAGTTGGGTTCCTACATCAGCAGACTTGTGTCACCACACTATCATGCAATTTTTTTTAACTTCAGGGGCTCTCATTAAAATAATGAGCTTTTGAAATAATTCATTTTAAATGAGTCACTTTAATTTTGAAGATGTATGTTTTTAAAAATTAAAAGAAAATATAATTGTGTTTGATTTATGAATCCACTGATCCAATCTTTCTAGAGCACATGCAACAGCTTAACTTAGCGCAGAGTACTTAAGAGAAAAGAGAAATGTAACCAAAGGGGACAAGAGCTTCTCTTCATCTTTAAGCAGTCTGTAAGCTCACATTGACTACAGACAATCGCACTATAAAAAAACAAAAATGACAAGGAGAAAGACACTCAAAGTTAGGAACTTTATCTTGACAGCCTTTTCACAAAGACAGATAATCACTTGAAGAGAAATGCTTATCAAAGTGTAGACAGAGAGAGAGAGTGATGCACGAGGGCTAAGGATAACAAGGGAAGGGGCAATGGCTCCAGACAAAATAAAGATAATAAGAGAAAGTAATAGGTACCACACACAAATAAAAATTACACATGGCTGTATTGTACACTGTTTCAAAATACAAAAAAAAAGAGTTTAATTGATAAAATAAATGGATGTATAGAGATATCATGAAGGTGAAGGAAGAGAGAAATAAAATAATTGACAAAGTGAAAAATAAAATTACTGGGCTACAATCATTAAGTCTATACAAAGCAAACCAACTTTGTTCTGATAAATGAATAGCTAAGCCAAATTGATAACTGCTGTAACTTATGCATTTCAAGCAGATTTGTGTGTTCAACATGTTGTCCATCTCTGCAAGGCAATGATGCTCCTTGGTACATATATTTTAGAGTTATATTACATTAGCACCTGATACGCTGCAGGATTATGTTCAGTTAGGAAAGCTCTCCATTAATATCAATACTTTTAACCCCTTTTATTCAGTTCACATTTTGACACAGTTTTTCATGTGAACCACAAATTTCGGTGAAGCTTACTCTTCTAGGATTTGCACATCTTTATTTCTCTGATATCCACTTTGGAGACAGCACGTATTTGACCCGAACAAGGAACTGAGGCTCCAGAATAGGATTAAATTACCTTTTCTTCATAAAAAGAAAAGGCCACAAGTTCTTGTCCTCGTTTATCAATGTGAGATCAGCATGAGTTAGCCAATAGCCATCTGTTTCTTCTTAATGGGAGGTTACCGTTCATTCTCACATCCTTCACTGTTTTTCATGGCACTTACAATCTTCTCCACTTTTGTCGCCTCCCACACAAAGACTAGCTAAGCAGCATGATCCTGGCTAGCTCTCTTCAAACCCAAAGCCATATATCATGACCCAATGACCAAAGCGGCCCTCGATAATTTACTGCCGATACAAATAGTAAACTGTCTTTCTTTTAAAAAGGACACAAAATGCTGGAGAGCTCAGCAGCTCTGGAGAAATGGACAGGTGACGATTTGGGTCTCAACCTTTCATTTGTGAGGTGAGAAGACTACACTAATGTAGCTCATTCACAAAAAAATGTAAAAACCCTGCGCTTGGTATGATGCAAATGTCTATAAGGTTTCTTAGCAGAAGAGAATCCTTACAGACTTTGCAACATTAAAAGGATTTGTTTTCTGATTTTACTTTTTATGTTCTGGGTTATTGTAGTTCACTCTATAGCCATGCACTGCAGTGTTTCTGAAGCCATTGCCATTGTAACTCAAGAAACATCAAGTCACCTTCACAGCAAGATCCCATTGTAAATAAATAGGCAATCTACTTTTTACAGATGTGGATCAGCAATGAATTAGGATTCCAGGGACCCCAGCTTTTTCCAGAATCCGAACTGTACTGCAATGGTGACTATCATGCCTATCTATATTAATCAAGTTGCCTGCATTCAGAAATAACCATCAAGGTGCTTCTTAAATGTAGTTACATTTCCTCCCTACAACAGCACCTTTCGCAACTATTTCCAGATACCAACTATCGTGTGAGAAACGTGCTCTTTGGAACCACGTTAAACCTCCCTCTCATCTTAAACCTCTGCTTCCTAGATTTGTACACTCCTACCATGGGAAACAGATACGAGATAAAGGTCCTATGTAGGCTTCTCATAATACACTTCTATCATGTCACCTCTATCATGGAAAACATATCTATCCTATCCAATCCTTCTTGATAACTTAAGCTCCCCAATCCTGTCAACATCTTTGCAAATCTTTTCTTCACCCTCTCTAGCTGAAACATGTCCTCTCTATAGTGTGGTGACCACAACTGCACACAATATTCCAAGTGCAATCTTACCCATATTTTATACAGCTGTAACATGAGGTCCCAATTCTTATACTCAGTGCCTCAATCGATTTAGGCAGGCATGCTTACGCCTTCACTACCGTTAGACTTTAGAAAGATACAGCGCGGAAACAGGCCCTTTGGCCGACCGAGTCCACGCCAACTAGCAATCACCCCAGACACTAACACTATCCTACACACCAGGGAAAATTGCACAAGTTACCGAAGCTAATTAACCTACAAACCTCTATATCTTTGGAGTGTGGGAGAAATCCGGAGTACCCTGAGAAAGCCCACGCGGGAGAACGTACAAACTTCGTACAAACTGCACCCACTGTGAGGATCGAACCCGGGTCTCTGGCGCTGTAAGGCAGCAACTCTACCACTACGCAACTGTGCTTCCCTACCTGTCAACCTGTGATTCTATTTTCGGGATGTACTTGTACTCAAAGTCTCACTGTTCAACAACATGTTGCAGGGACCTGCTCTGATTTAATTGCTCAAAATGCAGCACCATGTATGTCCGAATTAAGTTAATGTACCATTCATTGGCCCACTTTCCCAGTTGGTCTAGATCCTGTTGCAGCCTTAGACAACCTTCTTTACTGTCCAACAAATCACCAATTTTGATGTGATCTGCACTCTCATCCAAATCATTAATGCATGTGCCAGAAGAGCCAGCATGAATTCCTGTTGCACAGCACTGGTCACAGGCATCCAATCCATAAACAACCCTCTACTACCATTCTCTTACTCCTTCCACCAATCCAATTCTGTACCCAATTTGCAAACTCACCCTGAAGCGCTAATCTTTCGGACCATCTTATCATATGGGAACTTATCAAATGTCAATTCTCATAGTCACCTTTTCAAGAAACCTATTGTAGTGAGATGATTTCCCACACACAAAGCCACGTTGACAACCCCTAATCAGTCCTTACCTTTCCAAATGCAAATAAATCTAGTCCCTCAAAATCATTAACGATAACTTTCCCACCACTGATGCAAGGATCACTGGCCTGCAGTTCTTAGACCAATCCTTGCCAGTATTCTTAAATAAAGATTTAACATTAACTATACTCTTGTCATCTGTTACCTAATCGGTAACTAATGAAAATACATAAATCTCTGCAATCTCCTCTCTTGCTTCCCATAATACACTCTTTAAAATAATGCCGTAGTTTTGCATCTGTTTCAGAGAATAGGCATGGACTTGTAAGTCTTATTTGGAAGAAGGCACCAACTGAATTCTGTTAGATTGCACTGGAAAAGGCTGCACAGCTGCAATTTGGTCAAAGTGTAATCAAAACAATGGACTTCGATTTGGGAGTAAATAGGTTTAAAGACACGTTTTACCTGCAGAACTTGATGTTCAAACAGTCCAGATTAATACAAGCAAAATTCTGGTTGAAAAGGTTCTACATGAAATAATTTCAAGAGTTAGCCTATTTCTACTGAATATGTGCTTGTAGTTGTCAAATCAGTACCAATAGCAGAGTTGTTCAAAAGGTCAAAAGCACAATCAATGGAAGGGAAGAGAGCATTGCAGAGACTCAGCATAACATAGCAAATGAGGCATAACGTGTGGAAGCAGTTATATTCTGTGGCCGTATGTGCAAATACCACATAGGAAAGATGGGATGGATATTGGTCACCCACTAATAAAAAAGTTGTCTCTCCTGCCCACTCGCCATCCATACTGAACACTGGGAAAGAAAATCACTGAAATTAAAAAGAAAAACCACAATTTCATGCCTTCAGAAAAAGGTTGCATGCACCTCTGTATAAAAGCAATGTGAATGCATGCTGTGTATGCGTGTACAGATCGCCATGACAACCAACTCTCACATTCGAGCCCTTTTGTTTCAAAGGAATTAAATGTCACCATTTTAAGCCCCTTCTAACACTATCATACTGTGCTGCATTACTTTCCAACTTTGATATTTAAATGTGTCATTGATCTCCTGCAGGCTGGTTAAGAGCACAATGGCTTTGGCACCTGTGCAATGTGTCCCTTCCTTCTGTGGCGTGTCACAGAGTTTGACTTCATGCAGTTTATGCCCTTTATATCAATGTTCATCTTTCCCAATTCCTCCAGTAACATAAAGCAGTGCAGACACGAGGCTATTAAATATTTTGTCATCAAGATCTTTATTGTACTCTTTTCTCCGTATTATTTTGTATTAATTTAGTCTGGACATTCAAAGGACAAAGGACATTTATTTGAGTTACCATGCAGCACACAAATAAGATAAACACAACACTCTAGAATTTAACATAAAACATAACCCCCCCCCCACAGCGGAATCAACGTTTCCCACTGTGAGGGAAGGCAACAAAGTTCAGTCATCTTCCTCATGTTCACCCGTGGTCGGGGCCTATTGTGGCCTCCGCAATGGCGGCCCGATGTTTCAGACCCTCTCACCGGGATGAGCGAAGCTTCGGCGTCGGAACAGATGAACACTCTCAGCGACTAGGAGTTTCCGAATCGGCCACTTCCTACTGGAGACCGTGGCTTCCAAAGTCCACAGGCCGAGCTGGGCGGAGCTCCAACACTGGCGATCCTTGGGGAAAGATCCCAGGCCTCCGCGATGTTAAAGTCAGCGCCGCGTGCAGCTGAAAGCTCCACAGACCACAGCTCCACAGTGTTAAGGTCGGCAGGCCCAACACTCCGGATCTCCAACACGGCGATTCCGGTAAGGCATCGCCCACTCCGCGATGGAATCCAGTGCTGCGCCGCTGCTGAAGCTCTGGCCGGTCTCTGGCAGGAAAGGCCGCGCCAATCCAGATGATAGGCCGCGAGGGGGGGCAAAGTTGTGGCTCGGAGAAAAGACACATCCTCGACCAGGTAGTGACTGAGAAGACGGTTTCCCCCTTCCCCCCCCCACATAAAAAAGACTAAAAGACCACCAAAAACAAACTTTTGGTCACTGACTAAAAATAACCAAAAACGATGAAAGGACAGACAGCTGCTGGTGAGGTTGCCACACTCGATGGCACCACCACTCGTTATTCACAAGTGAGAATATGGAGTTTGCAACACAGCCCCTCATAATTCTAAATCAGTGATTCAATTTTACAGTGAAACACAAGAGCAATGATGCACCTGCACATTGTCAGAAGTACAACATTTTGAATGAAAAGTTATCCTGAGACATCTGCAGGGCTGCCAACTCTCACGCATTGAGCGTGAGACTCACACATCTCACGAAATTCTCACGCTCTCACACTAATCACAGAATTTCTCACGCTCAAAAAAATATATTTAAAAAAAAGAAAGAAAGTCACAAAGAATTCAATCTGCCCAAGGCTTCCAGATCTCCTCCACACTCACCAATAAGAATAGTTTTCTGTCGGCGGGTTTCCCGTTAAGAACGAGCAATTTGATTGTCTTAAACCCATCGCACACTATTTAAAATGGCAATGTAACCGCAGTACTAATGATTCCATTTGACAATCATGGAACCAAAATCTGCATGTTCTGGAAATTCAAAATAAAGCAAAAATTGTTTTAGAGGTGACTAAAAATAAAAACCATGAGGGGAATATATAAGTATTTTTTCCCGGGATATGTGATTCAAGAACTAGAGGGCATTGGTTTAAAGCAGGGGTGTCAAACTACGGACCTGCGAAGGGGTTCAATCCGGCCCGCGGGACGATTTTGGGGGAAAAAAAGTAGTAAACTACACATTCCCATGCAGATGGTGTGATAGGTGGGACATGGCGGTGGTCCCAGCACCGGCCCCTGAGGCACCGCTCACACCTCTCACCCTCACCTCCAGAGGCTCTGTGTCTGTCGGCCGTTCTGTCCACACCCCATGCAGTTTTAACCCCGGCCCGGAGCCAGGAGCGGACCGGATGAGTGGGGCAACGGCGCCGCCTCTGGAGCCACGTGGATGAATCTCGGGCTAAGGTTCCGCTCTGATGCCCGACCCCCGGGCCACTGACCCTCACCTCCACCGGACCCCAACTGGACACAGAGCACCTTGGCTGCCCGCATTCCCGGGGGGGGGGGGGGTTGGGGGGGAGAGGGTAACGCTCCCCGGACATTGCCAACTCTCCAAATTTTCGCTCCGGGTGTAGTTGCCACTTCACTGACACACACTCTCACACACAACCTGACACACACTCTTGCACACACACTGGCACACACACTCTCTCACACACACCCTCATAAATACATTCTCACACACACTCTCTCACACCCACTCTCTCACACACTATCTCTCACACACTCTCTCTCACACCCTCTCATGCACCCTCACACGCACCCTTACACGAACCCTCACACACACATTGGCACACACAAGGTTTAAAGGAATATGGGCCAAATGTGGATAAATGGGACTAGTTTAGATGGGGCATCTTGATCTGCATGGACTAGTTGGGATGAAGGGTGTTTCCATGCTGGAAGACTATGACACATTGTAAAAAGGGTGCAATTGCTCTGGAGAGGATCCAGGGGTGATTTATGAAGATATTGGCAGGGCTGGATTTTTTTTTTTCACTTTGAAGAAAGATTTGATAACTGGGATTGTATTCTCTGCAGCAACGGAGGTGAAGAAAATACTTAGTTGAGGTGAATAATATGATGAGAATATGATGTTTTGCTTAACAAAGAGCGTAGGAAGGAACTGCAGGTGCTGGTTTAAGCTGAAGATAGACCCAAAGAGCTGAAATAACTCAGTGGGACAGGCAACATCTCATGAGAGGAAGAATGGGTGATGTTTCGGGTCGAGACCATCAGACTGAAAAAGTTGATGGTGTCGACCCGAGACCAACAACTCTCGGGTCGAGACCATATAGATGTAAAACACAATGACTGGAGATGTGTGTTATCCAACTAAGGGCAGAGATCATTTAATGGGGTGGCATGGTGGCACAGCGGTAGAGTTGCTGCCTTACAGCACCACAGACGCAGATTTGATCCTGACTACGGGAGCTGTCTGTACAGAATTTGTACATTCTCCTTATAACCACATGGATTTTCTCCGGAGATTACGGGTTCCCCCCCATTCGAAAGAAGTGCACGTTTGTAGGTTAATTGGTTTCTGTAAAATGTCCCTGGCATGGAGGATAGAACTGGTGTATGGTAGATTGCTGGTCAGTGCAGACTTGATGGGCCGAAGAGCCTATTTCCATATATATGTTTTACATATATATCTTAATTTCATTGAACCATGTACTTGGTTGAATATGTGGCATTATTTTTGTCTTATTTCTATAGTCAAAGGGTAAGGTTTATTAATTTATTTGTGCAGAACAGTGGAGGAAGTCCGACTCCTCTTGCCTTGTTTCTATGGGATTTGTTTCGCTATATATTTGCAAGCAGCATGAATTATCTGATTTCCATACATGAATAAACTAAGGTTATTCATGTGCTGCACCTGTTGATCAGAGCTTGGCTCTACTGTGGAATGTAATTCAGCCTAACCTTATTTATACCTAATCAATTTTAAAGCATAAATACTGCATTCCAGTTAAAAGACTCGCTACAGTATGCACCAGATTGCACAATTTAAAGCTGAAAAACGCAAAAACTCCCTACCATGGGAGGGGGGGACACATTCTCGGAATCCCGCATTCTCGGAACTAGAAGCGGCTTCATTCTGGTCGCCGCTAATTTTTCAACATGTTGATAAATTAGCGGCGACAGAATGAAGCCGCCATGGAGACTAGCGAGAATTCTCATGCCGTAGGTGCAGTGGTAGTGGGTCGCCAGCAGGTGGTAGGTTCTCATAGGTTGCAGCCGGTGCTGACCATTGAATTTCACTGGTTCATTGGGGAAAAAAACCATAAACAGTTGTTTTCCTTGAACTAAGGATTAACCGACCGGTAATGTTAATGTCTGCCGAGCTTCACAGCCGTGTATCTCTGGCTTCTTAAACGTTGTCTCCACTCCTTCTCCCTACCCCGTCTCCCCCTTCTATCCCCTTCTCCCCCCCATTTTAAAGGACTTAAGTGACCCTTCCCCTACACTGTGCTTTCACCATCTTAATTATATCGCCAACCTTCCTGTTCATCGTGGTGTGTGTCTGTATCACATTGGCTTTGCACCGTGTGAATTACACTCAGACAGCGCTCTCCCCGCTTGCCCTGTCCCCCCGTCTGCATGACTGGCTGGTGAAGGAAGTGATGTGCGTATGTGTGTATGTGGAACTGACAGAAGCTGTTCGAACTTGATAGTCGCCGGCAGTCGCCTGAAAAATCACATAAGAGTGACAAGATCATTAGAGTAGAACTTCATCTGTTCTAGAAAATACACTGACAGGGGAGATCTAGGATTCAGGAGCTAATAGCAAAGCATGCTGTAAAGAATTGGCATGTACACAGATGAATCTTTACTACTACTTTATTAATTAAACACACACATCACTGCCCTAGCTGTACGTGGTCTGTCACGGACACGAGAGAGAGAGCTATGGGTGGGAAGGTCACAGTTATACTCGATGATAGGGGGAGTGGTTAGCAAGGGCTACGTCACTACTGTTAAAGGTGTACACACATATCATCTACACATACAAGATAAAACACCAACATTGATATGGCAAGTTAATAAGTTTGCAGATGACACCAACCTTGGTCACATAGTTGACAGTAAAGAAGGCTATCTAAGATTACAGTAGATCAATTGGGAAAATGGGCAACGGGATGGCTGATGGAATCTCAGACAACTGTGATGCGGTGTCTTTTGAGAAGTTAAACTAGGTCTGGACTAACAAAGTGAATGGCAGGACCCTGAGGAGTGTTATTGAACAGCAAAAGCTTGGGGCACAAGTACGTATTTCCCTAAAAAAGGTCCTAAAGGTAGACAGAGTGTGAAGCTCGCGCTAGTATGCTTTCCTTCGTCGGCTAAAACTTTGAAGATAGGTGTTAGGAATCATAACAGATGTATAATTCTAGTTGCCACACAATAGAAAGGATGTGATTAAGCTGGAGAGACAGTAGAAAAGATTAACAGGAATGAAATCTGGACTGGATAGGCTGGGTCTTTTATCTCTGGAGCAAAGGAGCCTGAGCATTGACCTTTTAGAGGCTTATAAAATGATGACAAGAATAGATAAGGTAGACAATTTTCCCTGCGTAGGGGAGTCCAAAGGTAAATGGCATTGGTTTAGTGTGAGAGAGTGAAGATTTCAAGGGGATTTGAGGAGCAAGTTTTTCCATGGAAAAAGCCCCAGAGGAGGGGGGCAGAGACAGGTATAATTACAACATTTTAAATACATTTCAATAGGAACATGTTTTAGGAAAGGTTTAGAGGAGTTTGTGGCAAACACAGACAAATAAGATGAATATAGATAGGCATCTCAATTAGCATGGATGAGTTGGGCCGAAGGACCAATTTCCATGTCATATAACTCTATGAATCTAATGACCTATAGCTGAGTAAAACATTTGAGGCCTCAGTCGTCAAATTTGACACCCAACTTATGAGAAGATAATATGGCAGGTTGCTTGGTTAATGCTGCAGTTTTTTAAAAGTGTCTTTCGTTAGAAAAAAATAAAAGAGGTGGCTTTATCTTTTGGGAAAGGGGGTGGATTTGGAATTCCAAAGTTCATGGTAAATAAACCTGAAGGGATGGCTGTCAATAAGAGAGAAAAATAAACTGGGGATATAAGCGTAACCAAACATCAAGGAATATTTCTCAGACAGATTGGGGGCTGAAGATGGACGCCGATAAAGGGAGGGACGAAGCCATGATAGATCACAAAGAACAGAATTTTAAATTTGAAGTGGTGTCAGACTGAAAATGTGGCTATTTTGTTTTCTACATAAAAGAGAGAAAATGAATGACAGGAAGAAGTCATTCTGCCTCTCGAGACATTCTGCATAGTTGACCTGTACTATAAATCTATTTACCCAACTTAGTCCATTCCCTTGATGCTCTTTAATAAATATCTATTGATTGGCCGGCCACATACAATATTTCAGACCAGGGTACTCCATATTTCCATTGTATATTCTGTTCCATGGCACTAAATGGCCAAGCATTAATTTATGATATGCTTTTATTCTGGATTCTTTCGAGCTACCCAACTGAATATCTTCGTCATTTTAAAGATGGCAGAATTCGAAGAGGGATGGGGTTACACTTCTTAAAGATTGATCATCACCTGAAGGATTAATTATTTTGTTCTTCCTACAGATGGTGCAGATATTGTACAGGTTTTCTGGTATTTTCTATTTGATGTTTCATATTTCCATCATTTTCCATGACTTTTGCCTTTTATTATGTTCTTTAAGTGCGATATTGCCAGAGGAGCAAGATTGCGGCTAAACATATCGTTGACCAACGTGAAGAACCAACAAAAGGTGAATGTCGCCAATTTAAAATAATACCAAAACTTGACAGTTACCATCCTAAATCACACATTATTCTGACAGTCCAGCTTGCAGACGAGCACACATTTACAACAGATGTTCCAATCTTTTGCCTCTTTATTTTTTTTTGCTAAACATATGAGAAGTTAATTTTTTTTCCTGCCAATTCTAATTAGCAAATATTTCCTTACATTAGTGGTTTCCAGGTCTATGGTGCTTCCTGTTAAAGGATGACCCAGCCTCACTGTGTGAAGTTGCACATTGTTTCAGCAGTACATAAAGACCTCCTGAAGGGATGTTGAGCCTCTCCATGCTGCCCCAGGGGTCAAGGACAAAGACCTCAATCAGTAGCGGAGTTTGATCTGAAAACCTGGTGATTGTCCCCACAGAACCTCTGCTTTTATAGGACCTTACATGCACAGGCATACGCTTCCACAATGTGGATGTTATGATTAAATTGTGATTCACCACTATTCAAATGAACCACTTCATGTCATTAAATGGAAATCATATTTATCACCAGCTATTGCATGTTAGCTCAAGATGTTGTAGGGAAAGGCAGTTCACATTAAAACAGTGAAAGGTAATTTCGAAGGCATATCAGAACAAATTTTTAACAAAATGATTGATGGGCATTCAAAATGGGTTTCTAAATTAATGGATATGAATCACAAAATCATTCTTGGAACCGCCAGGGAAATTTACAAATGTGTGTGTGTGTGTATATGTATTTACGAACACACTTTTATATATATAGCTTTGAATCCCGATTCATACAGATACCAGGGTGCATCCAAATAAAGCATCCGACTTGCCAGACGTTTTTAGTTCGCTCTCCGCTTCTGGAGGAGCGAGAACAGATAGAAAGGTAATGACTCAACAGTGAAAATACAAGGGCACTTTCCAAAGAGACATGAGATTGAAGGCTCAACCCTGGAAAAATCTTCATCGATAGCATCAATTAATCTCAGATATTGCTAAAAGTTACAATGTACTTTTAAGCACCCTGCATTCCCAAACCCCAAAGCCAGTGCCAGAATTTCACGGCATTTAAAGTAAATGTCCAGGCATTATATGTTAATCTACCCTGTGGCAGGAAATCCCCATTTATGAAATTTAATGGAGAGAGAGAAATAAAGACCACATGACTGAGTTAGATGGATGGAGGTGTATGACAAAATATTGGGATGATGTTGACAAAAGTATTGGGATGATCCATTTTTTTTTATAGCTATTTTCATCTTAGTAGATTGACAACAGTTTTGCACTAGTTTACGATCATGATAGGGCATTGAGAATATTTCCCTTAACAGCCAATAGGAATCAATCCTTTAATATCATCAAGAAACGAGAGTAGAGCATAACACTTGATTTTCAACTGCACCAACTGCCTCGTCTTCATTCAAAAAAACTCAAATCAAAAGTGCAGACAATGCCATCATTTGGGGAGGAATGAATTAAAAGCACATGGCAAAATCCTCACTTGTGAGGGGTCGCAGGTAATTTATTACAGCTTGCAAGTGGTCGGCAGCTGAAACCGATCCAAACATTTCTATCGTGTCAAATGGAATCAATTCCGATCCCTTCCTGTGGCCGTTATGCTTTGATGTGCCAAACAGAATCAGTTTTCCTGTAAAGACTCACAAAGAAACAGCTGATTAAGAAGCTCATAAATCTGACAAGTCAGAGAGAGAAAAAAAATCATGCGTTTACTGAAAGTACAATGCCAGATGTTTGCAATGATTATTGTTGCACATCTGGCAGCGAACCTGATTGATATTGGAACTGTGCAGCCTCACTACCTCAGAAAAAACAGGTAGCACATTTACTGTATTGGGGACAGGAAGAGAAAGATATTCAGGACATGTGCCTTTCTGTTTAATCTACCCCCTGCTAAACAACACCAACCCCCATCTCTTTGAAGAGGAATTGTTGCCACATTTCAGGAGCTTTCACCCAGCATTATGTTGTTGAGTGAAAATGTAGGGAAGATTTATACAGGACCAACCAGTCACAGTGAGTGCCAAATCAATTTAACCTTCCACTAGTTCACCCCCCAATGCAAACCAACTGCACAGCAACTAGAAAGGACTTGACTACAAATGTCAACCCTCAGGATGATTTTGAGATCACTGGAATTAATTGATTTCTTAAACTCTGGGATTAAACTATCCATTGGAATAAAAAAGTGTGTTATTTCACTTTATCGTTATTACAATGCCACAATGGAATTGAAGAATTGAGACCAGGCAAATTTGCTGCCATACAATTAAACTTTCTAGAATGGCAGTCAACCAGGGGTGCAAATGTAGATTTGGAATCTGAAGATACATCCAACAAGCATTGCCTCAGAGATCAGTGCTGGGCCCATTCCTGATTGTGGTTTATATTGGCGATTTAGATGAGAATGTGCAAAGTATGATGAGTACGTTTGCAGATTACACATAATTAGGTGTTATCGCACACAGTTAGGTGGGTTATCAAAAATTCTAGCAGGATCTTGATTCGTGGGCAAGTGGGCTGAAGAATGGCAAATGGAGTTCAATGCAGATAAGCATGAGGTGTTGTATTTTGGGAAGTCAAGCAAGTGCACGACCTTCAAAGAGAACGGTTGGGCCCTGGGGAGTTTCATAGATCAGAGGTATCTTGGAGTACATGTGCACAGTTCCCTGAAAGTGGCGTCACAGGTGGATAGAGTGATTAAGGTGGCTTTTGGTACATTGGCCCTCGTCAGTCAGGGTATTATAAGTGTTGGGACGTTATGTTACAGTTTTGGTTTTGCCACGTTTGGAGTATTGTGTTTGGTTGTGGTCACACTGCTCTGGGAAGAATAACAGTAAAATGGAAAGAGCTTGGAGGAAATTAATGAGGATGTTGCCACAACTCAAGAACCTGAGCTATAGGTTGTGCAAACTTGGACATTAGGTTTAGTTGGTATGGAAAGGTTGGGCAGAAGGGCCTGTTTCTATGCTATATGGTTCGACAACCAATACTCTAACTACAACATTTCCCATAAATTTTAGTGAGTATATTACCATTGTGTTAGATCCATTTTTAATAGCCTCAACAAGTAATTATAGTACAATGTTTCCACTTCAAGCAAACGTTCGAACATCTGAGAACAGCAGCAGCTCTCATTACTAGCACAAAATTGGGATCAATTAATCATGAATGACTGTGATTTAATAACGTAAATGTCATTTCTCTATATGGGGCCACCATAAGAAAACTTAAAACATATCTATGGTGTCAAATGGAATCAATTCAGATCCAAATGGCTCTTCTGCCTTAAAGTGCTAAAGTGTTTTCCTTATTGACTAACAAAGAAACAACTGATTCTTAAGGAGCCTATATATCAAATAAATGGAATGCTGCAATTTGGCCTTCATTTCTGTAAAAGTAACAAACCAGTAATTTCATGGTTATAGGCTTTTTAGAGTTATATCTTGCATCATGAGATAACAGGTGAACATCTCAAAAGAACATAGCCCCTACCACTGACATTCCATTACCATGACTAAGCCCGTAATTTAATCAGCTGTTTCGTTACAAGTCAATACAGAAAAAATGATTGGCACATCAAAGCACAGCAGCTACAGGAAGGGATTGGAATTAATTATATTTGGCAGAATAGAAATGCTTAGGTTTCAGCTGCAGACCAATAACCTGTTGGTCATCACTGACAGAAAACTTAATTGGACCAGGCACATAAATGCTGTGACTACAACAGAAGGCCACAGACAGGTTATCCTGCAGTGAGTAATCCATCTCCTAACAATGCATGGCCTTTCCATCATCTATAAACCACAGGTCATGAGTGATGAAACAGTGTTCTGCTAGTTGGATAAGCTCAATGCCAACAATTCTCAAGACACCAACCCAGGACAAAGTAGCCTGCATTTTTGAAACCCCAATAACCATAAAAAAAACATTAATTCCACCACTAATACACAGTGTACACCATTTACAAAATGCACTACATTTTACTTAATCAGACCACTCTGACGGTGCCCCTCAAATCTGCCGCCTGTACGTCCAAGGGCAGGAGGTGCATGAGAGGACCACTACTTACAGGTTGCTGCCTAATGCCCTGTCCCACTTAGGAAACCTGAATGGAAACCTCTGGAGACCTTGTACCCCACCCAAGGTTTCTGTGAGGTTCCCGGAGGTTCCGGTCACTCTCCCTAATGGTGGAAAGTGGTTTCCGCGTAGTCGAGGCTTCTTCTATGTTCCTGCGATTATTTAAAAAAAGAACCAAACCGGCCTTGACTAAAAATAGGTTGCCATTTGGTCGAAGCTAGTGGAGTGGGGTTGCTATTTACTTACAGGCAGTCGAAGGAAATCTCCTTCACTGACCGGCCATTTTAATCGGCTCATTGGAGTTTTCAGGACCTGTCGGATCTTTGGTTTTCAGGACCTAGAAGATCCGCCGGAAAGTAAAATGCCCGCTAACTTTATTAAACTTCTTAAAACTGTCTCCGCTCCTTCTCTACTCCAGTTCTCTCCCCTTCTCTTCCCCTTCTCTTTCCCTTTCTCTGTCCTTCTCTCCCCTTCTTTCCCCTTCTCGCCCTCCCTCCCATGCTCTCTAAAGGACTTACCATGCTCTGTGGCAGCTGTTTACCTTCCTCTTCATCGTGCAGAAGGCGCTCCTCCGCTATCCCTGGCCCCCACCTTCATGATGTGTTTGTGTGTATGTGTTTGTGCGGTCGGTAGCAAAGATCCTATAGAATATTTGATCAGTAGATGCAGCTCACACCTCGGTCGAGGCTTTCCAGGCAAGTGACCAAAACCCCTGGTGACTCATGGAGAGTGACCGGAACCTCCAGGAACCTCATGGAAACCTTGGGTGGGGTACAAGGTCTCCAGAGGTCTCCGTTCAGGTTTCCTAAGTGGGACAGGAGCATGTCACTGATCATCAAGACTTGTAAATATCTCACTTGGCCTCCATTGCCACTGGATCCTATTCATGGAACTCCTTCCCCAATTGCACAGTAAGAACATCTTCAACAGAAGGACTGCAGCCCACCACCAGCAGATTCTCAAGAGCCATGAAAGAAAAATAATAAATGCTTCCATTGTGGTTGATGCACAGAAATCCCTTAAGGCAACAAGTCTCAACTAAAATTATCAAAGCAATGTGTTAAGGTCATTTCACATTCAGTTCTTCAAGATACCCTTACCTTTAAACTGCTGCTTCTTTACAAGGAATAATACAATATTTATATTCAGTTATAAATTGAACTAATGTACTGGAGTTCTTGGTCTCTGCACCTACGAAGCTGCTTTTGACATCTCCCGATTTTGGTGGATATTCTCATCCTATAGATTGCATATCACATACTTAGCTTTGGCTCTGCTGTGTCTCCTGATACCTGCCCTATCCAATCAATGAAGGTTGCATTGCACAAGCTACATTGCAGAAGTCAAATCCACAAATGTCGTGTTCCTCGTGTTCTCTATCAGCTTTTGAAGTTTCATTTGCATGTATTAATTGATTTTGTAAACCTGCCACCAATGTGGTCCCTAATTCCCAGCATTTTTATTATCTCTCCATAGCTCCATATTTCATGCATTGCTGGTTGGAGCACTCACACTCTTTCAACCATGTGACTTGTCCCACTCTACCTGGCTCCTCTTTCTAATTTAGACAACACCAGTCAGCTGAACCTACAAACATCTATCAAACGGTAAGGAAGAAAATGCTGCTGGAAAATCCAATTACGATTCTGGGTGGCTTAAAAAGAAGAAACTCTTTAGTCCAGGGAAGAAGAAACTAGAAGGGGTAACTAAACTTTGTGGATAAATGTTGGTCTAGATAGAATCCAAGGTTTCTAAGGTAAGTTAAGGAAAAAATTGCAGAGGTCCTGGCCTTAATGTTGCAAACATCTTCAGATTCACTGGTGCTTCAGAAAATTAAACAACATCATTCCTCAGTGATGGTGCCACGTAATTAGGCTGTCATCAAGATTGAAAGCAATGGAATAAATGGGGCCGTGGCAGCATGGGTAGAAATTGGTAGAAAACTGATGTCCGAACAATAGGACAAGTCAGTTTTCTGGAAAGAAGTAGATCCCCATGGTGAGTACAAGAACCATTGTTTCTCCTGATATGCCTTAGCACCAGTTCTAAGTATACAGATGACACAAAAGCTGGAGGGATAGCTAAGTGTGAGTTTGATTGCCACAGACTTCAAGGTGGTAGAGAGAGCATGCTGGAATTAGTAGAAGTGTGGCACATCAATGAGGTGTTACATTAATATTTACAGAATGCAGCCAATAGAAATTACAAGACACAATCCAAAAAGGATACCAGAGCAGAGAAATGGGAGCAGACGTGGTATTTTATTAAAGTTGGCAGAATAGGCTGACAAAACATATGAAACCATGGAATATATGAAGCAAGGAAATTGTGATGAACTTGGCCATAGCGAGAATATTGTGTCCAGTTCTAGGGTGCCACACTTAGCAATGATGTGAAAGTTTTAGACCGGGTGCAGAAAATATGTATTGTGATTCCTGGGATGAAGGGGTTTAATTATGTGACAGGGTGCAGAAGCTGGGGTAGTCCTCCTTAGAACAGAGCAGATCGCAAGCAAATGGTCGGAGGAATAAAGAGGCGAAGGAATCAATGGACCTAGAATGAAGGAAATTGGCAAAAGTAAAACTAATATGATATAAAGCGATGAGCAGAAAGGTCTGGAATCCACTGTCAGGCGTGGTAGTGCAGGTATGTTTCAACTGAGTATTCGAAAGGGAGTGAGATAAGCACCTGTAAGGAGTAAATTTGCAGGGATTAAGTCCAAGAGTGGGTTCAGCTAGATTGCTTTTTACGGACAGCCCGTAAAGACAAAAAGGGCAGAATAACCTCCTTCCATGTTGTAATCAGACTGTGAGTATGTGAACCATCAGAGGATTACCCTGTGGTTGCATAGTAGATTATCGTGTACATGGGCAAAAGCAATGCAAGTCTCGTGGACCACTGGTACCACTGGAAGTTATCTCCAGCAACGATAACTTCATTATTTATCAATAGCACTCGCAACCTACTTGGTTGTTTCCAAAAAACTCATCCACACATCATCATGAAACACCCCAGTCAAGTTAGTAACTATTTCATCATAAACCAGTCATGAATATATCTTCATCAGCATTCTCCTTTGACATGCAGGACTCTGTAACTAAAGGGTAACAAGTCGCTGAGGTAACATAACAATGGCCAAATACTTGGGACCAAACATTTCCCCACAGAATTTATTGATTATGGCCAAAGGAAAATTGCAGTAAGTCATAAATGGAGTAATCGCAGAAACTATGGCTGTAAGATATTCTACAAAATGCACTTTACTTCACCAGAGGTGGCAATAGCGCATTCAGCAGTTCGTGGCCTAACTATTTGACTTGGATAGTTACTATACCTCACCCTACCCCATGATGGAGGCATCAGATGACTATTTCCACATCATAACAGATAGGTAACACATGTTTCACTACAAGGTTTTATTTTGTAGTTTGTAGATTGGCTTTTGAATGTTAGCCAATTAGAATGCTTAGTAATTATAACTCCGCCGAATTATAACATTCATAGTGTAAGAACTTGCCCACTGCCTGGCAGTAGCCATACCAGCGTGAACGTGTAATAACCTGCTCAGAAGATTATGACATGAACAATAAAGATACTTGTGTTTTAACCTGCGTGAGTTTGAGCTCTTTACATGGTGTCATAAAATCGGGTCTAGCCCACGTCTGTTTACCGCGATTTATTTTGTTTATCAGTTTTTAATTGTGAGTGATTTTGACGACATGGCTAACTCTTGTCGAAAGCCTAGCCCACTCGTGTTTGATTCCGATATCGCTGAGCGATGGCGTGTGTTTGAGAACGACTACTCTCATTATATCCACTTCATTCACCAAAACGATCCTGACGTTTTCAAAGCATCATTACGGTTGAATTTAGCGGGTCCGGAAGCCATGATCCACGCTAACTCTTTTGAATTTGCACCAACTCACCTAGACACAAATGGTTTGCTAGTGGTGCCGGCTGAAACTATTGACAACCCTATGGTTCTGCTGAGGAACTTTAGAGAACTGTGTGAATCTTGTCCTCTCGAGGCCGTCTAACAGGATCCTCGAGAGGACAAGATTTTTTGCCCGAATGCAACAGGCTGATGAGCCTGTGGAACGATTTATCAGTGACTTGAGACATATCAGCTTTTGGGGCAGATTTGGTGAATTGACAAATGAGTTAGTACGTGACAAAATTGTGGGAAGAATGAGCGACCGCAAGTTAAGAGCCGAACTGCTGTGGAACACTGAACTGAGTTTGGAGCAAGCAATTTATGCTTGTCAGATGGCTGAGACTGTCGCACCACTTGCTGACTTTGATAGCGCTAACACTAATCAACAACTTAATGTGATTCTGGCTAGCTACTCTCCACAATGATTTCTCAATGCGTCCCGTAAAGATCAGAATGTGCCTGCCACGAGGTGCTCTAACTGTAACTATTTCCACCCCAGGGGGCGCCAATTTTGCATAGCCCATGGGAAAGTATGTCATGATCTGGATGAAGGGGTGGTACATTTGATTAGTAAGTATGCAAATGATACCAAGATAGGGGGTGTTGTGGAAAATGAAGAGGATTTCCAAAGTCTACAGAGTGATTTAGGCCAGTTGGAAAAATGGGCTGAAAGATGGCAGATGGAGTTTAATGCTGATAAATGTGAGGTGCTACACCTTGGCAGGACAAATCAAAATAGGACGTACATGGTAAATGGTAGGGAATTGAAGAATACAGTTGAACAGAGGGATCTGTGAATAACCGTGCATATTTCCTTGGAATCTCATATAGATAGGGTGGTAAAGAAAGCTTTTGGTATGCTAGCCTTTATAAATCAGAGCATTGAGTATAGAAGCTGGGATGTAATGTTAAAATTGTACAATTGTGAGACCAAATCTGGAGTATGGTGTACAATTTTGGTCGCCCAATTATAGGAAGGATGTCAACAAAATAGAGAGGGTACAGAGGAGATTTACTAGAATGTTGCCTGGGTTTCAACAGCTAAGTTACAGAGATAGGTTGAATAAGTTAGGTCTTTATTCTCTGGAGCACAGAAGGTTAAGGGGGGACTTGATAGAGGACTTTAAAATGATGAGAGGGATAGACAGAGTTGATGTGGACAAGCTTTTCCCTTTGAGAATAGGGAAGATTCAAGCAAGAGGACATGACTTTAGAATTAAGGGACAGAAGTTTAGGGGTAACATGAGGGGGAACTTCTTTACTCTGAGAGTGGTAGCGGTGTGGAATGAGCATCCAGTGGAAGTGGTGGCGGCAGGTTCATTGGTATCATTTAAAAATAAACTGGAAAGGCATATGGATGAGAAGGGTATGGAGGGTTATGGTATGAGTGCAGGCAGGTGGGACTAAGGGAAAAAAGTTGTTCGGCACGGACTTGAAGGGCCAAGATGGCCTGTTTCTGTGCTGTAATTGTTATATGGTTATATGGTTATAATAGCAAGAAACACAACTACTTTGTTAATTGCCATTGGTCTAGTGGGAGTACAGCTTCAAGGACTAAGCTGCACCTGATTCAACAAGACCCGTCCGATACTGATTCCCATGAACAGGATGAATCTTTCCACAGGAACGACTCTGATAAAGAAAATAAATAAAATAAAAGAAGGTTTTATTCGTCACATTGCACACAAAGTGCAAGTGACATGAATTTTCCAGCAGAGGTACAATGATAAAGAACACCCAAAACACAATAAAAAGTTAACATAAACATCCTTGATAACACACTGAGTCTACTGTACTTTCCCTGAGCCTGCGAACCCCAGGCAAAATGACTGATCCGGCGGTGACCATGATAATCAATAACAAACCTCTGATCGCCAAAGTCGATACTGGCGCCAGAGTAAACATCATGGCACTCAAAGTTATTAAGAAGATATGAACAACTGAGCTCATGAAAAAAGACTCCTCCATCCTACATGCTTATGGAGGGGAAATTCTACACCCACTGGGCAAAGCTGGTCTGAAATGTACCATCAATGAACAGACAAAGAACCTGCTCTTCTACATTGTCCAACCAAGTTCTGAAACCCTACTTGGCTTCAATGCGTGCCATGACTTCGGTTTGGTTTATTTTGGGCATGCTGTATACAAACTCTGTCTGACAGAGGAACCAACACAGCAGATGCTATCCAACTACAAGGACTCGTTTGACGACAAACTCGGCAAGCTACTGACAATATACAAGATCACCATTGACCATACGGTCATCCCAATTGTTTGTGCACCTCACTGTGTCCCGCATGGCATGCATGAGAAAATACACGATTAACTCAAACGTATGGTCTTTATCAGAGTTATTGCCGAAGTCAGCAAACCCTCAGAATGGGTCTCCACCATGGTCGTTACCATCAAGAAAGACAAGTATGAATTATGCATCTGCATCAATCCTAAAGATTTGAACACAGCAATCAAACACCAACACTACCCGATGAGAACCACTGAGGATGTAGCAGCACAGATCAGTAATGCAACTGTATTCTCAGTACTAGATGTCAAAAGCTCTTCCTGGCAAATCCCGTTAGACCATGTGTCATCTGCATTTACGACTTTTGCTACCCCGTTCGGCCGCTACCGATTTCTAAGAATGCCCTTCAGTTAGTGAAGTCTTCCAGCGCGCAATGGAACAGCTGTTCGCAGAATACCCTTGAATACCCTTGTAGAATATCCTAGTATACGCAACCGAACATGATGCCAACCTACGAAAGGTGTTGAACCGTGCCAGAGACATTAATTAAAAACGGAACCCTCTGAAGTGCAAGTTCAGAATTCCAGAAGTCACTTACGCTGGTCACGTGCTCATCAGCAATGGGTTAAACCCCGACCCTCTGAAGACTGCAGCGATTAACGAACTGCTAGTACCAACTGACGTCGCCAGCTTACAACGATTTTTAGGTATGGTCAATTACTTTGGCAAATTCATCCCCACTGCGACCATTGACCCACAAGGACAACTCCTGGTCCTGGTACCCACAGCATCAACGAGCTTTCGAGGCTTTAAAGTTGCAGCTCGCTAGTGCACCAACCCTGGCATACTTCCACATCAATCTACCCGTCACAATCACCTGCGATGCATCCCAGTATGAACTAGGCACAGCTTGTCTGCACACCTCCTTCAACGGCGACGTGATGCCAGTTTCTTACGCATCGCGCAACCTAACTGAAACTGAACAACGCTACGCGCAGATAGAGAAGGAACTGCTTGCCGTGGTTTTCGTCTGTTCCAAATTTAGAGACTTTATTTTTGACAAGACCTTCACGGTAGAGACCGAACATCAACCACTAGTCACCATCCTGAGCAAACCGATTCATGCTGCCCCAGCCAGACTTCAACACATGATGATGCAGCTACAATGGTTTGATTTTCGCATTGTCTACAAAAAAGGTAAAGACATGCACATCGCAGACACTCTATCTAGAGCTCCACGCACCACCAGCGAACAATTCCCATTCGAACAGGACAAATTCCTCATCCTGAAAGTCTTATTTGTTCCCACCGACTGCCTGCGCCGCCTTGCCGAACACACCGCTGCAGATAAAACCTGTTAACTTCCATCATCAAAGGCGGGTGGCCAAACAAACAGATTAACCCCACATTTGAATTATGACCCTACTTCTGGTATGTGACGAACTAGTACTACAGGATGGAGTGATTGTTAAGGGTAACAAGACGGTCATCCCCTCAACCCTGCGAAATGAGTACTATGGTCACCCGGGTGTGGAGGCTACCTTGCAACGTGCAAAATAAATGATCTACTGGCCCAAAATGAGCAAGTACATTTGGGAGAAAACAGAATCATGCGCTATGTGTAACAGACAAGCACCGCACCAGCAAAAACAACCCCTGCTGTCCCAACCAGCGGCATCTCTACCATGGTTGAGTACACCTGGAGTATTGCGTATAGTTCTGGTCTCCAAATCTGAGGAAGGACATTATTGCCATAGAGGGAGTGCAGAGAAGGTTCACCAGACTGATTCCTGGGATGTCAGGACTGTCTTATGAAGAAAGACTGGATAGACTCGGTTTATACTCTCTAGAATTTAGGAGATTGAGAGGGGATCTTATAGAAACTTACAAAATTCTTAAGGGGTTGGACAGGCTAGATGCAGGAAGATTGTTCCCGATGTTGGGGAGGTCCAGGACAAGGGGTCACAGCTTAAGGATAAGGGGGAAATCCTTTAGGACCGAGATGAGAAGGACTTTTTTCACACAGAGAGTGGTAGGTCTCTGGAACTCTCTGCCAAAGAGTGTAGTTGAGGCCAGTTCATTGGCTATATTTAAGAGGGAGTTAGATGTGGCCCTTGTGGCTAAGGGGATCAGAGGGTATGGAGAGAAGGCAGGTACGGGACACTGAGTTGGATGATCAGCCATGATCATATTGAATGGCGGTGCAGGCTCGAAGGCCGAATGGCCTACTCCTGCACCTAATTACTATGTTTCTATGTTTCTATGGTAATCAGTGGCTGCCGATATCTTTGACTGGCACGGAAAGCACTACCTTGTGCTAGTGGACTCGTACTCTAACTGGTTTGAAATGGACTTTTTGCCAACCATCTCGTCAGAGATAGTTGTTCAAAAGCTCAGGACCTATTTCTCTGTACATGGAATTCCAGCTTGCCTTCAGACTGACAACGGGACCAAATTCACCAGCCAAACGTTTAAAGACTTTGCTAAATGGTGGAACTTTCAACATGTCACCTGCAGCCCAGAATATATAACCACAGTCCAATGTGCTTGCAGAGCGTGTTGTTCGGAGCGCTAAACAACTCATGGAGCACTCCTACTTAGCAAAATTTGATGTCTACCTGGACCTGCTGAACCTGCCAAATATTGCAAGAGATAACGTTCTAGGTTCTCCAGCCCAGCGCCTGATGTCCCGCTGAATGCAACCTCCGTTGCCCGTCACCCAGGATCATTTGAAACCTAAAGTCGTCACCCCCGCTGTAGTACAAAAGCGCGTACAGTCCAATTGAGACACACAGAAACGAAGTTACGATAAGACCAGCAAACCACTCATTCAAGGCGAAGTGGTCCGACTACAGACAGACAAGGGACAGACGATGTCAGTGGTACCATCTATAGACGCAACCGTCAACACCTCCTTCCTGTGAAGGAATGGTGCCCGGCGCTCCAGGGTCCTGATGTTCCACCGCTCAACTTTAAAGTGATCGCTGTTCCAGCCGTTATGGCAACTGCCGCTGCCAGTCCAGTCCACTCCCTGCGTTGGTCTGTCCACATGTCCACTTTTGTAACCAGCTCTCCGGTGACCTCGCGACAGTTTTCCACCTGTTCCCCTACGGTGTCCCCCCACAGCCCATTGGGCTCACTGAACCGCGCCCTCAACTTTTCAGAAGGGAAGGTTGATGAGGCAGCTCCTTACCATACGAGGGCCGGGCGGGTTGGTAATATGGCGATAATGTTTAAGCCCTTTATTATTAGATTTGCATTTAACATTTTATTTACTCGTTGTAGTTGAGATGCCTTATTTGCTTTTCATTTATACAAGAGATGTAGATTGGCTATTGCATGTTAACCAATTAGAATGCTGAGTAATTATAGCTCCACCTAATTATAACATTCATAATGTAACAACTTTCCCATTGCCTGGCAGTATCCATACCAGTGTGAACGTGTAATGACCTGCTTAGAAGATTATGACCTGAACAATAACATATAACAATTACAGCACGGAAACAGGCCATCTCGGCCCTTCAAGTCTGTGCCGAACAACTTTTTTCTCTTAGTCCCACCTGCCTGCACTCATACCATAACCCTCCATACCCTTCTCATCCATATGCCTATCCAATTTATTTTTAAATGATACCAACGAACCTGCCGCCACCACTTCCACTGGAAGCTCATTCCACACCGCTACCACTCTCTGAGTAAAGAAGTTCCCCCTCATGTTACCCCTAAACCTCTGTCCCTTAATTCTAAAGTCATGTCCTCGTGTTTGAATCTTCCCTATTCTCAAAGGGAAAAGCTTGTCCACATTAACTCTGTCTATCCCTCTCATCATTTTAAAGACCTCTATCAAGTCCCCCCTTAAACTTCTGCGCTCCAGAGAATAAAGAGAATAAAGATGCTTGTGTTTCAACCAGTGTGAGTTTGAGCTCTTTACATAGTTTATATGCCTCCTTTCCCCACAGCTGAAGGTCGCTGTACTGTATATCAGATACAACATGGCAGCCGACCTCAGGGGAAAGTTCGAGTAATACTGTGGCAACCAGAGGAAGAGGTTAAGTTCAATAATATTAGTCAGCTCTCTCGCATCCCACAGCATTGCCAGTTTCCCCAGACAGGTTTCTGAGCCTCCTGCTGATTCTAAGCCCCAGATAGACAGCAATAGGTCACATAAGTGCACAACTACTGTGCTTCAGCCAGACAATTCGCATCTGCAATCTGCTCAGTCCTTGCCAGCACTTCCTGACGCCCCATCACCTCTCGAAAACACCTTCATGTGCTCCAATTCGGTCTCTTATGCTAATGAAAATATCAGTTGATTGTATCAACACCTTAGGATCCCCTGCAGTATTTTATTCATCACTGACTGAAAAATCTTCCGTACTGACATAATCACATATGGCAGCTCTGTGCAGGCATACAATCTCTTATGCATATTAGTCGTCTGATACTTGATACCGCCCTGAGACCATATTCAACTGTACATGCACAAGGGATAGGCCAAATTTACTAAATTATCTGGGACTGCCAATTTTTCATAGGTTCTGCGAAGTGAGCTGTAAATACTACCCACAGATCTATTTGTATAGTCCTACATAAGTTCACAATTTTATTTGCCTCAGGGCCACTATAAAAGCAGGACCTCAAGGGGAGTAAACTCCAGATTACTACTGGTGCCACATGCTGGTTAGGATAGAAATAGGAGGATATAGGATGAATAAATGCAAGGCTGAACAGTTGGTACAGAAGGCAAGGATTCCTAGGGCTGAAGTGATGTGTATACAAGGAACAGGTTGCATCTGAACTGGAAGGGGACCAATATCCTTGCAGGGAGCTTTGCTGGTGCTTGGAGGGGTATAAACAAGAGTGGCTTGGGGGTGGGAGCTAAAGGTCAGCAAATGGAAAGATTGATGGGAAGGTAGATTGTATAACTAGCAAGTCTTAAAGAAAATCCAGGCAGAGAGAAGTTATGGTATATGGTGAAACTGATGGGCTGAAGTGCATTTATTTCAATGCAAAGAATATCATGTCCAAAGTAACTAGAATCTAGATCAATGCTTGGATGCTGTGGCCAGTACAGAGACTTGGTTGCCAAAGTGATGAAATTGACAGCTCAACTTTTTAGTATTTCAATGCTTCAGATATGATAGTGGGGGAGGTAAAAAAAAAGGTGGAGTGGGACGGCTTTCTAATCAAGGAGAATATCACAGTGGCTTTCAGAGTACATGTTGAGAGTTCATCCGCTGAGAAAATATGGGAAGAGCACAAAAATAAGAAAGGTGCAATCACTCTAATGGGTTTGTACAATTGGCACCCCAGCAGCCAACGGGAGACAGATTACAGAAAGAAGCAAAAGCTACCGGGATGCCATTGAGGGTGACTTTAACTTCCCAAATATTGACTGGGATTTAGTCAGTGCAAAGGGCCTCAAAGGGGCAGAATTTATTAGGAGTATCCAAGAGGGTCCCTGAAACAACATGTGAATAGTTCAACTCGAAGACTTACCATATGGGACCTTGTATTGAGAAACGAGGCTGGCAAGTAACTGATGTTTCAGTGGAAGAGCATTTTGAGAACAGTGATATCAAATCCATAGGGTTTAGGATGGTTATGAATAAGGATAGGCATGGACCTTGATGAAAGATTCTGAATTTGGATAAATCAGGTTACAGCATTATTAGGCAGTGGCCAAGTTGGAAATGGTTGTTATTGGGAAAGTTCACATCTGATATGTGGGAGTGGTTTAAAGACCAGCTGATCAAAGTTCAGAGCTGGCATGTTACAGGAAGGACGAAATATTAAAGGTTGCAAAGTAAGGGAACCTTGGATGACCAATAGGTTGTAAATTCGGCATAAAGATAAATGAAGTGTAAGTAAGGTTTAGAAATATTAAATTAGACACCACCTTTGAGGAATACAAAGCAAGCATAAAATAACAAGTACGAAATTAGAAAGGCCAAAAGGGGCCATGAAATTGGTGAGCCATTGGTGAGTCAGATTAATGAAAATCCAAAGGCTATTTAAACATTAAAAACAAAATGGTAATCAGGGACAAAGTAGACCATTCAAGGATAAAGGGGGAATTTTAGGCTTGGAGTAAAAATATATAGGAGCGGTACTAAGTGAGTACCTTGCATCTGTATTCATCAATGACATGGAGGATAGTAAGAACAGTGCGAGTACTCATGTACTAGGATTCTTGAGATCAAGAAAGAGTTGGTGTTGGGACTCTTGAAGGGAATTAAGGTGGATACATCCCCAGGGCCTGATGGGATCTATAACAAGTTATTGAGAGAGCCAAGGTAAGAGATTGCAGGAGCCTTCATAGAGATCTTTGTACCTTTCCTTGCAGCACTGTACCACCCTTATAATGAAGTAGCAGTTTCCAGTTGCTGCTAAATCACTTTACACCTAAGAAAAATGGTCTTCCCCCATTTTACATATTTGACCTCTGATTATTTTCCATTACTAAATCAAGGACGTTTTCTTCCACATGGTTATAAAAAGTAGTCATCTAAACAGACTAAGTTGTATTTGGTGTAAACTTTATAATTACTTTGCTGTTTTAAACTACAAAGAGCTGGCATAAACTTAATAGGGAAAATTGTCTTTTTTTTGCTGTAAGGAAAACCAGAGTCAAAACAATAGGAGGCTTTGTTTTGTTTTTGTACTATATTGTTTTTTTTAATTTATTGAACTTTTTTGTGTTATCTATTGAGTACTGTTTTTTTTTACAAATGTGTTGTGTTGCTGCTGACAGTAAGAATATTATTGTTCCCTTTTGGGACATATGACAATAAAACACTCTTGAGGTGTTCGAGGAAGAGATTCAATAGATTCATGGTAAGCATTCAAACCAATATAATGAGTCCTATTGCTATATCTGGAGCCTTCAAGATGACATGGTGAACAGAGGGCAAAATAAGGCAAACAAAGTGAAGTTTCCATCAGAGACCAAGAGTTCATGAATGTAGGAAGTATGAAAGAAGATTGAAAATGTTGAGATGAAGTTTAACACAAATTAAGATAGCTGGTTATGCAAAAACAAAATACCAGTGAGAAAAAAAATCAAGGAAATTCCAAGGATATGTTATAAGGACATAGAGAACAGGAACAGTGTGGTCTAATATGTACCAAAAAGATTACGTGTGTGTGGAACCAGAGTGTATTGGTAAGGAGTTAAAAGAATAACTGGGAGCTATTTTCATAAAAGACTGACATTGCTGACATTGTCGTTTAGGAAAAAGTGTGAGATATTGATAAAAAATGAAAACAGAGAAGAGAAAGCAGAAAAAAATCACCAGGCCCATATGAAATCTGGCTAAGGCTGTCAGAAGCAGAAAGGGAGGAATTGAAACAGTTCAGACCATCGTTTTTCTAATTTTCCTGGTTTTGGGAATGATGCCCACGATTGAAGGGATGCTTGTGTTGCAATGTTTTTGAAAAGGGATAAGCTCAATCATTTAAGGGCTGCAAGTTTAACCTTGCAAGTGGGTATATTATTGGAATCAATTCCATGTGATTGCATAAACGTTCATTTAAAAAGACAAACATCGATCAAGATCAATCTAAAAGAGAAGATCATGTTTGATAATCTTGATCTAGTTCTTTTGTGGTGCTAGGAAAGAGCGTCAAAGAGAGACAATTCATCTGATGTAGGCTACATATATTTTATCAAGATTGTTGACAAAGTCCCATATGTCTGGCTGGTCAATAAATTAAAGGTCCACAGGATCCAAGAAAGAATAGCAAATTAGGTCAGTAGCAGGAAGTGAAGGAGAATTTTTCACACAATGTTTCTATAGGATTCAGAATTTAGTATGTAGAGTTCCCCTGGACCACATTTTCCATCCCATCAGACTGCTCATTCATCAGATTCTTCTCTGCAATTTCAACCATTTTCAGAAATTCAACAACCAGATACATCTTCCCTTCTGCACTTACAACATTTCATAACAACCATTCCCTTTGTGATTTATTGGTCCGCTCCTCTATTTTCAGTCTACACCCTTCTTATGACACTTTCCTCGCAACCTCAGGCCATGCAACACTTGGATGTTCGCCTCTTCCCTTCCTACCATCCAGGGACCCAAACAGTCTTCCTAAGTGAAGCTTCGATTCAGTTCCACCATCCCTATACCTTTAAAATATTTTATTGTCTCCTTCCGAGTTTTAACAAGGTTTTTGAACTGAAATGTTAAGGTCTTCGCACACATGCCACCTGACCTATTGACTACTTCCTGCATGTTTCGTTTTTATTTCTGTGTTTAGATCCTTGCTATTTGTGTATTTGCAGCAGCAAAATGAAAGAAATTTGCAGGTGATGCAAAAATAGTTGATGATGAGGAGGAAATCTTCAAATGCTGGAAGGTATTGATAGTCAGTTGGGTGCTCAAGTGCCAAATGGAATTTAGTCTGGAGAAATTTGAGGGGACAATAAGTGAAGAGAAGATACGACAAATGTGAAAATATGATGTGCAGAAAGAGGGAGCCTTTGGAGCATACATACACAGAATTTTATGTGGAGCAGGACAAGATAAAACACTAATGAGATGTTTTTCTTTATTAGTCAAACCATAGATCATAAGAGCAGAATGTTACGCTTAAATAGTATATAACACCAATTAAACCACAGCTCAAGAAATCCATACATTTTGGTCATCACATTACAGGAATGATGTGATCATACTGGCACAGTTGTAAAGAGATTTAACAAAGATGTTTCCAGACTAGGAAATTTGTAGCAACAAGAGAATATCAAATTAGCTAGAACTGTTTGTTTATGTAATAGGCTGAGAGGAGATGTACCTTAATATGGAGGTTGAGATAGAGCAAATATAGGAAAGATCTATTTCCCTTTGAAAGGAGGTAATAAAAAATCAGGGTGTAAGAATTTAAAGTAATTGGTGCAATGTTTGGAGGGACGATGAGGAAAATAATTTTCACCAAAAAAGTGTCAAGGACTTGGTACTCAATGCCACAGCAGTTAGTGAGGCTTTAAGTCTCATCACTTAAATAAGCATTGCACGTGTACCTAAAGAGTGGTGGTCTGCAAGGCTATGGAACTACTGAAGGAAAGTGAGACTGAGCAAGTCCTTTTCAATCAGCATGAGCAAATGGCCAAAAGTGTAAGAATTACTGGATAATTCTCAGATTCAAATGCATTTGTTTCAGTGGAATCACAGACTATATTTGATCACATGAACATCTTCATTAGGGAAAACAAAACATTGCAGTTGATGGAAATCTGAAATAAAACAGAAAATGCCAGAACTGTTCAGCTGGCCAGTCAGCATCACATTGATGAAAGGTTATCAACCTCAGCCCTCTTTCTCTTTCCAGGATGCTGACTGACTCATGTCCAGCATTTTCAATGTGTATTTTAGCTTGTGAAGTACTTTGGTTAATGTTGATACACTATATTAATGTTGAAAAAAAATTGGGAGTCAATTTATGCACAGCAGGTTCCAACAAACTGAAGAGGTAAATAATACAATATTATGCTGAAGGATAAATGTCCCTCAAGAGTATGGGAAACTCAAATATTTTTTTCATCATGCCATGAAATCCTTACCCCACTACTCAAACCTCACGTCAAAAACCTTGGCATGATATTTCTCAGCACTGAAATTTGACAAACAAGTCAATGACGTGGTAAAAGCTAGCTTCTTTCAGCTTCAGATGATAGCTAAAATAAAACAATTCCTCCAGTTTGATGACCTCGAAAAGATCATCCACACATTTATCTCCTCCCACCCAGATTACTGCAACTCCCTTTACCCTGGCATCAGCCAATCTTCCCTGTCCCGCCTGCAACTGGTCCAAATAGCCTGACTCCTGATGGGCACCTAAAAAAGGGACCACATCACCCCGATCCTGGCCTCTCTCCACTGGCTCCCTGTGTGGTTCAGAATAAATTTCAAGATCTTTATGTCTACAAAGCCCTCAATGGGCTTGCCCCCACCTACATTCAAAGTCTGCTCACCCACCACACCACTTCCAGGTCCCTCAGATCGGCAGACTTGGGATTGCTGAACATCCCGCGGTCTAGGTATAAGCTCGGTGGCGACCGCGCCTTTGCGGTTGCAGCTCCTAAACTGTGGAATAACATCCCTCTTCCCATCAGAACTGCCCCCTCTATCGACTCCTTTAAGTCGAGTCTAAAAACTAATCTCTACTCCCAAGCCTTTCTTGACGTCCTCTGAGCAAGGGCTATATATATGTAGTGGTGTTTGTATTTAATCTATGAACCACTGCTGTTTGTTATGCTATTCTTATACCAATGTAAAGCACTTTGGCCAACGAGAGTTGTTTTTTAAATGTGCTATATAAATACAAGTGACTTGACTTGGAATCAATAATACATACCTCAGTGGATATATTGGATATGAACAAGGAATTGCAGTTGCTGGTTAATACACCAAAGGACACAAAGTTTGTGAGTAACTCAGCATGTCAGGCAGCACCCCTGAAGAGCATGGATATGTGGCGTTTCGGGTCAAGACCCATCTTCAGAAGCATCTGAGAAAGGGTCTCAACCCGAAACTTCACACCCATGTTCTCCAGGGATGTGGCCTGACCCGCTGAGTTAATGCAGCATTTTTTGTCCTTTCGGATATATTGGGCCCTAATTATTTTCCCATCCAAAAGACAATGTCTGCAAAAATGTAGAACCCTACACTATGTGTATTGAAGTTGGGTTTAAATCTTTGACACTGTGAAGCAGGAGTGTTACAGCTGAGTCATGGCTAACATACAAGTTAGGTGAAATGAAGTAATCAAGTTGCCAGGTTTAACCTTCCCTCCTACACCACTAGCAGTCTTGGTAATGTTATTCAACCTTTCTCCATGATTTCACAATTATTCGACTGCCACATCATCAGTCACCTTTGCTTTGTTCTGATTTCTTCCATTAATGGGATGGAAGTGACTGGTATCATGTGGCAGCCACATACAAATACATAAACCTACATTGAAAAACATAAATCTATTTACTGCAGCTTAAACACCCACATAAAAAGCAACAAAATGACCTTCTCTCTAGTGTCACCAGACATCCATATATCAAATTAGTGCATAAAACTAATCATTACGCACACCAAAAAATCATACTGTGGCTCTTCCTAACCACATTTCTCATTTCAAACTGAACTGATACTCACTTACAGCATTCTAAAAATTGTACGACTTAAGGAATGGAGGGAACAACAATTTCAGAAATCATCTAACCCACAAGTAAAACCTTAGGAATGGAAGTTTCTGTGACTGTAGAATATATGATCTTCATCATAATTCATTACCATATGGGTCAATATATAGTCAGCATCCTCAATTTAATTTATATATAGGTAGATCCTAGAATTAACATACAATGAAATTCTGTAAACAATGTCTCAATCTTTTCAGGAATTAACAATAATATAAATCACGCAGAGCTCTTCACGACTCAACTGCATCCAAAATGAGATTTCCATTTAATAGGAAATAAACAGATAAGGATTAAAACTGTGAGTTCTGTTTATTTTAATTACTCATTTAAACTACACATGGCAAGCAATACTGACATTTATTGTGTATTTATAACTATCCCGCACCCCTGAAGTAATTAGGAGCCAACCATATTTGTGGGTGCATAAGACAAGGCAGGGAGGTAGGGAGCCCATTTAAAAAGGGGCTTTTAAATCACAATCCAGTAATTTAATGAAATCACCTTTATTTTTTTTATTTGTTTATTTCACTTATATGAATTAAAATATAAATTAGAAGTTACTTGGTGGGATTAAAAATCATGTTTCTGGTTAAATCATACAGAACTAGGGATAGTCCCATGGCACAACGGTGCACTAGTCCGAAGAAGGGTCCCAACCTAAAACGTCCCCTATCCATTTCTCCAGAGATGCTGCCTGACCTGCAAATTTTTCCAGCATTTGTGTTTATCTTTGGTAAAAACCAGCATTTGCAGTTACTTTTTACTACACTAGCATAATCCTATTTCATAAATGTTTCATCACTTAGAACAAAAAAAAGTGTCAAACATAATGCTCTTGGAAAAATTGCTGCAGTCCTGAAGGAGTTCTGCAGCATCAGAGATTACTTTTTTCAAATGACCATAGCCCCATCTGCCCATGTGGATGCACAGGCCCCAATGCATTATTCTGGTGAACAGGAAAGTTCTCCTCTGCATCCCACAGACACAATCAGTCAAACAAAATGTGATCACTTCCTCACTGACAGTTTGGTGCACATATGCAACTCTATGCAGCTTAATTTCTTCCTTAAAGAATGAAAACTGCACTTCAGAAGTACTTAATTAATTTGAGGCACCCAGTTTATACTTCTCTTCTTCAAACTAAAAATTAAACTACAAACAAGCAGAACACAGCCAATGTTCTAATACAAAATGGTACACAGGGTGTTCACTTATGCAATTATCCATTGGCCAGCAGGCAAACATGACGATCACCAGACCCCCATCGGCTACCATGCAAGATCATTTTACAGTCGGTACCTTCAATGAAATGAGTGATTAGACTTACTTCTGATGGAAGTTTAGAGTTATTTCCTGTCATTTGATCCATTCAGATCAATGTTAAATATAAATAAATGGAGTAATTTCAAGCCTTGCATTAATGACTTAGTTCTGGATCACACACAACGTTTATGTTGTAGGCATGCTTGCACTCATATAGCCAGAAGATGGGAGGTATATTGTGAACAGAAAAACTTTGTCAGTCTTCCTCCCTTTCTCGACAAAATCACGCCTACAAGCAACAGATGTGAAGCTTTCTCTGCTGGAAGAGACCTTTACGAAATGTGTATTTAATGAGAAACAGGAGAGTAAAAGAACCGGACATAAAGATAAAATGAGCAAAGGAGATAATCCAGAGAGAAGAGAGGAAGGGAGCGAACTGGATGAATGAAAACTGCAGATTAGTTAATTCTTCTTATTTGTGATTTTCTTAACTGAAGATGTCAATTAAATATTAGATTTTGTTCAGCTACTTCCAGCACCAGTGCATTTTTTCAACAGTGCATGGATTTTCTGCCCGGGCTCTATCCTCCTTACTGCACTCCCAAATCTTTGAGGATCAAGACAGGGGATTATCCTCGACATTTCCTTTCTTTTTAAAGATAAATGTGAACCACAACCTATCAACTGTAATTACCTATAATCCGCCTGGATGGCTGTAGGGAATTCTACCCACATTGAGTCATTGTTGCTTCTCATTAAAGTGATACTGCTAGTGAAGTACTTCGAGTCCAATGTCGTTTCAGTAGCAGGGAGGTCACTGACCCCCATCCCACAGCACAATAAAGTATATGGTTCATATATCTGCAAAGCCTATTCATCTCGTCAAAATATTAGTAAATTCCATTATTCCCCAAACTGCACAAGGAAAGTAGATTGGCGTCACACGACAGTGGGCTGCAGCATACATTATACTGTCTAGTTTATGACACATTAATACTGACAATCCATCAGACTCTATAGATTAGCTGGCTCTAAACAAATACTGTGATATGTACGGAGACACAATTCATTGACTGCCATAAAGATTTGTAGCAGGGGTGAGGTGCAGCAAGGAGGAGGTCACTGAATATGGAACCGATGGTGACATGGCCCAGGGCACAGACCTCGGTGAAACCCTATAACCCACTGTATTTGTAAATCCTTTTACCTCCTCTCACCCCACCCTTCTACAGATGGTGCATCACTTCAGTGATCTTCATAATTTATTTTTCACTTCACTCACATGTTTAATTATAATCTATTAGTTTAAGCACCCTAATGCTGGCCTTTGAAGATTAATTGACGGAGCGTAGAAGACAGGAAAGGGCCCCGTTATTAGTAAGTGCCCGTGAGTAATAGAAATATGCAGTACCTCCTAGTGAGGATAAACTGGTATTTCTTTAGCTCTGAAATGGTACCACCCACGAAAGTATGTATTGGTCAGATTCTTTCACAAGTAAACTGATCATTCATGCAGGCTCCTCACCTAAAGAGACAATACATAACATAAAACTGCATAGGCAGAAACATAACTTTCACATATGGTGCATTTCATAGCACTTTACACCTGAATACTTGAAAGAGCAGTGAGGAAAGTTGAATCGTAAAATTTTAAAGTACAGCAAAGTTGAGTCGTAAAATCTTCCATGGACAGCAATGTGATATTGACCAGCTCATCTGCTTCCAGTGAAATTATTTGAAGATTAAGCATTGACCAGGATGCCGTTAGATTTGTTTCAAACTGTTGCAGTGAAATACTGGACATCTACAAGAGGGGGCAGGAAGAAGGCACGACTAACATTACAGCGCACACTCAGGACTGCAAGAGCCCGGAGTCCCTAGAGTGGCACTTGAGGCAGGATTTCATAAAACCTGCCTTTCCTGAAACTTTCTGCTTTATCCTGCCATAAAGTATGACCTGAACCGCTCCGTGATTTGGGAGCAGCTCCATCCAAGACCGCAGGTAATTGTAGTGAATTCCCCTCGGCGGCCATGATGGGATCTCGGCGGCGGCAGCGAGTGCCTCGGCGGCAACGGGAGCTTCGGCAGCGAGGGGGGGGGGCTCGCAATTAAACCGCGATCACCGCAATCATCAGTCGATGAGCATGGGGGGGGGGGGGGGGGGGGGGGGGAGGGGAAGACAATGGGGACAGGGCGTGGGGGGACCGCCGTGAAGGACGGTGAGTGAACAAAGGGACCCGGTGTGGGGGGGGGGGGGGGGTTTCTAGTCTGGAATCCTCTGCCCAGGGGATAAGTCTGCGTTTGTTTGTTTGTTTGTTCATTCCGGTGAAGGCGTTGTTCACATGGCAGGCAGCCAACAGTCTTTTTCTTTTTGTTTTCACTTTTGATTTCAAGTCTTTGTGTACCTTGTGTGTTGTGACTGTTGGTAGCCCAATTTCCCTCCGGGGATGAATAAAGTTTTATCGTATCGTATCGTATTTCAATTTAATCTATTTGGTGGGACAGGAAACAAGTATTGTTTATCTGGGGAAAGTGACTTTTACTCCCACATACCCTGCCTGTCACCTCCACCTACTATGATGAACCGGCTCCTTCCAGCTGTGGTTCTTCATGCATCCACAATAGTTTGAAATGAAAAGTGTACATCATCCTTTGCTCTTTACTTTTTAACAGTGGTAGTTTTGTGCTCAAGGTAGGGTGTAGTGGGCCAATTTAATAATAAAATAAGGTGGTTGGCCTTATTTTAAAATGATGGAATTGTGTGTGGGCCAATTTCGAGTTGCCCTTCCATGTTGAACAATAATACGTTCTTTAACAGATCACATGGGCCAACTTATAAACTACGATTTACTAAGAAACTAAAATAACGTCCGAGAAAAACGATCCACAGAGTTCGCAATAAAATGTTTTATTTTAAATTAATGCATCAAATATACCATGTTACAATGTTGACTTCAGGAAAGGAATGCCAAGGATCCATGAATCTGTCTTAACAGGACATTGGTGGGGAGAGGTAACAGCTTCAGGTTCCTGGCAAACATATTTCTGATGATTTGTCCTGAGCGCAGCACATTGATACAATGACAAAACAATTTCATCAATGCTTCTATTTGCTCAGTCGTTTGAGGAGATTCGGCATGTCGCCGAATACTGTATCAAACCTTTATAGGTGTTCATAGAAAGCATAATAATTGGTTGCATCACAGCCTGGTTTGCATCTAAAATGCCCAAGAGGAACAAAGATGTTGCAGAAAGTGGTGGACATTGCCTGGTCCATCATGGGTTCCCACCTTCAAAGGGATCTACATGAAGCACTGTATCAAAAAGGCAGCTAATATCAAACACCACCGCCGCAAATGCTCTTATCTTACTATCGGTAAGGTCAAGTCCAGTCTAGTTTTATTCGTCACTTGCACATAAAGTTTTCCAGCAGTGGTACAATATAAAAAGAACACACAATGCACAATAAAAATATAACACAAACATCCACCACAGTATTCATCACTGTGGTGGAAGGCACAACATTTGGTCAGACCTCCTCCATTTTCCCCATGGTCGTGACCTCAACCCTCCGCAGTCGCCACTGCGGTCGTCCAGATATTCAGACAAGGTAACCAGGTAAGTCCTGAATAGGTGCCTCTCCACCGGAGACTGCGGCACTTTTTTAAATTGGACACTTAGGCAATTTAAACTTTTTAAAATTGCCTAAGTGTCCAAATAACATTCACACAATAATCCACAATATAACATGATTTTTAAATCTCATTTTCATGAATTTATAGGCCAAATGGAAGGAATTTAGTGTTTAAATTAATGGCTATTTAAATCAACTAGCGAGTGGGTTTTAGTGGAATGCGGTGGATTGGAACGTTGTGGTTTGCGGTGAAGTCGGTATGAAAAATACAGCCAGTTCATACATTTTTTTTGTCCCCTTTTTGCAACATGAAAATTTGATTAAATGCTTCCTAAGAACCACGTTTTTATGTAAAAATAAACTGTGTACCTTCTTTTATCACCCACGTTAGGTCCGTTCTGCTGTCGGCGTTCAGAGTTTTAGAAGATGATTTTTAAACTACTCTCGTTAATAAATAATCTAACGTAGTTTAAAAATAGCTTCATGATTGAAATGTTGGAGCGATTTCTCTTTAGCGACGAAATCGCCCAACATGGATCGATTTGAACAAAAAACAGCATTTTAAACCCGCCCCCTCTGAAAAGCGCCAAAGTCACGCACATGGGGAGCGGCAGAACTGCAGCGCCGCTAAAGGTAGGTATTGTAACATACCTACCTTACCCCCCCCCCCCCCCCCCCCCCCCCCCCCCCCCCTCCCCACACCACCTCCCACGTAAGGCACACAGAGAAACAGTAAAAACACACTAAAAGACACACTAAAAAAATGAAAAGAGTAGATAACAAACACGCTGCTGGCAGGGCTGCCGGCTCGTAGCGCCCCCACCATCCCACGAAGAAGGTTCAGGTACTCGAGAGCCATGACCTGCAGATTCTGGAACATCTGAATCAGGATCAGGCCTTTGAACCACACTGAACAACCCTAAGCACAACCTTAACTCACAGCAATATACTATGGGCTTTGTTTAGGTTTCACAACGCAATTCAGTTTGTATTATTATGGTCTGGTTACCTGCTATTACTGATAAATTATTATATTATTTATTTTTGTATGTCTGTTTATTTGTTTGTTGTGTTGTTGCATGTGCCAGTAAACCTGTTCAACCTACGCACAGCATTATCACAAGGTTGAATACCCACCGCAACCTTGACCCCCATTTACTTCCCCCTGCATCCTTCAACCATGATTTCCATTCACTCCAAATTACCCCCTCCCTCCACCCAACAGTTTACTCAGTTGTCAATGCATATCACCATAGAATCTCTATTTTCAATCATCACACACTAAGGAAGAATGGAACTGAAGAATAGCTGTTGTCTGTACCAGCTATGCCTATCTTCCCTTTGATTCAGGTTGGAATGAAGATAGACATCAAAATTGTACATAATTAAATCAATTCTGCCAATCAAAGTCACGAGAAAAACTGGTCAGTGAGCAAATCAAATTGTTTTATTAGCTGGGTGGGATTAACGTCATCATCTCACACTTGCTCAGCAGTAGAAATAGCTCAATCTGAAATGACCTTGTATGTCTGCTATAAATCATCAGACGCCAATTCTGACACGATCTGGCTGACAGATGAGAAACATATTTTGAGCGGTAGTAGAGATAACTAAAGCTTACATTGTGACAACCTTGCAAATTCCCATGATAATTCTGTCTTTTTTTGCATTAAACAAAGTTAAAATGTTCTATAATTGTAATTAAGAACATTTGATTCCACTGTATTAATGGTACTCGCTTAAAAAAATTATGCTCCCAGAATCACGATACTGTGAATTCAGGATGAACTTCTTACTGTTCAGATCAACAAACCAGACCACCCTCTCTTCTCTCTTTCACATGGCCATCTGCTATAACTGTAAAGCAACAACTATTCTTTAGATGCTGAAGCCAGATAATTGCATCCAGTCTATGCTATCTATGCTACCTCCTTTATGTTTACAGATTACACTTTGATTGTTGTGACTCATGAGTTTTATAGTTTGTTCCTGATCACCACTGTCATGTGTTACAGTTCTTAATTTCTATTTGCACTTCTTTTGTCCCTGTTCATTATGATTTGCGAATGCGCAATATAGAGATGCCCATGTTTTAAAAGGGGCCTCAAGCTTAGGGACTTTCTATAGGCTTATTTAAGATCATTTGGTATTTCAAGTTGCGTTTCCGGGGATCCAGAAGGGCTTGCTTGACTTCATATACTGCGGAGACTTTTGCAAGTTCCTATCAAATAGTGAAGTGTTCATTTGCCACAATTTACTGAAGGTTGCAGAGTATTACATCTTAAAAATCGAGGAGCCATGTTTGCGCATATGCAATCAGGTTGATGGATTGGACAAGTGTCCTGGAGATGCACCACACAACAGTATTCAGAGCGACATTAGCAAGGCTAATGTGGCAACATTGAGCCCCTACTAATGTTGGTTATTCAACTGCTGAGAATACAGTGCATTCAGAAAGTATTCAGACCCCTTCACTTTTGCGCATTTTGTTACGTTACAGCCTTATTCTACAATGGATTAAAATATTTTTTTATCATCAATCTACACACAATACCCCATAATAAAAAAGCGAAAACAGGTGTTTAGAAATGTTTGCAAAGTAATTAAAAATAACTGAAATATCACATTTACATAAGTATTCAGACCCTTTGCTATGACATTCAAAATTGAGCTTAGGTGCATCCTGTTTCCATTGATTATCCTTGAGAAGTTTGTACAACTTGATTAGAGTCCACCAGTCCAATTAAATTGATTGGACATGATTTGGAAAGGGACACACCTGTCTATATAAGATCCCACAGTTGACAGTGCTTGTCAGGAAAAGTGGTCGTAATGTAGAGTTTGTTTTAAAACAGATTCAAAAAAGTGTTAGAGTGAGGGGAGGGGAGGGGAGGGGAGGGGAGGAGGGGAGGGGAGGAGGGGAGGGGAGGGGGGGAGGAGGGGGGAGGGGGGGAGGAGGGGGGAGGGGGGGGAAGGGGGGAAACACATGGGGCTTTAAAATCACTGCCTCTAAGACTAAATATATGGTATTTGGTTTTTAAAGAAAGTTGTCTAAGTTAGGGCTGTATATGTATGGGTCTCTTTTGGAGAAAGTAAAGGTTTTTAAGTTTTTGGGTGTTTGGTTTGAAGAGCATATGACTTGGGCTGTACATGTTGGTAAAATTGTGTTGAAGTGTGGAAAAGTTCTGAATGTTATGAGAAGTCTGGTTGGGTGTGAGTGGGGGGCCAACAGGGAGACAATGATGCTAATTTATCAGGCCATGATCAGATCTTCTCTTGACTATGGGTGTCTTGTGTATGGGTCTGCGTCTAAAACAGTTCTGGCTAGGCTAGATGTGTTGCAGGCAAAGGCTTTGAGGCTTTGCTGTGGAGCCTTTAGAACTTCCCCAGTCCCTGCCCTGATTGTTGAAATGGGAGAAATGCCCTTATGGTTAAGGCGCATTAAGTTAGGGTTACATTACTGGGCTAAACTTTGTGGGTGTAATGATACCTTCCCAGTGAGGTGTTTGTTGCAAGAGGAGGATGATGGTAACAAATATTACACATTTTTTGTAATTATAAATCAGTGGGCTAGGAAGTTGGGTTTGGAACAAGGGGGTATTATAGAGCATATGTTATGGCTACCTGTGCCCTATTGGGTTCTTCCTGAACTGGTTATTGAGCTTGCGTTTCTTGAGGGAAAAGATAAGCGTGAGGTGACTCCAAGAATAATGGAATATTTTAATTTAATTCGTGAGAGCACTTTGATTGTTTTCACAGATGGATCTAAGGACTCAGTTAGTGGGAGAGCTGGGTTTGGAGTGTATGTGGAGCAGCTTGGGTTGAGGTTTGGTCGACGCATTTCTGATGGAAGCTCTGTTCTCACGACTGAATTAATGGCAATTCAATGGGCTCTATGGTGGATTGAGGAAGCCAGTTTTAGAGAAGTCATTATCTGTTCCGATTCTGTAGCTGCTCTTGAAACTTTAAGAGCGGGGAAATCTAAAGCTCGTCCTGACATTCTAAATGAAATCTTGGGTGTGTTTTCCAGAATTGGGTTTGCGTATAATATCACCTTTTGCTGGGTTCCTGGGCATGCTGGAGTGAGGGGGAATGAGCAGGTGGACCTCGTAGCAAAGGAAAGTTTAAAAAGAGAAATAGATATTCATGTATCATTGGGGAGAGTGGAATTGAGAGAAATAATTAAAGAGGGCTTAATAAAAGAATGGCAGAGAGGATGGGAAAAGGAAGTCGGGGGTAGACATTACTTTTCTATTCAATCTGAAGTTAGGAAAATGTTTCTGTACATCTCTGTCTCGTAGGGACTCAGTTAAATTGTGTAGGTTGAAATTGGGACACTGTGGGTTAAATTATTATTTGTACATTATCGGGAAACATGTTTCTGGCGTGTGAATGTGGGAGTGATGAGACAGTTAAGCATGTTTTCCTAGAATGTAAAAAGTATGGGGTAGAAAGAAAAGTATTGTTAGTTAGACTGATGGGACTTGGTGTTGAGGCTTTTTCTGTTTTATCTTTGTTTGGGCATAATGAGAAACATCAATTGATATCCAGGGCTGTTCTTCAATTCCTGCATGTGACAGGATTGTATGTAAGAATCTAGTTCAAACTCTGAACTGTGGAAGGCAGTAATACGCTTAGCAGCGTCTACACTGCCAGAACCCGAAAAAAGAAGAAAGTGCTTGTCAGAGTAAAAACCAAGCCATGAAGACTAAGGAATTGTCCATAGACTTCCGAGACAGGATTGTGTCGAGACAGATGATCTGGGGAAGGGTATAAAACAATTTTTGCAGCATTGTATGTCCCAAAGAGCACAGGGGCCTCCACATTCTTAAATGGAAGAACTTTGGAACCACCAGGACTCTTCATAGGGCTGACCGCCTGGTAAACTGAGCAATCGGGGAAGAAGGGCGTTGGTCAGGGAGGTGACCAAGAACCTGATGGTCACTCTGACAGAGCTCCAGAGTTCCTCTGTGTAAATGGGAGAAACTTCCAGAAGGCCAGCTATATCTCCAGCACTCCAGCAATCGGGCCTTATGGTAGAGTGGCCAGACTGAAGCCACTCCCTAGTAAAAGGCACATGACAGCCCGCTTGGAGTTTGCCAAAAGGCAGCTAAACAATATTCTCTTGTCTGATGAAACCAAGATTGAACTCTTTGGCCTGAATGCCAAGCGTCACGTCTGGAAGAAACCAGGCACCGCTCATCACCTGGCCAATACCATACCTACAGTGAAGCATGGTGGTGGCAGCATCATGCTGTGGGGATGTTTTTCAGTGGCAGGAACTGGAAGACTAGTCGGGATCGAGGGAAAGATGGACGGAGCAAAGTCCAGAGAGATCCTTGATGAAAACCTGCTCCAGAGTGTTCTGGACCTCATACTGGGGCGGAGGTTCGCCTTCCAAAAGGACAACGACCCTAAGCACACAGCCAAGACAATGCAGGAGTGGCCAGTCATGACCAGTCTGTGAATGTCCTTGAGTGGCCCAGCCAGAGCCTGGACTTGAACACAATTGAACATTTCTGGAGGGACCTGACCCATGCTATGCATCGACGCTCCCCATCCAACCTGACAGAGCTTGAGAGAATCATTCTGCTGAGAAGAATGTGTGAAATTACCCAAATACAGGTGTGCCAAGCTTGTAGCATCATACCCAAGAACACTTGAAGCTGTAATCGCTGCCAAAGGTTCCTCAACCAAGTACTGAGTAAAGGGTCTGAATACTTATGCAAATGTGATATTTCAGTTATTTGTTTTTAATTACTCTGCAAAAATATCTAAACACCTGTTTTTGCTTTTTAAGGGGTACTATGTGTGGATTGATGATAAAAAAAATTGAATTTAATCCATTTTGGAATAAGGCTGTAATGTAACAAAATGTGGGAAAGGTGAAGGGGGTCTGAATACTTTCTGAATGTACTGTATATGATCCATCATTAATGTCTGCAAACCAGTACCAATATCAACAGGGGTACAAATGCCCCCCAACTCATGCTTCCTGGTTTCACTCGGCCTCTGCGCTCGTCTGTGATAGAGAATTCCAAAGATTCCCTATTCTCTGGATAAAGACATTTCATCCTGCCATTTTGTATAGTTCAGCAAGATCATTTCATACTCTTTTAATCTTGGGCCCTAGTCTGTCTGATCTCTCCTCATATGACAACCCACCATCCCAGAAATGAATCTGGTGAACCTCTTCACAATATATTCTTCCCTAGATAGGGAGACCAGACGTAAACAATATTAAGGAGTAAAAGAACATCAACAACAAAATCTACAGATGCCGGAAATATTAAATATACGAGAAGATGCTAGAAACATTCAGGGGGCCAGTTAGCAGCTGTAGAAATAGTTAACATTTCAGAACGAGGGTCCTACATCACAATATTCCAGATGCTGTTTCACCGAAGCTCTCTATAATTGGAACAACACATCTCTACTGGTGAATTCAAATGCTCTTTCAATAAAGCAAAGTTCATTCATCTTTATTGACTCATGGATAAGGGTGCCCAAGAATCTCTGAACACAAACATTCAATCTTTCACCATTTAAAAAAAATATTCACCATTCATTTTTTTCGCAAAGTAGATGATCCCATTTTATTTAACCACATTATATTCCAATTGCCATGTCCATTCACTTAGTTTTGTTTAGTTTAGATATACAGCTCGCAAACAGGCCCTTCGGCCCACCGAGTCCGCACCGACCAGCGATCCCCAGACATTAACGCTATCCTACACGCACTAGGGACAATTTACACTTACACCAAGTCAATTAACCTACAAACCTGTACGTCTTTGGAATGATACTTGACCTATCTATTTGTCCAAAAGACTCTTTGCATTCTCCACACTGCACATGATGCCGCCTAGCTCTGTAACATCCTCAATCATCGGCAATACTCCAAATCAAGATGAAAAATAACGACTGGGGCTTTCCAGAGGCTTGGCTCAAGTCTTCCAACTCTGATATTATTTTTGTATAGTTTTTGAGTCCACATTGAACAAAGTACAACTTAATTTAAGGTGGTTGTTTGTACAGTTTAGATGCAGCCTGTTAATTCATGTTTGAAAATAAAGGAATTTACAAAATTGCAAACTAGAACAATCTATTGAATGCTTTGAGGAAAAAAATCTGTCTCAAATTTTATAAAATTAACATCGTGCTCGCCCGCTGTGCATTGCCAAAACATGGCATTTCACCAAACTGCAAGAGATGCACCACACTGGCTATAAAAGGGTACATCACCTCCGTAACTCCCTTGTCAATTCATCCCTTCCCACCCAAAACATCGCTTCTCCGGGTACCTTCCCCTGTAACCGCAGGAAATGCAACACTTGTCCCAAAGCCTCCCCCCTCGACTCCATCCAAGGACCCAATCAGTCTTTCCAGGTGAGGCAGACGTTCACCTGCACCTCCTCCAACCTCATCTACTGCATCTGCTGTTCTAAGTGTCAACTTCTCTACATCGGCGAGACCAATCGCTTCGCTGAACACTTCCGCTCAATCTGTGTTAACCAACGTGATCGCCCAGTTGTTCAGTACTTCAACTCCCCCTCCCAATCTGACCTTTCTGTCCTGGGCCTCCTCCATTGCCAGAGTGAGGCCCAGCGCAAATTGGAGGAACAGCACCTCATATTTCGCTTGGGTAGTTTACACCCCAGCAGTTGAATACTGACTTCTCTAATTTTAGATAGCCCTTGCTTTCTCCCTCATTCCCTCCCCCTTCTCAGTTCTCCCACTAGTTCTACTATCTCCGCCTACTTCCTTGCTTTTTCCTGCCTCCCCCCCACATCAGTCTGAAGAAGGGTCTTGACCCGAAATTTCGCCTTTTCCTTCTCTCCATAGATGCTGCCTTACCCGCTGAGTTTCTCCAGCATTTTTTGGCTATCTTCAATTGTTCTGCAGTTCTTCAACATCTGCAGTTCTTTCTTAAACACCCCTCTGAAGAAGGGTCTCGACTCCGAAACGTCGCCTATCTCCTTCGCTCCTTAGATGCTGCTGCACCCGCTGAGTTTCTCCAGCTTTTTGTGTAACCCCTTTCATATCGTTTGATACGGACACGCTCAAATGCTCTTGGGTATGGAGTTCAGCATTTTGATACCAAAAATTGATGAGGGGGTAGTGATGCGTGTACCATTCAGAATGAAGGACAACTTGGTGAAGAAATGGGCGTTGCTGGGTGTTCCCGTGTACTCACTGACTTCTTCTGCATGGAGAATATCAGAGCTTATAAGGTGCTTTCAAAAGTGCATGAGTGCGTTGCTACAGTTATTAAAATTGCTGCGTTGTCAGACTCATCATTTGGTCAGTAGAAATTTCCTATTACAATCTAATTTGTTCATTTCAGGAGATGGAAAAGCTTTCAATCAGGAGGTCATCAAAAAAAAATCACATCTCCGAATGTGGCAGTGTTTCAGCTGAGAGGTTGCTCAACGATTGCGATTTTGGTTTTGTGTCCAACTAGAAAAGTAAAATCAATCCTAAATATGGAAACAAAACTGAAATTTCAACAAGATCAGGGGAATTTGTATTTAGTCTTATGTTTGCATTTATGTGTTTTTAAGACGGGCAAAACTAAACACAAAAAAACATTTAGCTGATGTTATTGTCTTTGTTTTTCAAAGTCAATTCAATCAGCTCATAGATTGCACTTGGCCTAGATTCAGAGCATTCATTAATCCACTCTTCATAAAATAGGAGAAATGCACATTTGCTGGCAAGTATATGGTTTGAATACTCACTACACATAATAGGCTTCGAAGTTGAAATTCAGGAAGAACATATGACAAGATTCTGGACAATATGTGATAAGTTCCTCAGTGGGGGGGGGGGGGGGGGGGGGCGGGAGAAGGGAGGGTGTGGAGAAGGTGAGAGCAAGAAAGAGAGGAAGAGGGGATCAACCCTGCTAGCCTTGTTTCAGCAGGATCGAGGAAGACCGGGCCACTGGGACAAAGCCGAGACCATGTGGGAAATAGCCAGATACAGCCACTGCCCTTACTAGGGTTAAGGCTGAGTGGCCAGGGCAAGCCTGAATTGCCAGCAACTCTTGCTGCCCACAATGAGGGAGTGCATCCACGCACAGGGAACTGAGTCACCAGGATAATCCAGAGACCGCCATTGTTGCCTCTACCAGTCCTAAAGCTGAACTGCATTGGGTATACCCGAGACAGCCAGCCTCGTTCAAAACCAATCCTGAGCTGTGAGACGTCCAAGATTGCCAGCGCTACCGCACATGTGCCCTGGAAGCGAGGAATAGCTCCCCGATGTGGCCATGAACTTCCTTACCACTGTATTTAAAATATATCATGCGAGTACACCTTTCTGCGCGTGTCGGTGTAGTCAAAGTTTACCCCAGCAAAATCCCCTCCACCATAATTTACACACTTTCATAGCCTCAGGACATTCTCTCTTGTTTCACACCCAATGTTGTACTTTGGAACCGTCGTTAACTGTCGTAATTTAGGAAACTCAACTGCCAATTACTGTTAATTCCTGTCGTCATTTAGGAAACTCAACTGCCAATTGTAACACAGCAAACTTCCACATCAGCAAATGAGATAAGAAGCCCAATTTCCATAGAGCTGGTTGAGAAATAATACAGGCCTCAAATAGGGAAGACAAAATTGTTCTTCAAATGGGTCCACAGGATATCCTGTACATCCAGTTAGCTGATGTGGCCTTGCTTCACTGTCTCATCCAAATCCCGTGGCATCTCCCACAACCAATCTCTTATTTGAGAAAAACACACTGGAGTACTGGAGTAACTCATCACTGGTTTGGAGACATTTTGGATCAGGATCTTTTTCAGACTGAGTGTAGTGGGAGAAGGGAAGAAAACTGGAATAGGAGGGGTAAGACAGCGAATGGCCACTAACAGGTAAACATAGGTAGGGGTTGTTGATAGGCAGATGGTTGGACAAGGGCCAGAGATTAAATAGCAGAAGGTGTGAGACAAAGGATTGAAGAGTTGTGGTTTGTAAAGCTAGGGGAAGGAATGCAGGGGGGTGGTGATTGGAGTAATAGATGCGGGCATTGGGGGGGGGGGCGTGAAAAGGGGGGGGGGAGATAATGTGGATCAATGTGAGGTTATCCACTTTGGTGGCAAGAACAGGAAAGCAGATTATTATCAGAATGGTGTCAGATTAGGAAATGGGGAGGTGCAATGTGACCTGGGTGTCCTTGTATATCAGTCACTGTAAATAAGCATGCAGGTACAGCAGGTAGTGAAGAAAGCTAATAGCATGTTGGCCTTCATTGCAAGAGGATTTGAGTTTAGGAGCAAGGAGGTCCTACTGCAGTTGGTGAGATCTCATCTGGAGCATTGTGTGCAGTTTTGGTCTCCTAATTTGAGGAAGGACATTCTTGCTATTGAGGGAGTGTAGCGTAGGTTCACCAGATTAATTCCCGGAATGGCGGGACTGACATATGACGAAATAATGGGTCGACTGAGCTTGTATTCACTGGAATTTATAAGGAGAAGAGGGGATCTTATAGAAACATATAAAATTCATGAGGGATTGGACAGACTAGATGCAGGAAAAATGTTCCCCATGTTGGGGAGTCCAGAACCAGGGGTCCCAGTTTAAGAATAAGGGGTAGGCTATTTAGGACTGAGATGAGGAAAAACGTTTTCACCCAGAGAGTTATGAATCTGTGAAATTCTCTGCCACAGAAGGTAGTGGCCGCCAATTCACTGAATGTTTTCAAGAAAGAGTTTGATTTTGCTCTTAAGGCTAATGGAATCAAGTGATATGGGGAAAAAGCAGGAACAGGGTACTGATTTTGGATGATCACCCATGATCATATTGAACGGCTTGAAGGGCCGAATGGTCTACTCCTGCACCTATTTTGTATGATTCTATGTTTCTCTGGCAATGGAGGAGGCCCAGGACAGAAAGGTCAAAATGGGAAGGTAAGTTAAAATGGTTAGAAACCAGGAGATCCACTGGTGAATGTGAAGGGGGTTCTATCCAACTTTTTTTTTACTACAGCCAAACATGAGGCAGGAATGAGCTGTCATGAGTTAGATCTGATCGACAGGATATTTTCAACAGCAATGGTCTGGGAATGTGATATTCAGTTCAATTTATTGGTGCAGTTATATACGAGGTAAATTTACTTTTAACTTGCAAGAAGTTATTAATTAGAAACTAAAATGTAAGCTATTAACCTGATAGATGAGATGGCCTGTAAAATATTTAATTTGAATAATTTATCTTAATATTCTAGAACAAACTGATTTTTTTTTTACAGTATTCTAACTCAATAAAATGTCATCCGGTTATCCACGGCTTGCAAAGAAACAGAACAACTTCCCAAATGCCTATGCCGGTATTTATCCTCCTCCACACCACTTTAACTCAGCCCATCAAAGTAACCTTTTCTTTTCTCCCTCATTTAATGCATCAAATGAGATTACCACTGCAATGCAGCTGGTGATAATGCCAAGTGATCACATTTATCAGAGAAATAGATCAGAGCAAGGTGATCACCACTCTCATTCACCCACTTCATCTCCTTTTCTCCAGCCCAATCCCACCACATGCAAGTTCAAATAGTGCATTTAAAAAAATAATAATTTCGAGGAATGTCTGTTAAAATTGTCTGTTGGAATCAATGTCAGGTAATTGCAGGGAACGGACTGGATTTTGTTAATTATTACTTAAAATTAGCAAAAAGAATCAAACCAAATGTTTCATTGTAAAACCTCCATTAGAACAACAGTAATCACTTAACTTGAAATTCCGAATTTAAGACTCTGTGATTGCAACAGTGATGGTATTGTCTGACAGGCTCATTACCACAATGACCAAGTGACCCCCAGTTAAAAACTGTTGAATAATGGCACTCTCTTGATCCTTTTGCATACAATTGCTATGGTTACAGAGGGTTAGCTGATGACATATTTGGAATGCATCTTTCTCAAGAAAATCCATGGGTGTACCTGCACTTTAAACGTGTACCTATTATTCTGTGAATTATACCCAGGACATCAGCTTTGTGAGAATTTAATTTTATTTCAAAACTATACACCATGTTGTCTCTGTTAATATATTCAGCCATTTAGTTTAAATCAAACTAGGATTCCTTGATTTCTAAAAGAAAACTTATCACAATCAGTGTGGATAATTGGTCCTCCAGGAATCTATTCGCAAAATTTCAAAAGATTGCATCAAAACAACCTCAAGGTAAAATTTGAAAGAAAAAATTGCTTCATACCATTTTTTCTAAAGCAGGTTCAAATATGCTGGACTAGGATTTTATCTAAGAATAATATCCTCATTTTAAAATTCAGTGACGCCTACAATTTAAAACAAGCATATATTTTCTTGAAAAAAAAATGCAGTCCAGCATATTTGAAAATCAGAGATATACAGTAAATGTGATATTGAATGGAGCAATGAAGGGTTCTATTGTCTCTGCCGTTCCATTTTCTTTAAAAGAAAAAGCCGAGACAGTAACTATAGATCTATTTTCTGCTACCTGTGCTATGCATATAAATGCATTATTTAACACTAATAATATTCAGCTGCAATTCATAACCACCTTGCCATGCAAATAATGGAATGGTCCCATTAACCATTTTTATTCTTTTTTTCCCTCCTCCTAATAACATAATTTCTTATTTGATTTAGTAATAGAATTGACCTGCAGCTACTCTCAACACGTGCTTATAGTATTTAACTCCGTACTTGCCAACTGCACTGTGAACCAAAGAGCTTTTGTGCTGTGATTTTATTTTTGATTTAATAATATTTAAGGGAAAAGCTTTACAATACCTCAAAAGCTGTGCATTAATCTGAGCTCGACTCCCATGCCAGCACTCACGTCCTAGCTTTTTTTTTGCACTCCTTTGAGAGGCAACATTGACTTTCCATGCAAAGGCATTCGGGTGGTGGAGTGAATGCATGCTTAGGAAGAGAAATGAATACCAATCAAGCAGGCTGCTTCCCATGATTGTGTCAAAGCTGCATTCATCCCGCTAAGTGGAGTGTGTTCCATCACAATATTCTTTTCTGCTTAGTAGATCAGTGAAAGGCTTCAGTGAGAGGTTGTGTGTCCCTCACCACAGGAAATCCAGCCCTCTGATCAGTTCCTGCAGCCAGGTCATTTGTGACTTGGGCAGTACAATGGCACAGCTGGTGGTGCCATGCCTAACAGCGCCAGAGGCCTGGGGTCATTCTTGACCTCGGGTATCATCTGTGTGAAGTTTGCACGTTCTACCTTTGACCACAATGGTTCCCTCCAGGTGCTCCGGTTTCCCCCAACATCCCAAAGATGTGTGGGTTGGCAGGTTAACTGACCGCTGTCAACTGCCACTGATGTGTTGGTGAATGGTATGAGGGACATTGATGAGATTGTGGGGCAAATAACAACGGGATAATGAAGAATTTGTGTAAATAGATAGTTGATGATCAGCTTAGCTTCAGTTGGAAAAAAAAACCTGTTTCTATTCTGCATCTCTCTTTCGCTACCACAAGCCACTTCCAACAGAAGTCAAGAGTGTTACAGTGGAAGCTCAGGTGGCTCTCAGGTGAAGATTAGCTTGCTGCCACTATGTCTTTGGATAAAAGTGATCAAAGAGTTCTGTCGGCCATTAAATCAGCTCTCCAACAGAGTACTTGGAATGCCAAGGTACTGCTCCAGGGCAGAGACAGAGGCACATGAAACAAGAACATTCTTTCTTTTTACGATTACGGTATTCACTATTCCTTCTGGAGCCTTGCTGTGGACCACCTTTCAGCCCATCCAAACTCCTGCAGCTCATGCCACTATGGTGCAGCGTGAACCTGGGATTTCTGGGCACATCAAGGATATCCAGCAAAGAAGCTGAAATTCAGCAGTCTTCTATCAGCCACTGGGGTTGCACTGAAAACGAAGACCAGAAAATGCAGAAGGAAGACTGTCACCTGGGTGTGATTTGTGACCATTGACTGAAAGCATCTAGTCATTGGAAAGCTGTCATCACCCAGACTAATTAGTTAATGAGGTCTAAAAGCATTTTGTTATCAGATTAATTTAATACTGTATTGTATAATTTACCTGATAAATCGTATTTAATATGTTGTACCATTATAAGGAATCTGAAATTTAGTGATACAATATCAGTTATTATAATGCTGCAATTTAAACCTACAGTTTACAAAAACATCAAAAAAAACTCACCTGGTTTACATCAAAGGAGGGAAGCATGAGAACAGGCAAAACCTGGGTATTTTATTTTAGCTTCCCAGCCTTATAATGTAGATGTAACCTAATGATTTCACCAACTCTGAACACAAATCTATAACCAACAAGAACAAAACCGGCAAGATACAAGATGAGAACATTCTTTGCCCCCCCCCCCCCCCACACAAGAGTAAGAGATGTGAAATAAATGCCAATCAAAAATAGTTGATGTCATGTCAATGTGCTTGTTTAAGACACAGCTCAATAACGTTTTTTTAAAAGGTACCAATGATGAGCGTATACAATATGAAGTTCAGGAAGATTGATTTGTGTGCTTTGGGTGATACTTATTTAAGAGTTTATCAGAAAGCAATTGCTATGTTAATTATTTATAAACTAAACAATTTTTCTTAGGCAGTGCTATATTTATCCATGGCTTCACGTCTCTCTATCTCCACACCTATATTCAGCCGAAAGATCTCTGAGATCTATAAGTAGGTATGTTACAAAACTTACCTTTAGCGGCGCTGCAGTTCTGCCGCTCCCCGTGTGCGTGACTTTGGCGCCTTTCAGCGGGGGGGGGGGGGGGGGGGGGGCGGGCTTAAAGTGCCGTTTTTCTTCAGACTGGGCAAATCGATCCATGTCGGGCGATTTCGTTGCGGAAGAAAAATCGCTCCAACATTTCATTAATTAAGGTATTTTTAAATTACGCTAGATTATTTATTATCTAGAGTAATTTTAAAATCACCTTCAAAAGCCATGAGCGCCGACAACGGGAAGGATTTTGCGTGGGGGTGAAGAAAAGGTACACAGTTTATTTTTATATTAAAAGTTGGTTTTTATGGAGGCTTTAATAATATTTTCATGTTGCGAAATGAGGTCCAAAAAAAATGTATGAACCGGCTGTATATTTTATACCGACTTCACAGCAAACCACAACGTTCCAATCCACCGCATTCCACTAAAACCCACTCGCTAGTTGATTTAAATGGCCATTAATTTACAGGCATTAAACACTAAATTCATTCCATTTGGCCCAGAAATTCATGAAAATGAGATTTAAAAATTATGTTATATTGTGGATTATTGTGTGAATGTTATTTGGACACTTAGGCAATTTTAAAAAAAGTTTATCTTTTCTTAGGAAATGGATAGATGTTCAGATCTAATTGAATTTTGTAATTAGCTACAATTAGATAACTAACTAATTATATGCTTTAATTTCAGGTCATCCAAGTAAGATTGTTTCATATTTGTTTCAGAATGCTTCAATCTATAATAACTGAAAGTTTCATTGAGTTCTCTTAATTTTTAAGAAAGTTATGACTTTTAACGGTTCTAGATCACAGCTTTTGAGTTAAGTCAATTGAAAGGCAATGGGGAACAAGATGCTAATTTCCGAGTATGAAAATGGTCATAACTTTCTGAATACTGAAGATATGAAAGTGAATTAGGTGTCAAATTAAACTTCTTTTTATGCTTTATTTGATGGGATAAATTGCAGACTTGATTTTTTAAATCTCAATATTTTGTAACATTGCTACTATAAGTTCTTCCAATTCTAGCAACTTGTGCGTTCTTCAAGTAATCACTGGAGGTGCTGTCTTTTGATGTCCATTGTGGGTGGAAAGGCTTATTTCTTGTGCTGTGCTTTTTTATTTCTTCTCAAATTAACCTATTTGACCAAACGTTTGGATCATATTTTAATATTTCCTAATGTGGTTCAGTGTCAAATTATGTTTAAACTTTATATTTATATCGGCGAGACCAAGCACAGGCTCGGCAATCATTTCACTGAAAACCTCCGCTCAGTCCGCCTAAACCTACCTGATCTCCCGGTTGCTCAACACTTTAACTCCCCTTCCCATTCCCACACTGACCTTTCTGTCCTGGGCGATCTCCATTGTCAGAGTGATGCCCAGCGCAAATTGGAGGAATAGCACCTCATATTTTGCTTGGGTAGCTTACAACCCAGCGGTATGAACATTGACTTCTCTAGTTTCAAGTAGCCCTTGCTTTCCCCCTCTCTCCATCCCGTCCCCTTTCCCAGTTCTTCCACCAGTCTTACTGTCTCCAACTACATTTTATCTCTGTACTGCCTACTCCCTAACATCAGTTTGAAGAAGTGTCTCCACCAGAAACGTCACCCATTCATTCTCCCCAGAGATGCTGCCTGTCCCGCTGAGTTAAGGGCCTGTCCCACTTGGGCGTCATTTGCGCGTCATTTACGGCGACTGGCCGGTAGTGACTGTCGCGCGAAAATAGTCTAGCAGCACGACAGACGCGCGCCGAATGCTCTTGAGGGCCCTGCTTCTTTTGGGAGCCATTTGCGATGTCGTTCGTACTTAGTCCGATCTCCGTGGCAAGGATTTTCCCAGTAAAAAATGTTCAAAACTGCGCGCGCTTTATACCCGGGTAGTCATGTGGTGCGGCACTCAAATGACACGCAAAAGGCGTGCCGATGGCGTACAGGCGTCGCATGGTGACGGACGTTGATACACGGTGACACAAAATAAATTAGCATAGGCAATGTTCGTGCGTCACCGTGCATAATCATGCGTCACCACGTATCCTGTCAGTACGTCAGCGTACGCCATCAGTACATCAGCGTGCACAAGGAATGCGTCACACAGGTGGTGTGTGAGGATTTTTTGAGCATTCCAAAATCCTGGGGCACCACGCGTTACCGCGCGTCACTGCATACGTCACCACGCCTTACCGCGCGTCATGATGCACCAACCAATTTTTAGGATGTCGCATAAATGACGCGCAAATGACGCCCAAGTGGGACAAGCCCTTTACTCCAGCATTTTATGTCTATCTTATGTTTAATCTTCCCTTCTTTGACAAACCCTAGAAAGAAATGAAAGTGTGCTTCCACTACAGTTTTGTGGTTCTGAGCTGAGTCCAATGCAAGATACACAAATTCTGCCACATTTGCGATTGGATCGGAACAGGGTAGGAGTGGGGATAAATGTGAGCTGATTGAAATAATACACACTCATCCCAATAGCCACATCAGACCTTCATGCCTTCCTGATGGAGAAATTAAAGTGCTTGATGCCTCCCTGGATGCTTTCTCCACTAGTTTGAATGGTCTTGAGTCAGGGATTCCCATGAGTCAGTGAGAATCTCCTTTTCAAGGAGGCTTCACAAACACCCCTGATACACGTCTCTGTTTTTCTAGAAATTACTTTTCGTCATGGAGCTTGGGAATATTTTGTACGTTTGCTTAGATTCTCAATACCTTGGATGCTGGCCTGGGAGAGGACATTGATATTGGCCTTCTGTCACCCATGTTACTCAAGACATCTTCATCTCTTCAAAATTAAGTTAGTGACTGACAGCAGGAATTTCATAGATAACCCAAACACAACCAACCTGAAGTTATCATAGCTGGGGAAAAAAGATGTTTCAACGCCAATTTTGCTAGCAGGAGCAAGAAGCAAGAGAAGTCCAACCCAGTGAATAAATTGACAGAGACATCTTTTTTGATACCTAATGTTGATCGTGTTACTGCATTATAAATGTTACTTTATACATAGCAGTTTCATATCTCACCGATAACCTTCTTAAAATAAAACAACATACTGTAAAACTGTATATAGAACTGAATAATGCAAATATATCAATTGAGAATTCACCAAATTATTAACATCTATATTTCCCAACCATTTGCAAGATTCTTGCAAAATCAAATCCCCAGCTGATTACTTGAAAATTTTTCATTCACCAATCAAATTGTCCATTTTCATTTACATAGATGTGTGATCACTGGTGTTGATGTTCAATATATTCCAAGGGGGACAGCGGTCTAGTGGCTGAGTTACAGGATGAGCCAGAGTCGAGACCAATGAACAAGATTCATGTGTTCCCACCCCGCTACGGCAGCTGGGGAGTTTACATTCAAATTGTTATGTAACTACTGGTATCTGTCTGTATCTAAAAACAAAATCATCACAGTAACTGTAAGCACAAGTTCACAGGATTGTTGGATTATTATAAAAACACATCTGGTTCATTAACATCATTCAAGGAAGAAAACTTGCATCCTTGCCCAGTCTGGTCAATATACAATTCCAGACTCTTAACTGCTTCCTTGGTCAGGGACAATCAGGAAGACTGAATAAATGCTGGCAATGTCATCAATATCCATGTTCCAATACAAATTGTTTAATGTTGATTATAAGATCCTGTCTAAGGCCATCGCCAACCGGGTCAAGTCTGCTCTGGGACAGGTGATCCACCCAGACCAAACCTGTGCTGTACCTGGCAGGAAAATCTCAGACAGCCTGGCGCTGCTGAGAGATACCATTGCCCATGTGCAAGACAGACGGGTGGATGCCTGCCTAGTCAGCTTGGGCCAGGAGAAAGCCTTCGACAGGATATCGCACACGTACATAACCATATAACCATATAACAATTACAGCACGGAAACAGGCCATATCGGCCCTTCAAGTCCGTGCCGAACAAATTTTTTCCCTTAGTCCCACCTGCCTGCACTCATACCATAACCCTCCATACCCTTCTCATCCATATGCCTATCCAATTTATTAATGATTTATTTATCCAATATGGATAAATAAATCATTTTTAAATGATACCAACGAACCTGCCGCCACCACTTCCATTGCAAGCTCATTCCACACCGCTACCACTCTCTGAGTAAAGTTCCCCCTCATGTTACCCCTAAACCTCTGTCCCTTAATTCTAAAGTCATGTCCTCTTGTTTGAATCTTCCCTATTCTCAAAGGGAAAAGCTTGTCCACATCAACTCTGTCTATCCCTCTCATCATTTTAAAGACCTCTATCAAGTCCCCCCTTAACCTTCTGCGCTCCAGAGAATAAAGACCTAACTTATTCAACCTATTTCTGTAACTTAGCTGTTGAAACCCAGGCAACATTCTAGTAAATATCTGTACCCTCTCTATTTTGTTGACATCCTTCCTACAATTGGGCGACCAAAATTATACACCATACTCCAGATTTGGTCTAACCAATGCCTTGTACAATTTTAACATTACATCCCAGCTTCTATACTCAATGCTCTGATTTATAAAGGCTAGCATACCAAAAGCTTTCTTTACCACCCTATCTATATGAGATTCCACCTTCAAGGAACATGAGGGACGTGCTCTCCAAAATGGGCTTTGGGGAGGGAATCAGAAATTGGATCCAACTGATCTACACCGATATCTGTAGTGCAGTTCAAATCAATGTGTGGGAATCAGACAGCTTTCCCATCAGGTCTGGAGTTAGGCAGGGTTGCCCTCTCTCCACAGTCTTGTTCGTGTGTTGTATTGAACCTTTTGAGTCCATCAGGAAGGACACAAGCATAAGAGGAGTGACATTGCCAGGCCGTGGGGGCACTCAGGTCAAAGACCAGTTTAAGTCGGCCATGGGATCCAGAGTGAATCGCAGGAAGAGCGAGGCCATGCTCTTTGGCAACTGGCCCAACCGATCTTCCGTCCCCTTCACCATCAAGCCTGACTTCTTGAAGGTGCTGGGGATCTGGTTTGGGGGGGCTGAGGATCTGGTTCAGTCAGCTGGACATTGCCGCACCATCTGTCATGCTTGAAAGGTTCTTCCGGACCAACACCTTTGACCACAAGTCCATCGGGCAGTGGTCAGCACGGAACGTCCTGCAGGCACTGCAGGGAAATGACTCCATGAATCAGGTGGCGTGGTTCCCAGAGCAGACTGCCCAGCTTGTCTGGCAAAATACCTCATCACCAGAACTCACCAACAAGCACCAAGACCTATCTTGGCTGGCGGTGAGGGGAGCCCTCCTAGTCAGATACTTCCTGCTCCATCGGAACCTCACTACCAGCGCACACTGCCCTCAACACAGCTGCTATGGAGAGAAGATGGTGGCCCACCTCTTTGATTCGCAAAGAGAGTCCGCCGAGGTCTGCAAGGGTCCCTGTCATGGTTTATTCCGAACAGTTCCATCACAGAGGACTCTGTGATTTACGGACTGTTCCCAGGGACGCATTCAGAGGCTGCCATCGAGTGCTGCTGGAAGGTCAACTCGGTGAAAGACGCTCTTTAGTCTGCCTGAGCGCTGTTCACCACCCAGCGGAGCGAGATGTCCATTGGGGAATGTTGCCGATTGGCCCGCTGCAGACTGCAGGAGTACGTGCTGAGGGATGCACCGAAGCTCGGTGCAGCCAATGCCAAGGCTCGGTGGGGGAGGGCCACAGTCTAGGTTCCTTCTGCTGCTGGACATAGGGGGCAGGGTGTGGTGGAGACGTCCCTCAAAATAAGGGAAGGGATTCCATGCCAGTGAAATTTGAGTAATGTATGTAGACTGTATTGAATATTTTGTATAGCTTCCGAAAATATCGGATGGAATTTTTTGCACGGTTCATGTATTGTATATATTTATTACCTGAATAAAGTCTATTTTGAAAAAGAAAAAAAAAGTTCTAATACAAATATATCAAAAACACATAGCAAGTGAAGTATTCCATAGTACATATCAGAGGTCTGTACCTTCAGACCATAGGAAACCCAACAAGATCACCCAGATTAAGATGCACACAGCAAATTCAGTGAGAGTAGAGAACGAGCTGGTTCACACTGATTTTGACCTAACAATGCAAAGAGTGATCTGCAGTAAATGTGCTATTGGCATGTAGGCAAATCAGTGGCTTACGCTTGCCAATCTGTCAAGGGGAATGGCAATGAGCGTTGTCATTTGGAGAAACATGCAATCAGCAATAGAATGCAAGTTACAAGGAGACAGTGGGGTCAAGTTTCTCACTCGCTGTAAAATTAAGAAATTAAGAATGAATTAAATAATCAATCTAGAGATATATTTTAAAGGAATTCTGGCAGATTATTTTTGAATGCCTGACTATAATCACACACAATAGCATTTATTTGAAAATTTATAATCAGATCGATTTTGGTGAAACCTAAATTTTGGCAGACCACCACATCTGCAACCCTCATTTCTCTTCTGAAAAGTCAAAATTTTGAAAGGGCACTAGTCAGCATTGACAGGCGGTCAGACCTGCTATTTCTGATGCATTTTACCAGCACTGCATTAACCAGCTTTCCCTCTGTCCCTTGAGCAAAAACTGACAATCTTTAAAATGTTTTGTTTTAATCACCTCTGTCAATTGATATTCAGAATGCAGTCATTTTCTATTTGTTTACATTATCTGAAGCAAACATGCAATTCCTCCAAGGAAAGAAAGCACACAAGCCAGACACCAAAAGACCAGCAGGGACTAAAAAATTATCTGCTGCAACTCAGCACTATGCTGAGGAGCTCTTATGAAAATACTGCTCTTACAGCAACTCTATTGATGTGCTTTAATAGATCACCTACTTGAGTCATTTTTCTTATAAATGGCTTTCCTTTAAAATAAATCTATTTACTTGATTATCCATTTTGTTCTTCAAATACAGAATAAATAAACAAGCCAGCAAAAAAAGTGTGTCCACCCTTGAAGAAACCAACTTTATAATGTTTACATTAACAATAGTTCAACTCGCGGCATGCTTGCCTTTGAGTTCGTACATTGTGCCTTTGAGTATCAGTTCCAGCGTATAATCTTAACAATGGTCTAAAGTGGAAAGGAGATAATACTGTACTGTCAGAGGTTCCAATTTCCACAGGACATTAAACCAAGACCTTGTTGCCCTCCGTGGTGAATGAGTTGTTGTTGTTATTGTTGTTGTTGTTGTTGTTCGTCCTTCTTGGTCGAAGAAGAACATTACTTTAGTGTTTTTGTTTGTGGGTCCGGAGGTGACAGGTGAGACTGATCCGGGCCCGGAAGGCTCACCCGCATATGGGACACAGTTGGGTGGGTGCTGCAGTGCAAGTTGAAGTGGCTCGAGCCTTGCGTGCAGCGTGTTTCCGCTGAGCCTCTGCGGTGGGCTTCTTCTCAGCTGCACGCACTCCTGTGGTGATCTTGCTTCGCCCAGTTGGGCAGTACGGGTCCTGAAGTTATGACTTGCGCTTGACCTGGATTAAAGTGAGGGAGAGTTGCGCAAATCGTCAGCCTCACTCTCTCGTCCTGGCCTATCTGAATCCAGTGGCAAGACATAGTCAAGACGGCTGGCGATAGGTCAGGATGCAGTGGATGGCCACTAGTGTTCAACGTGAACATTGTGCCCTAAGTGTAATCCACGTCGCTTTGCTGGGTCCATCATCCTACCCGTTGGACCGCCAAATGGTAGTCTCTTCCACGTATACCGCCAGATCCAGTGGAGGTTTGCATTTGGTGTTTTCCTTCACCCCTCCAGGGTGCCCCTTTTCCTGGGTTATGTCCATACCTGGGTGGGGTTAGAAAGGGAATATGCCCTGTCCACGGGCACCTTGGGAGAGTTCCAGGACCGCTGGGTTCCGCAGGGTGTTGAATGCATCCTTGACAAGGAGTGTATGATAATTGTACAGTAGTTTATTAAGGATATTTGTTTGCATTGCATTATGGTGGTGGGATCTGGTTTGTTTTATTGTAGTGCAGTATTATTTTTTAATAATTGAAAACATTTTCTGAATTTAAATAAAAAGGGTGCTATATGGAGGACGCCTGTGCGTGACTTTGTTTAACGAGGGGAGACTGGTGCAGAGGATGCTACCTCACGGTCCTTGACAGATCTGGGTCAGGATCCAATGGCATGGAGTCCAAGACGACCGGAGACCCTTTTCTGCAGCAGCCTTCATCCTCCTTCCCAGCCATTGTGACGCTCTACTGTCAGCCATCGTCCTCCGCCTGTTCCACCGTTGAATTCTTTGTTGGATTGCTCTTTGCCAGAGACCTCCCCGTCAACCCTACCACCACGGGTGGCCCTACCAGGAGCATAGCTCCAGACAGCATCGCTCTCAGGATCTCAGGTCCACACAAGCTTATCCACCACAACAAGGTGACAATCCACGGAGAGTGAGTTACACCCAATGGAACAACACGAAAAATAGCGAGAAAGTTTAATAAAACTCATAACACATTTGAACCCATGCCAATTTCTTAGTATTCTTACAAATTTCACAAAAATACATTATTTGGTTATTATGATATTGCTGTTCGCAGGACCTTGCTGTAAGCTGCTACATGCCCAAACATAGACACCTCAAACAACCGAAGAAAATGTATTATATGAAAGAAAGCCGCAAGGGCCCATTTTGACCCATCTTCCAGCCCCTGGTCTTCACCGCTGCAAATCAGTAAAATGAATGCGATTGGAATTTCTGCCACTGCCACTCCCTCAACCAATGAATTATAGACCCTGGCCTCATTTTCTTCATCACCCTCTAATCCTCACACTAAGTAGGTCATCTACTTACTTACTTTGAGAACATCCAGGGAATTTAGGATTAAGGAACGATTTGCATTTTTCTTTATAAATAGGTTTACATGTCCCAAGGAAATTTTCTGGCAATGAAGTTCTGACCAACCATCACCTTTGAAGTAAGGTAAACATTGCAGCTGCAAGCACCAATATAGCAATGTGCTAATGACATGATAATATGCTTCAGAAATACAACAGATATATACCATAACAATAAGTGACATTGCAAGGCGTGACCCTTCTTCAGACTGAGGGATACTGTACATACTGACCAGGAAACTGGGGATAATTGCCCAATCAGTTTAAGTGGCACCTTCTTTATCTCAGGAAACTGAATTCTGCTCAACCTCATGCAATTGGATCCTCGACCTCCTCATCAGCAAACCTCAGTGAATATGAATTGGCAACACCTGCCCCTCCTCGATGACCATCAACATAGGAGCTCCTCAAGGCCGTGTGCTTAGTCCCCTGTTCTACTCACACCGCACCCATGATTAGGCAGCCAGACACAGCTCCAATGCCATTTTTAAATTTGCAGATAATATCACTGTTATTGGACAAATAACAGCTAACAATGAAGGGAGATTGATAACCTGATCAAATGGTGCCAGAAGAACAATCTTGCTCTCAACGTTAACAAGACCTAGGCGCTGCTTGTTGAAGTGTGTACAAAGCTGTTATTCATCGATGGGATGACAATGGAGAAGATGAACAGTTGAAAGTTGCTGGATGTGCATGTCCTGAAGATGTGTCCTGGCTCAGCACATTGCCGCAATCACAAAGAAAGCTCACCACCTTAACTTCCTTAGAAGATTGAGGAGATGCAGTATGCCGGCGAATACTCTACATGCGTACGGTGGGGAGCATACTGCCTGGCTGTGTCACAGCGTGTTTCAGTAACTCAAACACCCTGGATTGAAGGAGGCTGCACACATTGGTAGACATTGCTCAGTCCATCATAGATATTAACCTCCTCACCATTAAAGGGATCTGCAGGAGGCCTAGAGTGCCAGTCGATACCTCAAAAAGGCAGCTGATATTATCAAAGACCCACACGACCCTGGTCACGCTCTCATCTCGCAGCCGCCATGGGAAAGAAGGTGCAGGAGTTTGCTAACAACAGCTTCTTCTCAGCAACTATCAGCCTTTTGAACCACAATGCAAAACACTAATCACTTCAGCAACAATGATGTACTATGGATTTTGTTTTGGACGAACATTACATTTTTCACTCTGATCTAGTTACCTAATATTGCTGAATATTAATTTATTGCATTATTGATTATAGTATATTCATTTGTTGTGCTGTGGTACTAGTGGTTCTGTAAAGCTTCAGCAAGTAGGAATTTTATTGTTCTGTTCCCAGTACTTATGGCAAGTAACATTCAAAAACATGTCCATAACCTTCTCAAGAAGAGCTCCTGATAAGGTGTGGGCACCTTAATCCTGGAAATGCTTCTCAAATCAAATATTGGACCATGTTAATCAGCATTTAAACCATCAAAATAACATTTCAGTTCAAGAGTACACAAAAGGTTGGAGAAACTGGCGGGTGCAGCAGCATCTAAGGAGCGAAGGAGATAGGCGACGTTTCGGGTCGAGACCCTTCTTCAGACTGGTTGGGGATCAGGGAAATGAGAGATATAGACGGTGATGTGGAGAGATAAAGAACAATGTATGAAAGATATGCAAAAAAGTATCGATGATAAAGGAAACAGGCCATTGTAAGCTGTTTGTAGTGTGAAAATTAGAAGCTAGTGCGACTTGGCTGGGGGAGAGATAGAGAGAGAGGGAATGCCAGGGCCCGAGGGCTGAGGGAGAGGTGGGAAGGGGAGGAGTCAGCAAGGGTTAACAGAATTGAGAAAATTCAATGTTTAAGCCCAGGGGATGCAGACTCCCCAAGCGGAATATGAGGTGCTGTTCCTCCAACTTGCGGTGTAGCTCACTCTGGCCGTGGAGGAGGCCTAGGACCGAGAGGTCAGATTCAGAATGGGAGGGGGAGTTGAAGTGCTGAGCCACCGGGAGGTCGGGTTGGTTATTGCGGACGGAGCGGAGGTGTTCGGCGAAACGATCGCCAAGCCTCCGCTTGGTCTCACCAATATAGATCAGCTGGCATCTGGAGCAACGGATGCAGTAGATGAGGTTGGAGGAGGTGCAGGTGAACCCTTGGATCCCTGAAAGGAGTGGAGGGGGGAGGTGAAGGGACAAGTGTAGCATCTCTTGCGGTTGCAAGGGAAAGTGCCCGGGGTAGGGGTGGAACGGGAGAGAAGGGAAGAATTGACAAGGAAGTTGCGGAGGGAGCGGTGTTTGCGGAAAGCAGACGGGGGGGGAGATGGAAAGATGTGGCGAGTGGTGGGGTCACGTTGGAGGTGGCGAAACTGGCGGAGGACTAAATTACAGTGTCCATATGAGCAAGGCAGTGTGCATTGACATAATTTAGGTGGCACAATACCATGAATTTTGTCAGATTACAAACAGAATACTATCATGTTATTTCAAGCTATCACAAATCTGGATACAAGGTGACACCATGATACTTTTAGTCATCGGTTTGGTTGAAATAATGGCTGAAAGATAGATGCTGGGTTTGAAGACCAGCCAGATTTTCTTTCCCTTCTTGAAAATTCATCTAGAGATCTTTTATGTCTTCTTGAGATGGCAAGGGACCTTGGATTTTAAAATTTATTCTCAAAGATTGCCCTTCCGACAGTGTAACCATCCCTCAATACAAAACCAGAGTCCAAATCCTCAAGTCTCTGGAGGGTGTCTGAACTCTTCATGTCTGTCAAGAGATAAAACTCCTACCACTAAAAAATAATTTTACTTTGGAAGAGATGAATTTTCCGAAGTTTGTATTAAGAACTATTTTATTGAAATGGTGATGTTGTCTTTAAATCAATAAGCGAGTTCGGTATTCCGACTGCGCATGCCCAGGTCGTAGGTCACAAACGAAAAACAGTCCTGTCAACGTTTATACTGCATTGTGTGCAGGCTTGCGTATCGTCCGTGGTCGGGGTTGAGCCCGGCTCTCCGTCGCAGCGAGTGCTGTTGAGTTGCTGCTGTGCCGTCCCCGTCCCGTTCCTCGCCCCCTGGTGTCCCGTCCCTGTACGGGTTGACCCTTGGCTGGCGAGGCAGCCTCGGACTTCAGCTCGGCTCTGCCTTTCCCGCCGAGTTGGCCGGCAGCCCTCCACCTCCACCCCCTCCCTTCAGTCCGACAGTCACCGAGATCCTGCTGAAGATGGGCAGCCGCCGGCCCTGCTTGAAGACGGGCGACTCGGAGCCGCTGCTGCTGGAGTCGTCTGGGTCAGAGAGAGAGTCTGCGGAAGGGCTCCTGCCAGCAAAGGACAGGCCGGGCACCCGCTCGAACTGCTGGTGCTGTTGGTGGTGCTGGCAGCAGCAGCAACCTCCACCCCCTCGCTTGCCCAGCCACAAGCCCAGAGTCCGGGCCAGCTCCAACACCAGGTCGGGGCTGAAGGCCGCGACCCAGCGCGGCCCAGTCAAGCGCCGGGCCGGAGGAGGCCGAGCCCAGGATGGCACTCTGGCGCATGCAAGGCCGGGACCCTCACTCCTCCTCGGGGTTGTGGATGAAGTGGCAGCGGGTAACATAGGGGCAGGAGCCGGTGGTGTGCAAGGTATAGCATGGCCCCATCTTGTACTTGGGGTGGCGGCTGAGGGAGAGCAGCTCGGCCAGGCCGCGGGTGAACTGGCACTCCAACTCTGGAGCTGGAGCGGGGTTGGGGTGGAGTTGGCGCTGGCTGTGGGCCTTGGTGTTGTTGGTCCGGGCTGTCGGTTGGCCAGGTGGGAGAAGCGGAGGTGAGCTGGGGTTGGTGCTTCTCCGTGCTGGCTGTGGGACTGGGGGCCGGTGACCTGTCTCTGGCATGGGGGGCGTGGGGGTGGGGGGACCGGGTACGGTCCAGTGGTGGTTTGGACGCGCTTGCGGCGCCGGGGGACATGGGTTCGACCCTGGCTGCGGATGAGGCGTGGTTCTGTGTGCGTGTAGCTGCCAAGTGCCGGCCCAGTCTCCCCCCCCCCCCCCCCCCCCCCCCCCCCCCGACCCTGCCCGGTCTCCCATTCGTATCTGCGGGAAATTTGGGAAATTCTGGTTGTCTTCCAGTAATTTGGGGGAAATTGAATCATTTCGTGAAATTTCCGCATCTGGCCAGCGAAGGGGTGTAAAGATAATACATGCAGCACTGCCGGTTTGGTGCTCAAAGGTTTAAACAGATCGCTGTCAGTTTAACGGGTAGGAATTTTAAAAAAGAGCTGCCGGCTGCAGCACTATGAGCTTTAAACATAACGCTATGGCCACAGCACTATGGGTCACAGACTGTTTGGGAAAATTCTCATATAACAATGAGTCTTTGGAATTCTCTTTCTCAGTGAAAGTTGAACCTTTGATTATTTTTCAGGCAGTGGTAGTATTGTGGATAAGCCTAGTGGTGAAAAGTTACCAGTGGACGGTTGGATTGCAGTTACATTGGGATTGGCCTTGATCTTACAGAAAAGTGGGCTCAAGGAGCCGAGAGGGAGGGGTGTAGAGAGGGAGAGAGGGAGAGGAGAGGGAGAGTGGGAGCGAGGGAGGGAGGGATGGAGAGATGGAGGGAGAAAGAGGGAGAAAGAGGGAGAAAGAAGGAGAAAGAGGGCGGGGCAGAAAGAGGGATGGAGAGATGGATGGAGAGATGGAGGGAGAGGGTGAGGCATGGCGAGGGAGGGGGGGAGAGAAGGGGAGAGAAGGGGAGAGAGGGAGAAAGAGAAGGAGAGAGAGAGGGAGGGAGAGGGAGGGAGAGAGGGAGGGAGGGAGAGAGGGAGAGAGAGAGGGAGAGAGGGAGGGAGAGAGGAAGGGAGGGAGGGAGAGCAGAGACTGAGACACATGAGAGCAGCTTGAAAAAACAAAGGCAACAAAAGCTGTTGGAGGCAACAAAAGCTGATTTGCTGTTATCCACTGTACAAGTGGGTAACAGAAGCAGGCAGATATGGTGTAGTTACATAGATCGGTTTTGCCTTGTTCTTCTTTGTGTTGTTAACGTGTGCCCGCGAAGAAAAAAACAACAAATAGCATGCAGGAAACATTTTTGAAAATTTCATGAAATGCCATCAAATTCCAGGAAATTTGGGATTCTATTTAAGGAAAAAAAATGTTGAGGTGTGGAAGTACCTAGCAGCAGGTATTTATGCCTCAAGGGAATCAGGACTTGCAGTTACCACACATTTCAAATCCTCAGTGCTTCCTAAAGCACTTTCAAGCAGAGTAATCTTTTAAAGCTGTCACTGTTTTAAACGTAAGAAAATGGCAGCAATTTGTATACAACTAGATCCCACAAACAGGGCTGTGCCTGTAACCAGATAAACCACTTTAATCATATTATTTAAAGGATTATGATTGGCTACAAACAACAATCCTGCCGTTTTATTTTGGAAATAGTGCCATTAGTTTTTCTTCCTCCCCTGACAAATCAGGCAAAACTTCAGTTTATCATCTCAGTCAAAGAAAGCATCTCTGACAATGCGCAACTCCTTCAGAATTGCATTTTAAAGGTCAGCCCAGATTTTGTACTCGGGTCTCTGAAGTCGATCAGAGGCAAGAGTACTAACACAGCTGATGAAGAGGATGCAGGTAAGAGATGGGAGTGGGGACTGGAAAGGAGGAAAAATATGAAGGAGCGAGAGCAAAAACAATCATTCTTTTTCTTCAGGAAATATCAAGACCCTGGTAAATGGATGATTTTTTTCCCCCAGGAACATCACCAGCATAATCACAAACCACTTTCAAACATTCAGTGATGTGCAGACTTTAAAAATCCCCCTTTCCGACAGTGCAGGTCAATGTTTCCAGAAATTCTCTTCAGCATTCAGCCCTGGACAAAGCTCATGCTTGCCACATTCTGTAATTGTTGATAAGTGGTTTAGTTTCCCCATTAGAGAACTAAACCGTTTGGCTTGTGATTAAATTTTAATTTACTCTATCCAAGGAGCACTTTGGGATTCCTCTCCCAGTTTTGCCATCTAATCATGTAGCCATGTACTTACAGTATGGCCAAGGTCTCTTTATGCAGGAGAAATGGGGCGTCACACACTAAACCGCAATGTCAGCAAGTGCATTTAATTCACTTCTGGCAATAAAACTGTTTCAATCGCACAGGAGAGATGGCAGTGGCTATACATCAAAGCTAAAGACAGGACAGTCTGGGGCTCTTTTCTCACAAAAAATAGACAAGGCTGAGCAGAGACCTAATAAAGGTCTTTGAAACTTATGATGGGATAGACAGAGAGAAAATGTTTCCACACACAGTGGACTGAAACTGAGGGGCACAAACACAAAATGGACACTATAAAACCCAACAGGGAATTGATAAGAGACTTCATTATCCAAATAGTGGTTTGAATCTACTATCACTTGATAATGAAGGTGACTAGCACAGAGATATTGTTGGGAAACCACCATGCGAGAGTATGTTACAGAAGGATATGCTGGCATGTTCCAACGTTGGGTAAAAGGAAGCTTGTGTGGAGCATAAATATTGGCATAAGCTGGCTTGCTGAACAGTTCACAACTGAGCTGCAGAATCTTTTGTATTCCTAACACATAAAATTCTACAGTACACAAAGCAGAGAGCGGATGCTTAATGTTGTAAATTGTTCACAAAAAGACCAATGTGCTTGTGTCCATTGCAACACACCAATCACTAAAGACTTAAAAAAAATCATTCATCATAACCTCTGGAGACTATCGGAGACAGCTGAACCTGCGGATGATTGGCAGAATGCACTGTGATCTGATTGACAATGAAGACCTCTCTCTGCACAGCATCTCAGGCAATCCCTTTGCTCGGCAGAGTTCTATGACCTGGCGGCAGCCCTGGGCGTGAGCAGCATTACATAGTCCTGTTCAGTCCTGAGTTTTAATGCAGAAGAACTTTTGTAGCATTTTGCCATCAATGTATTAATAGGGTAAGTGACTTGTCTTTTGTACCTGTCATATTGCTGCCTCAAAGACTATAATATCATACCTGCAGCCAAGCTGACAGCCTTTTTAAGCTGAAAAACCAACACAATGTCTACACTTGACATTTCCAACAGCAGAACAAGATGATTTCAAACAACTTGACAATTTATTTGCTTCGCCTGGGGAGAAATAAGGAAGACGAGAACTGGGAATCACTGCAGCCAAAACCAAACTTCCAAAATACATATGTGGGTGAAGTCTGCACCCACCACATAAGTCACAGTTGAAAGAAGTGAATGAGTGAAACCTGTACCAACCATATAAGTCACCGCAGACAGGTGTAAATAGCATTACAGCTTCCTCTCACCATCTTCCATGCCCCACTCCTCATTATGAATTATTACCTTTTCCAAGATATCTGTCTTCACCGTGGGAGTTTTATTTTGCTTTCCACACAAAGAAAATCACAGAACACAAATGAACACTACAGAGGTCGAGCTTCACTTGTATTGACTTGTCAAAAGTCAAGAGTCAAGACTGTTTAATTGGCATATGCACTGGTAATAAAACGATTAAATTGCTGCAGCTTTTACAGGCACGTTAATGCAACACAGCATATAGAAATATAGAAACATAGAAAATGGGTGCAGGAGGAGGCCATTCGGCCCTTCGAGCCAGCACCGCCATTCATTGTAATCATGTCTGATTGTCCCCTATCAATAACCCATGCCTGCCTTCTCCCCATATACCTTGATTCCACTAGCCCCTAGAGCTCTATCTAACTCTCTCTTGAATCCATCCAGTGACTTGGCCTCCATTGCCCTCTGTGGCAGGGAATTCCACAAATTCACAACTCTCTGGGTGAAAAAGTTTTTTCTCACCTCAGTCTTAAATGACCTCCCCTTTATTCTAAGACTGTGGCCCCTGGTTCTGGACTCGCCCAACATTGGGAACATTTTTCCTGCATCTAGCTTGTCCAGTCCTTTTATAATTTTATATGTTTCTATAAGATGCCCCTTCATCCTTCTAAACTCCAGTGAATACAAGCCTAGTCTTTTCAATATTTCCTCATATGACAGTCCCGCCATCCCAGGGATCAATCTCGTGAACCTACGTTGCACTGCCTCAATCACAAGGATAAATATACAGTAAACAAAAAGACAATATATTATACTAAGTACGTAGCACAACCCTGATACAAAGTGCACGATAAATCAGTGCCGAATTGAATGACCAAGCTCTATTGTTTCATTGGGTTTATCATTTCAGTAATGATTGAACTTTGCCATAAGCATTATTGGGGTAGTCCCAGTTTCACAATAATCACAATAATACAATGATTTACAAAGGAATAATAGCACCCAGTCAACATCTAATGGTAGTCACTGCCTCTAGAGTGACAAGTGAGCTTCAAACATACTCCCCCAACAAATCAGGGCAACCTACTTTAGTTATGTTGGTTGAGGGATAGATACGGCAGCAAAGAGTTTTGAAGGACCAAATCTTCAACCATCAGTCCCCACTGCTCCCACTTTAAATGAGAAAAACAAGATAATGATTTGAATCCAAAGTGTTTGGCAACCAAAAAGTTGTCACATATAAAGAAATTAACCTCACATAAGGAGGAAATTGTGTTGGAAGTGTTTGTTTATGCTTTTGTGCATGAATTCTGAAGCTGGATTTGAGGAAAAATACAGATATGGAACAGAGTTGACTCAAAGAACCAACAATACAATTCCAGGAATTACAAACACGTTTTCAAGTCTAGGGCCAAAATACAAGTAAACCCACGGAGTGAAATAAATTAATTTTGACAGGTACGACTCAGTTCACCATGGGTTTCAACACAATGGATAGATTTCCTCCCAATTCTACATAATTTGACGACATCATTTAGAAACCACACTGTCGTGGGAGGTGAACAAGTGCCCCACGGGGTGCCATCAGGCACTGAGACTAATGTCCAATTCTGAGGCATATTTGGAAGGCTTCATTGTGTGTCATGTGTAAGTTGGACTTTCCCACTATATGACTACAAATCGAAAAGACAGATCTTCCCAACTGAATACTCTTCATTTTTTAGTTGCTCTCTTTGAAAAAGATTGAGCAAAAGGAAAAGAATTGGAAACAAAATTAGCATATCTGCCTTTTCAGAGCTTTTCTGATTATTAAATCGAATAACCAAGGTCACTGTGCTCCAGATACAGCATGACATGACTGTTGCAGACAGCCTATAAGGCTTTCAATCTATTCGTTCAAACAAGTTCCAGCCAATTAAGGCATAACATTTCAAAGACCAAACTATCTATTACTAATTTTAATTTGATTGCAATCATGTAAAACAACATTATTTCATTACAGGTAACTTTATGAATATACCTTTACGCCTGCTTATTCCTCGAGTGGTTTTCTACACAATCATCAAAATGTTTCATGCCATTTTACCCCATGCCAAACCTAGGTATAAAATTCAAATGATTCTTAAATACAAAATTAAGGGCAAACTGGACTGCTGAAGATGCGACTGTTTTTGAATGAGCACTCACACCCAACTCATGTTCATGCCAATAATTTTACGTAAACATACATTGAAAAAGCAAATTAATTGATTATTATTTTATTGTCATATGCAGGGACATATGATCTGGAAATCAAAGTTCAGATCTAGTTGGGGATGTTCTACATAAACATCATTCTAAGAATGGAGGAAATGAACTAGCATGTGTCACGAGCTAAGCTCACTTGAGGATATTCTGCAATTGATTTTTCATGACATTTTAATAGAATATTCTTGCAATCAACTGAAAATTCAAAAGTTACTGTAATCAGAAAAGCTCAACTATCAGCATGTTCATTATCTTGGAGTAGCACCTCACAAACTACAATCAGAACAGACCTGAAATAATTAACACCTTGCAGTGACTGTAACGATAACTAGTTACATTTGTGACAAATTTAAATGTCACAATGCATCAAATGACCAACTATCAAACTACTTTGAACAACAAGCAACAAAAGAAGATATTGGCAGTAGATTAATAGCTTGACCCAAGGATTTAAGGTGATTGAGGTAAAGTGGCGAGGCTCAGAATTCAGGTATGACAGGCACAGCTGCAAATTGTGCAAAATCAGTGAACCTTAACATCAGAGAGTAACAATGTTCAAAGGATTCTAATAACCAATTACCATGTCAATCTTAAAAGAGTCAGAGTTCTTCCAGGACAATATGACTCAGTACCTGTAAACATAAAATATACAAAGAATTTAAGTTAAATATAGATTTGAAAGAATCGTTGCACATTTAAATTTATAAAATTTTTTGAATGCCATTCTGTACTGCTATGCTTGTTTAATGCGGCATTTATTGTGAACGATATTTTAAAAGCCAGATAGCAATATTGCTTTCTCGTGGGCAATTTGTTTCTGATGGAGAAACTGGTGGAAGTGACACAGGTCAATTGTGTGGAATAGAACATGTTTTCCTTTGGTCACTCTTGGGTCACACATAGGGTTTCTAAGGTGTAAGGCCTGTAAATAAGACCATGAGAAAATAGGAGTCATTCAATGATATTGGCTGATCCGATCTTTGGCCTTGACACCATTTTCTATTCAATCCCCATAATCCTTAAATCCACTGTGGTCGATCTCAGCTTTGAATGCATGTGATGACTCAGCATCTCTGCTCTCTTGAGACGAATTCTGAAGCTTTACAGACCTCTGTAAAACACAATTTTAAACTATGCCCCGAATCAGTCTGAAACAGGGTCCTGACCCGAAACTTCGCCTGTCCATGTTCTCCAAAGATCCTGCCTGACCTGATGAATTACTCCAGCACTTTGTGACTTTCGTTTGAAAACCAGCACCAACAGTTACTTGTTTCTACATTTTCCTGTCCCCGTGCAACTCTTTAGTTCGAACAAAAAAGTTTACCAACTCATCACAATCTTATCATTTCCCAATGAGGTTCTTGCCTTTTCTTCTTTAAACAAACCCTGTCCAGAGGTTAATTCTATCGCCACATACAATACTAAAGGCAAAGTTATCCTTCGAGTGGTTTGTGTTACCTTCTGGAATCAATGACCCCGTAGTATATTATTCATTTTTTCAGTGGACCCTACCCACTGGAAACAAACTAAACCGGGTTAGGTAAAAATAGTGCCCTAATTACCAAGCTTTCTGAAGTAATGCCTCTGCACAAATGTGATTCGCTATAAGATTTAAGGATTCCATGATACGATTGAGAAAAAAAGAGCACAGGACCTCTCTCCAGTGTACTGGTTAACGTATCATTACTACAACATACAGCATCATGCATACAGCAAATTATCAGCTTTATTTCCTCCAATTCAATGATGATCACACATCAAGAATACTTGGGTTCAACATTTTTTGGTCTTTTCCAAGGCGATGAAAGAAATTGTACAAATGAAAGCAAAGAACAAACTCTCGATGCTGAAAATCTGAATTAAGACTATTTTAATGAAAGGTCATTGAATTGAAATGTTGAACTATGTTTCTCGCTCCAAAGATGCAGCTTGACCTACTATTTCCAGCATGTTTGCTTTTATTTAATAGAACCATTTTTTCAAAAACATTTTCAATTTCTCTATGTTTTAATCCCTCTCATTATTTTATAATTGCCAAAAGTAAATTTTGTGCCCATGTCCTTGAGATATAATCAAGCCAAATATATTGTTTCACATCGGTATAAGCATTTATTCAAAGAATAGGAGGGCAATTATCCCTTGTGCTGACCAATATTTATATATCACACAGATTTAAATTAACAACACATTGCTGTTATTGTAATCCTCTGCATAAGAATTAGCAACAGTGCTTCCTGCATTACAAGAGTACAGAAGTATCTCCTTGCCTGCAAAGTCAGTTTAGACCTCAACGGGTCATGAAAACGCCATAAATGTAAGGCTCCCATCTCATGCAGTCCTCTTGGAACAGCAGCTGAGAGAATTCCACCAAATTAAATCAAGGTCCAGACATTCAAAGGCCCCTAGTTCATTAACCATCTATCATCGTCCAACCATCCTGCAAAACAATGTATAGTCACAAGCTCTAAATTGGATGATGAATTTCATTAATTCCTGCTTCATTAACAGGAATAGAGTACATCCAAGAAAAATGCACTACCACTCTGATGATGGGAATGAGGAGAAAACATCTCTCTCAACTTCACTATTAAACAAACTGATAAAAACTTTAAGATATTGACGACATGTTAGTCACCACTCACACCAAAGGACAGAGATGCAGCTCCAGGATAAAGCTGAGATATTTCCCATTGGGAGGAATGAGAAGTAAAATGTGATTTACTTCAAAAGTGCGAGAGCGCAAGAGATGGGAAGGAAAACATGGTTAGAGCGGAAAAATACATTCCAGTCTACTCTCACCTAGCCTACAGATGCCAGTTCAGGAGCAGTAACGGCAGGAGTTTGGGAACATAACCCTTCAGTACCTTAGCGGGACAGGCAGCATATCTGGGGAGAAGGAATGGGTGATGTTTCAGGTCGAGACCCTTCTTCAGGGGAGTGGGCGGGGGAGTGGATGGAGAGAGAGAGGGAAAGTAAGGGCTACTTGAAGTTAGAGAAGTTAATGTTCATACCACTGTGGTGTAAGCTACCGAAGCGAAATATGAGGTGCTGTTCCTCCAACTTGCGCTGGGCCTCACTCTGACTGCTCTAACTTCAAGTAGCCCTTACTTTCCCTCTCTCTCAATTACCCCCCCCCCCCCCCCTTCCCAGTACTCCCACCAGTCTTACTGTCTCCGACTATATTTTATCTCTGTACCGCCCACTCCCCTGACATCAATCTGAAGAAGGGTCTCAACCCGAAACGTCACCCATTCATTCTCTCCAGAAATGCTGCCTGTCCCACTGAGTTACTCCAACATTTTGTATCTACCTTCTATTTAAACTAACATCTGCAGTTCTTTCCTACACCTTCAGTACCTTGTTGGAATGATAAGCCCAAATCATCTCAAATCTGAAGCAAAAGTTAGGACAAAAAATATAAAAATATCCACACAACATGCCATGATTGATAAATGGTTAGAAGGAAAGAATATATATAAAATGGAACATATAGAATGAATTAAAATATCTTGACAAAATTCTCTCATCATTGTAGTCAGAGTCAGACAGCACGGAAACAGGCCCTTCAGCCAAACTTGCCATGCCGTCCAAGATGCCCCATCTGACATGTTTGGCCCATATCCATCTCTACATTTCCTATCTACATACCTGTCCAAATTTTGTTTAAATGTTGTTATACCAGCAACAATTATTTCCCCTGACAGCGTGTTCCGTATACCCACCATCCTATGTTAAAAGGATGCCCCTCAGCTTCTTATTAAATCTTTCCCCTCTCACCTTATACCTATGCCCTCTGGTTCTTGATTCCACTACTCTGGTTAAAAGACTGCGCATTTGCCATTTCTATTCTCCTCATTATTCTATACACCTCTATCAGATCATCCTGAGCTCCAAGAAATAAAGTTCAAGCCTGCCAAACCGTTCCTATAGCTCACCTCAGGCCTTCAAATCCTGGCAACATCCTCATAAATCTTGTCTGCTCTTTCCAGCTTACTGACATCTTACTGATAGCAGCGTGACCAAAACTGAACGGGAGGTGAGGAGTGGGGGAGGTGTGGGATAGAGGGATACAAGGGGGGTTGGGAGGGGAAAGGAGTTATGGAGGGAGGGAGGGTGAGTGACTGAGGGTAGGGAAAAGGAGAGGGAGAGAGTGGTGAGGGAGGGAAGTAGAGGGGAAAGAAGAGGGCGGGTGAAGAGGAGGGGGAGAGAGTGCTAAGGATGAGGGGAAATGAGGTGCGCCTGTGCAGTTGGGGACTTTGGGTGTGTGGTGGAATATTGCGTTGGGGGACCAAGCCTTCTGTGTGACAGGGACCCAACGGGCCCCACTTAGTCTAGTATGCACTATTTCCCCTGCCACCCACCTACATTACAGGTAACTTATTGGCCGACTAAATTATCCACCAGCGCATCATTTGGTTTGTGGAAGAAACGAGAGAACCTAGGAAAAATCTACCTGGCTACAGAAAGATTGTTCAAACTTCATAAAGGCAGCACTGGAGGTCAGAAACAAACCCAGGTCACTGATGTTGTGAGGGACATCTGGCACAACAGAACAGCACTCCTTCAATGCAGCAGTGGAGGCAATACACTGGAATTTGGATTCAAATCCTAACCAAATGATCCCACACAGTATTTCTTACTTACCATAATTTTTCATACTAGTCTCAAAATATATGACCTTGTAATAACCACATTACTGTTTGTTGGACGTTGCATAAGGAAACCAACTGTTTCATTTCCTACATTATGTCAGTGACATCACATGAAAAGTACTGGAAAAAGAAAATTGCTGGAAACAAAACAGAAATACTAGGTCTGGCAGCCTCTCCATCGGATGGCGCCATCGAGTGTGGCAGTCTCGCCAGCAGTTGTCCGTCCTTTCACCCTTTTTTGTTATTTTAAGTATGTCACAAAGAATGTTTTAAAGGTTTCTTAGTCTTTTTTTTGTGGGGGGTGTGGGGGGCTGGGGAGAGGGGGAGAGGGGGGTGGAAAGGGGGAAACCGTTTCCCAGTCACTTAGCTGGTCGAGATGCGTCTTTTCTCTGAGTCGCATCTTCGCCCCCCCCCGCCCCCCTCGCAGCCTACCAACTGGCGCGGTCTTTCCTATCGGAGACCAGCCTGAGCTTCAGCAGCGGCGCAGCACTGAATTCCATCGTGGAGCGGGACGATGCCTTGCCGAGGATTGCCTGTGTTGAAGCTTCAGAGTGTGGGGCCTGCTGCTTTAACATCGTGGAGCTGTGGTTTGCGGAGCTTCTAGCCGCGGGCGCTGCTGACTTTAACATTGCGGAGTCCTGCGATCTTTTGCCGAGGATCACCAGTGTTGGAGCTCCGCCCAGCTCGGCCTGTGGACTTCGGAAGCCGCGGTCTCCGGTAAGAAGCGGCCGATTCGGAAACTCCAAGCCGCTGAGAGTGTTCTTCCATTTTGACGCCGGAGCTCCGGCAAGAGGGCCTCAAAGGCCCCGACCATGGGTGAACAAAGAGGAAGATGACTGAATTTTACTGCTTTCCCTCAGTGGGAAACGTTGATTCCACTGTGTGGGGATGTTTATGTTAAATCCCATTGTGTATTGTGTTCTTTTTATTCGTATGGCTGTATTTCATGTGACAATAAATGTAACTTGAACTTGACTTGAACTTGATCTATGAAGAGAGAAACAAAGTTAATTTTATTACAGACTGAAAAATCTTCGTCAGAATTGAGAGGAGAATGATGGTCAAAATGGGAATTGTTTCCAAGTTCTGCAAATGAGTCTTTGACCTTAAACATTAATTCCATTTCTTTTTTCACAGATGCTGCCTGACCCCCTGAGTGTTCTGCCTTTGCTCGAAGTGCACTAATTGGTTATAAAACTGAGTGTGGGAGTGAAGCCATACAAATGCAAATAAATTCTCTTTAATCCATGCTTTATATGGGCTTTCAACACAGCTGTGATTACTGCCTGCTATTGCAATCACAGAACATAACTAGAAGAGTAGAGGAGCATTAACACTGACATGTGAAAACATTGGGAAAGTCTGGGGTAAAAGATTGTTGTGATGACCCTCCATGGTTTAACTGCCTGCCAAAATTATTCACAAAGATTATGGAGAAAGAAAGTACCATCAGTCCTTGACATTTGGGCATGCTGCCAGATTCAGATCTATCCGCAGTCCCAAGACTACGTTTCAGTCAACAACCTACAGTAGTTATCGATTTATGCATCTGGTGTTTGATGGGTCTTCACATTTCTGTAGACGCAGAATGACAAACTGCATTACTGCTCACATTAAAAAAAAATACAATTCAAATCCTGAACATTAGGAGTCAGCACAAAACTTTTTGTTCAGTTTTATCATCCTTTCTTGGCTTCAGCTCAAGAGAACATCTGCTATAAAGACTGATAAAATTTCAGAATTATCACCAACTTGAAAGCATGGGAGGAGAGCACTGTGGATCCCATAAATCTTTTATTTTCCTTGTTATCTGCATACATGATCAATTATTCTGTAATTATGCTATTACTATGATACAATGGATCAACCTAAACAACAAATTGAAACATCTTTAAAAGCCAAGGAAGCTACCGTGTTACACAAAGGGAACACTACATATTCAGCTTCATGCAAAGACAAAGAGTGATATATATCTTCCAATGAATCTTTTGGCTTCATTTTAAATTAATTAATCAGGTAGATGCAACTTTGTTTTGAGGGTTTCAATCTGATTCTCTTTTGAAGGAAGAACATTTCAAACTTTGATATCATTTGCACATGCAGGATGTGATCTCAGGACACCCAGTGAAGGGACAAATGCAAAGAATGTTGGATGTACTCAGTAGGTCAAGCAGCATGGGTGGAGACCTGCTCAGAACCTTCAGCATTTTCCCTTTTTGTTTCACATTTCCAATATCTGCAGTTATATTTTGGTTCATGGTTTACTGAGGAGCTTGATTAAGGCCATCACCAACATTAACAAAATAAATACATTGCATTATTTTAATGAACTATTCACAGCATGGTGCAAAAAATAAATCTTATCATCAGGTAATTTCACATTTCAGCTGGATTTAGATCTGCCAACTCTGACAATACATATCCCCAAAGGGTTCATTACGTAAGCTCCAACTAACACCTGCCCAGTCAACTGCTTTGTTATGCAGCTCCAAAATGTTTCCAACTCAAACGCAAAAAATGTAAAAACATTTTTCATAACCTAACTGTATTTTTCCTCCAGGTTAGTTGCAAATGTGTCCTGAACATCCACTGAATCACATCAGATTTCTACCTTTCATGGTACATTGCTGATATGTTGCAATTTTTTAGTCAACACCTTGTGGTCCGCAACCCATACACAAAATCAATGATTGGATTTTCTTGCAGAGGTTGCCAATATTTTATGAGCATTAAGGCTTGCATTACCTTTGGAATGGTCATTCAGTCCCACAGAAATTATTTCCATCAACCGTGAAATTTATTGTGGACAGATTATTTTACTTGTATATGCCTTACTAGTCTCTTACTCAATTTCTTGTGTTGAAATTAATGTTAAAAGCTGAAGCACATTTCGTTAGTTTATATCCTAAATTTACTCCTTATTAAATTTTGCTTTCTTATTTTATCCAAGTTTTGATGCTAAATATAAAACAGTTTCAGTATTTTAAGATACCCGTACATGAATTTCAAAGCAGGCCTCATCAATGTCTACATTGGAATGGGAGCTGTAAATATCACACCAGCAATAAAAATGAGAGGTAGGTTATCATCAGCCAATTTTATTAGCTTATTTATATTAGCGTGAAAGTATTGGGTCTGTGCAAAGAAGCAAGGCCTTCATGACATGATGCGAAAATGTTAGCACTTCGCAGCATCATTAAATTTATTTGTCTGTTCTTGTAACAGTAGCTTGAAATCATTAATTTTACTTAAAATAAATTGGGCTGCTGTGAAAATAACAAGTGAGTTTTATATGAGCAAATTAAGTCGGTGTACTAACATCCACAGTGCAATTTGCAGGCCTACATTCTTTGTTCAGGAAGATGTACAAAACATTGCTTGGAGTTGCTCACTCTATCATGCTGCTAGCCTTTAGCAGAGCAAAAAGAGAAGGGAAGGAACTGTGTAAGAAGGCATTGGTTAGATGAGATTTGCTGGAGGATGAAATTTGCATTCAATGCCCACTTACTACAACAAAGGAGATGAGATGGGGGTATTCAATGAGTGATGCTTGGATTGGTAAAGGGTAGAAAATGCAGCATGTGCTTGTCCACTGAACAATATACAAATGGATATGGGTTCAATCAAGATGCTGATTATAACTGGAACCGTTTTGGGAGGTTTCATTGCGATTTGGATACCGGGGAAATCTGAGGATATGCGAGTGAAGCAAGAAAATGGCTGGTCAGCCATCATCTCACTGCATGCCGAAGTAGGCATGAGGGAGCGAATATACGACTCCTGCTTTTGTTCTTTTGTGATCTCTCATCTCTCAACCTTCCCGCCCCATTAATGGTAACTTTATTTAAACCTAACAAATTGGTGTTTAAAGAGAGAGCTCCTGACCCACTGAGTTCCTCCAGTAGTTTGTTTTTTGCTCCAGATTACAGCGTCTGCAGTCTCTATTGCCTCAACGATGTAAAGCTTGCTTAATGTGTAATCCTAATTAATGTGCATTATACTCTTCCACAGTTAGCTCCAGTAACCTGCAAATCTTTAATTTCTGAAGACTCCGCATTAATCTGGGAGGAATGGCAACATTAAACACTGTATCCAAGTTAGCTACCTACATGAAAGCAAGAGTTTGAACAGACAGCGAGAAGGATTATGAACAATTCCAGGAAAACCAGCTAATAGAATGGGAAGACAGACAGCAGATACAACTTCATGTAAATTAGAATGAGGCGAAACATTTTGGTACGGATTTGGGAGCGGGGAAGGGGATTTATATCAAGCATGCACTGAGAGGACGTACGTGAATAAAGAAATGTGTGGATTGAAGTACACATTGCCCTTCACGTGCAAGTGAAAAGAGATAGAGCCATTTAAATAAAAGACTTTGGATTTATAAGCATTCACTTAACGTTTAGGAGCAAAGTGGGTAATTTATGAAAAACATTAGTTAGACCATGGAATGTGCAGTGTGTACATTTTTTGTGGTCCCATTATAAAAACGGTTGAATCCAGAAAAACGACGGAGTTTAAGATTCACCAGGATGAAGTTAAAGATGGGAAGCTGTAATTATGAAAGGCTTGAGATACATGGGCTATTTCCACTGCAGAAGCGAAGGCTAAAAAGATTTAATATGAGCATTTAAGATTAAGGAGTTTTTTAATGGAATAAATCTTTCAGGGGTCTGATCGAGCAAGAAATACATTGTCGCAGGAAGTAACTGAGACAGAGATTATTCACATTTTAAAAGAAAATTGGGCACACATTTAAATCAATGTTAAAGACTTTGCAGAGAATGTCAAGCAGTGAGATGGTTTTGAATGGTTTCTGGGTAAATGCAGACACAGTGGCCCAAACAATCTTGGATAAGGTGGAGATGAAGGCAGACAGAACACTAGTCATGCAATACAAAAACAAAAACACTAGCTGTTAGGAGAAACTCAGCAGGTCAGGCAGCATTTGTGGATTCTTTTAGGTTCAGACCTGTCTTTAGATTGATGGATTTGGGGATAAGGTTGGTGGAGAGAAGAAATAGTAAAAGGTGGGGTGAGAGCTGGCAAGTGGTAGGTGGACAGTGATAAGGAAGGGTTAATTGACAGATCTGATAAAGGGGGGGAGAGAAGGGTAAGACAAGTAACCAAGATGAGAGGTGATAAATGGCAGGGCTGCCAACTCTCACGCATTGAGCATGAGACTCACGCATTTCACCCAATTCTCACGCGCTCACACAGATTACAGAATTTCTCACGCTCTGTCGTGGGAAATTCTGTGATCAATGAGAATTTCAAAATTAATACCAACGCATGGGCCGCAGAACGAGGGGGGGCTGCAGCCCTTCCACTTTTTTGGTGAGACCTGCTTCACAACCCAAAATTATCCGGCCTGCAGGCGTATTTTTCTCTTCTTCAGAGGACCTCCGACATCCCCAATCTCAGAACAAGTGCACTGACAGTGAGCGCGACAAAACAACGATAATAGAGCGGAGCTCTTCTCTCTGATCTTTGGGCAACACCACGACCAGCCATGTCAGAAACCAACAGCCCCCTCCAAAACCCTCCCTCCCCCCTCCCCTCCGCTCAACAGCCATTCAATCACAGTGCGGTTCACAGTCGAGATATGGGGCAGTGAACGAAGCGCTGTGATTAGCCACCGAGCGGAAGGGAGGGTGGGGGAGAGAGGGAGGGAGAGGGAGAGAGAGAGAGAGAGAGAGAGGGTCGGCCCCAAGATGGAGAGAGAGAGAGAGGGGGGGGATGGAGGATATATCCCCCCACACTTTTTGAGGTGGGTGATGGCTTGTATTATCCCCCAGTTTTTGGAGGTCGAGCAACAACAACAAACAATAATTGTGCCACTCTCCCCCCACTCGATCGCTCCATCACCGGGTAACCCCGAGGATAGTGATCAGTGATCGCTCAGCCACCCACTTTCAAAAACGTTCCGCAGCCCCTGAACTGCTTCTGTGTGCATCTGTTGACAAGACAGCAGCTTTCTTATTCGCTCCGTTATTCTCCAGCGCAGCAATGTCCTGCTCCCGGCAGCAGTCAGAATTTAAGTATTTGCGGGAAGTGGCTGACATGAGTGAGGCCAGCAAGCAGCAGGCCAGCAGAACTGATGCCTGTTGTCCGTGATGTCTGGATCCCAATGCTCAGCACTTCGTGTTTTGGAGTTGGCTAATGTTATTGATTTGTAATGAGCCTGAGTGGACAAAACATTAATTTATTAATCCGGAATATTCAGGGGGATGGGATAAGTGTAATATTAAAATGACATGCAAGGTGTCAGGCTGTCTGTCACAACATACAGCCCCGATAACACATTATTTCCATCAGTTAAATACTAGGAAGGTTGTCATTTGCCACTCAACTATTATGTTTGTTTACATCACTGACTATTTCTAAAGCCCCCCCCCCCCCCCCCCAAATTCCTTTGACAGGTTGAATAGGAATGTCTCCAATCTCGTTGTTTTATTAATTGAACACATAGATGAACATCCTCAAGGAGTGTAATCAGATGCAGGGCCAGATTTACGTATAAGCTTGACAAGCTTATCTAGCCTCAAGATCTAGGGGGGCCTCGCAGAGCCGGATTCACCACTTCATAGGCTGAAGCCTAGGGCCTCAAAGTCTAGGGGACCTCGGGCCAAGGCAGGACTCCTGCCATTCAACTCTGGGCGGGCCCCCCTCTCTATTTCTCTCTCTCTGTGTCTGTCAATCTCCGTCTCCACTCGCCATCCGTATCCATGTCTGGGCCGCCAGATTTCCGATCTCCACTCGCTCCTCATCCACCTTCCACATGCGCACTACGGGGATCTGGGACACATGACAATAAAACTCTCTTGACTTGGACTTAAGCAAAAAAGGTTTCTTGGGAAAAAAGAGGTACCTTAAATGTAGTTGCGTCTGGTTGGGCAACTATGGTAGGGTGAAGACTATTTAATTGTGTGGGGGGACTCCATGGAGCAGCCAGCAACTCTGGATAGAAGAAATTGGTTTTGGGTAGAGACCCTTCTTTAGACTCCCTCTGGTTTTAGTGTTTTTAGTTTAATTTAAAGATACAGTGTGGAAACAGGCCCTTCGGCCCACCGAGTCCACGCCGACCACTGATCACCCGTACACTAATTCTATCGCACACATTAGCGGAGCAAGTCAAGAGTCAAGAGTGTTTTATTCTCTCACGTCCCAGTTAGAACAATGAAACCCATACTTGCAGCAGGACAACAAAATATGTAAACATAGTACTCTGTAAACAATGTTATAAACGAGAAATCAAAACGGTGTATGAACAAAAAGCTGGAGAAAATCATCGGGTAAGGTAGCGAAGGAATGGACGGTGTTTCGGGTCAAGACCCTTCTTCAGATTGATGTCAGGGGGGGACACGAAAAAGAAAGGAAGAGGCAGAGACAGTAGGCTGTGGGAGAACTGGGAGGGGAAGGAAGGAGAAAGCAAGGACTACCTGAAATTAGAGAAGCCAATGTGCATACCGCTGGGGTGTAAACTACACCATAACAACAATATGACGTGCTGCTCCTCCACTATGCGGTGGGGCTCACTCTGGCCATGGAGGAGGCCCAGGGCAGAAAGGTCGGATTCGGAATGGGAAGGGGAGTTGAAGTGTTGAGCCACCGGGAGATCAGGTTGGTTATTGTGAACTGAGTACAGGTGTTGTGCAAAACGATCGCCAAGCCTGGACTTGGTCTCACCGAGGTTGGTCATACGCTAATCCAACCACATTTGTGTTTGGAAGTGGAAAGAAATAATAGAAATTGCATTCATTGCAACGTGTAAAAAGAGTTGAGATACTGTATTATAATTTTGCTGCATGTCATTGTGGTATATATCATGTCTTGATTAGTGAATATGTTTAGTTTGTGACTTTATTTGAAGCAGAAATAACATGTGAATGCTTCATTGAGCATAATTCCGACTGATAACTACGGACTTCGTCCGAGCACATTATCGCACGCGTCATGCAAGCCGTCTTAATTGACCACCTAAACTGTCATTTGGCAACTTAAAAAGATGCCAAGGTTGCCCGGCTGACAACAGAGAAAAAAAATTAAGTGAGAGCCTTGCAAGGTGCATAATATTTTTTACACTGTCATAGGCCTTCCTTACATATGCTATCACAACACACTGTTGTATCTAAACAACCCTTCAGTAATTTTACTTGCCCTCCATTTCAGAATAATAGTGTTTTAAGCCAATAACTCGACACTAGCACTGGCAATGAATGAATAAATAAATAAATAAATAAATAAATAAATAAATAAAGCACAGCTTTCCAGCCCCTTATCTCATTGGCCACGCTCGGCTGCAAATCGGTGTCAATCTGGTAGACCATCTTCCTCTAGTCGTGGGGGTGGGTGATTGGGAGGGTCCTCACAAGTGGAACAGCTTAGGGCCTCTCTTCATCTAAATCTGGCCCTGTTCAGATAGAAACATAGAAACATAGAAAATAGGTGCAGGAGTAGGCCATTCGGCCCTTCGAGCCTGCACCGCCATTCAATGTGATCATGGCTGATCATCCAACTCAGTATCCCGTACCTGCCTTCTCTCCATACCCCCTGATCCCTTTAGCCACAAGTGCCACATCTAACGCCCTCTTAAATATAGCCAATGAACTGGCCTCAACTACCTTCTGTGGCAGAGAATTCCAGAGACTCACCACTCTCTGTGTAAAGAATGTTTTCCTCATTTCGGTCCTAAAGGAATTCCCCCTTATCCTTAGACTGTGACCCCTTGTTCTGGACTCCCCCAACATCGGGAACAATCTTCCAGCATCTAGCTTGTCCAACCCCTTAAGAATTTTGTAGGTTTCTATAAGATCCCCCCTCAATCTTCTAAATTCCATCGAGTACAAACCGAGTCTATCCAATCTTTCCTCATATGAAAGTCCTGACATCCCAGGAATCAGTCTGGTGAATCTTCTCTGTACCCCCTCTATGGCAAGGATGTCTTTCCTCAGATTTGGAGACCAAAACTGTACGCAGTACTCCAGGTGTGGCCTCACCAAAACCCTGTACAACTGCAGTAGAACCTCCCTGCTCCTATACTGAAATCCTTTCGCTATGAATGCTAACATACCATTTGCTTTCTTCACTTCAGATGCGAAGTTTAAGAGCTTGTTCAAAGAAGGGGTATATTTTAAAGGAGTGAGTTATACTTGCGGGGGAATGTGTGAGGAGGTTATTATTTGTCTTTAGTTTTAGCTTGAACCAGGACATCTGAAGATTCAAAGTTTAATATAGTAATTGTGCTGATACTGACTCCAACCAACCACGTAATGAATATCATCCATTCCGGAAGTTTTATTTTTCTAATGCCATTTAAACTTCACGGATTTCAATCACTTCAATGTAAAAGTAATTGGGAATGGAGAGCATTGGAACAATAATTTGCCCTCGGTACATATTAACTGTAATATAATAATGTATGCATGTTGGTAGGTGCAATCAAAACAAATATTTTTTTATCATTGTTGTGTTATGAACACCACAGAAAATATTATGTATTCTCAAGATCACATTAAATAGTATTATTGCTTAAACATATATTGTTATTGGACTTTGCATTTCGGAAAAGTCCCAACTGAGTGGAAGACAGCAAAATACTGAAAATATTGGGGTGAAAATGACTAGGAATATGACGGAAATGGTAACAGAATACTTATACAGCTGAGTGAGAAATTGTGTTCAACCAACTGATGATTTCTTTGACAAAGTAACTAGTATGTTAGATAACAAGGAAGCCAATGGATGTAGCAAATTTTGTTATACAAAATCTGGTCCGTGAAGTGCCCCATAAAAGATTAGATAAGCACCTATAGCCTTGAACATAATACAATACAATACAATACAATACCATTTATTGTCATTTGAACCTCAATGAGGTTCAAACGAAATTTCGTTTCTGCAGTCATACATACAAGAAGAAAAGAACCAAGGCACACACATTTTACACAAACATCCAACACAGTGAATCTCCTCCTCACTGTGATGGAAGGCAAAGTCTTATCTCTCCCCTGCACTCCCCATTCTTCTCCCGGTCAGAGTCAAAGCCCCCGGCGGGTGATAGTATAAGTCCCGCGGCCATTCATGCCGCGCCGGGCGATGCAAGGCCCCGCTCCGGGTCTTGATGTTGGAGCCCCTGGCGGGCCCTAGCAAGTCCCGTGGCCATCAAAGCCGCGCCGGGTGATGTAAGGGCCCGCTCCAGGTCGTCTTCAACCCCACAACTCGGGCAGGAGAAGTTGCCACCGCGGGAGCTCTGAAAAGCCGTCTCCCACCAGGGACCCGCGAGTTCCCGGTGTTACCGTCCACCGGCCTGCAGCTGGAGCCTCCGAATCTCCGGGGTCGGGCAGCAGCAGCTCGCCACCACAGCTCCTCCCACTCCCAACTCGGCCAGCTCCACGACGGTGAGTAGTCTGCAGGCTCCGCGACTGGAGCCCCAGGTCCGGTTGGAGGCCGCTCCACGGTGCTAGGCCCCAACGACAACGGAGACCCGACAGAGAAAAGGTCAGGTCCTCCGTACAGGGAAAAGATTTAAAAAGTTTCCCCACCCCGCCCCCCACCCCCCACACATGTCCAGCTAAAAAAAACACTAACTAACAACACTCAAACGAGACAAAAAATTAAAAAAAGGCAGACGGACTGCAGAGGCTGCTGCGACGAGAGTCGCGCCACCCAGCGAGAAAGAGGGAGGTTAAGTCCAGGGGGTCAGATGTGGGGCTTTATGTGTGGGCCAGATATGTGGGCATAGGTGCTAGGAGCAAGGCCAAGTGTGCATCCAGAGTCAATGTCTGGAATAGTACTAGGTGTGCAGTCAAAGCTGGGACGATGGGAGTGTTCAACACTGGGAACCTAAGCAGGTAAGCAGCTATGATCAGGGTAGAATAGGGGGCCAGGTGTAAGGCTGGACTCAGGGTCAGGAATGAGAGAAGTTATGCAACTGGAGTCAGGGTCAGGAGAAGTACCGGGTGTGCAATGAGGCCCAGGTTGGTTAACATGAGCCAAGTGCTTGTTTATAATCTGATTTCCATACATGAATACACTAAGATCATTCATGTGCTGCACCTGTTGATCAGAGCCTGGCTCTACTGTGGAATGTAATTAGGAATGTAATTTAGCCTAACCTTATTCATAGCTAATAGAATTTAAAGCATAAATGTTGCATTCAAGTATAAGTTAAAAGACTTGCTACAGTATACACCAGATTGCACAATTTCAAGCTCCGTACCATGGGAGGGGGGACACCGTCCTCGCACACCCTCCCCCCCCCCCCCCTCCATCTCGGTCACTGCGCTCCCTCAGGCTTGGTCTCTCACAATTTCTCACTCCTAAGGGGCCTGTCCCACCAGCATGCGACTGCATGCGGCGAGTACAACCAAACGTGGTGGCTTGAGGCGTATGGCCTCGCGGGGCTAGTCCCACTTCCACCCTGCTGGTCCCGACTTCATACTCACCAATCAGCTGGGCAGGAGGTGGGCCGACTGAATTTGGACGTCGCACGGCGTCGGGCGGTTACTTCATCACTCAACGGCATGCCGGGCGGTGACATCATCGCACAACGCCACGCACTAGGCGTACGCCGTCAAGACGCTGCGTACTGCGTCAAGATGCTGCGCACAACTCCATATGGCTCCGGTGATCGAAGTGGGACCGGCCCCGCGAGGCCGTACGGCTCAAGCGACCACGTTAGGTCGCGCTCGCCGCATGCAGATGCCTACTGGTGGGACAGGCCCTTAAGTCTCACCCAATGTTGGCAGCCCCTGAAATGGAGAAGACTGAAGAGTGCAAATTGTGGGATCAGATGAGAAAGGGTGGGAAGTAGAACCAGAGGGATGGATTGTGAGTAAAAGGGAACTGGTGGAGATGGGGGAAGAAAAATGTGAGACATGAAGTAGGGACGGATGGATGATAAGGGGCGGTAGAGTAGAAAGGCAGGTGGGCAGCGCGGGGGTGGGGGGGCTGAGGGGGGAGAGTAGGCTGGATGAGGTGGAGGAGCTGGGGAGGGTCAGGTCGGTATGGGAATGGAAGTGGAATTGAAGTGGTTATGAACCGGAAGATCCAGCTGGACCTGATGGACAGAACGCAAGTGTTCAGTGAAGCAGTCTCTTATCTTTGTTTGTTGAGACCTGGCAACTGCACATAGAACCAGCGGAAATTCATAATCGTAATAGTAATTTATTAGCCAAGTATATTTTGCAACATACGAGGAATTTGATTTGCCATACAGTCATACCAATAAAGAGTAACAAGACACCCACATAACTTTTTAACATGAGCATCCAACACAGCGACTCCCCCACATTCCTCACTGTGATGGAAGGCAAAAAAAGTTTAATCTTCTTCCCTTCTTTGTTCTCCCGCAGTTGGGGCACTCGAACCGTCCGTTGACGGGATGATCTTGGCTCCCGCAGCCAGCGGTTGAGCCCTCGGCGTCTGTGCGATCAAGCTCTCGCATCAGGGGTATCTCAGCTCCTCTGCGGCAGGTGATCGGACCCCGGGTCAGGGCTGGTCGTACCTCGTGTGGCTTGCAGCTTCCCGACATCAGTCTCTACCCGAGGCTGCGAGCTTCTTGATGTTGAAATCTGCAGGCTGCGGTTGGAGGCAGGCAAGGGATCGCAGGCACCGATGGTAAATCCACGGCCCCGCGGTGGGGCTCAAAGTCATTCTCGATCAAGGCAGCCAGCTCCATGATGTTAGGCCGTAGAGTGACCGGAAAACAATCACATCTCCAGCAAGGTAAGACACTGAAAAAAGTTTCCCCCGATCCCCTTCCCCACCCCCCAAATAAAAGAAACCAGAGAGCATTAACACATACTTTTAAAACACACTAAAAATAACAAAGAAGACTGACAGACGGTTGGCGAGGCTGCCATCGCTGACGGCACCACCCGGTTTGTCTTGTACTTTTAGGATTTAGATGGAAGGCTCAGAATTGCTGATTGCAATCTCCCAATGGACCCGCTCATTCCTTACAATGGAGATTTTAATAGCTGCCAGGGAAAAGGCATAATGCTAGTTACATTTTTTTCAAATTATTTAAGTGTCTGTACTTAATTCTTTTCCAGAAGTTAACAATTGTTTGTTTTATTTATAACAGTTTCTGAATGACTTAATATCATGGATGCCCTTGACGTTCTGCAAAGGTGTGAATGTGATTGCGGCATCTGCCAAAGATTTCCTCAATAGGATGTACATGAGATTGATTTGGTCTGTTGACTTAATTGTCCCTGGTGTCATGTTGAGTCTCTTTCGATGGCCTGTGAATGCTCTTAATCCCAACAAATTCATCCCAATTGAATTTTACAATGGAAACACAGGAAAACTGAACATGATAGCATGGGAGTGGGGGACCTTGCACAACGTAGGCATCTTCTCTTTTGCAGTCCCTCAGGATGGGGAATGATTTGCTTCAACATCAATGTTATTAGTTCTGGGTGATTAATGAGACCATCATAGACAGGAGGCCTGATGGGGCACGCAGAAGGATAATTTTGTGTGGTAACATACTATTTCAGCTGTTCATGCAGACCTTCTGTGCTCCTAATGCATATTTTTGAAGGTCTTCAATGCCATCCCTAAATGATCCTTCTTCACTTTAAGTGGTCGTGGGCTTGGAATTCCTTAAACTGTTCAGCCAAGAAATTTTGTAATTTCCTACCCTCAACCCTGACTCGCTATGTAAACACCAACTAATTCTCTAACATCTCAGCGTTCAACACCACTATCCTCTCCAAACCATCATGAAAAGAGCACCTCAAGGCGAAGTGCACAGCCCTCTGCTCCACTCATGACTGTGTAACCAGATACAGTTACAACTCCAGCTTCAAAACCACCAATGATACTATAGTTGTTGGATAAATTATGGGTAATAATGAGCCAAGAGTGTAGATGGGATATCGTTCATCTGATTAAATGGTGCCAGGACAACAACCTTGCTCTCAATGTCAGTAATGCCAAGGATCTGATTGTTGGCATTAGAAGAGGGAGGCCGAGCATCCACAAACCTGTCTTCATCGACAGGTCAATGGTGGAGTCAGGATCAACAACTTCAAGTTCCTGGGCATGCATATCTCTGAAGTTCTGTTGTGTGCCCAGCACATGATGCAATCATGGAAAGCCCATCAATGCTTTGAAGAAGATTGAGGAGATTCAGTATGTCCACCAATACTCTCTTGAACAGGTGTGCAATTCAAGACAATATATTTACTGGTTGCATCACTGTTTGACAACTCAAACACCGAGGAACAAAATAAATTACAAAAAGTGGTGGACACCGACCAGTCCTCCGCAGGTAGTGACCTCCCCAGGGATCTTTCGGAATAACTAACTCAAAAACGCATGCTGCATCATCAGGGACCTACACTAACCTGGCGTCACTCATTTCACTCTTGTGGAGTCTGAAAACCACAACATAGGGCACTCATAGGAGTCTGAAAACCACAACTTCCTTGTTTAAGAGCAACAATCATCAGAGTCGTGTGTGTGTCGACTTCCCAACAACTGTCAACCTCTTGAACACTACAGACACCAACTAAACTAAGAACTGGCTTGGTTATACTATGGACTGGATTTTTTTTTTGCACTAATACAGGTTTTTTAAATTTATTGAACTCTTTTTTATTGCGTTATCTATGAGTATTGAGTTTACAAATCTGAGTGCAGCTCAGCAAGCTCCTTCCAAACTCTACTTCCCGTGCAAGTGCTGCTAAGATGCACAGGTTTTTCTGCATTTCTTTATTCACAATTGTAAAGATGAATTTGCTGGTTGACAGCATTCTCATCGCACCTGCCAAGAGCCTCTGAGACGCCAGAAACTTCGAAATAGTCTCTTGATTTGAATGACTCATTTCCAATCTGGTTTTCTAGATTCTGAGGATGACAGTGTTGGACTCATGGGTTCTTCCACAGACTGTGAAGGGGAGAAATTTGCGAGGTTGTGAGCACCTTCTGCTCTTTATGCTGGGTTTTTGTGTATACCAATATACAGACAGGAGGTGGATAAAAATACCACCCTGAATGCTCCTTCTCTACTTGGAATAATCACGGGCCAAGGATACCCAAAAAAATAATGGGAATATTGTATTTGTTCAGAGATTATAGGGATGGTCAGATACTCTTGAACAGCCAAGTCATCCTTGGAACACAGAAATGTGCAGGAAGGAACTGCAGATGCTGGTTTATACCAAACATAGACACAAAATGCTGGAGTAACTCAGCGGGACAGGAAGCATCTCTGGAGAGAAGGAATGGGTGACTTTTCGGGTTGAGACCGTTCTTCAAATTATTGAAGGTCTGAAGAAGGGTCTTGACCTGAAACGTCACCTATTTCTTCCATCCTGAGATGCTGCCTGTCCCGCTGAGTTACCCCAGCATTTTGTGTCTGTTGAGGGACACAAAAAACTGAACGTCTTTGGAATGAGTGCAGGGCAGTGGAGAGCAGCACTCGGTAAGTTGGAGGTTACTGTTTTTACATTGAAATTCACTGGTACTCAGCGATTAGAAGGACAATAATTACTTGGCAATTCCAAAGGCACTCTGAGATGGAGATAGAAACAAACAACATTATTTTGACTGAACTTTCATACTTATTGATTCTATAGGAGAAGTATGTATTCCAAGAGAATTCATGGCTACAAATTCATGATGTATAGAACCTGGATCAAGTCTCTTTGAACCCCTAAATCTTTTATGATAATAACTTTATTCACTTATAATTACTTCAAGATATGGCATATATTCAAGACCAAAAGAAGCTTCCATTCCTTATTGTAGCACAGGGCAACGAGTGAGGATATATCTCCCACAACCTCTTTGAAGGGTGGGACTTTTTCCAACCAGGTTAATTTTAAATTAAAAAAGACCAAACCACCTCTGACAATGGAGCAATGTTTTGATCTCGTCACTTGAGCATTCCATGGAAACACATTAGGGAGTGTTTCTCCATGTTTAGCTGTTTGCATAAATATTATTTCAAACTTAAATCATCCGGCGTACCAATTAGATTTACCCATGTAGATATGACAGTAAACCATTACCAACATCAAGTAGAAACAGACTCGCACGTACACACTCCTCACAGTCCGCAAACCTGGAGATAATAAGCAATTTTACCCAAAAAAAATTATATTAACCTTACAGCAATCGAGCAAGTCAGGGACCATGTGTGTTTTTATGACATCCATGATGAATCAGGCAAGTCCAACATGATTCATTTCTGCACTGGAGAATGCCTTACAGCCAATTCTAATTCAGCTAAAGCTGTTTGCAGCAGCTAACTGAATGTCAGGGATGGAGGAAAGATGTAAAATGAATGGGTTTGTAATAACAGGATACTGGTTCAGCCTAAACATGGACCTCGCTACAAATTGATCTAAGACACACCAACAATTTTTTCAGCATTTTTTACATCCAAGGTACTTTGTTGAATGTTAATTGAAGCTAATTAAGGATTCACAAGAAATGAGTGAGGGTGAGAAACTTTGGTCTGAAACCAATGACACAAAAGTAAATGAAGGCAATAACTGGTAAAAGGATAATTTTGGCTAAAATGCACTGGGAACATGTATTAAAGGCTAACAGTGACATTCATCAGCAGTGGCAGACATTGAAGGAAATTTTATAAATCTTAGCAAGGGTATATTCCAGTGAGGATGAAAGGTTCTGCAAAAATACACATAGCTAATTAAGCACATTAAACATGGTATTAAATTGAAAAGTTAGAATACTGGAAAGATTAGTGGTAGGCCAGAGAATTGGGAAATTGTTAGAAACCAGCAAAGCATGACAAAGATTGTTTAAAAGAAAAGAGGACGGTGTCAGAATATGAAAGTAAACTAGCAGATAATGGAAATATAAATATTGAGATTCCACAAATATATAAAAAGAGGGTAGCTAATGTGGACATTGCCCAAGACGAGCAAATTAATAATGACAGGAATTCTAAATTATCACTTCAGATGATTCTTCATGGTGGAAGATTCTAAAAACACTCAATAGATAATCATCGGACAATAGGGAGGGAGGAAAACAATTTATATCACTGGAGAAAACCATTGAACTAACTAATGGAAATAAAGACCAAAATGTTCTAGAATCCAAAGGATGTTAAAGGAGGTAGTTGAAGAGATAGTGGGTGGTTATAATTTCCCAACATTCACTAGATGCTGCAGTGGTTTCAAAAACAGCAAACACAACACTACAATTCAGAAAAGGGTAGGAGAGGGGAGCAGAAATCGGGAAACCATGGGCACATTAGCCTAACATCTGTCACTGAGAAATCTCTGGAAACCATTGTTAAAAAGATAACAGCAGGACATTTAGAAAATCAAGTAGACTAAACATGGTTTTATGAAAGGGAAATTGTAGCATTCTTTGAGAAAATAACAAACTAGATGATAAAGGGAGACCATCAGATGTAGTGTATTTGGATTTCCATAAGGCATTTGATAAGCTGCCACGTAAAAAGGTTACTGCATATGATAAAAAGCAAGCAGAGTTGAAGTTAATATATTGGCATGGTTAGGAAAGCAACAAATGAACAGATAACAAAGGCAGATCAAAAAGCTGGAGTAACTGAACAGGTCAGGCAGCAAGAAAAGACCGTGACCAATCAGGGACAGCAAACGATAACCTCAGGCAGGGTGGTTCCCTAATAGGCTGATTATTGCTCGGGGCAGTATGATCCAAAGAGGGATATATTGTCGCGAAATGTAGGACTGGCTAACCGACATTTAGTGGAGGAAGGTGGAAATGGGGATGGTGGAAGGGGAAAAGCAAGGAGAAGGGGAAAGACAAGTGTTTGTAGAAGTTACCTAAAATGAGCAAATTCAACATTCATTAAGCTACTCAAGTACGAGGAGCTGCTCCTCCAATTTGCATGTGACCTCTCTGGCAATAAAGGAAGCTCAGGACAGAGGAGTTAGTATGGGTATTGGAGGGGATAAAACGAATAGGTGATGTTTTGGATCGGGACTTTTCTTCAGCCTGATGTGGGGGGATGAACTGGAAGCAAGAAAGAACTAGGACAAATCAGGGCCAGCAACAGATGACCTCAGGCAAGGAGGTTCATTGCAAACTGTGGAACTGGTTAACTGACTTTGAGTGAAAAGGGGGGGCAAGGAGGGGAAGAGCAAGGGGTGGATAGGTTTTGTAAAAGTCACCTAAAATTTGAGAATTCAATGGTCATACCGCTGAGTTGTAAAGAAAACAAAATTGGGATAAGTGGATCATTGTCAATCAGCGACAAGTGGGAGGACACAGATGGATCAAGGAACCAGTAGCACTATTATTAGATGTGCTGATGATACTGGGATAAGTGGGTTAGTAAGTTGCGAAAATACAAAAATCTGCACAGGGACATAGATAACTGAATGGAAAAAAGGTTGACAGATGAATTATAATGTGGGGAAAATGAGGGGTTATGCACTTCAGATGAATTAAAAAGAAAATGATTTAAGAATTAATGACAAACTATTGCAGTACAAAGGGATTCATTTACAAAAGCATGCAGTTGTGACAGGTAATTAAGAAGGCTAATGGAATGTTGGACTTTATTCGAGAAGCATCAGATGACTTGATATAATTTCACAGGACACTATGAGATCACAGCTCAGGTGCCTGCATAGAGTTTACATCTCTGTGTATATGGAATCATACACTTGTATTTGTACCTATACTGAACTTTTTTGTTGTTTATTATGGTGTTTACAGAGTCGTATGTTTAAATCTGTTGTGCTGCTGCAAGTAAGAATGTCATTGTTCTGTTTCAGGACATATGACAATAAAACACTCTTGTTTATCTTGACTACATCCATTGGTGTCAAGAAGAATAAGAGGTCATTGAAGACATAGAACAGTACAGATCAGGAACAGGCCCTCCAATAAACAACATCTATGTCAAGCATGATGCCAAGATATACTGATCTCATCTGCCTGGATATGATCCATATCCCTCCATTATCTGCCTATTTTAAACACTGCTATCATATCTACTTCGACCACCAACCCTCAGCACGTTCCAGGCACCCACCTGTGTTAACCCTCTGTGTTAACAACTTCTTATTGAAACATACATGATTCTGAGGAGTAAAAGACAGGATGGATGCTGGGAGAATATCTCCCCAAATGGTATGTCTAGAACTGGGCAGCAACTTCAGAATAATAGAGCTTCCATTTAAGAATGAAATGAGGAACAACTTATTCTCTCAGTGGGTCATAAATGTCTAGGATTCTCCATCCAAGAGAGCTGTGGAGGTGGTGAGTGACAGACCTTTAAATCACAAAGGAGTAAAGAGGTCTGGGGAGAGAGTAGGAAAGTGGAGTTGAGAAAAGATTGGTTCAGCCACAATCTTTTTGACTGAAAAAGTAAGCCCAAGGGATCCATACAGCTGCTCCTAGTTCTTATATTTTTGTGTTGACATTAATACACATCAGCCAAAAGCAGGATTAAAGATGTGGGTTTTACCGAGAGGGGACTGAGGGATTCAGAGCTCAGAGTCTAGAGCATTCAAACTAGTGATGAGACAGAGAATGGGAGGAATGATTAAAAACCAGAAGGAATACAGTGATCTTTGAGTCCCAATGATGCAAAGGTGAGATTGTTGAGGGATGTGAACACAAAGAGAATTTTAAGGACAGGGTTTTGCTGGTTTGAAAGGTAATGAACATCAGTGGCAACAGAGAAAGGAGGTAACATAAATTTGAATGTTGACAAAATAACTCTTGACAGGATCGTTTGTGAAGAGGAGAGGACAGGAGCCAGTCATGAAAACAATGGAAAGGTTGTGTCTGAAGCTAAGAATGATATGGACAAGGATTTCGACAGCAGATGGGCTGAGACAGTGGCAAGAGTGGGCCGACATTACAAATGCGCAGCACAGTGCGTCTTAACTTAGAATAAAGGGGAGGTCATTTAAGACTGAGGTGAGAAAAAACCTTTTTCACTCAGAGACTTGTGAATTTATGGAATTCCTGCCACAGAGGGCAATGGAGGCCAAAGCACTGGATGGATTTAAGCGAGAGTTGGATAGAGCTCTAGGAGCTAGTGGAGTCAAGGTATATGGGAGAAGGCAGGCACGGGTTATTGATGGCGGGCGATCAGCCATGATCACAATGAATGGCGGTGCTGGCTCGAAGTGCCGAATGGCCTCCAACTGCACCTATTTTCTATGTTTCTATGTTTCCATGTAACATAGGGAATGATCATGAAAGAAATAATAAACTATAACAAGTCCTAAAGCCTGCTCTGCGATTCACTAATTAGTCTACCTGCCTAATATCTTGCCTGATCATCAGATCCCCTGATCCCATGCGCCCCAAAAATACCAGTCTCTGAGTTTCAGGCTCGATGAATGAGCATGCATCACCTAAGAAGGAATTCCAAAGATGTTAGAAACACCCACACAAAGAAATCCCCCTTAATCCAAAATGGTCATCTTTGCTCTTGTCCTGAATCTACACCCCATAATTCTGGATTCTCCACTCAGAAGAAACAGACTTTCGTAAGGCCCTTTCAAAATCTTGGATGGTCACTTCTCATTCTCCAAAACTCTAGAATTCCAGATGCTCAATTTGGTGTAATTTCCAAATGTTAATTCCAGTTTATTGACATATGTACATGTACAGTGAGGTATGCAAAGAGATTTGAGATTTGGTTTCAGCATCATTTTAACTAGAAAAGGGTGGTCTAAAACACCACCTCTGTTGATGGTTCAGTGCAAACTACTGGCGATGTTCTCCTCAACGCCTGACACATGCATGGACATAAATGCATTGCGGAGTAAAAGCCAGGAATGTACTGGCGTTCATATTTTGACACATTTTAATTTTCGCTCTGTCCTTCGCCTCATTACATGGATTAATTCATTTGAATGGGGTTACTGAATTACAAGGCAAAAAGTAAATTGGATTTGATTATTTATTCATTAAATTAATGCTTTCCATTCAATTCAGTAAAATAAATGTTTTTCAATATTTTCTAACTTCCATCAAATAATGTTGAAGACTTTTAATTACTTAAATATATTTCAATTGTTTTCACAGATGTGTCTTTTCAGCCATGTTCCAGATCTAGTTTTGCTTCATTCTCCTATCACTTTCCCAATCACTTTTCCATCCTATTTTTCATTTTTTGTTACTATGGTGTTGGAATTTAAAATTTAAGATGCAATGTAATAAAAAATCCCTAGAATGGTCATAAGTTCTGCTTGCAAAATATGAAAGATGAATGTCCCCAAAACTCAGAAGAAAGCAACTGCTTCCTTCACATTCCATGGATATATTTGTTTGACCAGCAACTGTGCAGCCAAAATCAGATTGCTTGGTAATGGAATGGTTTGGACTCTGCAAAGAAAGATTTCAAGACCAACATGCAATATAACATACCCTAGCAAATGTATTAACCATGAATCGAAAAGTAATGCATAAAACATGACAGTGATCTGAGAACAGTAGTTATTAAGGCAGCCTCTGATACCATACACATTGCTTACTGACAAACCAATCTTTATTGAAATTGAGTGTTCAAATGGTAGATAGGAATTATATGAATTATTTTGCTTGTCACAGTGAAATAACGTATGTTGTGCCTCACACAGAGGGTGGTGAGTGTATAAAACAAGCTGTAAGAGGAGGTCGTTGAGGCTGGGACTATCCCATCATTTAAAAAACAATTGGACAGGTACATGGATAGGACAGGTTTGGAGGATTATGGACCAAGCGCAGGCAAGTGGGACGAGGGTAGCTGGGACATTGTTGGCCGGTGTGGGTGAATTGGGCCGAAGGGCCTGTTTCCACACTGTATCACTCACTCTATGACTCCATAAGCAAGAATGTAAGAAACGCAGATAGCCTCTGGTTTGGTGTCCATATTGGATTGCAATTCAGTTTGAAACAATAATGAATTGAATAAAAGTCCTAATTTCATTGGACATGGGAACGGAGTGGAACAATTTTAGATTTTTAAAAAATGGTTCGTTTTATTTTCTAGCAGGAAGTCCAATGTGCGTGATGGGGCACTTTGCAGAATATCTCAGAAAATACCTACAGGTCAAAATGAACGCAGCTTTACAAACTTATTGAAACTGTTATTTTCATTTGTACCAATGTGCAAAAAAACAACAGCACCATATTCTGGAAAGAAGTAGTATTTCAAGAAACTTTGATGAACAGAGACACCGAGGGGACCAAGTTCATAGTTCCATGAATGTAAACAATAGAGTAGTGATCAAGTCAACTGGCATGCTTGACATCATGGGTCAGGGCATAGAATTAGAATGTAATGCAGCAACTTCGCAAAAAGCTTCCAACATGTGTTCCAGATATAAACCACACTGTAAAAAAGCACACCCTTCAGATCACCCTCTGTCTGTCATACGATGGGAAGAAAGATTTTGATTGTCTATCCTTGGAGTATTGTGTGTGTACAGTTCTTGTCACCACACCATAGAAATAATATGACTGCACTAGAAAGAATGCAGAGTAGATACACCAGGACATTGCCTGGATTGAAGGAATATTGTATGTAGAGAGATTGGACAGACTGGGTTTATTTTCCCTGAAGTGAAGGAAGTTGAGACCTGATAGACGAATATCAAATTATGGGAGGCATAGATCGGATAGACAGTAAACATGTATTTTTAATTGTAGGATTATCAAAATCAAGAGAGCACAGATTTAAGGTTACGCTTTTTCTTCCCCCAACAGAGTTGTTGATATCGGTAACACACTGCAAGAAGAGGAAGTGAAGTCTGACACAATCACTATATTTAAGAGGAATAGAAGGATACAGAAGTAATGCAGACAAATAAGTGTAACGTAGATTGGCAAAAAGGTCGAACTAGACATGGTGGGCCTAATGGTCTGTATCTGTACTATATTATATGACTGAGGCATTTGAAAAGATGCAGACGAAAGTTACGAGAACAGCACCAAGAAAAGGGGAACCTCTGTAAAGAAACCAGAAAAGCAATGACTGAATTTCCATATCAATGAATGAATCAGAGAAATAATAGGGCATTCAAAGTTATGAATGGTTTTCAGAGTAAGGAGGAAATAACTATTTCCTGTGACAGAAGGCTCAATCACCAGAAAGAGATTTTAGTGAGTTGTTATGACCTATCTAAAAGGGTAGTGCAGGTGATTCAATTGAAACTAAAAATGGGGAAAAAAACCAATGCAGGGTGATGACTAAAGGCAGGCGAATGGGAGCAATTAGATAATACTTTTCAGAGACCCAGTATAGGCTCCATAGGCCGCATTTCTGTCTCATATTTGGAAATAGTGAAGGTTTGTGCTGTTGCAAGGTTCCTGAGACAACCTGCGGACAGGGATTCAGCAAGTTCTGTCTGTGGCCTATACACCACTCAAGGGCCAGTCTGCCTCCATGCTCTAAATTACTGCCGTGAATCCAGCATTACACCAGCACCTCGACTTGGATGAAATTTAGACATCCGGCCATAAGGAATCCCTGACCACAGACGCTCTTATGGGCCATGCCTCATCACTGTGAAATCAAAGTACAAATGCAAAAATCTTTCTTCTTAAATCTACATCAATTCACTGTTAATTTTCAGAGGAGACCATTCAGTTCAAGTTTTTTCTTATTCTCAGTACTACTCCCCAAAAACAATTTTCTCTCATTTGCTTTACAACAACCAAGTTCCATCATAATCCACCCTCCTACCACCTCCTCTCTGATTCACCTGCCACCTGAAAATAGACAATTTACCCATTAATCAGCCTGTCTTTGCAGTGTGCATGGCAACTGGAGCACACGGGGGAATTCATGCAGTCATAGGGAGGATATGCAAGCCCCATATTTTGCTGCACTTGTGTGTTACCCATCATTTGGAAAATAACAGATTATTCCAAATACATTTTCTCAAGAGAATAGTGAACAATCAAGATTCACCAATAAAGAAAGCAAAACAACAGAGAACACCAAAGATAGACACAAAATGCTGGAGTAACTTAAGGGCCTGTCCCACTTTCACGACCTAATTCACAACCTTTTTTACTCGTGGACATTTTTCATCAGGCTAGAAAAATGCCCCGACCTACTTGATGCCACGAGTACCTACAACCAGCATCACGACCTACCTGCAACCTACCTACGACGTCCTACAAACTCCTACGACCTTGTGACGACCATGCTGCGAATATGAGTCAAGGGCAAACTCGGCAGAGGTCGTGAATTAGGTCGTGAAAGTGAGACAGGCCCTTTGGCATGACATGTAGCATCTCTGGAAAGGAGGAATGGGTGGCGTTTCGGATCGAGACCCTTCTTCAAATATCACCCATTCCTTCTATCCAGAGGTGCTGCCTGTCCCGCTGAGGTACTCCAGCATTCTGTGTCTATCTTCGGCATATACCAGCATTTTCAGTTCCGTCCTACACAAACAGAGAACACCAGTTGCAATCCACTGGCCTGCGGTGGCCTGCAACAATTGCAATGAACTTTCGATCCCATTGCACCAATGTTGAGGTGGTGCATGTGCAGAATCTTGCAGTGGCCGTGTGCGTTAAAATGATACATTCATATTCTGTCCAGGCTTACACATGTCCAGTTACCCCAGTGACAGTCAATCTTCCCTATTGTACAAGTGAGACAAATGAGGAACAATGCTCCATCTGTAACTGTCAACCGGCAATTGTAAATTATATTTTGCAACAGAAGGAATGGCAGACATAAAAACTGTCACAGCATCAAAGCAAATAACACAAAGTAGAAGGGAAAATTTCACAGACTGCTTTATTTGAACATAAAATAATTCTTTAGAGAAAAAGGTGAAGGTTATTTTCACAAAATTACATTACCGTGCAAATCGAGTGACAGATAAACTAATTACTTTGACCTAGAATATAATAATTCCACAGGATGCACATTAGTTACTTCATTGCAGTACCCAACTAAAATATACAGTTAACACTCCTAAATACAATATAACACTGCCCCCTACAGCACTTCACTTTGTAACAAAGTAAACAGACCCGCAACACAGCAATGTCAAAAGCTGCCTTTATTTACACAGACATTTTGCATTATATGGCATTTATTTCATATCAAAACAGCCCCAAGATGCTGCACAGAAGCATTAACCAATAAAACATAAGGCAGAACCACATAGCTTTATTGGGACAAATAACAAAAAGCGTGGGCGAAAGTGTAAGAGATGTAGCATGGAGAAGCAAGAGACTGCAGATGTTGTAATCTTGAGCAACAAACAAGCTGCTGAAAGAAGCATCCCAACCCAAAATGTCAATTGCCCATTTCCCTCCACGGATGCTCCCCGACCCACTGAGCTCCTTCAGATGTTTATGTTTATGCTTATTATTATCACATGTGCCAAAATACAATGAAAAGCTTTGTTTGCATGCAAACAATCTTTCATGTGTCATTCCTAACTGTCACTGTATGTCACATTGTCACTTGCGGGCAGAGCACCAAGGCAAATTCCTTGTATGTGAATACTTGGCCAATAAACGTATTCATTCAATCTAATCAAAACAGATAATACGATATATGAACATAATCAAGCCAAACTCAAGTACAAAAGATAGAGTGAAGAGAAAGATAGAGTGCAGAATATAATTCTCAGCAATGTAGTGTAACAGTTCAGAGAAAAAGTCCAATGTCCACAATGAGGTAGGTTGGAGAATCAGGACTGTACCCTAGTGTATGGAAAGGAGCGTTCAGAAGACTAATAACAGAGGGGAAGTAATGCGGAGTAACACACTTTCAACCCTCTGTATCTTCTGCTCGATGGCAGTGACAAGAAGGAGGAATTACTTGGGATGAAATGTCTGTGATTATGCGAAATATTTTCCCGTCGTAGCGTGGTGAGTACACAGAGTCAATGTTTGGGGGTCTGGTCTGCATGATGGACTGGGCAACATCCATAATTCTCTGCAATGTATTGCCATCTTGGGCATAGCTGTTATGCAACCCGATAGTATGCTATCTATGGTACATCTGTAAAGTTTATAAGAGTCATAGGAGACATGACGAATGTCCTTAGTCTCCTCAGGAAGTAGGCATGGTGTGCTTCCTTGGCCGTCCCTTCAATGTAGTTGGTCCATCACAGATCGTTGGTAATATTTACGCCAAGGAACTTGAACTTCTCAATCATTTCCACTTTGGCATCATTGATGCTGATTGCGGCATGCACCCCTCCATGCTTCCTGAAGTCGATAACTAGCTTCTTTGTCGTGCTGATATTGAGGGAAATGTTGTTGTCCTGACACCAATTACTATGTTCTCAATCCTCTCCCAGTAGACCTCAATCCTCTCCCAGTCACATTATTGCTCATGATTCAGCTCACCCCAGATGTATATCTGCAACCTTGTGCATGGAGTTAGAGCAGAATTTGGCCACAGAGTCATAAGCATGGAGGGAGTATAGTTGGGGGCTGAGACCAATTCCATGCGGAAGACCAGTGCTGAGAATTATTGTGGAGGAAGCATTCCCATATATTCTCACTGACTATGGTCTGAGGGTCAGAAAGTTGAGGATCCAGTGTCAGAGGGGGGTGCTGACTCCTAGGGTCAGAAGTTTGGAAATTAGTTTGGATGGGATTACGGTGTTGAAGCAGAGCTATAACCAATAAAGATGGGTCTGACGTAGGTGTTGTCTAGGTGTTCCAGAGATAAGAATAGGGCTAGGCAAATTGTGTATGCTGTTGACCTGATGCAATGGTAGGCAAACTGCAGTGGATCGAAATAATATGGGAGGCTGGAGTAAATGTGTGCCATCTACCATTATGAAATGCTTCGGGCATTTCATGACGGTAGATGTCAAAGCCATTGCCGGTAGTCATTAAGGCATGCTACATTAATTTATTTTTGCACTGGGATAATGGTTGCCTTCTTAAAGCAGATAGCGACCTCAGAAATGGAGTAGAGAGAGATTAAAGACATCTGTGAATATTTCTGCCAGGTGATCCATTCATGTCCTGAGGATGTGACCAGAGATTTCGACCAGGCCAGTTGTTTCCGTGGATTCTCTGCCAGGAAGACTAATCTCACCTTCCTTCAACTAAAACTGGTTAAGAATGGGACCAATCAAGTGAAGTCACACATAGCTGAAATTTTCATGATCATGGACACATCCTTTGACACAACTCTGAAAAGCAGCAAGATGTTCCTGGCATCCCAAATCATCTTCATACCTGAATGATCATCACAAACAAACTGAAATCTTTTATCATTCCTTTCCTGATAATGAGGTGGTGCTCTGTGCAAACTGGTGACCATGTTTCCTTCATGATAACAGTGACTACACATCAGAAAATATTTTTTTGACTATAAAGCGTTTCACCAATGTCTTGAGAGTTGACATTCAACTCTTTCAATTCTGTGAAGCTTGAATCACTGGATACGACAAGTACAGAATTTGTTTGAACACAACATCCTGTGCCAAAGCTTTCAGAACTTCACTCCATTGTTGAGTATCACAAAATTTGCAATGTAATGACATAGGCAACAGAATTAAGGAGCTGTTAAAGAAGGAACTGCAGATGCTGGAGAATCGAGGGTTACACAAAAAGCTGGAGAAACTCAGCGGGTGCAGCAGCATCTAACGAGCGAAGGAGATAGGGAGCTGTAGTTTGAAAGAGTAGCTAGTCCTGCCGTCAATCATACTTTAACAGGCCAAACAAATGACCACAAGCTTGACACCAAGGAATTCAAGTAACACTACTTAACATCGAGGCATCCAAAAATAAATAAGCATAAATATTACACATGATATAGTCATGAACCTCCACCTCTATCCTGCACAGAATTCACGCCGACTTGATACTGATTAGAAAAAGGTGGCAGGGTAAATTTCATTGCAGATTATCACATCAAACATTGTCACTACAAAGAAGTTACAATGGAATCAATTAGAGTTAACCTCCACTGATAAATGGATGTATGTGTATATGGTGGCTGTTTTTTTTTGCTGCTGTTGGGCAATATTGCATACACTGTAAATTATGCCAATCATCAGTTCAGAAAACCCGCAATGAAAATTCACGTGTTTTTACTGCATTTCCCTGCAAAGGACATTTTTTTCTGGTGCGATCACACAAGTTTATTCTCCACCACTCCATTGTACAAAGGCGATGATGAGCCCACAGTAGGACCAGCAAAATCTCACCTTTTCATTCACTTTCATTGCACCCTGGGGTTTAATGGCAACCTTTGACTCATGCTAGGTATGTTACAAAACTTACCTTGAGCAGCGCTGCCGTTCTGCCGCTCCCCGTGTGCGTGACTTTGGCGCCTTTCAGAGGGGGGCGTGTTTAACGTGCCGTTTTTCCACAGACTGGGCAAATCGATCCATGTCGGGCGATTTTGTTGCTGAAGAAAAATCGCTCCGACATTTCATTCATGAAGGTATTTTTAAATTACGCTAGATTATTTATTAACTAGAGTAATTTAAAAATCATCTTCTATAGCCGTGAGCGTCGACAACGTGAAGGATTTTACGTAAGGGAGAAAATAAAATGCACAGTTTATTTTTACAATAAAACTTGGTTTTTAGGAAGGCTTTAATCCCATTTTCATGTTGCGAAATGGGGACAAAAAAAATGTATGAACCGGCAGTGTTTTTCATGCCGACTTCACCGCAAACAGCAACGTTCTAATCCACCGCGTTCCACTAAAACCCACTCGCAAGTTGATTTAAATGAATTTCCAGGAATTAAACACTAAATTCCTTCCATTTGGCCTATAAATTCATTAAAATGAGATTTAAAAATCATGTTATATTGTGAATTATTGTGTGAATGTTATTTGGACACTTAGGCAATTTAAAAAAGTTTATCTTTTCTTAAGAAATGGATATATGTTTAGATCAAGTAATTGAATTTTGTAATTAGCTACAATTAGGTAACTAACTAATTATATTCTTTAATTTCAGGTCATCCATGTAATATTGTTTCATATTTGTTTCAGAATGCTTCAATCTGTAATAATTGAAAATGTCATTGAGCTCTTAATTTTTAAGAAAGTTATGGGCTTTTGACTGGCCTCGATCACAGCTTTTGTGTTAAGTCATTGGATAGGCAATGGGGAACAAGATGCTAATTTTTGAGTATGAAAATGGCCATATCTTTTTTAATACTGAAAATATGAAAGCGAATTAGGTGTCAAATTAAACTTCTTTTTATGCTTTATCTGATGGGATAAATTGCAGACTTGATTTTTTAAATCTCAAAATTTTGTAACATTGCTAATCATGCATGTTCAAAAAGATGCAGTTAGCAATGTGTCCAGCATGATTATTATCATGTAATTTATAATCTGAAAATAACTCGAAATACTGGCAATAAATCGTGTTGTTCTCAAAGTCACTTGAACCGTAATTCCACTTTGTACAGTCATGTCACCCTTCCTACCCTCAGCATCATGTTTAAAATCAGTTGGAAAATAAAACAATCCCACACACAACAAAGAACAAACATCTGTCAACACATTTACGACAGTAATTCAATCTCAGTTTATAAATTGCTCTCAGGGTTTGCGTAGTCATCAGCACTACCCAAAAGTCTCATTTTGCAACCCTCTCTGCCATCCATCAGAGGTGATGCAGACCCATGAACATATGGTTTATATTAGTTAATTTAGCTTTTTTAAAGGAGAGATGTATTTACATTTACACATGCATGCATTTATAAATGTGGTAACCACCGTCAACATTGCTTTGGTGTTGATTTTAGATTGGAGAAAGGAAATACAGCACGTTTGTTCAGTTGAGTGCCAGGGAAACACAAGAAGCCGAATAATCAAAAGAACAGTCATCTCACATCAATAAACAGATTTGGCGAGTCTCGAGACAGTGTGCCTCTTCATCAGAAGGACTGTATATAAAGAAAGGAATCAAGACAGTTGCTGACATACATCCCCTTTCAGTAGTTTGATGTCAATTCTGCAGCAGAGCACTGTTGATGCTTTGACTTAGTAATAAACTTTAAAGTAAATTTAAAATGGGGAAAAAAAGATCAGGTTGTTTATCAGTCACCTGGGTCTGCTCTGGGAAACCGCAATGGTTATTTATTGCCACACTTGCGATTAAATTCCTGTGTGGATACAATTGCCCAGGTTACCCACTAATTCAATATCAAGCAGTTAATTTATTGCAACAACTACTCTGTAGAATCCGCGATCTCTTTGCTCAAAACTCGCTTTGCTTCTCTGCTATCTTTTCACAACAGGTGCACAGACTGAACTTTGCATTAAAGATAGACACAAACACTGGAATAACTCAGCGAGTCAGACAACATATACTTGAGCAGTGGTCTCTTTCTCACTGGATTGGTTAGATTGCTTGGGCTGGAATGACATTTTATTAGAATTCACTCTTCCAAAGAATGTGCCAAATCTGAACTAAAAAAAAAACAGAATTTTAATGAATAACCAAATATGCGTACAAGCATCACCGCTAACGAGTGCATTTATTAAAAGTTCTGTAAATTCTGAAATCTCATTCCTTACAAGCTTCTTTTGACTATTAATTACAAATTTAGGAATTTGTAAGCAGGAGAGGATAGAAGAGGGTAGGGCAGCAAGGACAGAGACATGAAGATGAATTAATGATGAATGAGATAGGTTTCAAGCCCTTTCAATACTCCAGCCTCTCCATTATAATCCGGCATTACAATTTCACAAGGATGTTGCCAGGTCTCAAGATTCTGAGCGAGAAGCAGAAGTTGGGCAGGCTAGGACTTTATTCCTTGGAGCACATGTGTCTGAGCGGTGATCATATCGAGATGCATAAAATCACAAATGGAATAGATAGGGTGGACGCACAAAGGCTTTCTCCCAGGTTAGGGGAAATTAAGAACTAGAGGACATAGGTTTAAAGTGAGAGGAGAAACATTCAATAGGAACATGAGGGGAATCTTTAATCACATAACCATACTTTTTTAGCCAATTATGTTTTGTAACATGCGAGGAAATTGAACCTCTTGCAATTTTGGATCTTCCCGACATCAGTCTCTACCCGAGACTGCGAGTTCCTTGATGTTGGAATCCGTAGGCCGTGGTTGGAGCATCGATCCCAGGCAAGGGATCGCAAGCTCCGATGGTAAGTCCACGGCCCAGCGGTGGAACTCAAAGTCAGTCTCGAGCAAGGCCGCCAGCTCCATGATGTTAGGCCGCAGAGCGACTGGAGATACGATCCGGAATACAATCACATCTTCGGCAACTGTAAGGGATTGAAAAAATAAATTTCCTGACCCCCTTCCCCACATAAAACAAACCAGAGAAAATTAATACTAACTTTGAAAACACGCTAAATATAACAAAAAAGACGAAAATACAGACCGTCGGCGAGGCTGCCATTGCTGACGGCGCCACCCGGTTAAGTAAGGTAACAATAACAATATTCAAAAGACATTTGGACAGGTACCTGGATAGGAAAGGTTTAGAGCAGGGGTGTCAAACTACCGGCCCGCGAAGGGGTCCAATCCGGATGCGGCCCGCGAAATGGTCCAATCTGGCCCGTAGAATGATTTGTGGAAAAATTTATATATATTCACGCCCATTTATAATGTATTTGTACACCAGCTGCTCTCTCTTGCTGCCCTCTCTTTCGCCGCTCTCTCTTCCACCACTGTGCCGCCTGCTGCGCCGGCAGGGGTGCTCCCGTCCTCTGCTCCGCGATTGGCCCGCGGTTGCCAAGGTGATGATTGCCTCGGGGAACAGCCGTTAAAGAGGCAAGATGGTGGCAGGTCGCTCCCATCCTCGGCTCAGTGATTGGCCCGCTGCCAAACAGACAAGATGACAGTGCTGAGCTCCCTTTGGTCTCGGGCTCGATCGCGCATGCACAACTGATCCAGCCTGCATGGTCGCATTTAGCCCTAAGCCGACCTGTGACCTAAAATGGGTTTGACACCCCTGGTTTAGAGTTCACACTAGTTCTAAGTTATCACACTTTTGCATCTGCTCCCTGCACACCAGGGGCAATTTACCAAGGCCAATTAACATACAAACCCTTTTGTCAGTGAGATATGGAAGGAATCTGGAACACTGGAGGAAACCCACACGGTCACAGGGAGAACGTGCAAACTCCATGGAGACAGCACACAAGGTCAGGATTGAACCCGGGTCTCTGAAGCCGAGGCAAAAGCTCTACCAGCAGCGCCACTGTGGCATCCACTATTTGTTGGAAGAAAATTGTTCCAAATAAAAATATTAGCAGCTTAGTGCTTAAGAGCCCTTGCATTACTGTTGGTTGACCAACAAAGATGGAACTGCATATTAACTATGTCTTACAACATTTAAAATTAGCCTTACATTATGTCAGTCACAACACATCAAAATTCTTAAATTGACTGGTAAATTCCTTAAAACATCAAGGTCGCAAAAGGTGCTAGCTAAATTCAGATTAGGCTTCTGCAGATGTTCTAACTTAGTTAGCATTTGCGAACTAAAGCACCTTTATTTTCCCCTTGGCAGCAAAGGCAAAAACTGTCCGGCAATAAACAAATTTCAACTTCAGAAGGGAGAGAGGAGAGAGAAAGAGAGAGATAGATAGAAAGGAGAGAAAGAGAAAAAGGAGAGAGAATGTCTGTCTGTGATCTCAGGAGTTATGCCAAAACAGAACACAATAGCGCAAAATATTTTGCAGAATCTTACTCAGCTTTTACCCCGTGGTCGTTTGTATCAAGTTTCTTCACATTTTATGTTATATTTCACATTATTGATATTTCAAGGTTTTAAAAAAGCCAACTTTAACAAGATTTTTACTGTTAAAATCTTTCCTGCCAGCTTCCACTTTTGTTTCCACCAACCTTTCACCTGAATCGGATATCACAGTCCTCCACCTGACATTTGCAACAATGTTGCCATCATACAATACTTACTCCAGCTCCTGGCAGGACAGGAGGTGCAGGGTGTATTGGTATTGCAATTGGGAAAGTGCAATTGCAATTTTTTTTTAAGTCCATTGCTGGGAGAGGCAGGGGAGTGGTGGAATCTTACGTTCGGCAACGGGTTGAGTTGGGAGATCACGTCTCCCGTGGGGGGCTATGGGCTACTCACCTTTGTCCCAATAAAGTTTTGTTCAGGTTGATCATATATTTCACAAGAAATTTTACATTTTTATACTTAAAACGTCAAGATTTTAGAACAAATTTCGCTATGCAGCTATATCTTCAGCTCCAACATCAGAATTGCAACATTGTAACAATCTTGGCACACTCAGTCCAGCCAGGTTGACAGCACTAGAAATGTTACTATCCCTTTTTTGTTTAATCCTGGCATCATGGAGGGAGGGTTTTAAAGTCACTGCATTTGGTCTAGTATATATTATTCTTCTTATTCTTATTATTATATTATATGATTTTTTAAATTATTATATAACTAAAACTCTAATCTTGTTATCTGCAGGTGGGCGTTGTTTATCTATTTGCGCAAAAACTGTATAAAATAGCGCTACGATTTTTGCCCCCACCTTACTCACCATTGTCCTGTGCTGTAAGTGAAACAAGTTTTGTTCAGATCTATGGTATATTTTAAAAGTTATTAAAGTTTAAAAACCGCGCATGCGCAGTTGGGGAGGGTTACCGTGCATGTCATTACTTGCGTCTCAAGTAGATGGATAGGAGGGGGTAGGGAGGGGAGAGGAGTTATGGAGGGAGGGAGGGAGGGAGGGTGTGACTGAGGGTAGGGGATAGGAGTGGGAGACACAGGTGAGGGACGGATATGGGGAGGGGAGGAGGGGAATGGAAAGAAGAGGGAGGGTGAAGAGGAGGGGGAGGGAGTGCTGGGGAAGAGGGGAAATGAGCCTTGCCTGCACAGAGTGGTGGAATGTTGCATTGGGGGAACCGGTTGCATCGGGGGAACGGGTGAGTGGTGGAATATTGCTTTGGGGTGCAGACTTCATCTATAATGTTTTAATTATGGAGACTGAACATCTCCTACATGAGTATCTCCGCAGAGCCCACAACCAATTCATTCCCACAATCTCACTTGGAATCACTTCAGTTACGTTAGTGTAATACATGTGTCACATTCTGTTGCCGAGGTAGGGTGAGAGCGGTGCAGGTCAATTCAAGAACCTAATGGTTGTAAGAAAGTACCTGTTTCTGAACTTTATGGTGTGAGAATTCCGGCTTCCATATCCCCTGCCTGGTGGCAGCAGCGAGAAGAGAGCATGACCCAGATAGTGGGGATCCTTGACTATAGATGCCACCTTCTTAAGACTGCAGCACATGTAGATACTTTCAAAGGTGGAGAGGGATGTGCCCATGATAAAGTGGCCCACCTCCATCATATTGTGCTTTATACAACTGACAACCGATGAGATGGTGGTAATAATAAATACCCACTCCACACCATGGTTTGGATGTGGGTATTGAATTCTTCATTATAAAATAAGTCACCAGTGGTTAAACCTTTGGTGCTCTGTGAGGCATGCTGTGGAGAAGAAATTACATGAGAATTGAATGACCGTCAACCAGCAAAAAAAGTTACAAACAGCAGGAGTTGGCTGGGGCCCATCCAAACTGGTCTTCCCAGGTTACAAATGCCCAACTGATGTTATAGCCGGTGCACACAATTAAGCGTTTGCCCGCTTGCAGCTTAGATTTGCCAGCTGCCTATGTTTTTCTTCGATTATATTACCGGGGTGCCTGCAATTCCAACGACAATTATTTGAGTTACAAACGGTTCTGAGGAACAAAACCATGTCATAATCGGTGAAGGACCTGCAAAATCACGATATCTTATCCTGCCGTCAATCATTCATAATAGGTCACCCAAAGGCAACTAGCAATAGTGAATAGCTACCTTCTCAGATTAATCAGAAACTGTGCTCCAGCTCACAAGCAATCAGAAATAAATCTGATATAATCCCCACAGTAGTAACAGTACCATTCATCCATTAATCTAGATAAGTATTTGATGTACAACTGTTTATATCAAACCTAGATCTGATCAGATTTAGAAGACCTTTGTGAGGATCTATAATTACATCTTGCACTTATCTAAGGTAAGGGAACCTTCACATTTATCAGACAAACTTGATATCAAAGCACAAAGACATATATTTTAAGCATCTTAGAGGAGGAGAGCAAGGTAGAGGAGCAGAGGGAGAATATAGCTCAGATATTGAAAACAGTGGAACAATGAGCAGCACAGTGGTGCAGCTAGTGGAGCTGCGGCCTCACAGCTCCAGTGACTAGGATTTGTCCTGACTCTCCAGTTCTGTTTGTGTGGAATTTATATATTCTTCATGTGACTATGCAGTTTCCGCCCAATATAAGAGTAGCTCAGAGATCTTTTCACGTGCCAAGAACGTGCTGGTTAATGAATTAATTAGCTGCTGTAATTTACCACTAGTCAGCAGGTGAGTAGAATCTGGTAGGTCATGCTTACAAGCTTTTGTATCATCTGCTGCTTTCTACCTGCTTCTCCCTGTAAATTTATAACACGTACTCAATTCTAGATTTAAATAGAGAAGATTTGGCAATGCTACATTGTAAAATTATCAAATAACTCAAAAGAAGAGCAGTGCAATTAAATATATTGTGTGAATAAAATTAAAATAAGATTCGTCTCATACTTTAACTGCGCTGGTTGTAGAGGACAAAGCCAAGTATTTCAGCAGTTTAAAAATATCCCTCAATAAGTTGATGTTTCCATGGTTACCAAGCAAATTAACCATTGGGCCTGCAACCAGTTCCTAATACAAAAAAAATGCACAACCTTTTCACACTGGCATCACTGAATGAATTTTCATGTTAAAAATCCTTGTCAAAAATCAAAGATTCTTCAAAATATTTATTTAAAATCTTTTTCCATTTTATTATCCCTCAGTCAACACATGAAACAGCATTTTGATTTTAAGATTCAATCCAAATATCATCTAAATGTGAGCAATTTTTAGGATTCACGAGTTCCCTTTTCCATACAAATCTGTTTAGTGCAAACATCCACATTCTTGTGGAATGAAGTAAAAGCAAAAAAGAGAATCAAAACACTATACGAGGTTCCATAGAGACTTAGACGTCTGCTGCTATTATTCTGCACAACCATGGACAAACTCTACTAGATATAATCTGGCACTGGGTTTATGTAAGAGGGAGGAATCAAACAATAAGAGAAAAGATTATATTTCAAGCCTCTAAGTCTGCCAACCAGGCAGAATTTCCTAAATTTGTTCTTTCCCTAGCTACGATTGTGCATGGCAATTTTTGTAATTGCTTCAAGGACAAGACGCACTGAACAAGACTGCATGCTAAGGGAGCAAAAGACACGAGTCAACACGCTTGCCTGCACTACAAGGCTGGAAGATCATGAGCAGCTTGTCGATATTTTGCCAAAAACAAACTCAAGCCCACAAATATCTTATCTACAAGGTGGGGGCTTGTATTTAAGAACATCACCACCTCCAAATTCCTCTCTGGGTCTCAATCCATCATGTTGGGAACACCATTTGTCTGTGCTTAGTACCACTGGTTAAAAATTCAGGGACTTACTACCTAACAGCATTTAGGACTTACTACCTAACATTGTGAGGAAATTATTTTAACATAAGAAAGCAGAGCATAAGAAGCTCCACTTCTCAAGGGCAACTGGGGATATGCAATAAATGCTGGCCTTGCAACTGACGTTCGCGTGTTGTGGGTCAGTATTCTTAAACAGACAAAAACACAAATAAAATCAATGATCAAGCAGTACAATTTTTATTTTGCCAAGCGGGTGTGATAAAACTCTTAACAGTATGCAGATGACAGACTATACATTCTCATTCCCACACAAAGGAGCAGTGATCTAATTACATATATATACTCCAATAACCAACGATTCAGCAACACCTTACCTACAGGTCATATTACAGCCTCTTGCTTCTTAGGATTGACAGCTTCTTAAGATTGACAGCTTCTTCTGACAGAGGAAGGTTTAGCCATATATGGTTATATGAGGTTATATTTCTGCAGAACAATTATTTTGTTTTTTTCTACTTATGACGCACATTATAATCTTATAGTCTGAATTCTCTCTCAATGTTTACATTATAGAGGAGACATTCATGAAGCTGTGCTTGTTATCTTGCTTATGTTATTGGAAAGGAAACATCAACAGTCTGCTAGCTTTGTTAATGTACTGAAAGCAAAGGTTAGTGCGTTTCACTGGCTTTGCAATTTAGTAGAAGAAGGTTAAAGCTTGTCTTAGTTTCAGCGGAATCCATTTTGTGAGTTTAAATCATTATTAACTTCCACATGCGAACCACGATTGATATGGGTCAAGGAAGCGTTTGATGAAGAGGACGTCCATCAGCTAGGTTTTTTTTTTTTTTTTTGGAATATATTTTTATTAGAGGCCATACATATAACAAATAATATAGCATTTTTTTCCAAATATAGTTGATACATCTTTCCAAAATTATATAAATGTTAACAAAATATATATATTGGCCTCACTTTTTTTTATAGAGTGAAAAAAGTATAAAGAAAGAATAGTGAATAATTATAAGAGTATGATTATAGTTGATTAATATAAAGAAGAGAGAGAAGAAAAAATAAATAAAATAAAAAATAAAATAAAATAAAATAAACAAAAACAAAAAACAAAAAAATAAAAAATAAAAATAAAAATATTTGTGGAAAAGAAAACGGTATACAACTTGTCAATGAGTGGAACAATTTCTAATTATAATATATGGAGACAAGTATATAAATCTGATCTTAAACATTTTTGTTTGATCTTTCCACCAGGTACTCATTGAGTTTCAATGCTGAGCCCAGCTACCCCTTCATATAATCAGTGAATGGAGACCATATTTGTTCAAAAATCTCAGGTTTATCCATTAGGATAAATCTAATTCTCTCCAATTGTAATGTCTCCAACATTTCCACTGTCCACATTTTAAATGTCGGGGATAATGGTCCCTTCCAAAATTGTAATATTAATTTTTTTCCAATTATTAAACAGTAATCCAGAAAATTTATTTGATTTACTGTTAGGTTTTTTCAGGCTGGAAACAAAATTAAGTACAATGAGAATACCAGGTGATTTTACTTATAGCTGTTACTGGGCTACTATGCAGGCGAAACTGCCACCAGTGGCAGTCACATGGGCTACATCAAATTCAAACTGAAGCTCCTTCAGATCATTGAGCTCTCCAGCTCCCTCCAGCCAATCTGCACAATCTCATTAGCTTTCAATCCAATTTATATGTGCAAGTGAAACAATTTTACATGATTGCTAATTCAATTATAATTCTTCAGAACAAATAGATTTTTATTAACAAACAGCAGAGTTCCTTTCAAATAATGATGAAGCAGAGGACAGGAAGGAGATAGAGAGCTTAGTAATATGTTATTAAGCCAACAACTTTCCCTCAAGGAGACAGTTATTGACCTCAGGAAATGTGGTTGGATACATGTCCCAATCAGTATCAATGGTGCCTAAGGGCAAATGGGTAAGAGCTTCAAGTTCCTAGGCATAAATTTGTCTGGACATTGAAACTATGGCCAAGAAAGCACACCAACACCTTTACATCCTCAGAAGACCAATGAAATACAGCATGTTTCCAGCAACTCCCACCAATTCCTACAAATGCACTGTGGAAAGCAAACTATCAGGATGCACAGCTTGGTTTGGGAGCAGATCAAGTTCAAATGTATTTGTCACATGCACCATAAGATGCAGTGAGATGTAATTTACCATGCAGCGTTACATTTTAAAAAGGACACAATACTCAACATAATTCAACACAGACATCCACCACAGCATTCTTCACTGTGGTGGAAGGCAATACAGTTCAGACAGTCCTCCTCCTCCTCCCTTGTTCACCCTTGATCGGGCCCTGACCCTCCGTAGTCGCTGCTACGGACAGCCCGATGTTCAAGCCCTCTGGTCGGGATGGTCGGAACGCCGACGTTGAGACAGGTTGCGCACACCCCGTGGCCCGGAGCTCCCAATTGGCCACCTCCTTACCGGAGACTGCGGCTTCCAGATATTGTGGGCTGCAGGCCAGAAGTCAGAGCTCTTCTCCAGCGACCCCCGGCGAGGGAGCGCTCACTCCACGATGAAAGGTCCACTCCACAGACCAAGGCTCTAAGATGTTGTAGGCCACATGTCAGCGGTCGGAGCGTTTCTCTGGCGACCCCGGGCAAGGGGGTCTGCGATGTTAAAGTCCCCACTGCGCGCCGCTGAAGCTATGGGCCCGACTATGGGAAAGGCCGCACCAAACTAGCTGTAACAAGCAACAAGGAAGAAAGTCGCATCTCCGTCGAGATAGGTGCCTGAAAACGGTTTCCCCCTATTCCCTCACCCCCCACACAAGACATACAGAGAAACACTAAAACATACTTTTGGACATACTAAAAAAAACAAAAAAAGTAAAAACAACGAACCCACTGCAGGCGAGGCAGCTGACTCATAGCGCCACCGGAGCCGGACTCCCCATGACCACAATAAATTGCAGAGTTACAGATGTAGTCGTGTTCATCCAACACAGACCACCCTCCCCACATTGACTCCATCTCCACTTCACGCTGCTCAGCAGACCAGCTAATATAATCAATGACCTTTTTCACCCTGGTCATTCCCTCTTCTACAGCTAGGTGGCTACATGGCAGCCGCGCCAACAGCCTGTCTCGTCTTTTTCTACTTTTGCTGTTTTGGTCTGTGTTTACTTGTATGTTTTCAGTGAATGTTTAGTTTTTGTATTAAGTGGGGGTTGGGGGGGGAGGGAGGGGGTTGGTGGAAACCTTTTTTAACCTTTCCTCGACGGAGATGTCATTTTTTCATCGTATTTCCGTCTGCCCTGCGGCTTTAACATCATGGAGCTGGCGGTTCCTTTATTAGGGATCGACTGCGGGAGCTCCAACTGTAGGAGCTTCAACCATGCCGATCGCGGGAGCTTCGATCGCCCTAATGCGGGGGCTTCGATCGCCGACTGCGGGAGCTTCAATTGCCCCAAAACGCGGGAGAAAAGGAGAAAAGGAGGAAAGAAGGTATGTTATTTGCCTTCCATCACAGTGGGGAGTGCGAGGTGGCCAAAAAAACAAGATGGACGTGCTGCCTGCACTGGTGAAGACTCGGAGGGAGTCCCGTAGGTGCAGTGATCTCTGTGTTTTGCGGGAACATGGCTCCATGAAGACATCTAGTGCGAGTGTGGACGGCTTTCTGACTGTTTGGGCGGACAGGGACGGCAGAGTGACAATTCTGTACAACTCTGGTCACATCACAGCGAAGGAGCGTGTGTGTGGCCCGGACATTGAACTGATGGTTGTGGGTCTTCGCTTATGCTGTGTGCCCTGGGGATTCGCACACCGTGGTGGCTGTTTAATGTGGCTGTCTATGTTTAATTTTTATGTGGTTATGTCTTATGTTGCATTTTTTGTACGACTTTTGGCAAATCAAATTTCTTGTATGTTTACATACTTGGCTAATAAATTAATTACAGTTACAATTAGCCTCTCCCATCAAGCACAAGATACAAAAGCTTGAGAGCACATATCACTAGATTTAGGAACAGTTTCTTCCACTCTGTTATCAGACTATTTTACTTCGGAGTCACGTGAGTGACTTCGTGAAGACCCCGCCAACACGCATGCGCGGCATATCGTCGCGCGCATTTGCTCACGGCAGCTGGGGGGGGGAGTGCGCTCCCTCAACCGGCTCCTTCAAAAAGGTAAGCAGCTGCAGGTAAGTTACCTTAAGCTGGTTTGTCGTTTTTGTGTGGTCTGTGTTGTGTTTACAGAGCCATGGAAGGAGGAAGGAGTGGGAGTCGCGTTCAGCGAGTGAAGTCCTCGGAGCTGCCCGCTACATCGGGAGCAGCTGAGACACCACCGAGGAAGAAGTCGCGGCAGTCGGGGAGCTCTGAGCAGCTTACCAGACCCGACACAGCCCCTCTGGCAAAGAAGAGGGTGTCCGCGCAGGAGCAGGGGCTGGGAGACCCTGACTCTAGAACTCCAGTGCCCAAGACCAGGGCTGGAGGTAAGGCACGTGGGGCTCTTGGAGCAAGCGTGTCCGCGAGTGCATCCCCCCCTTTAAAGGTCCCTCGCGGGCAGAACAGGGGGGAAGCCTCGCTAAAGTCCAGCCTTGTCGGTGCGGCAGGCAGGGACAAGCCACTGGGGAAATCTGCAAGGAAGCAGACCAGTGGCAATGCTGGCGTGCCGAGGATCCCTGTGGGGGCAGGATGTACCGGCACACCACCGGAACAGGCTGCCGTAGTGCGGGCCGGTGGCAGCAAAGTACGGTCCAGCGCCCCTGCTGAGGCGGGTAAAGCAGACCATGCGCCGCCACAGTCCCGTTTATATGTGGAACGCTGTGGTGGTAAGCCCGCACGGACATCAGAGAGTCCAGTTTCTGGTGCAAGTACTGACTCTAGCCCTCTTCCCTCCCATCAGACAGAGGGGCCGCTGCTGTCCAAACGACGGCGGACCAGCGGTGTGTCCGTGTGGGAGTCGCACAGCCCCGCTGGAGTGGGAGCTGGCGACTTCCCGGCAGTACATTCCGTGGGGGTGTTGACAACTGCTGGAAGCCCCGGTTCCTCTGGAGAGGCTGGGGAAGACGACCAGTGGCCCGCGTACAGCGGTGACGGTCGTATCGGCCGGTTGGAGCATATGGTGGAGGTGCTATATCAGCGGGACCTGGAGCGTCAGGAACGGGAATCCCAGAGGTCTGGGAGCTACATGCAGCCGCCACCTTCTATCTCCCCGTCGCTTGAGAGCCAGCAAGGAAGTATGGGTGAGCCTGAGGAGGGAGAAGAGGTCCAGAACCCACAGGAAATGTTGGAGGCGGTATCGAAATTTGGGTCACCTGCGGCGGCAGGAGGACCACTACATCCCAAAATAGCGGCGTCAATCGATTTCCTGACTACGCACCAGCTCCAGGATACCGTGCTCTCGGAAACAGTGGGGAAGTATAAGGCACCAGCAAACTGTAACTCCCTCAACGTACCGAAAGTGAATGCAGCAATATGGGGGAATATGTCGGCGAACACAAGGGTCAAGGAGGGCAAGCTCCAGAAAATCTTAAAGCTGCTGACAGCAGGTATCACGGCTTTTGCTCAGTCGCTGGATGCCACGAATGTGTCCGAGGAGCAGCAGGATGCGCTAGCACTTCTGTGCACCACACAGTTTGAGATAAACTGTTTCAGGAAGAGCTCCATCCGGCCAAATTTGAATCCCAAATTTGCGGGATTATGCAGCACCTCCACCGCACCACCACCACCAAGGCAGTTGTTTGGGGAAGACCTGCCTAAACGCGTAAAGGAACTGGACGAGGAAGCCAAGACTGTGGGGATGATGAGACAGTCTTATTCATCCAAAACTCCCGGTTACACCAGGCAGCAGCCACGTTCCTCGTTCAGGCCCCACACATCGGTGGACCAAGGCCCCAGAACATATTCCCAAACATATTCCTCGGCGGGGGCCCAACAGCAGAGGCCTTTTTTATTCCAAGGCCAGCCCAAGCCAGCTTGGAAGATGCGGCAACAGGGCCGCGCCACACGAGGAGCGAAGACACCACAGTCCAGACCCCGGCGCTAACCTTGGAGGTAAGGGGGCTTGGGTCCGTCCACAACGTAGCTTTAGTAACCTCACCGGTGGGGGGACGGCTTCGGGGTTTCCGGTCTGCTTGGGATACCCTAACTACGGATCCTTTTATTTTACAAAGCATTCAGGGTTATGAGATAGAGTTTATTAATGGCAGAGATCCCCCTTCGCAACATGAGCCTAGTCGCAGATTTGCACTCTCTCAGTCAGAGAAGGAGCGGGCTCATGTTGAAATACTACGATTAGAAAAGAAAGGGGTGATACAAAAAACGATGCACGAGCCATTGGAGTTTGTTTCCAACATCTTTACTAGGGTTAAGAAGGATGGAGGCTGTCGGATTATCATCGACTTAACCCAGTTGAATGCTTTCGTACAATATACCCATTTTAAGATGGAGACATTTGAGACGGCCAAGCAGTTGGTTAGTCATGGGTACTTTATGGCTTGCATTGACCTGAAGGATGCGTACTATACAGTCTATTGCTAAACAACATCGAAGGTTCTTGAAATTTGTCTGGGAAGGTCAATTATGGCAATATATGGCTTTGCCTAATGGGATTACAACAGCGCCGAGACTATTTACTAAAATTGTCAAACCTTTATTGGCACATCTCAGGAAACAAAACCATATTATAATGGCATATTTAGATGACATTTTCATAGCAGGGAAAACCCTAGAGCACGCCCAGTTGGCAGTCTCGGCCGCTATATCTTTGTTTCAAAGAATGGGGTTTGTAATCCATCCAGACAAATCCAAGCTCAACCCTTCGCAGGTCATGGACTATTTGGGGTTCACTATAGACACTAACCAGATGGAAATCACGGTCCCAGTTGACAAAGTGGTGGACGTTCAACAAGCATGCATCAGTTTACTTGACAACAACAGGCCAACCATTCGGCAGGTTGCTAAGGTAATTGGCAAGCTGGTTGCCACATTCCCGGCCGTAAACTATGGTCCGTTGCATTACCAAAACTTACAAAAAAGTAAAATTCTGGCGTTAAAATTGAATACCGGACATTTTGACAGACCTATGCGCTTAGGCATAGGGGAGCAAACTGAGCTGGAATGGTGGGTTCATAATATTGGAGTAAGTTCCAAACCCATCATTCTCCCGAATCCCACGGTTCTGTTGCAAACTGATGCGAGTGCACAAGGCTGGGGGGCAACTGACACTGTAACCAGCTGTGGTGGCAGATGGGACGCTCATGAGTTCACGCTTCTCCAAGTGCAAGGCATTAATTATTTGGAAATGCTGGGGGTCTTTCATGGACTGCGGGCATATTGCAGTAATTTGCATCATGCACATGTCCGCCTTCAAATCGATAACACCACGGTGGTAGCCTATATAAATCATATGGGTGGTATCAGGTCAGTATCTTGTAATGATTTGGCAAATACAATTTGGCTCTGGTGCATCAAAAGGGGTATTTGGATATCAGCAACGTACCTTCCGGGGATACTCAATACGGTGGCGGACACCAGGTCACGAGTTTTTAATGATAACATTGAGTGGAAGCTGAATCCCCTTGTGTTTGCTGAAATTGTGACAAAATTTGGTATGCCAGATATTGACCTATTTGCGTCTAGACTGAACCATCAGATACCAACATATGTATCGTGGGAACCAGATCCTGGGGCAGTGGCTTTGGATGCTTTTTCGCTCCACTGGGGGAAATGGTGTTGCTACGCTTTTCCCCCATTCTGCCTCATCAGTCGGGTATTACAGAAGATTAAATTAGACTCTGCATCAGGCATTCTGGTAATACCCGACTGGCCGACACAACCGTGGTACCCGGTGGTCTCTCAGATGCTGAAGCGCCCGTGGGTGCGAATAGGAAACAACCCACAATTGGTTACTAATCCCGTCACTGGCGAGCCGCATCCGTGCCACGCCTATTTAAACCTGTTGGTCTGCAGGTTCTGAAAAGGCCTTTGCTGAACACGGGGATCTCACCGAGGGCCATGGATTTAATCGCTGCATCATGCAGAGCATCTACAAGGCGGCAGTACCTGACCCAGATCAGGAAATGGGAACTATTCTGTTTAAGGAAGAGTGTTACCTATGATTCTGCCACAATACCTGACGTCCTGGAATTCCTGGCGGGCCTCCACTATGATGAAGGGCTCAGCTATAGTACCATCAATAGCGCCAGGAGTGCGCTGTCCTCGTACCTTCCGGTAGGAGTGGGGACCAACAATCTGGTGTCGAAGTTTATGAGGGGTGTATTTAACACAAACCCTCCACGGCCCAGATATAACGTTGTCTGGGATGCAGGAGTGGTCCTGTCCCTGTTAAGATCATGGTCCCCCATGGCGGGGTTACCTCTTCACCAGCTCACCCTGAAGGTGGTCATGTTGATGGCGCTCACGTCTGCTCAGCGGGTACAGGCGCTTCAAAAGTTGCGCATTGACAATATGCTCTCTACCCCTGGGAAAATAACGTTTTACGTTGCAGACCTGCTGAAGCAGCATCGACCCGGATCTTTGGGGCTGCAGTTGGAATTCCAGGCGTACCCCTCTGATGCCACACTCTGCACAGTCACCCATCTCCGTTGCTACATTGAGTTGACCCGGTCGATCAGGAATTCGGAACAAGGACTGCTTATAAGCCACAAAAAACCACATCGCCGGGTGACAGTGCAGACGATCTCCAGGTGGCTCAGGGAAGTGTTGGATGCAGCGGGTATTGACACTAACTTGTTTAAATCTCATTCCACCAGGGCTGCATCCACATCAACAGCGAGGGCCATGGAGGTGCCCATGGATCACGTCCTCGCTACGGCAGGATGGGCCAGTGAGTCAACCTTTCAACGGTTCTACCATAAGCCATTGGCCGGACCTGCAACATATGCGGATGCAGTACTCAGGGCTGCTCCCTAATATCATTTGTCCCCAGTCAGGGGGTTTGTTTATGATTTGTGTTTAATAAATGTTCATTATTTTCAGATTGTCCAGTCTGGATTGCTTTAACAAACTTCCTCCATCAGGATTGCGGCAGTGTGGTAGCATGGACGTTGTCCAGGGCGTGTAATCACAGAGCTTTGAAGTCTTCACGAAGTCACTCACGTGACTCCGAAGTAAAATAGTAAGATTAAACGAGAACTTACCAGTTCGAAGGTTGATCTTTATTTTATGAGGAGTTGCGATGAGGGATTTCGTGCCCTCCGCTCCCAACCCTCGATCATTATGTTCAGCTGGTTAGTTCGCAGTTTAATCTTAATATCCTTACTTTTCGTCGAGTCTGTGATTCCACACCGCTGCTTTGAAGGATGCCGCGCATGCGTGTTGGCGGGGTCTTCACGAAATCCCTCATCGCAACTCCTCATAAAATAAAGATCAACCTTCGAACTGGTAAGTTCTCGTTTAATCTTACTATTAAATGGCCCTCTCATAAGCAAGGGTGTAGCCCCGATCTTTATGCTTTTCTCATCATGGATATTTGGGGTGGGAGATTGCAACCTTCACATGGTCTGCCCTGTTTCGTCAAATGCAATCAACCTGGTGTGCACAATTAAATAAGATCAAATAGAACAAGTTGTCCTACAACTTTAGGCAGTGCATGCCATACGCAAGAAGAAAATCATGGGTATTGGATCTTTCTCGGCAACTGTAATGCAGCAATGCTGCAAAACTATATTCTACACTCTGGTATCTTTCTCTTTGCATTTGCAGTTATATGGCTTGATTATATTAGTGTATAGTATGACTTGATTTGACTGGATAGCCACTCAAGCAAAGTTTTTCACTGTATCTCAGTGCACGTGACAACACCATAATAAACCAATAACTAAAGGGCATTGCTGTTGAAAGAGTTAACCCGACTGACGCAAGTTCCTTTTTTAAATAAATGTGAAAGTTATCTTGCAACAAGCTGCAATTATGCCGTACTTATGTTGTATGGCACAGAACCCCGTGATTATAGCCTTGAGCTGCATTTCCTGGTACCCAAGTCAATATGTTCTGCCATACCTAGTCACAGCTGATTTACACTGAGTACAGTCTTTACAAAAGGTTCTAAAATTGGAGCCCCAGTGGCAAAGGGGAACAGGAAGCGGCGACAAAGAGCAAAAGCTTGTTTCCAAAAATTGCACCACAAATTGCTCTAATTATTTTAATGACCACACACAAAGGATCTATTGACAAGCTCCTTCTCCCTCCCCTCCAAAATCCCCAGTGTTATATAGAACCAATTGGTCAAGCTAATAATGTTCAATTTTTACCTAGCTTCCCTCTCCCCTTGAACCACAGGCTGGTTGCAACACAAATAAAAGTTTGATTGAAGCAATTTAAAATCTATTTTTTGAACAGTCACAGCTTTCACAGACTCAAATGATGCAGGCTGATTTTTAAAGAACACGTTTAATTCTTTCAGTTTAGAAATCCTACATAAAGATGGTCATGTTTCACATAGATGAACCATCTATAAACAGGTCAAACCGGGGGAGGGGTAGCCATGTACATGCTGATATTTGGCATCAAATTTAAGGGAATACATTCTGTACTTTTGTGCTATCACATTGGATCAGCTATCTATGAAAGCTATACTTTGGAGGATGTATGGGTAACTAAAGGTGTGGTTGAATTTTAGATTGGAAAGGATTGTTTTAACAGCAAGGGGGGGGGGGGGGGTCTGACAAAGCAACAGGAAAAGCCAGTCACAATTTAAATTCCAAAGACTGAAGTTGAAGTTTAACCGCCTACAATGAGTCTCAATTATTCCGATTTGAAAGGGTTAATAATCTCAGAGTAGACACGTGAGGAATTAAACCAAGGTAAATACAGCTCAATTTTTAATCTCATAATTTAAAAATATTTGCCCAGACAAGACCACCTTCAATTAAGATTCCAGCCAACACAGAGAGAACTCAACCAAGTGAACATCTGGTTAAACATCAGATTTTGAATATTTCAGCCTGTCCAGTGTCTGTAACATGTTCCCCATGACAATCATCAGGATAAGAGGTCCCTGCTATCAGCAGCTTCAAGAAGATGTTGCCCACACACTCAACAGACCCCCTGTCCTGAAGACTCTTGTTTGCCTTAGATTCATTCATCCAAGAATAGGTCTAACATTTGAACCATTTCAATTTGTTTTTCATGAACCTTTCATGTAAAGATGCTGTTTTAATCTTCTTGCCAAGCTCATAATTTATTTCTTTTTTCTTCTGTAACACCCCTTTCCTCCATGCCAAATACAGCTGACTGCACAGTAGGACAAGGATTAACTAACTCCATGCTAGCCTATGCTGAATTCCTGCACTTTATCAAGGGGCTGACTGATGTGTTTGTGTTTTTCCAGTTTGTTGACCCCCGACCACCAGACTGCATCACATCACCATTTCCTCTCCTCCCCCAGTACCCTAGTCATCTGCTTATCAACTTCACTTCAAGCAAAATAACAGCCATCAATGCAGACATTAAACAGACCAATACAAAATATTTCCAATTAACTTCTTAAACTACATAGTATCAGTGCCAAATACTATCTGTGTGCACCAACAGTGGCAACTGCACAACAGGAGTGGGAGATGAGCAATCAGAAAAAATGAAAATTGAAGCCAGCAAAGAACTGAAGTAGAACCAACACTTCACTCTAAGGTCATGCTAGGATTTAGGTTGAAGCTCTGAGAGAATTCAAGTTATTGAAAGACACTGGTAGCTTGGCAAATAGAATTATGCAGCATAATAAAACATTGTGAGTTCACGCATCACCCCCGTGTATTAAACTCCAAAGGAGCATCAACTAGGCAACAACTAACACAATATAACAGAATTCACATAGGCATGACCAAAGGTTTGGCAATGGACAATTGCATAAGGAGATGGATACTTGCATAAAATAGATGTTTGGGGAAGGAATCCAAGAGCTAACACTTTGGCAGCCAAAGACAGTGGTCGGGAGAAGGAAATTACAAGATGCGCCAAAGTCCAAAATTGGAGGAGTGCAGAGATCCTAGAGGACTGTAGGACTGCAGAATGTTCTAAAGATATGAAGTAAAGAGATCATGGAAGATCTACAAAAGCAGCATGATAATTTTAAATCCAAAGACTTGCCAGGATGATACGCTACGCCATTCTATGACTGGGGAAGGGGAGGACAAGCAGAAATTGGGGCAAGAGGGTTCACGATCGGAATGAAATTCTGAATTGTCGGACATGTAGAAATGGAGACCCTTTGCTTCCAATCCCATCACCCCTCCCCTCCTCCACCATATTCTCCAAAAATGGAGGTTCAAGTCCAAGACCAGAATATTGAGCATACAGTGCATTCAGAAAGTATTCAGACCCCTTCACTTTTTCCACATTTTGTTACGTTACAGCCTAATTTTAAAATGAATTAAATTCATTTTTTTTAATCATCAATCTACACACAATACCCCAGAATGAAGAAGCAAAAACAGGTGTTTAGTAATTTTTGCAAAGTAATTAAATATAAATAACTGAAATATCACATTTACATAAGTTTTCAGACCCTTTGCTATGACACTCAAAATTGAGCTTAGGTTCATCCTGTTTCCAATGATTATCCTTGAGATGTTTCTACAACCTGATTGGAGTCCACCAGTGGTAAATTAAATTGATTGGACATGATTTGGAAAGGCACACACCTGTCTATGTGAGGTCCCACAGTTGACAGTGCGTGTCATAACAAAAACCAAGCCAAGAAGACTAAGAAATTGTCCGTAGACCTCCGAGACAGGATGAGTTGAACAGGTACTTTATGTCTTCACAAAGGAGGACATAAACAATCTTCCTGATATAGTAGTGGCCAGAGGATCTGCGGTGACGGAGGAACTGAAGGAAATCCACATTAGGCAGGAAATGGTGTTGAGTAGACTGATAGGACTGCAGGCTGATAAATCCCCAGGGCCTGATGGTCTGCATCCCAGGGCACGTAAGGAAGTGGCTCTAGAAATCGTGGATGCATTGGTGATAATTTTCCAATGTTCTATAGACTCAGAATCAGTTCCTACGAATTGGAGGGTAGCTAATGTTATCCCACTTTTTAAGAGAGGCGGGAGAGAGAAAACAGGGAATTATAGACCAGTTAGTCTGACATCGGTGGTGGGGAAGATGCTGGAGTCAATTATAAAAGATGAAATAGCCGCACATTTGGACAGCAGTAACAGAATCGGTCCGAGTCAGCATGGATTTACGAAGCAGAAATCATGCTTGACTAATCTTCTGGAATTTTTTGAAGATGTAACTAGGAAAATGGACAAGGGAGAGCCAGTGGATGTAGTGTACCTGGACTTTCAGAAAGCATTTGATAAGGTCCCTCATAGGAGATTAGTGGGCAAAATTAGGGCAAGATCCAAAGTAATATTAGCAAATTTGCAGATGACACAAAGCTGGGTGGCAGTGTGAACTGTGAGGAGGATGCTATGAGAATGCAGGGTGACTTGGACAGGTTGGGGGAGTGGGCAAATGCATGGAAGATGACGTTTAATGTGGAGAAATGTGAGGTTATCCACTTTGGTAGCAAAAACAGGAAGGCAGATTACTATCTAAATGGCGTCAAGTTGAAAAAGGGATGTACAGTGGGATCTGGAGGTCTTTGTTCATCAGTCTATGAAAGTAAGCATGCAGGTACAGCAGGCAGTGAAGAAAGCGAATGGCATGTTGGCCATTATAACAAGATGAGTCGAGTATAGGAGCAAAGAGATCCTTTTGCAGTTGTACAGAGCCCTAGTGAGACCACACCTGGAGTATTGTTTGCAGTTTTGGTCCCCTAATTTGAGGAAGGACATTCTTGGTATTGAGGGAGTGCAGCGTAGGTTTACAAGGTTAATTCCCGGGATGGCGAGGCTGTCATATGCTGAGAGAATGGAGCAGCTGGGCTTGTATACTCAGGAGTTTAGAAGGATGAGAGGGGATCTTATTGAAACATATAAGATTGTTAAGGGTTTGGACACACTGGAGGCAGGAAACATGTTCCCGATGTTGGGGGTGTCCAGAACAAGGGGCCACAGTTTAAGAATAAGGGGTAAGCCATTTAGAATGGAGACGAAGAAACACTTTATCTCACAGAGAGTTGTGAGTATGTGGAATTCCCGCCTCAGAGGGCGGTGGAGGCAGGTTCTCTGGATGCTTTCAAGAGAGCTGGATAGGGCTCTTAAAGATAGCGGAGTCAGGGGATATGGGGAAAAGGCAGGAACGGGGGGTACTGATTGGTGATGATCAGCCATGATCACATTCAATGGCGGTGCTGGCTTGAAGGGCTGAATGGCCTACTCTTGCATCTATTGTTTATTGTCTATTGTGTCGAGACACAGATCTGGGGAAGGATATAAAACAATTTCTGCAGCATTGCAGGTCCCGAAGAGCACAGAGGCCTTTATTATTTTTAAATGGAAGAACTTTGGAACCACCAGGACTCTTCATAGAGCTGGCCGCCCATCAAAACTGAGCAATCGGGGAAGAAGGGCCTTGGTCAGGGAGGTGACCAAGAATCCGATGGTCAGTCGGACAGTTCCTCTGTGGAGATGGGAGAACCTTCCAGAAGGACAACTATATCTGCAGCACTCCACCAATCAGGCCTTGAGAGTGGCCAGACGGGAGCTATTCCTCAGTAAAAGGCACATGACAGCCCGCTTGGAGTTTGCCAAAAGGCATGAGAAACAAAATTCTCTGGTCTGATGAAACCAAGATTGAACTCTTTGGCCTGAATGCCAAGCATCACTTCTGGAGGAAACCAGACACCGCTCATCACCTGGCCAATACCATACCTACGGTGAAGCATGGTGGTGGCAGCATCATGCTGTGGGGATATTTTTCAGCTGCATGAACTGGGAGACGAGTCAGGATCTACGGAAAGATGACCGGAGCAAAGTACAGAGAGATCTTTGATGAAAACCTGCTCCAGAGCGTTCTGGACCTTAGACTGGGGCGGAGGTTCACCTTCCAACAGAACAACGACCCAAAGCACACAGCCAAAACAACGCAGGAGTGGCTTTGTGACAAGTCTGTGAATGTCCTTGAGTGGCCCAGCCAGAGCCCGGACTTGATCCTGATCGAACATCTCTGGAGGGACCTGAAAATAGCTGTGCATCGATGCTCCCCATCCAACCTGACAGAGCTTGAGAGGATCTGCAGAGAAGAATGGAAGAAATTACCCAAATGCAGGTATGCCAAGCTTTAGGGTTATACCCAAGAAGACTTGAGGCTGTAATCGCTGCCAAAGGATCCTCAACAAAGTAATGAGTAATGGTCTGGCGGAATACTTATGTAAATGTGATATTTCAGTTATTTCTTTTTAATTTCTTTGCAAAAATTGCTGAACACCTACTTTCCATTTTTTACTACGCGGTAGTTCAAGTGCACTAACGTCAGGGCAAATCCAACACGGAAGAAGTGGCTTGGAGCTTGGCGGAAAATGACCTTGCTGGAACAGGGCATCATCACTGGAGCGCTGGAAGTTGGTTGTGGCCGAAGTCCGCCGACAGGAGGAGTCGAGTAGGTGTGCCAAGGCTGTGCCGCAAGCCCCCCGTCATGCCCCCTGTGTTCAACACAAGCCACACTTATTTACACCTAGTGAGGATGTGCTTAAGCCTTTCCCAAGGACGGTACACCTGGAGACATAATCAAGTATTCAAATGCCTGGCAGCGACTCTGGAACGCAGGAGAACAACCAACAATGCCCTGCCACCCAGAACAACCAACCCAGTTAAGTCAATTGCCTTTGCTCTGGAGGGTGAACAAAGGCAATGGAAAATTCCACCAAGGACCAGGTTTGGACAGCTGGAGGCAGCTCGGGATTGGCAGATGCTGGTGGATGTGGATCAACGGCTTACAGTTCCATCAGAGATAGCCATCACCAACTTGATGATCTTGTGCTCTGGTCGAACTCTCAGTGCATGGTGTATCTTGTGGAGATCGCAGTCCCTTGGGAGGATGTTGTGCAGGAAGCCTTCAAAAGAAACTGCGATATACAGAGCTTGCAGTGGAGGCAGAACAGCGGGGCTGGAGAGCCAAGATCTGCCCGGTAGAAGTTGGATGTCAAGGATTCGTGGCAACATCAACCGTAAGACTGATGAAGGACCTGGGGATCAGCAGACAAGCCCTACGCCAGGCCATCAAAGAAACATCGCGGGTGGCAGAGTGGGGTAGCCAGTGGCTCTGGCTGAAGAGGAAAGACCCCATTTGTCTCCCAAATAACCGACTAGACAGATGCAGAGGGGGGTGGTTCTGGGACACCAGAATGCACCGCTGAGCCTACTGGAGACGTCGTGGGTACAGTCAGCAAAGCGTCGATGAAAGTAGGTGCCCACTTGATAACCCCAATGACGTGTCTGCCTAGCCTTTCTCAACATCGGAGGAGCATAGGTGAGTGCAGAAGGCTCCCATCACCACTGGGAGCAACTTGATATTTAGCACTTTGGATTTTTTAACATCTTGTCCTGTGTATTTGGAAACATGTAGATTGATGATAAGAAAAATTAATTTACAGCTCCCAGACACACGAAAATATTAGGCTTGTCTTGGCAGAAAAAACAGATCAATTTTTCAAAACATGGACACCCTTTACCGAATTCTTACAAGGATACTATGGCGCAACACAAATTTGGATATAAATCCAATTATGGGTGGGGTGAGGTGGGCGGGGGGACACGAAGGGCAGGTATATCTCCACTTTTTAATTAATTCATTATTTTTTTCCTCTCTTATAACTTTATTCATTCTTTGGCCACACTACTTTGGTAGTCTATGGGGTACTATCTTTTCACTTTTCACTTTTTCCCTCTCTTGTTCTTTCTCTCTTCTTTTTCCTCATTTTCAGATTAAAAGGTCAAAATTGAAGCTGTACAATAATTGTATAATTTTTCATGCCGAATGTTTTATTCTTGTACAATTGCTTCTAATAAAAAAATATATTTTTTTTTAAATTAAAAAAAAAGAAAAATGAATTTAATCAAATGAATCAAATCAAATTTGTTCGAATAAGGCTGTAACGTAACAAAAAGTGAAGGGGTCGGAATACTTTCTGAATGCACTGTACATTTCAGACAATGCATGGTAATGAGGAATTACAATATTGTGGGATATGTCATCTTTCAAAAAAAGCTGCCAAATATTGAGCATCATGTAACACACTTGGACACCGTGCATGTGTCAAAAAACATAAAGAGGAGGAACTTGAACAAAAGAAAATAATTTATTCAACCATAAACTAATTTCAGGATGATCACAAAATGTATTCCTTCCATGGTGACACAGATTGAATATTTAATCCTAAATGGAATATTTGAAGTTGTTCTCTGTACTAAATGCCTGGCCATCTCCTTGACAAAATATCGTTATTGGTATTGGCTTACTATTGTTACGTGTACCAAGATGCAATGAAAAGCATTGCTTGCTGCTATGCACAAAAATCATACTATACTTGAGTATAATCAAAACATATGTGGGAACAACTGGTAGAGCAAGGAGAAAAATAACAATGTGCAGAGTAAAGCATTACAGTTATAGAGAAAGCAGAGACAAAAAAGGAGCAATGTTTACAATGAGGTACTTTGCACATCTGTACCCCTCAGATCAAACAACTGATTACATTTAAATATTTCTCATCTCCCCTTTGGTTCTTTTGGCAATTACCAAAATGTTTCTCCCAAGGAAAGAGTTTTGCATTGTGGAATACAACATACAAATTAATCAATTTTATTCTCCTATTGTAGTCACCACATGTGCCAGCCATGGGGATTCTTCTGTGGGTTGATCTCAACGCAGCAGAACTGCAGGGACCTGCTATATGTTTAGATTGTATGTCACATTGTACCCAATCACAGTTTGTGGAGATCTAAGTAGTTTACTTAGCACTCTACCTGTGAAGAATAACATGGGTAAAAATGTCCAGACATATTTTGTCCCTCGGGCTTTAGCTGACATTTATGACAGCTAAAAGTAAATTGCAATACTACTTTGTATTCCATTCTAGCCTTTACTTCACAAACATCTTATTGCATTGATGAGGACATTTTATGCCATGTTCTATGAGCTCACGTTCAGGAAATACAATTTATTTCACAACGATGATGAAAGTGAGGACAGAGAAAGCCATGTAGTCATGATGTAAACTGTTCAGTAACCTCATAATCTCACACATTTACTTTGAACATAATACTTTGTGTGGAACTGCACAGTGAAGTGAAAATAAAATAGAGATTAATTAATTTATATCTCACACAGTGGAATTTAATTGCAACCTTATCACACCATTCACACTTTATCATAAACTCGTTTCAGCTCCGAGCTTGGACATTCCTCTTTGCAACATTTTAAGCCTTTCCTCCCTTTAACCCACTTTTGTGGCCACCATTTTGTACACCTGTGGCAATTTCTTTATGTTGCTTGGTGTCACATTTTGTCTGTTAGTTAAATGCCTCAGAACATTTCACTACGTTAGGCGCAATACAAATTGCAAGTTGTTGCCATTATTACGTTGCGCATTAATATTCAAGTCCATGTAAATTTGTGACTTTGTTTAAAAATCTCCATTTTGGGAAAGAGATGGTTCACATCAATGGCAAATCCCAGTGAAAATGATGAAGGGAACATTGGAATCTGACAAGATGCAGATCAAGATCCACACTCATTGCGAGCAGTTTGGGGGCTACAGCACTTCACATTCAGAAATTAATCAATTGCAAATGTGCCAATCCTTCGCAAAAGAGAAAGTCTAACTGGAGTGCGCAAATCAAAAGGAGGAACATGATTGAGATAAATCACGTGAAACATCTGAAGGTGGTAACATTGGATTGAATTCTGTGAAGGAACCTATTCACCGGCCCAGACATACTGCAATAGCATGTTCAAGCACTGCATAGACCTTGTGCAGTAATATAGCAACTTAAGTTAAGATTTGGAAAGTTAAAACAAAAGCAATCATTTGTTGTAAGTGTAAGTCAGACATGACCCACGTAATTCAAACGCAATTATTTGGTGCATGTATGTTTAAGAAGGAACTGCTTAAGATGCAGGAAAATCAAAGGTAGACAAAAATGCTGGAGAAACTCAGCAGGTGAGGCAGCGTCTATGGAGTGAAGGAAATAGGCAACGTTTCGGGCCGAAACCCATTGTTCCATGTAATTGTTTCAACGTTATATTCTTGTCACCTCCTGGAAATAAAACAAATTCATCCATGCACTTTTTTTCCTTTGTATTTCCAAGCTGACAATTCAAGAACAAGGAATTACATTATAGGAAGACATGGTAGAGAGGTAGTTCTTTCCATTATTATAGCTGTACTTGATCTGGATAGAGCCATCCAATTAGTCGCTCTCTGCTACTCTTTACCCATAGCCATGAAAATGTCACCTTTTCAACGTATCTAACTTGATTTGGAAAATTGCTATTAATCTACTTTCACCACCCTTTCAGGCAGTACTTTTCAAATAACCAGCTCATTGGATATAATCATTTCAAATAGATAGCTATCCAAATGTGATTATTGCTTACCAACATACGCACAAATAATTGTATCTAAATATTCTAATTCTCAAGTGCCAAACTACTAAGGACTTTGTTTAAGGTTAAACTGATAATTTATTGTATTATTGTTTATTGCACATTTATTTGTTGTGTGTCGCGTTAATATGCCCATAGAGCTGCAGGAAGTAGGAATGTCATTGTCTCGTTCCTGACGCATGTAACGCTGTTGACGACTCAAATGTTTGATTCATTTTTAGTTAATTATAATATGGGTGGTTCCTTATTTTCTCATATGCAACTGCTCTATGCTTAACTATGTTAGGTTTGTTGCTATCCACCCACAGAAAGAATGGTGCCCCTATACACGAATGAATCTGCAATGACCCCCCTCCCCCAACCCCCGCCACCTGCTTAGAATTCCATTCTGTTTCTCCCCAATCAACAACCAGAATCTCATCAAACCACAAGTAATAGAAAAGGCTGTGAGCAGTGCCTGCGGAGCCCCTGCTGGGCCACTTTAACCATCTGCAGTGCCTGCTGACGTTATTGCTGCCAACAGTGATAACTCAGAATGCTTGGTTCTCTGCCATTTTGAGCACTTAAAAAATATTTGACTTAAAATATATAACAGGACCCCTAAAACTAAAAGAGGAAAAGATAGAAAATGAGAAAGATTGTGCACAGTGCTCGTGATAAATTCTGCATTTTCCACCAGAGGGCATGTGTTTTTATAGGGAGACATTACATTACCCCTCAAACGAAATAGCCACATCGAGTGACACATCAAGTCGCTGCCTGAAAGGAGATGAATGGGTAATTTTCCCATTAATCATACCCTGAGTTGGTTCTCCTGCAAGTGACCAGGATTGATTTCAAGCACATATTTTCAAGATTATCTTGCAGCCATGCTGCAGCTTCAGCCCAGAGTACTATTTGCTTACAGATAGTGGGAAGACCTTAAATAAATTAGTCTACTCAGCAAACAGCGTTTGGTTTACTGTCAGGTAGTCTGCAGTGAGACTTCCTGTGCCTTCATTTATTTGATTGGCAAAGTAATATCAATAGATGCGTCAATCAAAATGCTGAAATCAGATTTAACTATGACAATAACCTACACTGATGTAGTGGAATATTGCAAGGTGCAGTACTTGAATGTTATCCAACAAAATTTGTCATTTCAATACAGGTGCAATATTCATATCCACAAAGTGGAAATTTACTCATGTATGCCTTGCTCGTAATAAACAAAAATCTAATGCACCCTATTCACCTAATCAAGCTATTCGCAATCAGCAGCAAAGTGGTGAAGGGCAATAAAGGATTAGTAACAAACTCTAGCATTGTTCGAAGGTTGTCTCTTACCAACTTGAATAATTTTTTTCAGGAGATGTTGAAGGTGATCGATGAGGATAGGCCGGTAGATGGTCTCTTCAGACATTTTAGTAAGAATTTGATAAAGGTTCCCAATGGTAGGCTGATTGAAAAGGTTAAGATGCACAGGATTCACAGCAACTTGGTCGTATGGATTCAGACCTGGTTTACTGATGGAAGACAGGATTGTGGTGTGAAGACAATATTCAGGCTGGAGGTCTGTGACCAGAGGCCTTCCACAGGGTCTGTGGTGGCACATCTGTTATTTACAATATATATAGTTGCATGTGTATATCATATATATAAATGTAGGGAGAAACTGCAGCTGCTGGTTTAAACTGAACATAGACACGAAAAGCTAGAGTAACTCAGCGGGACAGGCAGCATCTCTGGAGAGAAGGAATGAGTGACATTTCGGGTCGAGACCCTTCTTCAGATGGGTCTTCTGAAGAAAGGTTTCGACCCGAAAGATCACCCATTCCTTCTCTCCAGAGATGGTGCCTGCCATGCTGAGTTACTCCAGCTTTGTGTCTATATTTATAAATATATATATATATATATATATATATATATATGGGTAATGTATTATAGACACACACACACACATATATATATACATACTTACAGTAAACTCTTGTTTTAACAGACCCCTTTATATTATAATGGATTTTGGGTACAGCGGATGGTCCTGTCAATGCCACCCCCCGCTCGATCGATCTCCCCAACTGCTTGGAGCCCCAGCTTCCAAGGCTACCCCCGACTCGCAAATTGCACCAGCAAGCCCTTCTTCTCCCACCGCGTGGTCCAGTTGACATGGCTGTTATTGCAGCTCACATTGTAGCCCCTTTCTTCAGGCATTCTTCACTGACAGGATGCGCTCTGTCACCATGGGGCTCCCTCCCCTCCCATCTGCTCCTGCTTCTTTAAGTATTCCTTCTGCCGCCGTTTTATTCGCTCCACCTCTTCCCACTTAGTCCACTCGGTCTCTCTTACCCACCCACCCCACCACGACTGGCTCCTCCACCTCTTTTTCCCCCGGAGTCACCAACATACTCCACCTTGGAAGCGGCAGCAGAGGTGAGAGGAAAGGGAGCCCCATGGCAACGGTGCAAGTCTTGTTGTTGGCAACGGCCTAAAAAAAGTGGTCTCCAGGGGCTACAATGCAAGACAACAGCCGAATCACCGGACTGTGCGGCAGCTGGTGAAGAAGGGCTCGCTGCAGCAAACCAGCAGCATCGGACCCTAGTATTAAGGTGAAACGACACTGAATGCTGAAGTAACTCAGCAGACTGAATCAGCCTGATGTCATGTATCCATGTTCTCCAGTGATGTTGCCTGACCCACTGAGTTACTCCAGCATTTTGTGATCTTTTGTGCATTAACCATCATATGTAGTTCTTTGTTTCAACTACATACAATGATAATACCTTACTTGGTTATACCAAACAGTCAGCAATAATGGACACCATTCTCCCTGCATTCCATGGTTCGTTATAATGAAGGTTTATTAGTATGTTTGTGGATGACACCAAGGTTGCTGGAGTAACGGACTATGAGGAAGACTTTCAAAGCATACAGTAGGATATAGATCAGTTTTAAAAATGGAAGGAGAAATGTCAGATGGAGTCTAATCCATGTGTGAAATGTTGTACGGGAGGTCAAATGTAAGGAGAATGTATACAAGTAATGGCAAGACCATTAACATCTTAATAGGATGATAGGCAAAGGAATTTTGAGGTGTAAGCCCATAATTCAGTGAAACTGGCAAAGCAAGTAGATAGTATAGTAAAGAAGGAAAAATTATGCTGCTGTCTTCATTGGTCAGGGCATTGAGTACAAGAGGCAAGTCATAATGCAACTACATTGGACTTTGATTACGCACTTGGAGTATCGTGTGCAATTCTAGTCACCCCATTACAGGAAGGATGTGGAAGCTTTGAAGAGGGTGCAGAAACGTTTACCAAAAATGATTCCTGGATTAAAGTGTATTAGGTGTAAGGAGAGGTTGGGCAGACTTAGATATCTCTGGAATGACAGAGGTTGAGAGGATATCTGATCAGAAGTTTATAAAATTGTGAGACAGTCAGAATCTTTTGACCCCCAGGGTGGAAATATCAAAGCATAGAGGGCAAAGCTTTAAGTTAAATGGGACAAAGCTTTAAGTTGAATGGGGCAAAGCTTAAAGGGGGTGTGTGGGGCAAGTTTGTTTTTCTTAATATATGATGATGGGTGCCTGGAACGTGCTGTCAGGAATGATAGTGGAAGCAGATACGATCGTGGCATTTTAGAGACTTTTTAGGTTTACACATTATACAAGCACTTGAATGTATGGCCAACATGGCTTCACGGCAGGCTTGATAAAAGCGGTCAGGGTTGCGCAATCCAGAAACAGTAGCATCTCAAGAGATTGCGACGAGTGAAAATCACTGGGAAGGCTGATGCCACGAAGAAGGCATTGCCAGAGCGAGAACAATGCAACTCGGTGACCACGGAAGAGAAGGATGAACAGGAATTCACAGTCACATGTTTCTCCATACACATCAGCTCCAAGTGCAAAGGGCTAAATGCAACCTCAGTGATTTATTCCAAAGATAAATTGCCATCTGCTCAGTCAACCATTAAAACTTATCAGGCGCTCGGTTGGATTCGCAATGGCCGCACTTAATAAACAGAAAGTTTAGGCAAGATATTATCCCCTGTATTGTTTTCTCAAATCATGAGATGAAATGAAATGGATTTGTTCAACAGTAAATGGCAACCTGCCCAAATAGCCCTTCTATTCAATTATATAATGTCAACCATTTATTTAATTGATGAATCAAACTAGCTGATGTGTTTCCGAGAACAGTAATGACTGCACTTCAAAGTTACTTAGCCAGCTGTGTACACTAAGGTGTTTTCAAGTTGTGAAAGACATCACCACAAAGCATGTGAGGAGTTGCATTTTGGGAAGTTAAAACAAGCCAGGAACTTCACAGTGAATAGTAGGAGCCTGGGGAGTGCTGTGGAGCAGAGGAACCTCGGAGTAGAGGTAGTTTTGGTCAAACCACAATAGGAAGGATGTCATTAAGCTGGAAAGAGTGCAGAGAAGATTTATGAGCGTATTGCCAGGACTTGAGGGACTGGACAGGCTAGGACTTTATTCTCTGGAGTGCAGAAGGTTGAGGAGTGATCTTACACAGGTGTATAAAATCATGAGGGGAATTGATAGGATGTATGTACAGAATGTAGATGAGTATATGTAGAGAAGTATCATGTATGATGTATGATGGAAAACTCAAGTAGAGCATAAATGGTGGTGGAGCTGAATGAAGGAATTCTATATGTAATGTAATGTTATGTAAGGCACTTGAGTCTGAATGAGATGCACCTTGGCTGCAGTGAGACATCAGTTTCAACATGTGCTTGAATTCCCTATTAAACACAGTATGAATAAGAACATTACACTTTTTCAAAATAAGGTAAAACCTGACAACTACAAACCAGTCAATTAATCCCCTGATGAGGTGAGGAGCGTATCATATAAATAATCCACGAGAAAGTCAGTAATCAATGATGGTTATAAATACATCAGGGAGAGTCAGCCCAGATTTATTCATTGCAAATAGTGTTTAACTAACATGATGAGAAATTTATGATGTGGTAACAGAGAGCATTCACAAGGGCATTTGTTATACTGTTGTATGTGTGGGCTTTCAAGACATGCTTATTAACTGGCATAACTGAATCACGTGCGATATATATATGTAGTGAACAGTGTGGAATTAATAACAGTGTTTTGGCTCCAGGTTGTTTTATCACACTGGAGGAAGCTACACACGTATTCGGTAACTTGACTACAACTGTTGTTGGTAAACAGGCAAAACTTTGAAATGGCAGGCACGATTTTGATATTTGCACACAGCACATACCTTAGAGATAGAGTAAACAGTAAGGAAGTCTTTGCTGGCATGGTTGGAATGGTCAGGCACATGGTCAGGAATTCCAAGCTTAAAGATGAGAGGTCAACATTTTTATTGAATAATGTACATACATTTAAAGGACTGAAAGAAAACGGGTTGGCTGTGCACAAATTTCAGAAGATGGTAAGATAAATTAACAAAAAAGTCAATAAAATATATTATCGCCTGTGCTTTATAAACAGTGCACAACAAGGCAGAAGGTCATGCTATGCAATGTATTAATTACAGGTGTGTCCAAGTCTCTCTCTGAAATTATCTTCAACTTTATATTCACACTGCTGACATTTGAAATGTGGTCTTTAGCTGTGACTCAAAATTTCCCACAGAGATAGCCAACAGTAACAGTTGAAATTTTCTGTGTTTAGCTCCAAACTGTATGCAAGTTTAGGAGTTATGTGCTTGCGCACAACAATATGGAAAACCCAAAGTTCCTCACAATTGATCACCATTGTCATTCTCAGTGCTTCAATGTTTGATTCCTCATGCAATCCTAATGTTTATTTTAAATTCATAAATATACTTTGTTCAAAAATATATATACAGGAAATAAAATGCATGTCTTTATATTAACTGTGCCATCACACAATACATACTCTTGGAATGCATCAATGCCACTCATGTTTCCTCGAGCAGAACACAGACCTCCTGTGCTTCCTCAGCAGTCAAATTATGCTACCTCACCAGGTAAAAACAAGTGAAGGTTCAATGATTCATTTATAGATGAGGCAGGGAGACATGTTTCAGGGTTTTTTTTAAATATCTAATTGTTAACTTGAAGTCAAGTCGAGTTTATTGTCATGCACAAGTACAGTGAGGTACAGTTACAATGAAAAGCCTTGCCTGCAGCAGCCTCACACGCAGGTAGACTCAGACAAACACACAAAAACAAAGTATATATAAATTATAAATAAATGACACAAAATTCGAAAGAGTGCAAAACAAAACAAGGTAATTTTGCAACGCACAATTAGAAAAAATTATGTCCATGGTTGTGGAAGAGGTGGACTATGGTGTTCTGTTGTGGAGGTAGGATTAGGGCTGTGCAGGTCAATGCAAGAACTAGTCTAGAAAAGTAATTGTTCCTGAACCTGGTTGTGTAGGACTTCTGGGTTCTATATTCCTGCAGACGGGAGCAGGGTTAAGAGTGCTTGGCCCGGAGAGTGGGGATACTCGATGATAGATTCCACCTTCTTGAGGCAGCACCCTATATAGATGCTTTCAGTGGAAAGGAAAGCTAGGTCCATACGGGCCAAGCTGAGTCACCATCTTATGCAGCCTCTTGCAACTATACAAGGTCATGCTGCATCCAGTCAGTATACTTTCACATTTGATTGTTTTAAGAGTTACTAGACCAAGTGGGACCCGTTGGGCCCTGTTCCCTCAATGCAATATTCCACCACTCACCTATAGCCCCAACTGCGCAGACGCAACTGACGGGTTCCCGTTGTGATGCCAGAGATCCCAGTTCTGATGTGAGTCACAGCAACCCTCTCCCAACTGTGCCTTGCCATCCCTATCCTCCTCCATTTGCCCTCATCCCCTAGCAATCCCTCCTCCTCCTCTTCACCCTCCCTCTTCTTTCCCCTCTCCTCCTACCTTCCCCCACTCCATCCCTCACCTCTCCCTACCTCTCCTTCTCCTACCCTCAGTCATTCCCTACCTTCATAACCCCTCTCCCCTCCCTACCCCCATCCTCTCCCTCTATCTCCTTGCTCCTCCTATTCCACTCGCCCTCTCTCCCTTCTCACCTCCCCCACTGCCCTCCTCTCCCTCTACCCCCCACTCCCAACCTCCCCACCTCTCCCCCTCCTCCCCAGTGTCCTCCTCTCCCTCTATCCCCCACTCCCCCCTCCCCCACTCTCCCGTTTCCCCTTCCTCCCCCACTCTCCCTCCTCACATCCCCTCCCTCACTCCCACCCCACACAATGAAAATCACGATTTTGTTTTTAAAAGAACACCCCCATTCCACCCCCCACAATGAAAATCAAGTTTTTTCTTTAAAATAACCTAAACACAATGTTAGCTGTTAATGAAAACTGAAGAATTTCATTAAAACTGCTTTTTTAATGTAAATGAGATTTGTGATCCCATTGTGATGTCATTGTGACATTGAACACTGCTGATGTGCAAGGCAAGTGGAAAAGTGGTTGAAAAAGTGTTTTTTGTAAAGTTTAAAATTTGTCAAATATTTATCGTAGGGTCCCTGTCACACAGGCGGCCTGGTCCCCAATGCAATATTCCACCATGCACCCATTCCCCCAACGCAATATTCCACCACTCACCCAAAGCCCCGAATTGTGCAGGGGCTGCTCATTTCACCTTATTCACCCTCCCTCATTTTAAACTTTAAAAAAGATGTGTACTTGCTAGGGCTTGCAGGACTCCGTGTCCTGGGATAGCAACATTGTAGCAAGCATGGCTACAATCACATTGTGACACCATAGCTGCAAGTGCCAGTGCAGAGCAAAGACATTTTTCTCAAAGTGTGGTTTTGTAAAGTTAAAAATGTGAATAACTTGTAAAATATAACAGTAATCTGAACGAAACTTGATACAAACGACCACGCGTAAGGTGGTCCAAAAATTGTAGTACTATCCTGTATTGTTTTGGCATAGTTCCGGAATCACTTGCGCAGACATCCATCCCCACACATACACACACACACACAAGTTTTAGTAATATATTATAGATAGATTTCTTGTGTTTTAAGATTTTTAATATTATGTTTGTTTTTTTTGTTTTTTTCTCATTTCTATTTCATATGGCTGCATGGTAATTTGCATATCACTGTACATTCATTGGCACATGTGACAATAAAAGATCTTTGAACCTGTGGTTTTAAAGTTTTTAAATGTTTTTCAACGTATAAGAATCAGGAAGTCATATTGGAGCTTAATAGAACTTTGGGTTAGGCCACACTTACAGTATTGCATGCATAAAAATATAGAAACATAGGTGCAGAAGGAGGCCATTCGGACCTTCAAGCCAGCACCGCGATTGATTGTGATCATGGCTGATCGTCCCCTATCAATAACCCGTGCCTGCCTTCTCCTCATGTCCCTTGACTCCACCAGCCCCTAGAGCTCTATCTAACGCTCTCTTAAATCCATCCAGTGAATTGGCCGCCTCTGTGGCAGGGAATTCCATAAATTCACAACTCTCTGGGTGAAAACGTTTTTTCTCACCTCAGTCTCAAATGACCTCCTCTTTATTCTCAGACTGTGGCCCCTGGTTCTGGACTCACCCAACATTGGGAACATTTTTCCTGCATCTAGCTTGTCCAATCCTTTTATAATTTTATATGTTTCTATAAGATCCCAGTGGCGGCCCCAGGCTTACAGCCAGCACGGAGAAGAACCGTTAACTCCAGCTCAACTATGCCTGTCCCGCCAGGTTATCTGACAGCCCTGGACTGACAGTCCGCGCTGGCTGTAAGCCTGGGGCCGCCACATCTCCGGGCCGGTGTCCCGTCAGTCCAGGGTCACCCCGGATATCTCCAGCCACTCGGTAGGGGACGGGGATGGTCCAGTAGCAATTCAACAGCGCTTGTAGCGCCGGAGACTTGGGTTCGATCCTGATTATGAATGAAACGCGGGTCTGTATACATGCAGCAGCTGAGCTGCCGAGAATGTTTATCACGAATGACCAATGACCTGGGCATGTGCAGTCGGAATACCGAACTCGCTTATTGAGCAGTCCCCTACCATCCTTGCCTAACTACTGACCAGAAACTTAATTGAACAATGTAGCTATAAAAGCAGTTCAGAGGCAGGGTAAACAGTCATCAGTAACTCACCTCCTGAAAACCCTTTTCATTGCCTTGAAGCCACAGGTAAGGTGCATGACGGAGTATTCCCCACATGCAGCTCCAACAACTCGCATGCTCAACACCATCTAAAACAAAGCAACATGCTAACTATTCATTCCGTCCACTACCAGTGCACAGTGGCTGCAGTGTGAACTAGCCATCAAATGCACTGCAGCTGCTCTCCTTGGCTAATCCAGCAGCATCTCCTAAAGCTTCCTCCTGCAGTTTCCCCTCCAGGTCACACACCTAATCCTCAGAATTACGTATATGACATCATCATTGGAGTGCCCACACCAGAATATCTCCAAATGTTCAAGAAAGAAGTTCACAACACTTTTGAGAGGCAATTAAGAAATCAATAGATTAAAGGGAGTCAAATCCCAGTCTAAAAAATTATGCCCGTCCCAATAAAAATAATTGAAATTTGAAATAAACCTGCCACCATCAAAGATGATACTCCTCCATATCAAAATACCAATTTTTGTAAAATTCATATATTGGTGAACAGCCAAACCTCATCAGTAAGTTTTCACAAATGTTAATAACATGAACGCTCTGTTAATCTATAATTTAGCTCTGAAATTAGCTGTGGGAATCCTGCCAAGTCACCAGGAGAACAGTCCAATTATCCCCAATTGCAATCATGAGATTTTTGCAGCAGAACAAATTTTAATTTCCGCCTCAAAAATAAAACACACCTAAGTACTGTGCTGTGCCACTGAGGATGCATCCTTCCCTCGTGTCACCCTGACTCTAGGTTCAAAAATCCGAAACTCACATTAAAAGCACAATAAAGGGGTTCATTCACGAACAATTACACACAAAGTTATTCCATCATTACAGTAGTACAAGATGAGCAACAGCAACCGGCGATTGATTTTATGGTCACAAATTAATAAGTAGGTTACCAGCAACTTTATTAAAATTTGCAGAAAATGCTAGAAATATACAGAAAGTCGATCAATATCTGTGGCAAGATCGGAATTCGCGTTTTAGGACAACCTTAAAAGTTTATAGCTACTCTTTGCCACAATGCTGCCCTACCTGTTGAATGTTTCCACCATTCTCTTATTTAATTTCAGATTTCAAGCATCTGTTTTTGAAATAATAATAGGCATTTGTATAGCTTAAGAGGGGTTGCTTTTCAATGGCTAATTGGTACAATTCCAGATGTCTGTTAACTCAGTACAGTACTACAATGTGACTGTTGTTCCTTATTCTCCTGATGGAAATAGAGAGAAAAGGCTAATAAGAGGCTAACAAGAGATCACAAATTGATTTGCCTTTTTACACAGTACAGTGGCTCATTAAAAAACTGTTTCTTTACTTCACTATTGTGATTTATAAACCTAAATCAATTGGAACTATTAGATTTCACAATCCATTTGGGAAAACAAGTAAATGCTGGATTGGGGCATTGTCACTTTTAGTTACTCCTTCTTGCAGGTTGTTTCCCTCCATATCCCCTTCCTGCACTAAACCTACATTCCTTGACTCCCTTTAATCTATTGATATCAGATTACAAGATTGTCGCTTTTCTGGAGGTTTGGAAATTCTAAATTTGCCCAATTCCACATTTTCTGCCCCGCCCACCAATCAAACAAACATGGTTCCCCTTCCAACCCACTAACCCTGCACAGAAACCTTTCATCAGGTGACATGAACTAAGGAACAAGAAACCAGCTGCTGGAGGAACTCAGCAGGTCAGCGATGGGGTGAAATGGGCAGACGCCATTTCAGATTGGGGCCTTTCCTTGGTCTGAAATGTCGTCTGTCCATTTCCTTCCACAGATGTGCCTGACCTGCTGTGTTCCTTCAGCAGTTTATTTATTTTTTGCTCAAGATTCCAATATTTGCCATCTCGTGTCTCCATTAAGCCAACAGCTTGAAATGAAACAGAAAACATTTGAAACACACTCAGCAGCCCAGGCAGCATCGGAGGAAAGCAAAATAATTATTTTTGCTATTTTTATTGGGCCGAAAAGTTAAATCCCAAGGGATCCGAGATGTTATTGAAAAATAGATCCCAAATTAGCTTGCGGTTCCTCCGATGTGACTGCAATCCTGTTGCTGTACTGCAAGAATTAGTATAGTTTAGTTTAGAGATAGAGAGAGGAAACAGGCCGTTCTTCACAGACCAAAGATTGCCCATACACTAGTTTCATCCTACACATTAGGGACAATTTGAACGTGCTAATTAACCTATAAACCTGCACTTCTGTGGAATGTGGGAGTAAACCAGAGCACGTGGAGAAAACCCATGCAGTCACAGAGAGAACGCACAGACTCTGTACAGACTGCACCCATAGTCAGGATCGTACCCATAGTCAGGATCGAACCCAGGTCTCTGGCACTGTAAGGCAGCAACTCTACCGCTGCACCACCGTGCTGTCCCAGCTCCAGGAGTCTGAATGTTGGTTACATACATTAACGATTTGGCTACGTATGTAAAAAATATAATTAGTAAGTTCGCAGATGACATGAAAATTGGTGGTATTGGTGATAGTGAGGATAATCATAGGTTACAAACTGATATTAATCAGCTGGGACAGATGAAAAGCAAATGGAATTTAATCGTGATAAGTGCAGGTTGATACTTTGGGAGAACTAATAAGGATAGGACATATATAATAAATAGTAGCACACTGGGAATTATTAAGGAACAGAGGTACGATGGCATATAATGATCCCTTGAGATGGTGAAGAAAGCAGATAGGATTTTGCTTTCATTAGATGGGACAGACTATAAGAGCATGGAAGTTATGGTTCAATTTTATAAAACATTGGTTAAGCCACAGCTAAAGTAATTCCTTGGGCAGTTCTGGTCTCCACACTGAAAATCACGCTGTGATTGCACCATAGGGGGTACAGGAAATTCACCAGGGAAATGCTTAGCATGGAGCATTTAAGTTACAAGGAGAGACTTAATAGGCTAGAGTTATTTTCCTTGGAGCAGAAGACATTGTAGGATGACATTTTGGATGTATACAAAATTAGAGGGGATGAGGCAACATGGATAATAAGATATTTTTCCCCATAACAGAGGTATGAAATATTTGAAAGCAGAGGTTTAAGGTAAGGGATAAGAGGGGGGCTGAAAGTAGAATTCATTCACCCAGAGTGTGGTTTGAGCTTGGAATGCACTACCTGAAGGAGAGGTACAGGGACAGATACTTACAACGTTTGAATGTCAAGGATGGAACTACAGACAAAGTGCAGGTGGATTAGTATAGATAGGTGCTTGATGGTAGCATGGACATGGTGGGGCAAAGCGCTTGATCCTATGCCATGTGACTCACGTCTCTGCCAATTTCCACCAGTCATGGTTCAACCTTCACACGGTTTAACCATGACTCTTCTATTTTTTAACTTCCGATTGCCACAATGTGTGTTTTTATTTATTTTTATTGCAACCTTCTGGACTCAACAAATTTAACAACACTAATTCTAGATTTTGCATTTCAAATATATTTTTATTTTAGAAATATCAGATATAAATTGTTTCTTCTATCGATACCTCCTTCACTTATCCTTGACCATCTTTCATCACCCTGCACCAATCAGCCTTTCTTCCATAAAACCTCCTGTTCTTCCACCTTACCACAGCCATACGCTGTTATTATGATATTGAGTATTGAATACCCGAGTAAACCTGAGAAGATTGAGTACATGAAGTATCTAAATATTATCTGAAGATCCCACTCTGAAACAAACATCACCTAACCATGTCCCCCAGAGATGCTGCCTGACCCGAGTTACTCCAGCACTTTGTCTTTCATTGCAAGCCTGCGTCTGCAGTTCCTGTGTCTATCCTTTCATTCTCCCTTCTCTCACATCCCCTCTTCCCTTCACCTTAAAACTAATTTTATTTGCAACGTTTCCCACTTCTGATGATCGGTCGTCAACTTGAGGTGCTTTCTCACACTCCGCAGATACTTCTTTTTTTTTTTTTTAATATTTTTTTATTAAAGTTAATCAATTACAATGTTTTAAACCCCTTTACAAACATCAACTTAATTCAATTTTTATACAAATAAAACATTAATAATACTTATCTTCTATTTTTTTAGAAATAAAGATAGAGAAAGAATAGAGCAGTTATAAATCATTAAGAGTGTGATTAAATAATAATTTGATTATATATAAGAAAGAAAAGAGAAAAGAGAGAAAAAAAAAGTTAACAAAAAAATGAAAAAATATTATATATATATAATGAAAAACAACAGTATGTATTGTTAATAAAACTATTACAAATGATAATATCGATAAGAGTATGCTAATCCCAATATGAAAATGAATTATTCTCATCAAATCCCGCAGGGTGTCCGCCGAGCTGTGTTGCCAAGTACAGCTACTTCTCTAAATACTGTATATATGGAGACCATATCTGTTCGAAGGAATTATATTTGTCCAATAGGACAAATCTAATTCTTTCCAAATGCAACATCTCCAACATCTCTGCTGCCCACATTTTGATTGTGGGGGATAATGTTCCCTTCCAAAATTTCAATATAATTTTTTTCCCAATTATCAAACAATAATCAAAGAAATTTCTTTGATTTACTGTAAGAGTCAAATTTAAATCCGGAATTCCAAATATTATTAACTTTGGGTCAGGGTCCAATTTAACTTTAAGAACTTCAGAAATAACTTAAAAAATTTCTGACCAGTAATAATTCAATTTAGAACATGTAACAAAACTATGTATTAAATTTGCTTCTAGATTCTTGCATTTATCACAAATAGAGGAGAGATTAGGAAAGATACTATTTAATTTAGTTTTCGAATAATGTAATCTATATAATACTTTGAATTGTATCAATGTATGCCTGGCGTTTAATGAGCATCGATGTATTCGTTGTAAACTTTCTTCCCAATTTTCTTTTGTTATAGCTAATCCAATTTCATTTTCCCATGCTTGACGATATGTTTCAGTTATTGGATTCTCCTTATCCAAAATGATGTTATATATATAAGCTATTAATTTTTCTGTATTTGGGTGTAAATTAAACAGTTCATCTAACAATCCTGATTCTTTATTTTTATAATCTTGTGTATTGGATTTAATATAATTTCTAATTTGTAAATACCTAAACAAATGTTGTGGAGACAATCCATAGATATCTTGTAACTCCTGGAATAAAAGAAATTTTCCTTTTCTATAAAGGTGTTCTATCCTTGTAATTCCTAAGTCATCCCAGTGTCTAAACCCCCCATCTAATATAGAAGGTTTAAATAATGGATTATTCATAATTGGAAGTCTGAGTGAGAGGTTGTCTAAATGTAGAGTCTTAACAATTTGTTTCCAAATACGTCTATTGTTATAAATTATTGGGTTGTCCCTATAAATTTTTTTTTGTACTTCCTTTGGCGCAAAGATAATCGAGCCTACATTGAAAGGTAGACAGTCTTCCTTTTCTATATTTAACCATGTTGGTTCATGATCCATATTTACCCACCAAAAATTCATATTCTTAATCTGAACAGCCCAAAAATAATATAAAAAATTTGGGAGTGCTAATCCTCCATTTATCTTAGATTTACATAAATGTTTTTTACTTATTCTATGATTTTTATAATCCCAAATAAAACTATTAACAATATTATCAATTTTTTTTTAAAAGGTTTTCGGGAGAAAAAAAGGGATAGCCTGAAACAAATATAACAGTTGTGGTAAAAAAAACCATCTTTATGGCATTTATTCTACCGATCATAGATATAGGAAGTGTTTTCCAATATAAAATATTTTTTCTAAGTTTATCTAATAATTGAGGATAGTTAGATTTAATTAATGAATTATAAGATTTAGTTACATTAATCCCTAAATATTTGAATTTGTCTGTAACTACTTTTAGTGGATATTGTTGTAATATATTTAAATTTATTCCTGTTATTGGCATAATATCACTTTTATTCCAATTAATCCTATATCCAGAAAATGCACCAAACTTAGTTATAACATTAAACAGATTGGGAATACTGATTTCCGGTTTTGTAATATAAATCAAAACATCATCTGCATATAAAGATATTTTATTAATTGTTGTATCAGTATTATAGCCATATATTTCAGGTTCCGCAGATACTTCTGACCTACTGAGGATTTTTGACATTGTTTTATTTTTAATTTCCCCTCTAATCATTTTCAATTGAATGTTATAAAATAGGTATTGTACTTAAATATGTATTGCAAAATTAATTTAATTTCACATTTCCTCTTTATAACTTAATGCTCTATTAAATCCAATTTACCATCTCCAACACTACCCTGAGGGATAGAGTCATAGTCAGAGAGTGATAGTGTGGAATCAGGCCCTTCGGCCCAACTGCCCACACCGGCCAACATATCCCAGCTACACTAGTCCCACCTGCCTGCGCTTGGTCCATATCCCTCCAAACCTGTCCTATCCATGTACCTGTCTAACTGTTTTTTAAATGTTAGGATAGTTCCAGCCGCAACTACCTCCTCTGGCAGCTTGTTCCATACACATACCACCCTTTGTGTGAAAAAGTTGCCCCTCCTATATTTAATAGGAATCTCCTATTAAATCTTTCCCCCTCACCTTGAACCTATATCCTCTGGTCCTCAATTTCCCTTCTCTGGGCAAGAGATTCTGTGCATCTACCTGATCTATCCCTCTTATGATTTTATACATCTCTATAAGATTACCTCTCATCCCTCTGCGCTCCAAGGACTAGAGACCCAGCCTACTCAATCTCTCCCTATAGCTCAGAGCCTCTAGTCCTGGCAACATCCTCGTAAATCTTCTCGGAATCCTTTCAAGCTTGACAAAACTTTCCTATAACATCTTTCACTGTTACACCTGTAGCTGTGGACTGATTCCGTGTTATATTAATTTTAATTGCAGAATTATCAATTAATTTGCTAAACACAAAATGCTGGAAGATCTCAGTGGGTCAAGCCGCATTGGTGGAGGCAATGGACAGATGATGTTTCAGGTCGAGACCCTTCTTCAAACTCGGACCCTTCTCAGACTTCTTCAGACCTTCTTCAGACCTTCAGAATTAATTTGCCTCCCTTATTTTTTCCACGGCTTACATTTAGATTTCAAGCTTAACATTGTAACGCTGAACAAAACACAAAGTGCTAGAGGAAAGCAACAGCTCAGGCAGCATCTGTGAAGGGAATGGACACACGATTTTTCCCTGAGATGGCCCTGGTCCTGTAATGTCTTCTGTCTGTTCCCTCCACAGATGCAGCCTGACCCACTGAATTCCTCCAACACTTTCTGTCTAGCAAATTAATTGATATACCATATAACCATATAACAATTACAGCACGGAAACAGGCCATCTCAGCCCTTCTAGTCTGTGCCAAACACTTATTCGCACCTAGTCCCATCTACCTGCACTCAGACCATAACCCTCCATTCCTTTCCCATCCATATACCTATCCAATTTATTTTTAAATGATAAAATCGAACCTGCCTCCACCACTTCCACTGGAAGCTCATTCCACACAGCTACCATCTCTGAGTAAAGAGGTTCCCCCTCATGTTACCCCTAAACTTCTGTCCCTTAATTCTCATGTCATGCCCTCTTGTTTGAATATTCCCTACTCTCAATGGGAAAAAGCTTATCCACGTCAACTCTGTCTATCCCTCTCATCATTTTAAAGACCTCAATCAAGTCCCCCCTTAACCCTTCTGTGCTCCAAAGAATAAAGACCTAACTTGTTCAACCTTTCTCTGTAACTTAGTTGCTGAAACCCAGGCAACATTCTAGTCAATCTCCTCTGTACTCTCTCTATTTTGTTGACATCTTTCCTATATTTTGGCGACCAAAATTGTACACCATACTACAGAATTGGCCTCACCAATGCCTTGTACAATTTTAACATTACATCCCAATGTAATGTTAAAAGTATATAATTAAAATTAATATAATATGGGATCATAACATGGGATCAACACCTTATTGGAGGAACTCGGAAAGCATCAGGACTTGATGGTGTACCTGGTCGCTTTCTCAAAACTTACGCAGACCAACTGGCTGGAGTTTTTGCAGTCATCTTCAACCTCTCCTTACTGAGGCCTGAGGTTCCCATCAGCTTTAAAAGGGTATCAGTCTGCTGGTGCCCAAGAACAGCAAGGTGTCATGCCTTAATGACTTGGGGCTAATGGCACTAACATCCATGGTGATTAAGTGCTTTGAGAGGTTGGTTGCGGTGCATCATGGCACAGCAGTAGAGTTGCTGCCTCATATCGTCAGAGACATGGGTTCAATCCTGACTATGGACGATGTCTACATGGAGTTAGTATATTCTCCCTGTGACCACGTGGGTTTTCTCTAGGTGCTCCGGTTTCCTCCTACATTCCAATGATATGCAGGTTTGTAGACAATAGACAATAACTGCAGGAGTAGGCCATTCGGCCCTTCGAGCCAGCCACGCCATTCAATGTGATCATGGCTGATCATCCACAATCAGTACCCAGTTCCTGCCTTCTCCCCGAATCCCTTGACTCCGCGATCTTTAAGAGCTCTGTCTAGCTCTCTCATGAAAGCATCCAGAGAACCACCCTTCATCGCCCTCTGAGGCAGAGAATTCCACAGACTCACAACTCTCTGTGTGAAAAAGTTTTTCCTCTTCTCAGTTCTAAATGGCTTACCCCTTATTTTTAAACTGTGGCCCCTGGCTCTGGACTCCCCCAAAATCGGGAACATGTTTCCTGCCTCTAGCATGTCCAAACCCTTAATAATCTTATATGTTTCAATAAAATCCCCTCTCATCCTTCTAAATTCCAGAGTATACGAACCCAGCCGCTCCATTCTATCAACATATGACAGTCCCACCATCCCGGGAATTAACCTGGTAAACCAACGCTGCACTCCCTCAATAGCAAGAATATCCTTCCTCAAATTGGAGACCAAAACAGCACACAATACTCCAGGTGTGGTCTCACTAGGGCCCTGTGCAACTGCAGAAGGACGTCTTTGCTCCTCTACTCAACTCCTCTTGTTATGAATGCGAACATGTCATTTGTAGGTGAATTGACTTCTGTAACTTGTCCCTGGCGTATAGGATAAAACTAGTGTTTGGCTGATCGTTGGTCGGTGCAGACTCGGTGGGCCAAAGGGCTGCATCTCTAAAACAGAATAAGACAAATATCAACTCTATTTAGCAAAAACCTGGAACCACTACAATTTGCCTACCACAACAATAGATCCACAGGGGATGGGATCTTGCTGGCTCCCTGCTCTGCACTGGATCACTTGGACAATAAAAACACATTTGTCAGGCTGTTGTTCATCGACTAGCGGTCAATGTTCAACAGCAGTATCCCCTCCAAACCTGCTACCAAGCTCAGGGAACTGGGTATCTGCGCATCCCTTTGTCACAATCAGTACAAATTGGCAAAAACACTTCATCCTTGATAACCATCAGCACTGGCGTACCACAAGGTTATGTGCTCAGTCCTCTGCACTATCACGCCATTCCCATGACTGTGTAGCCAGGCACAGGCAATATTTGGACAAATTACAGGTAATGAGTCAGATAGGAGGGAGATTAATCATCTGATCGAATGTGCCAGACCAACCTTGCTCTCAAGATCAGTAAGACAAAGGAGCTGATTGTTGACTTTGGACGAGGAAGGCCGAGGATTCACAAACTTGTCTTTAATGAAGGGTCGGTGGTGGAAGAGAGTCAACAGCTTTAGGCTCCTGGGTGTCCATATCTCTGAAGATCAGTCCTGGATCCAGCACTTTGATGCAATCATAAAGAATGCCCATCATGCCTCCACTAGATTCGGTATGTTGTTGAATCCCCCTCTTGAACTTGTACAGGTGTACGGTAGAATGTATATTGACTGGTCGCATCACGGCCTGGTTCAGCAACTCGAATGACCAGGAAAGAAAGAGATTACAAAAAGTGGTGGTCACCGCCTGGTCCATCACAGGTACTGACATCCCCACCATTGAAGGGATCATATAACCATATAACATATAACCATATAACAATTACAGCACGGAAACAGGCCTTCTCGGCCCTTCCAGTCCGTGCCGACCATTTGTTTTCCCCTAGTCCCATCTACCTGCACTCAGATCATACCCCTCCATTCCCTTCCCATCCATATACCTATCATAGGAATCGATAGGAAGCACAGCTTCAAAAAGGCAGCCGACATCACTCATCAAGAACTCATACCTCCTTGGCCCATGCTCCCTTTTCACTCCTGCCCATGGGAAGAAGGTACAGGAGTCTGAAAACAGTGACCTCCAGGTTGAGGAACAGCTTCTTCTCAACAACCATCAGGCTATTGAACATGCAGGCACGAACCAAACCTCAAACTACAAAATGTCCTGGTTGCACGAGATATTTTGGGCTTTTGTTTTGTTTTGCATTCATATTTTTTTTTATTTATTGAACTTTTTTCATTTTTTAATCTATTGAGTGCTGTGTTTACAGACCTGTTGCGTTGCTGCAAGACTTGCATTGTTCTTTTTTGGTACATATGGCAATTTTACTTCGGAGTCACGTGAGTGACTACGTGAAGAAGACCCCGCCTGGCGCTGGAACGGCATTACGTCGTCGCTGTCGGCAACGAAAGAGCTGCAGAGCGCAGCTCCACACAGCGGTAAGGAACCGGCCCGCAGGTAAGAAAGTTTTACAAAATTTTGGGCGAGGTTTCAGAACTCCGTAGCCTGGTGGGTAAACCAGGAGGAGTTAGAGGAAAAAATAAAATGGAGAAGGCCAAGAAACAGCGGGTAAAACGTGCGTCCCGGGGTGCAGAAGAGTCGGGACAGCAGTTTATTGCGGAGCCGGTTCCGATACCGGCGGCCGTTGAAACACCCGTTAGTGAGGCTTTGATTGCTCCACAAACAGAAACTGTAGAGGAAATCCCAGTGCCTCAAAAAAGTAAAAGAAAAGCTGCAGGGCCTGGGGTTTCAGAGGACTCTGATTCTGAAGGTCCAGAAAAGAAAGCCTTATGGCTCAGGATGGACCAAATGGAGAAAATGCTCCAGACTATAATCAACCAAGGGTCTACGAACCCAGAATATTCCCAGGCAGCCCCTGAGGGGGTTCCATATCGTGAATATGGTGCCAATTCGAATTGGGAATTTGAAACCCCAGTGCCTGGGTATGGACTGGAGGAAGTCTCCTTTGAACAAGTTTCAGGAGTACCAGGGCTGTATGAGACAGACCCTGCAAGTGGTGTTTGTGGTCCGGAGGACACACCACAATTCAAATATATGGATCCAGGTGTGCCTGATGTGGCACAAGATTTTGCTATACCTGGAGGAAGCGGTGAGGCCATGGAAGAAAACCTGGCGGCCAATATTAATTATATGGTCTCTCACCCGCTTCAAGATGCTGTTATGGTTGAGACAGCAGAAATATATAAAACACCTATCAATTGTGCCTCATTGAAGGTACCTACGGTGAATCCAGTTGTTTGGGCGCCTATGTCATCAATTATGCGGGCGCAGGAAATTCGATTTCAAAGAGTCCTCAAGCTGATTTCAGCTGGCATTACTGCATTTGGCAGACAAGTGGAAGGTTGTGGAATGACCAAAGTGCAGAAACATATGTTGGCCTTATTTTGCAACTCATTTTTTGAGATTAATTGCATGAGGAAGATTGCCATTCGACCTCTGTTACATCCAAGATTTGCAGGATTGTGTAAACCAAGCAATGTTCAAACTCCTGGGTTTTTGTTCGGAGAGGATTTGTCTAAACAAATTAAAGAAATGGATGAAGAAGCAAAAACTTTTGGTCGTATGAGACCCTTCAACTTTGGCCAGAGATGGTCTGGCTATTCAAGGAAGAGATTTGATTTTGGAGCTGGTACAAGCCGAGGCAGGAGTATGATAAGGAGGAATTTCCAGCCAACACAGCCGAATGTACACCCATTCCTTGGGAAAAGGAGATCATCTCGTCCAGCTGGAGAGGTACATAAACATTATCCCATTAAAAAGGAATGCTGGGATGGGCCACAGATTGGCGGTAGACTCCAAATGTTTTATAAGGAATGGGACAATATTACAGTTGATCGTGTGGTATTAGACACTGTACAAGGATCTACCATTGATTTTGTAGAAGGTATGATTCCATTGGGACAGTATGACCCTAGTCATCCTTTAAGGTTCTCCGAGTTTGAGGTTAATCAAATGGACAAAGAGATTAAGAGTTTGAGTAAAAAAGGAGTTATCGAGAGAACAGGAGAGGATCCACAACAAATTATATCAAACATTTTCCCCAGACTGAAGAAAGATGGGGGTTGTAGGATCATTTTAGATCTCACTTTTTTGAATACATTTGTCCAGTATAAACATTTTAAAATGGACACTTTCTACACTGCAATGCAGTTGGTATCAACAGGTTGTTATATGGCTACAATAGACTTGAAGGATGCATATTATTCGGTCTCAATTCGTCATGATTTTCGCAGGTATTTAAAGTTTAAATGGATGGGACAGCTGTGGCAATACAAAGCTTTGCCAAATGGATTAAGTTCAGCACCTAGATTGTTCACTAAATTGTTAAAACCAGCACTTGCACTGTTAAGGGCACAAAAACACATCGTTATGGCTTATCTAGATGACATTTTAATTGTCAATGCTAATCAGGAATTAGCTGGGGAATCAGTCTCAGCAACTATTAGCTTGTTGGAGAAGTTGGGGTTTCTGATCCATCCAACAAAGTCTAAGTTACAGCCGTCCCAAACCATTGAATATCTGGGGTTTCTGATTAACTCAGTCACCATGTTGGTAACTTTACCAATGAATAAGGAGTTAGATTTGACAAATGTATGTCAAAAATTGATTAACAAACCTTATCCCTCCATCCGAGAGGTTGCCAAGGGTATTGGTAAATTGGTAGCAGCATTTCCAGCAGTAGAATTTGGTCGTTTACATTACCAGAATCTTCAAAGGGCAAAAACTAAAGCACTAATTCAGCGAGCAGGCCATTTTGATAGGCCAATGCAATTGCCTAAGGAAGCTTTATCGGAATTACAATGGTGGATTGAGAATGTTCCACAAGCTGCTAAAAACATTTTAGTTCATCAGCCAGTCGTGGTATTACAAACTGACGCAAGTTCTCTCGGATGGGGGGCTACGGACAATGAGACCAGCTGTGGAGGCAGATGGGCTGTCCAAGAGGATTTATTGCTCCAAACATATGGTATTAATTATTTGGAGTTACTGGGAGCATTCTATGGATTAAAAGCTTATTGCTCTTCATTAAAGGATTTACATGTCCAAGTACAAATAGATAATACCACAGGGTTACACAAAAAGCTGGAGAAACTCAGCGGGTGCAGCAGCATCTAAGGAGTGAAGGAGATAGGCGACGTTTCGGGTCGAGACCCTTCTTCAGACTGGAAGAAGGGTCTCGACCCGAAACGTCGCCTATCTCCTTCACTCCTTAGATGCTGCTGCACCCGCTGAGTTTCTCCAGCTTTTTGTGTAACCCTCGATTCTCCAGCATCTGCAGTTCCTTCTTTAACACATAGATAATACCACAGCTGTGGCATATATCAATCACATGGGTGGTGTCAGATCAATTCCATGTGATCATCTGGTAAACCAGATATGGCAATGGTGTATTACAAAAAATATTTGGCTTTCAGCTATTTATCTCCCAGGGAGAAACAATGTTGTGGCAGACAAAAGATCACGAATATTTAAAGACAATACAGAATGGATGTTAAATCCACAAATTTTCAAAAATATTGTCAGTCGGTATGGAGTATCGGACATTGATCTGTTTGCATCTAGATTGAATCACCAATTGCCGAAATACGTGTCTTGGGAACACGATCCGGGGGCAGTAGCGGTGGATGCTTTCTCGCTACACTGGGGGGATACGTTCTTTTATGCTTTTCCCCCATTCTGTCTCATTGGGCAATGTCTCAAGAAAATAGCGCAAGACGCTGCCAAAGGCATTTTGGTGGTGCCAAATTGGCCCACACAGTCATGGTTCCCATTGATGCTAGAAATGATTATTGAACCATGTATGGTTATTCCCAGTTGCGACAATCTGTTGACACAACCAGTAACAAAAGAAATTCATCCATTGCATGATCATATGAATTTGTTAATCTGCAGGTAATGACCAGACCATTGCAAGAGTTTGAACTGTCGGACAGGACCATGGATGTTATAGATGCAGCTTGGAGGACTAGCACTAAAAAACAATATATGTCGTATATAAGAAAATGGGAAGCCTTTTGTACACAGTCAAAGATATCTTATCATTCTGCAAACATTTCAAATGTATTGGAGTTCCTTGCTGGGTTGCACTTTGATGAGCATTTGAGTTATAGTGCCATTAATTGTGCTCGGAGTGCATTGTCATCCTATTTAGGACAAATTTCGGATCGAGATTCAGTTGGGTCTCACCCATTAGTATCCCGATTCATGAAGGGTATTTTTAATAAAAATCCTCCCAAGCCCAGATATACAGAAATTTGGGATGTTAGCATTGTTCTCACTTTGCTTAAACAATGGACTCCAATTAATTCAATGTCTTTACAGAACTTAACATTCAAGGTGGTTATGTTAATGGCATTGTTATCAGCTCAAAGAGTACAGACTTTGCAATTGTTAAGGTTGGATTGCATGCATGTGACTTCAGATAACATTGTGTTTTATGTCTATGACTTGATCAAACAAAGCAGACCAGGGAAAACTGGAATGAAGGTAATGTTTAAAGCATATCCTATTGATGAAACGTTGTGTGTAGTTAAGCATTTAACTCAATACATGGAGGTAACCAAAAGTCTCAGAGGTTCTGAGAAAGCGTTATTAATAACACACAAAAAACCACATACAAAAGTTTCAGTTCAAACCATTTCTAGATGGTTAAAACAGGTTTTGGGTCTAGCAGGAATAGACACTGATGTGTTTAAATCTCACTCCACTAGGGCAGCAGCTACGTCCGCGGCGAAGGTACAGGATGTACCACTCGATCAAATTTTAGAGGCCGCAGGGTGGTCTAGAGAAGAAACTTTTTCAAAGTTCTACAATAAACCTGTTGTCACGGTGCCAGGATTTGGACACGCAGTACTGGGTTCCCTTTGAATGCTTGCTTTGTTTATATTATCGATTTATATTATCGATTTATGTTACCATTTACATCATTTATCAATTGTTGTAATTTTCCCCTGCAATAGAGGGGTTCTTATTTTAAAAAAGTTGTTCTTTTTTATAATTAAAGGACTTATTACATAAAATATAACAATGTGTTAAAATATTTTTACTCACTACTGTTTTGACCAAACAGAGAGTCGTATGAAATGAGTTTACGACATGGAAAACACAGGGCTTTAAAATCTTCACGTAGTCACTCACGTGACTCCGAAGTAAAATAGTGAGATTAAACGAGAACTTACCTGTTCGAAGTTTGATCTTTATTTTATGAGGAGTTACGATGAGGGATTACGTGCCCTCCACTCCCAACCCTCATAATATAAATGATCATCTGGTAGTTCTAGTCTATTTTGAGCCTTACTATTTTACTCTGGCTATTTGGTTCCGTGTTTTTCATGCCGCTGCTTTGAAGTATGCCGTTCCAGCGCCAGGCGGGGTCTTCTTCACGTAATCCCTCATCGTAACTCCTCATAAAATAAAGATCAAACTTCGAACAGGTAAGTTCTCGTTTAATCTCACTATTAAACACTTTACTCGACTCTTGTTATTAAGATTTCAGCATCTGCTTTTTATTGTGTCTACAATACAATCCTGAAAGTTCACTCTGCTTTCGGCCACAGCAGACTTTTATCTATGGTGTCTATGGTTCTGCCATTATTCCTTTGATGATTGCTTTCTGCTCTGACTTTTAAAATAGTATTGGACCAGCAGTGAAAAGACATAAAGAACCTCCCACTACCTTACAATCTATAAAGCACTTTAGAACCAATAAAGTATTTTTGAAGTCTAGTTCCCATTTTAATCTGGAAAATGCACGTCAACTTTGTGCACAGCAAGGAAACATAAAAAGCTTTGGGGAAAGTGATCAGATTTTATAGCTTAGCTTTATTGGTTGAAGAAAACGTTTTAACCAGGACAATTCTTCTCAAAGATAATCCGATGTGATCATTTCCATCTACCCAAAAGGGCGCATTAATTTAATAGCCCATACAAAGGAATAAGCCGCAAATAAAGTGCAGTACCTCGGCACTACATCAAGAGTGTCCATTTGGATTACTGGTCCACGTCTCCTGCATGGGACATAAAATCGTGACCCCCCCCCCCGGCTCAGGTGAAAATGCGACCTATTAAGCTTCCCTCAGCACACAGTAGAACAACATAGTCAGGAAACAGCTGTCAGGATGTACCTGCAGTATTACATAAATGTAGGACCATGTATTGAAAACAAAAAGTTGGGCATGCAAGAATCGTAATTAGCCTTTTGCGGTCTCCCAAGACAACATCTCAGAGTACAAAATGTGTAGGAAGGAACTGCAGAAGCTGGTTTAGACCAAAGATAGGCACAAAATACTGGAGTAACTCAGCAGGTCAGGCAGCATCTCTGGAGAAAAGGAATAGGTGATGTTTCAGGTTGAGGCCCTCCTTCTTTTGTGTCTATCTCAGAGTACAAGTTGGAGGACAATGGTATGCAGGCAGCCTCTGCAAGCTACACCTCATTCATTCAATTTGCAGAAAACTAGCAGTAGGTACGAGGTGCCAATGTCCTATCCTTTGTCTATTTAAAGAGCTATATATTTTTTTCATCTTTCTGGTGGCTAATTTATTTACTTCCTGCTTCTGGTGCAGTGCATCTGTGCCTAAATGGATCCCTTCTCAGTCCTTGTTCTGTAAATTAGCTAGATTTGCAGATACCTATAATTACAAGTCACATGCTGCCTTTGAAACTAGCAAAAGAAGAATCTAACTTGAACATTGAAGTAAGTGTACAGCTGCATTCTTGTGCAGCCAATTCCAGTTTAAAATAATGGAAGATAGCACATATATAAGTGTTTGTTTCAAAACTATATATAGCTGCAGTACAAGAAAACCAGACACCCAGCTGCACTGAAAGGCTCAATTTGAAACACACCTGCAGTTTATCAGCAGGCCACTACATAAAACAGCCAGTAGAACAAGAGGCTTTCACACAGGAATGAACACTTCATGGCTCATGTCACATGGAGAGGTGATCCATCTGCAGCTCTTTGGTACCTTACAAATAATAGGGTGGGCAAAGTAGCCTGTCATGACTAAGGAGAGAGGTGGTCAGGAAAAAAGCAGAGAAACATAACAAATAAAGGAAATACTTGCATTTATGTAGCCTCTTTTGTAACCTTGGGTTATTCAAAGCAAATTCAAATGTGTATAATAGTCAACGGAATTTTGATACAATGCAAATAAGGATTTTGTTTTAAAAATAGAAACACAATAGTTGTGTGGGTTCTCTTCTTTAAACATTGAACTGTTTAGATGTTTAAGAAGGAACTGCAGATGCTGGAAAGTCGAAGGCAGACAAAAATGCTGGAAAAACTCAGCGGGTGAGGAAGCATATATGGAGCGAAGGAAACAGGCAACGTTTCGGGTCGAAACCCTTCTTCAGACTGAGTTTAGAGTCGGGGTCGTACAGAATGAAAATATTCTGTACGACCCTTGGCTCAATTCATCCATTCCGACCAAGATTCCTCATCCAACCTGGTCCCATTTGCCCTTGCCTGGTTCTCAACCTTTCCTATCTATGTATCTGTCCAAATATTTTGTAAATGTTATTATTGTACCTGGCGCAACTAAAATTTCTCCTCGTGGTCCTATTAAATCTTTCTGCTCTCACCTCAAATATATGCCCTCCATTATTGATTCCTCTATGCATTCATCCTATCTATTTTCCTCATGATTTTATACACCACAGTTAGATCACCTTCAGCCTCCTGCATTTCTAGGAATAAAGTCCAACCTGCCCAACCTCACCGTACAGTTCAGGCCCTTGAGTCCTGGAAACATCCTTGTAAATATTCTCTGCACTCTTTCCAGCTTAATGGCATAGTTTCTACAGCATTGCGAACAAAACTGAACATAGTACTCAAAAGTGTGGCTTACCCAACACCTGCTCTAATTATAACATCAAGTTCCAATTTCTATACTTAGTTTCCTGACTGAAGGCCAGTATGCCAAAAGCTTTCTTCATGTTATCTACCTGTGACACCACTTTCAGAGAGCTGTACACTTGTACTCTTAGATCCTTCTGCTCTACAATACTCCCCAAGGCCCCACTGTTAACTGTGATGACCCTGCCATAGTTGGACTTCCCAAAATGCAAAACCTCACACCTTTCTGAATTAAACTCAATTTGTAATTGCTCAGCCTACTTGCCCAGCTGATAAAGATCCCGCTGTAATTCTTAATAACAATCTTCTTCTCTGTTTACAATACCGCATATTTTACTATCATCAGTTTATCAAGTTAAAATAGGAAATTAAGATTAAAATGATATATTTATATCCATAATTAGAAATATATGGAACACTAATAAGCATGTGATTAAGTAAATGTCAATATTACCACAAAGAAGCCTGCAACTGTGGTCTACTGCAAGGTTTTAATTTATCTTGCAGCCCTCCATCGGGAATTCTTTTTGAGAGCTTGCAACATTGCAAATTATCCATTAGAAAGATTAGTGCCTGATAAGATAAATGACCTTTCCCTAATTTACAATCTCACTGCAAAAAAACATTTTGATAGCTACAGATTGTCATTCGTTACCATAGGAAGCTTATTTCAGAGAGGTTGGATACTGCGGAGGCTATTTCAGAAGACAACAGGAAGCAACTTATTCATCATTTTCTAGCGTCAGACACATCACTTTTCAACACATTTTCACAAACAAAATATAAGGTTTGTTCCAATCACCAATCAATTGAACCATCAAGTCTATGCTCCATTCAAACGTCCAACTAGCCTCTTCCTCTTAGATGTGATATTATCCATCTGTTTTCACAGGGGAAGTGTGTGCAACATTACACAAGTCCGGCTTGACCCCTCCAAGAGGTGATATTCCTGATATCAAATAAAATTTGAAAGAGAGATTCTGCTAAAAATAACTCTGGATCTTTACTCCCCGACACCAAAACCCCAAATCCCTGGTGCAACACAGGCAGTTTGTAGTTCGGAGTTTAGTCAGAGATCGCAGTGTTCAATAACCTGATAATTGTTGGGAAGAAGCTGTTCTTCAACCTGGTCGGTAGTTTTCAGACTCCGATACATTCTTCCCAATGATGGAAGTGAAATGAGAGCATGGCCAGGGCTTTGAGACTCCTTGGTGATGCTGCCTGCCTTTATGAAGCAGCCCACCAACAGATACTCTCGATGGTGGGGAGGCCAGTCCCCAAGATGAACCGGGCAGTGTTCACTACTTTTTGTAATTTCCTTAATTCCTAGTCATTTCAGTTGCCGAACCAGGCATGATGCTACCAGTGAATATGTTCTCTACCATACAGCTGTAGACGTTCAAGGGAATATTCGGTGACATATAGAATCCCCTCAATCTTCTAAGAAAATAGAGGCATCGATGAGTTTTCTTTATGATTGCATTAATGTGCTGGGTCCAGAATAATAACTCCGAGAATTGCAAGTAGTTGTGTTCTCATGCTTTTGCTGCCCTTTCCTTTCTAGTTTGAGGAGTTTGTGGGTTTGGAAGTCTTCATAGCACTCATGAAGAGTGTCCCTACCTCCCTCATCACAACATTACTAAGGCAAATTGTCTAGTCAATATCAGAACACCATTACTTGGAAGTTGGCCTTCAAGATGCACACTATCCTGACCTGAAAATATGTCAATGTTCCTTCACCGTCGTTGCATCAAAATCCTGGAACACCTTCCCAAACAACATTGCAGACACACCCACACCTGAAGGATTGTAGCGGTTCAAAAAGGCAGTTCACTACCACCCTCTCAAGGTATCCAGGGAGAACAATTAAATGCCAGCTCAGTCTGCAAATACCATGGTCCTTGAATGCATAATAAACAAAAATCTTGATATAAAACAAAAGAATATTTGTGTCCTCCTCCCATTTCAGTATAATGAAGCCCAGCACTGCCATCCATCTTTCTTGACATGTGGTATTTCATCCACAGGCCCCTAGTATTACTGTTTTCATCCTTCGTGCCCCTGTGTAGAACATCCCGATGAAGCAAATAGTCCACAATAAGATCGGTCATTCACGAGACACTGGTTCATTATAACAGAGTGGGACTGACAGCAAGCCGGAGCCTGGGGCTCTCAGAGTTACTCTAGGGAAGGAACAAACAGCTCCACTGTCTGTTCATTCATCCGAGCTATCACATAACCAGCCACAAACTATATGCTGGGAAAATAACTTGATATTACATTTAAAAATACTTATTGTTGAATACTCAGATTTTGTTCAAAAGTACACATTTTTTAGAGTTAGTACCACCTCAGTTATAAAAGGAAAATGCCTATGGAGGTCCAAGTGTTTTTTTCTTTCTAAGGATACTAGTTCACTACAGTCTATTCTTGTCATTATAGACCTCTTTATAACAGATCTTGGTTATAGTGGAGGGAGCATCCCCGCCGTAATCAGACACCTCTATCTCTTTAAGAACACAGGCTGCGGGAGGCCATTCAAATTGACAAGCCATTGCTTCAATTGATAATTGTGCAATGATACTCTTTTAAACTATGTAGCAAGCAGCCCTTTAGAATTTTCAGCTTGCAGTAACAATATCTATTTTGCCTGCTAGGTCGATGGAGCAAACCCTCCTGGTGGGGGATGGAGGTGTAGAGTGACTGGACATCCATGGTGAAGATGAGGGAATGGGGGCCTAGAAAACGGAAATACTGGAGTAGACGAAGAACGTGTGAGGTGTCTTGAACATAGGTAGGGAGGGATTTAACCAGGGGGGGTAGGATGGAGTCGAGGTATGTGGAAATATGTTCGGTAGGACATGAACAGGCAGAAACGATGGGTTTGCCAGGACAGTCAGGTTTGTGGATTTTGGGGAGAAGGTAAAATTGGGCCGTGCGGTGCTGGAGAACGATGAGGTTGGATGCTTGGGAGGGCAGGGAGCCGGAAGTGATAAAGTCAGTGATAATGCTAGAGATAGTGGCCTGATGCTCATTTGTGGGGTCATGGTCCAAGGATAAGTAGGAGGAGGTGTCTGAGAGTTGGTGCGTGGCCTCAGTCTTGTACAGATCAGCGCACCAGACTACCACGGCACCTCCCTTGTCGGCAGGTTTGATCAACCAGTCTGGGTTGTTGCAGAGTGAGTGGAGGGCTGTTCGTTCAGTGGGGAGAGGTTAGAGTGAGAAATAGGAGTGGAGAAGTTGAGGCGGTTGATGTCCCGCCGGCAGTTTGAAATAAAAAGGTCTAAAGCCAGTAGATGGCCATGAGGGGGAGTCCAAGAGGAGAGGGTCCGTTGGAGACGGGAGAAGGGGTCATCACTGGGGGCCGAGGGCTCCTTCCCGTGGAAGAACGCTTTGATGTGGAGGCGACAGAGGAGCTCCACATCGTGGCAGAAGCGGAACTCATTGAGGTGGGGACGGAGGGGAACAAAAGGTGATTTGAACAATGGAATAAATGCCTTAAGTGATTAATGGCAGGTTGGCAGAAGGATAGAAAAGGCACGGAGGGCTGGAGTTTAGCATGTCGTAATTTAAAAAGTTAATATTTTTGGAAAATTATCAAAAGAACAAATGATTTTGTTTAATGGCCTTGAGACGACCAAGTGTATGATGAAGTAATTTTGCACTGCAGTCACTGCGGTAATGCTGAAAATACAGCAGGCATTTTTTACCTGGCAAGGTTCTGAAAACACAATGCGCCCTATGATGTTTCTAGTTTTCCGAATAAATATTGGAGTGAATGCCACCGCTCTATTCATAGTAGCTGATGGCATTTAGAGGGTGTGTCTTGGTCAAATGGTCCAAAATGTCCTCAGAATTGGCACGAGAATATCAGTGCTCTGTACGTGTAACGCAAACTAATAGAGCTGCACATGTTACTATATACATCTGAAGCATCTTTGGAGCTCTTGATTGGGGAGTTTAACTGTTGACACAATACATCTTAAAATACATTAAACAGAATATAATTGATATGATCCCACTGTAATTGTATTTGAGGGATGGGAAATTAAGAGAGGAGGTGTGGTGGGGGTCTTAGGAAGTGGGTGCAGAAAAAGAAGATGGCATTTGTATTGCTTTCTTTTTTCCCTCCTTGCTTCAGTTTTATTATTGTTGTTTTTAAATCTGTGTGAAGCAATGCACTTAAGTTCAGCTTGTTTGATGGAGTTGCAGAAGTCTACTTCCTGCATTACTACTGATACAAAATAGCACAAAGGGGTCAGAGTTTTTCTTGTGTGGCTAGAAATATTTGTTGGCAATGAGCATAGAATTACTTCTCCAAGGAATTTGTGTGAAGGAAGTGGAAATGAAATATTCCCTTTGGGCAAGGGTCATGTTGCTATGGGTTATGTACCTGGGTTAACACAGTTACTTATCCCAAGGGTTGTGTTTTTGTATAAATACAGTTTAATTTTGTTTGGTTGAAGACCTGACTGGAGATGCAGATGCTTCACCAATCTCATGATTATGGTCTCTGCCTATTAAAATATTAAATCGACCTGAGACACTACTTATGGTTTCTATCCATTAAATTCTTAAATTGACGGGAGCTACTCTGCTGGATGACAAGCTCAACTAATTAGCAAATGTCAGTTCATTCTTTCCTGGCTTAGTTCTACCCTTGGGCCAGTGCCGAGGAGTTTCAGCATCTCCTGAAGTCTGCAGTTTGTTTTTTTGCTGAGATCACAAAACAGTTGATTTCAAAAACGAAACAGGCTTGATGTACATGTTTAATTCCTCCAGTGCCGCAATCCCAACTCACCCATTCCCCACCAGCTGCTGCCCCAATGTTATTCCATTCTTCAACAATTAGTCACCTTCCTACGTTATCACATAGGACAAAACCAATTAGTCCAACAATTCTATACCAGTTCACACTAACTTTCCCTGTCACCTTTTCTGCCCACAGTCCTAATTCTACTACCCATTTACGTATGTGGGGTAACTCTCAGTGACCAATCAGCTCACTGACCCACAGGAACTTGGGATGTGGGTGGAAAACTAAGCCCCGCAGGGGGGGGGGGGGAGGGTGGGGGGGGGGGGGGGGTGGAGGGTGGGGGGGGTGGAGGGTGGGGAGGGTACCCACACAATCACGCAAACCACACAAAACGCACATGCAAGATAACTTCACCAAACTATTTCCATTTGATATCTTGCCTGAACCTGGATGTTATATTTTTTACCTCTTCATAACAGATTTTTTCATTTGTAAACATTTACAAGGTTGGTTTCTTGTTTCTGCTTTGGGTTTGCTTCAGCCCCCTCTGTGGGCAGCCTCCACCCTTGCAGTTCGCCAGGCCTGAACTGCCTGCTTCTACCTCCTTCCTAACATCCACAAACTGGGCTCTGCTGGCTGACGCTTTTTTTTTGCCTGCTCAGAACTCATCTCCAAATCTTTTGATTCCATCCCATCTCCCTTGTCCAGTCCTTTCCAACCTACATCTGAGATACCTCACAGGCCCATCAACTATTCAGTAATTTTCAATTCCTAGCCCCCATAACCTCATCGTTTCCATGGATGTTCAGTCCCATTACACTTCCATCCCCCATCAGGACGGTCTCAAGGACCTTGGGTTCTGCTTCGAACAAATGCCCAATCAGTTTCCCTTGATTAATACATATGTCAACTAAATTGTGCACAAATGCACCAGTCAATATGGTGAACATTCCTCAGAGATTAAGCTTTGCACTGGTAAAAGGGTCTGCTGTTAATTAACACAGCATAGCCTCATGATGCCTGATAAACCAGTACATTTGGAAGGGAATCCTTGATTAAAAATGTTCAGATGGAGGAAATGACAAAATATTTGTTTCTTCCTCTTCAGAATTAAAACATTTTTAAAAAGTAGTAAGAAAAAACATCCAAGAGTTGCCAAGCGAAGAAGAGCCAGGGGTTATATGCGCTCACAGCCGATCAGTACAGTTCTATATTAATCATTTATTTTCTGTCTAGTTAGAAGAAGCCATATATGTATTTAAAAACTCTGGATATAAAAGATAAAGTGCCAAGGAATAGTTTAAGAATTCCAAGAAACCAGGGTCAACGTTTATGAGATTGCAATGAGCATTATTCCTACTCCTGGCTCCTCCAAGTAATGCAAAAAATTTATGCATGTCTGACATCTTTAAATGTTCCCGATGTATTGATTTTCTTCATGCTTTGTGTTATAATTAGACTTTAAGATGCCTTTCCAGCAAGATACACAATGTAATATGCAGAGAACATTGGAGGGAAGGTGCAGTTTCACAGAGTGGAGAGAAAGAACAGTAGTTCCACAGTGAACCTAGAGAAGTAGATTATGCAAGAACTATGTTACAGGCTTAAAGATCATCTTCCCATTTTTCCTCAGGCAACAGAGGCACGAAAGAAAAATGAAAATTAGATTGTAAACAATATTTTAATGAAATGGTAAATTATTTGATCATTACAAATTTCCAGGCAGAAATAATCACTTATTTTATCATCGTATCAGTACCTTTTACAATGGAATTTAAAAAAAAGTTCCTTACTGATTGGGTCATACAACATTTGGTTAAGCTATAGTAGAGGAGCCAATTGTGATCATGGAAGGAGAAAATTGTAGGGTAGGTTTCACAATCTGGTATCCGGAAAAATGGGAGGACATTTGGATGAGGACTGGCTCATAGTCTCATAGACCATTGCACTACTGAGAGTGCTTTGTTGAGCAATTTTCCAAGACAACTGTAATCAAAATTTAATCTGCACACATTTTGCCATTTGACTCATTAGGATGTTGACCTGAGTAGATTCATTGCTAACATGGAATTAGATTTCACCTAACAATGTGAGATAAGATTTTTGTGGAGAAGATCCATGGGTATCAATATCATTCGCCATCTCTGTCTGCCTTCAGTTGGTGCTACTTAATCTTGAGCTATTGCCATGTATTGGCCCCATACAACCAAAAGGGTTGCAAAACAACTCTGGACCAACCTCTCTCCAGCCCCCCACCACAAGCATTATGAAGGGTTCTGACCCGAAATGTCACCTACCAATGTTCTCCAAAGATCCTACTTGATATGCTGAGTCACTCTTGTACTTTTTGTCTTTTTTTTGTAAACCAGCATCAGCCAAAGCCCACCTCCCACCGCACACATAGACCACGTGGGAGGCCGAGGTCATCAGCACCCGAGCCACATCTGCAGCAAGGAAGAAGTGGTGGTGGGAGTGTGGGGGAGGGCGAACGTTAGGATGGCGCTGAAGATTATGAAAGAGAGCCTCGACTGAATATTTGACAAGAACCTGCAGGACCTGGTACGTAGCATCAGGAACCACAAGGATGACGAGGCCAAATATAATTTTTTAGGGGTGGCACAGCTGGTTAAGCTGCTACCTCACAGGGCCAGGCCCGAGACCCAGGTTCAATCCTGACCTCAGGTGCTGTCTGGGTGGAGTTTGCACGTTCTTCCTGTGACTATGTGGGTTTCCTCCAGGTCATCTAATTTTCCTCTGTTAAATGGCCTCTGTAATTTTCCCTTAGTGTGTAGGGAAGGGATGAAAACATAGAACTAGTGTGAACAGGCGATCGATGGTCTATGTGGACTTGATGGCCTAAAGGTCCTGTTTCCATGCTGTATCTCTAAAGCCAAAACTAAGACATTACACACACATTGGTTTGGTTGGATAACAACAGCAGGTTTGCTTCCCAAAAGGAAATTGGTCAACCAGTCAGTCTGATAACAGTATTGTCACTCACACTCATTTGTGTTAAGATTTTTTTCCTCCCCAGATACACGATTCAAAGCCTTTCTTCTGAAAGCATAAAGACTTATTCATAGAAATTCTAGTGTTGCAGCGATGTTGAAAGGCACCAAATCATGAATGTGTCAAGAAAAGATTTTTGGTTCAATGTACCAATTGGACTCCTTCTGTAACTGAGCTATTCCATCAACTAGTCATGAATCACAATGTTCAAGATATAAAACAAAGCACTTCAGACATTTTTTATTTGGAGAGTAGTTGTTTCTGACACTACCAGTAGATCCTGAAGAGTTAAACAGACTCCAGCATAAATGTGAACGCACCTCATGTACATAATGTTCAGTCCAACTAACTAAATTAAATGTAAACTCCACTAGACACATTGTTTAACAATGAATGCCAAGTATAGCATGTCATAAAATGCCTTCCTTTCTAGAATGCATTGTCAAAATTACAATTACACTATCTGAATTGAAGCGCAAACAAGCTGCTTCAAGCAATCTTTTGAGTGTTTAGGGATGGTCAGTGTTATCAAAATGGAATTAAAGTGTACAGTGAAGAATTAATGGATTGTGCTATTTTTGCTAATGATAACCAGATTCTTGTTAGCTATACTGGGAACATGTTATAAATGTGGCATGTAAATTGCCTCTCAGCTATGCTAACTGGCTTCAGCTGCAGGCAATGCTCCATACTAATGTGTTGGAACACCAATGCATTCCACCCATCATGGGGAAATTGCAGGAGAGTGGGTAAGTTGGATCATGTGGCGAACAAAGCCCTCACTGATTCATGGCCTGAAGAATTGTCATGATATTCTATCTCTGCAATTTCATTGGAGTGGGTAGATGAGGAATAGTTACTTTGAAAAAGTAAAACATAACAAGTTTAGAGAACAGAAGGAGGGTGCAACTGATCATATATTTCATTAGAACACAATAAAAAAATGTTGCTACATTTTAAGCTGGCTTATCCAAAATCATCTTTGCGAATGGTATGTTAGCTTTCATATCAAAAGGATTTGAGTATAGGAGCAGGGAGGTTCTACTGCAGTTGTACATGGTCTTCGTGAGACCACACCTGGAGTATTGCGTACAGTTTTGGTCTCCAAATCTGAGGAAAAGCATTCTTGCCATAGAGGGAGTACAGAGAAGGTTCACCAGACTGATTCCTGGAATGTCAGGACTTTCATATGAAGAAAAACTGTATAGACTCGGCTTGTACTCACTAGAATTTAGAAGATTGAGGGGGGATCTTATAGAAACTTACAAAATTCTTAAGGGATTGGACAGGCTAGATGCAGGAAGATTGTTCCCGATGTTGGGGAACTCCAGAACAAGGGGTCACAGTTTAAGGATAAGGGGGAAATCTTTTAGGACTGAGATGAGAAAAGCATTTTTCACACAGAGAGTGGTGAATCTCTGGAATTCTCTGCCACATAGGGTAGTTGAGGCCACTTCATTGGCTATATTTAAGAGGGAGTTAGAGTTGGCCCTTGTGGCTAAAGGGATCAGGGGGTATGGAGAGAAGGCAGGTACAGGATACTGAGTTGGATGATCAGCCATGATCATATTGAATGGCGGTGCCGGCTTGAAGGGCCGAATGGCCTACACCTGCACCTATTTTCTATGTTTCTATGTTTCTCCAAGTCTTGAGCCCAGTTTAAGTCTTTTAAATCATATTGTTTTCACTTCTCTTCACTGAATTCTGTTTGTGTTGTCTTAAAGGGCCTGTCCCACTTGGCAATTTTTTCAGCGACTGCCGGCGTTATATCAGTGTCGCCAAAAGATTTTGAACATTTTCAAAATCCAGCGGAGGCAAAAAAAAATGTTGCCACACTTGAAAAAACATCGCACATCATACGTCATCACGCCGCGACACCGCCGCATCACTCCGCAAATTTTTCGTTGACCTGATATGTCAGTCAATGATGCCGGCAGTTGCCGAAAAAAATTGCCAAATTTTTTCTACCTTTAATCTACACACAGAGGCCACTGATAACCAGTTTGGATGCATTCTGTTTTACCCTTTGCTGTGAGGACAATCTTGCAAGGATAAATCATCCAACAGTGCCTCCTGCAGTCATGTTCGAGGGACACTAGTCCAAACCAATTATTAAATGGCTGGTCAGCACTAAAGAGAGAGGGGGTTTGGAAAAATAAAGCAGTAGCCAAACATGCAATAGCTTTCACAATATCCAGTGCAGTCTGGCACAGGGCCTAGAAAAATCCAACATACATTTGATTTGGGAGACGAGTAGTCAAAAATGTCTTGCACAAGGTCATGTTGCAAAAGATTTAAGGTCTGAAGACCAAAATCCATCTGTACAACAAAGATTGCACAGAAATGTAATACATTTGACTGTGTCATTTCATTTCAGTGGAATTGTACTACAAGCAAAAAGAATTCCAAAATAAATCAGATGGAAAACCAGACCATATAAGGTAACAAATCTTTTCACAAATTTTACTATCTGGAACATCGTCATTTTGCTGCAGAAAACAGACTTTGAATTGAAGAGTAATTGAAAACACATCACTTTGAACAGCCTTACTGCAAATTCACACAAGGAAGTCTACTGAACCTTATTCAGGACCTTTGCCCCCACCCCAAGCTACAGTGACTGCTTACAGTGACTAAAAGTACACAACACAAGATAAAAAAATAGAAGATTCATTGTTGAAGCGCCACAGATTATTGAGAGCTACATGTTCAAACTAGGTTATTTGTCCAAACCAGAATGGCACTACTAAACATTTGGAGATCCATGGTTAGAAACGGTAGGCAGGGGATATCAGACACACCTGCAAGGCCTCACTTCTAAATGTCCAAATTTAAAATGGCAGCTTCCTCACTACAATTGAGTCAGAGGAGAAAATGTAAACAGGCAAGCATAATGCGAAGGCCTCAGAGATGGGGGTTAACATAAACATTGGAAGCAAATTGGGAGGCCCTGGTGGGACAGAACAGAGATGAACAACTTGGAAGGCACTAAACTGCCTCTGCACCTAACATGGCAGATCAATGGCTGACATGGTGAAATGAGGAAATGTCACCAGATACACGATCTACAAGCTTGATAAAAGGCAAACCACACCACTCCTTTCCATTGAACCATTGCTCATGCATAGATCTTGCACAGCCAGATTTGGCTGATGTCAAGTTGTGAGCTCTGAAAAGGTCTTATTGCTCGAAAGAAACCTGATTCTGTTAGGTGGATGTGACACATGAATCAATTTGTGAAGTTTTGTTTTGGTACCAATCACTACATGGCCGATCTGTGAAATAATTCCCTGCGCACCTTTCCCCCCAAAATCTCTTTAGATCTTTGGTCTCTCAGATCTAAAATTAAATTTATTTTAGGAACAATTGTCATTTGTTGAAGAGTATGACAACTCTCCACCGTTCTCCACATTAGAAATATGTTCACTTCTACAAGGCCATCGTCAAGGTGAGAGTGACCATCAGCACACTTTATCCCAGCAACTGCAGTGTTTTATTTGTCACTGTTCAAGCATTTACCTTTCTCATCTCTCTCCCATTTTCAATCATCTATTTCTAACCTTCGACAGATCAGGTGATTAACATGCCTTTGATCTCTCGGCCAAAACCACCACCATTAATGCATTGATCTTGTTTCAATTTCAATCTCTTCCATTTGAACCATCCTACCAACAACTAGAGAGCAGTCCTGAGCTACACTCTACCTCATTGGAGAACCCTTGGATTATCTTTGACCGGACTTTACCTTACACTAAACGTTATTCCCTTTATCATGTATCTGTACACTGTGGATGGCTCGATTGTAAACATGTATTGACTTTCTGCTGGCTGGTTAGCATGGAACAAAAGCTTTTCACTGTACCTCGGTACTCGTGACAATAAATAAAACTCAAATTCTTCATTCCCTCTCTCCAAGCCTCGTCCTCCGTTACAACTGAAAACATGGTCAAGTTCTAATGAATGATCATCCACCAGGAATACCACAATATTTCTCTCTCCACATATGTTGCCCGACTTCCTGAGTATTTCAACATGTTCAAAATTGAAGTGATAACGTGCCACAGTTACCCCCTTCGGAAGGTTTTCTATACAATGTAATGTGATGGTGCGACATCACTCACAATGATATTCATGAGATTCAGCAAGTGCCAGAGTAGAAGCACAAGTAGTGTGTTGGAACTGGGTGTGGCAGCTGAGATTGGTTTATGTTCTCTCACTAATTTTGAAGCTATCTTCAGCAGCCAAGAGGATTAGAACAATTTAAAGCAGTTGAAGAAATCTAGTTTATTTTTTAAGTGATCAAGACAAAGATCTAGAGATGGATGATGCAAGAGCATTGAGGGTCTTTGTTATGGCTATCCAACACTCAGATCTTATTTGATCCCACGTTGAGGACCACATCCCTCCACTTATATGTCACCAACTCAGGAAGCCTGGGCAGGGGATAATGAAAGTATTCAGCTATCATACTGATCTGTATCCAATCAAGGCAGTGTCTCTGATCGCTGGAGATGTGCAATAAAGCAGTTGTGTATTATCCATGAATTTAAGCAATAAAAATGAAGCTGCTGAAGCATATACAACTGCTTATCAATGCTGAGCTGACAGGACTGCTAAAGACTCCTACTTAACCGCAGGCAGTGAATGGCTGCCTGCATCTTACCCAACTGTGTCTTCAGTAAAATGAAGCTAATCACAGACAGGTAATTGAAAGCTGCCAGGAGGCACATTTTTAGTTGGTTGTCAAATCTCCATGCAAGTACCAGAAGGAGTCCCCTGTTAGCATTGAAAGAGAAAAGAGTTGGCGGTGTAACAGAGTATCCCAGAACAGATTTTGCTGCGTTCCCCAAAGGCTTTCAGATGATCTACAAACCTGTGGCATCAAAGGATTACAAATGAGAGGTAGCAGTAGAAATGACATATCTCCTGGCAGTTTATTTTCAGGAATGATGCAGAAATAATAGATACTAGGTGCAGGAGGAGGCCATTCGGCCCTTCAAGCCAGCATCAAATAATGTGGCACCAAACAATTTGATAGGCTGAGTTTTTCAATTCAGTAGCATCTGCACAAATTCAATGCCACCAGCAAAATTAAATGAAGGGAAGTTAAAACCAAATGGTTTCAAGCCTCATTTTCTCTGTGCCAGATGGGCATGGACAGGTTTCATGAATTATTGAGAATCCTGATATTATTTAATAGCTTGACTCCAGATGAAATAATTAGCAGGAAGGGACTGAAGAATCAGTCAACAGCTGGAAAGCATGGAATGTAGCTCAATATTTCAAGGATGTTCTAGAATCACACAGCTAAACCTGTTCTTCATGCTCATGAAAAGGTACGGTTACTGCCAACTTAGCTGTACCAATATGATTGCTGCAATCATAAAAGCCACTGGTGAGGTATATGGACCTTGGCTGGAGATCAATCGTCAAAGGCCAGAGCATTACAGCTTCAGATGCAGTTCATCGCACATGACAAAAACAAGAGTTCTTGAAACCTTACACTCCTCACTACTCAGCATCTAGCAGCTGTTACCAATAGAGTCATGGAGCCATACAGTACGGAAACAGGCCCCTCAGTCCAACCTGTCAATGCCAAGCAAGGTGCCCCATCTAAGCTCATTGCATGTGTCCCCATTCTGCCCATATCCTTCTAAATCATTCCTATTCATGTATTTGTCCAAGTGTCTTTTAAATGCTGTTATAGTTATTGCCAAAACTACCTCCTCTGGCAGCTTGTTCCATATACCCCCATCCACTCAGTAAAATAGTTGCCCTCAGGTTCCTATTAAATCTTTCTCCTCCCCACCTTACACCTATGTCACCTATGTTATTGATTCCCCTCTCCTGGGTAAAAGGATCTGTGTATTCACCCTATCAATTCCCCTCATGATTTTACACTCCTGTAAGATTACTCTTAAGCCTCCTGCACTCCAAGGAATAGACTCCTTGCCTACCCAACCTCTCCCTTTAGCTCAGGCCATCAAGTCCTGGCAGCATCCTCGTAAATATTCTCTGGCTGTCGTTTCAGAGTAATGAGAGGTACTCCTTGCATTCCACACATCTCTGATTGAGTGCACCGGGACTATATTGAGGTTAGGAACAAAGATGACCAGACTGGTTGTTGCTACATTAAAGTCACTAATTGGTTGGTTGAACAAATCCATACTACTAAGTGGAAGGAGCCAATCAGTACAGAGGATAAAAGGGGTCAACCGGTGACAAGGTAAAAATAAACCAAAGACGGGATTAAAAGGAGATAGTGGTTTACAGAGGGGCCTTTCGTCCTCTGCCTGGTGCATGTTCTTTGTATGAGATGATCTTGGAGCTGGCATCTGCAGAGGCTATTAAAAATGATATCGGACTTTCTTCTGACTTTATTAGTTCTTCTGGGATGCTCCATCTACTCCTGTTAATCAAGGCAGACAGATTATCAATTTTCAACATCAGGGGTCAAAAGCCAAATATTTTGCAGGTTCTCAACTCAGACTCTGAGGCTAATGCTGAAATGAGAATGCACAATGAAGTGATTGTTAATATCCAGGAGAAATCAGACAGGGATCCGATGTTGGACCCACACATCTCCCTCAACGGAATGGCTCTCCTTGCTTACATATCTATCTGTATCTGATTGCATTGGATAGTAGATTCGCACTAACTCTGCTGAGAAGTCAGAAAATCACTGTACCAGCCATCATTGTTGAGTTTTAAAACCATTTGTTCATCCATTCTGCATAGATCACTAACATCCTGATGAATACTTTGCTCACTTATCTTCTTCATCCAACTCTGGCTGTAAGTATTCTGGTTGGAGTACCACGACTGATGAAGAGGTATTCTGTAGATGTCAAGTCCTGCCAAGTTTGTTGTCATATGCACAAGTACAATGCATATACAATGAAAATCCTACTTGCAAGAGCATTGCAGACTCAGACAAACACACAAAGATATAGAATAAATAAAATTCTGCAAGATCGTAAAAAAAACTGTACAAAAAAGACATTAGTGCAAAACACAATTAGCATAAAAAAGAACAATTGCATGATTGTAAAAATGGTCAGTAGTGTTCTATCCATTCAGGAAAGATTATTGTGGAAATGAAAGCAAGATCGTGATAGTTTGTCACCATTACCTGCATTATTGTACTTATTCGTGTAACAATGCAAAAGCATTCATGGGAAAGAGTAATATTTAAATATACTTTCTGGTAGTTCAACCATTTTTCCAAAATGGTTGACTCTTGCCTAGATAGAACACAGCATGACCTTCTAAAAATTGGGGTCTCTTCTATAAGCAAATGCAGTCGTAGCGGAAATATTTATTCCAGCAGAAACCTCCTCAGACAGACAAACTTTATCATTTATCAGTTGATTAATGGTGATCCAACTCAACTTCAATGGCTCACCAATCCTTTCTAGCTAGCTTTGTATTGTGTCAATGGCGAATTTCTAGTCATAAATGTTAACTTGGTCTTTATTCAATGAAATACGTACAGTTTTAATCTGTTGTGACACGTATTTCCCATTGGATAAATCAATGTTTAGGACAGGATTTCCTGCTTTTGATGCAACTCTGCCTCATTTTTTAAAGTTTGGCCGAACTCTTGGAGTCAAAGGTGAGGCGTTGGGGAAACACCATATTGTAATCTGCAAATTTAAAAAAGTTCCCAAAATAAAAAAAGGTTCCCTTGTTTACAAGTGCAGTTTCCGAATTATGGGAATAAGCTTCATCAGAAAAACGAAATAGCTTCAAACTAGCCAGTATCGCAAGAGATAGTGGGAAACGGTTCACAGTCCTGTTTTCACTTCCGCAATAATCTTCCCTGAATTGATGCAAGTCTCCCCAGAATTGGCAGCAATAATTTCAACCTGACAATGGAATGGCTTGTCTGTGGTCAGTCGCATGTGAGGAAAATGTAATTGCCACCTGCTAAACATCATATTACGTTACTCTCTTGTGTCAGAAAATGTCTCTCAATGGAAGTCAAAATAAAATGTTAGAAGTGATTATGAGGCAACTAGTGTTGCTCGAGAAGATGCCTGCCAGCAAGAGGAGGGCATTATTGTCATGAAATTCATGCAGCTACAGTACATTACAGACCAGGTTCTCCTCTCTGAAAGTAAGGTGAACTTTACTATTTTAGTACTTTAGAGATACAGTACGGAAACAAGCGTTTTGGCCCATGGAGTCCGCGCCAACCAGCGATTACCCCGTACACTAACACTAGCCTACACACTAGGGGCAATTGTACCAAAGCCAATTAACCTACAAACCTGTACGACTTGAGTGTAGGAGGAGACTGGAGCACCTGGAGAAAACCCAGGCGGTCACTTACAAACTCCATGCAGAGAATCAGGATCAAACCCGGGTCTCTGGCGCTGTAAGGCAGCACCTCTACCACTGCACCACTTTATTGTTAAAGCATGTACAGTTTGGCCCGAAGAAAGACACAAAAAGCTGGAGTAACTCAGCGGGACAGGCAGCATTTCTGGATAAGAAATGGGTGATGTTTCGGGTCGAGTCCCTTCTTGATCTTCCCTCCATCATTCTGTCTGTGACTACAAACCAATGTACACAAAAGAAAATACAATCAATTTGGCTTGTCATGGTTGAGGTAGGTCCTCTCATTGATGAATCCTGGAAGGTGACAGATTCTTAGATACCCAGCTCTTCATTAGACACTTCATTACTATAGAGAATGTTTTCATGGATGTATCCAACGTCCCTAAGCAAAACTAAACCCACCTACTCTATCCTTTCAGCTGAAATTCAACACTGGAACAGACTACCCTTTAACCTGTGTTCATTATTTAACCACTTTATCCCCAGCATCTTTCAGGCAAATCTGTGCTTCACTCACTCCAAAGCCAGTATATTCCGACCAACGTGTAATCAATCTGAAACATCAGTGCCATGTCTCTTTTCAAGGATGTTGATCTGCTGAGTGTTTTATTTAAAATATCTCCAGCATCTACAAACGTTACTTTATAAAACTGTATCATCCACTGCGTTACATTTGTATCCTCTACTTCAAATTATTGTCCAAATATTCCTCCGCTTCACATCATTATCCAATTACCATTGTTTCATACTTTCATCCAGTTATCTACCTGCACTTCATTTCTTTATCCAGCAAATTTCTTCCTCTGTGACATATTGTTAACCAATTACCTTCCTCCACAATTTCTGTACTCTATGCTTTGCTTCTTTAAAGAATTTTAAAGATCTGACAGTCTGTGCATAAATAATATTACCCAAGGAGGTAAAGGAATCAGGGTTGTGTACAGATAAGTAGCAATCTGGATGTTCAGCTGTTCATGAGCCATACAAAAGCCATTCATGAACAGGCTCGACAGTAGAAGCTCTTTGTAAAAATCTCATCTCTCAGTTTCTGGTCAGAAAATACTTGCCATGGTAGGTCAATCCAGCACAAGATCCTTTTCCAGGAGTTAGGATTCACATGAGGGATCTTCCCTGTTACCCAGTTGAAAAAATATTTTCACTTTTTTTTGGAATACATGTGGAAAGAGACATAGCACAGGATGAAATAATCTTGACAGCTCAAAGAGAAGTAGGCACAGACCTACGTATTTACAAATGTTGTGTGATTGGAATGCCATGGTTAGGAAAGGTGTCAGGTGTTGATATGTAGTACATAAGGCAGGATAAAAATCAGTGAATGTGATCTTGCAGACACAAGGAACTGCAGATGCTGGAATCTTGCATAAAGTACAGGAGTATCACACAGACATCGTTAGAGGACGTGTAGATCGGCTATTGCATGCTAGCCAATTAGAGTGCTTGTTAGTTGTAGCCCCGCCTAGTACATGCTTTATAGCATTAAGAACTCGCCTACGTCAGGCAGTTGATGTAGCCCGGACATGTAACATACTGCATATCCAATGCTGTAAGTGTTTAATAAAGATGTGTTGTATCTTTATATGTGTACTAGTCCAGTAATTACATGGTGTCAGATACGTGACTCTGACTCATTCCGCTGTTTACCAGGATTCTTTTATTTTATCAGTTTTATTTTATCATTTTTCTCTCTCCGTTATGGTTAATTCCTGCCGCAAACCGAGCCCTTTGATCTATGATTCAGACATCGCTGAATGATGGCATCTTTTCGAACGTGACTACAGTCATTATATCCGCATTGTTCCTCGGAATGACCCCAACGACTTGAAAGCATCACTACTGCTCAAACTAGCGGGTCCAGAGGCAATGAATCGTGCCGATAAGTTTGAGTTTGCACCTGCCATTCTGGAAGGCAACAGGCAGGTCCTAGAGCCTGCCGAGACCATTGATAACCCAGCGGTTCTACTCAGAAATTTCAGAGAGCTGTGTGACTTGCCATCAAACCATATAATCGAAAGAACAAAGTTCAATGCCTGTTTACAGCAGGTCGACGAGCTTGTCGAACAATTTAACAGCGATGTAAGACACTAGGCTGCGCGTTGTCGCTTCGGTGAGTTGACGAATGAAATTGTGAACATAGAGGAAAAAAACGTGGTTAACTGATATTTTTTCCCACCCTTGAGTTTTAACTTTATTTAAACGTTACTTCAAGAGATTATAAACAAATTATTCCTGGAAGTCCATGTAAACACTATACAGCATGACAGTTTGACCGAAAACGTTGACCACCCACAGATTCTGCTCAACCAATTGAGTTCCCCGAGCAAATTGATTCTCGCTCCAGATTCCAGCATCTGCACTCGTCTCTCCATAAATATTATAGGGAATATAGTGAAGATTCACTAGATTCTTTAGTTTGAAGCAGGGCTTACGGCCCACCACGATCTCCACACTTTTACGCTACCCTGCATACACTAGGGACAATTTACAATTTTACCAAGCCTACAACCTGTATGACTTGAGTGTGACAGGAAACCGGAGCTCCCGGACAGACAGTACCCATGTCAGAATCAAACTCAGGACTCTCGCACAGTAATGCATCAACTCTACCACTGCGCCACCATGCGCCCTCTTGATTCCAGGGATGGAGGATTTGCTACAACAAAAGTGACCAGGTAGACTGCGATTTTATTCTTCAGAGGTTAGGAGAATGAGAGATCTTATTAAAATATACAATATTCTTAAAATGCTTGACAGGCTAGATGGAAGGAAGATGTTTTCTCCGGCTGAGTTCAGGAGTTTATCAGTCATGAGTCAATTCTTTATCTGTCCGGAGTGGTTCTGTCAGATCAACTGGGAATTTGTTGACAGTAAGGGGTGGGTCATTTAGGACTAAGATAAGGATTAATATCTTAGCATAGTGGGTAGTAAACCTTTTCGAATCCTCTTCCCAGGAGGATTATGGAGGCAGTTGGCACAGGTCTGTTTGTTTCTGGACATTAAGGGAATCATGGGAAATTAAGATAGTGCTTTAAAATTACATGAATAGTAGAGCAGGCTTGAAGGGCCAAATGGCCCACACCCATTTCTTATGTTTGTATCTATTAGCATTCCTTGTCAATTTATTTAATTAATCAGTCATGAACCACCCTTTAACCGTCCATAGTAGATCTATCTGATCAGTTGGATATTTCCTGAGGCATTTAAGTCACTCCACCCTCTACCCACTCTATCCCGCAATTTCCTATCAACAAAAGTCAGGTTAGTTGGTGTATATTTTCTCGTTTTTGTGAACAGAGAATTAGAAAAAAAATGTTAGGGCATCTGCAATGTTTAGGTTTATTTGTGCCACATATACTGAGAAAAAGTGAAAATCTTATTTTTTGCATGCTTTCCAAACAGATTAAATATACCATACTCTTCCTCCACGGTAAATAATGCTGTGTAGCGGCACCTAGTGGTGGCTTGGGGCAATACGAACCCTCGCTATTGGCTGGTGCCGTCATGTGACCGCGGGTACGTCACACCCCCATTGCTTTGGCGCAGCTGTCATCCTCGTTGTCAATTTTGTTATATTCCGGACGGCAAAATGAATAACAACTTACACACTGGTTGCCTGGATCATGAGAGAACGGTTTAATACCCAACATTCCCTGTTGAACATCAACTCATTAACATACACATGAATATGTATGAATACGTTACACTTATTCCAGCCAGTCCCAATGTTATGTTTCTTATTTGTATGCTTGAAGTAGGGCTTACTGCCTACATATAAAGAGCTTAGTGTATCATTATACATGGTGCAGATATCTCTCCTGTGCTTCATGTCCTTACAATTAACATTACTACACAATTTTGCCCCTGTCCCACTTAGGAAACCTGAACAGAAACCTCTGGAGACCTCGAGCCCCACCCAAGGTTTCCGTGAGTTTCCCGGGAGCTCCCGGAGGTTCCGGTCACTCTCCCTAATGGTGGAAAGTGGTTTCCGCGTAGTCGAGGTTTCTTCTATGTTCCTGTGATTATTTAAAAAAAAACAAAACTGGCTTCGACTAAAAATAGGTTGCCGTTTGGTCGAAGCCAGTGGAGTGGGGTCGCTATTTACTTACAGTCAGTCGAAGGCAATCTCCTTCGCTGACCGGTCATTTTGATTGGCTCACTGGAGTATTCAGCAAAGATCCTGTCGGATCTTTGGTTTTCAGGACCTAGAAGATCCACTGGAAAGTAAAATACCCGCTAACTTTATTAAACTTCTTAAAACTGTCTCTACTCCTTCTCCACCCCCCCCCCCCCCCCCCCCCCCCCCGTTCTCTCCCCTTCTCTCTCCCTCCGGCGCTCTCTGAAGGACTCACCGTGCTCTGTGGCAACCGTTTACCTTCCTCTTCACGCACAGACAGCGCTCCTCCGCTGACCCTGGCCCCCACCCTGGCTGTGTGTGTGTGTGTGTGTGTGTGTGTGTGTGTGTGTGTGTGTGTGTGTGTGTGTGTGTGTATTTATCTGTATGGGCATAATAGGCAAATATGTCTTCCTTTGTGAGGGTTGAACAATTCCAGTTTTTCTGTGTTAAAGCTATTTCCATCTCTGAATACCACAGGTATGTGTTCAACATTTATTGTCATAGCAACAGGTATATGATCAGTCATTGCTGCCCCAAACAAATACACCCCAATGAGGCATGTGCATCAGCTGTACTAATACAATGACCCAGCCATGACGTAGTGTGCCAGGCCTCACTAATATAAGTATAACTATCTGTAGGTAAAAGCACTTTTCTTGACAATATTAAATTATTATCTTGACAGAACTGAGCCATATGATTGGCAAATAATGAGTTCCTGTCTGAGATATCTGCATTCATATCTTCGATGACACATACACTAGAATAATTATTGTTTTGAATAAAGAAACAGATGAAAGCAAGCCTATTTAAATATTCATCCTCATTCTGATGGCATTCATAGGGTGTATACACATTAAGGATAACAAATTCCTTGTTGTTGTGAGCAAAGTGTATGGCAATACACCAGTCAGCATCAAGCCGAACCACATTTATTGATGAGCCTCTTGTTCCATAGAATACCCACACCCCCTGATATCCTTCCTCTGACTATTCCCATGCCAAGGTCAGTTGTAGACTCCCCAGCCCCATGAAAGTTGTCATTGAGAGAATTGAGTTTGTCCAAGTCTTGCTTCGCTAAGAATGTCTCTTGCATACATAGTATGTCACAGTTCTCCAGGAGATTGGCAACAACTGAGTGGCGAGCTTTATTCCCTGTGCTCTGGCCCAAAAGCAGGCCACGACAGTTGTACGATAGAACTCGAATGGTAATTTAGCGAGACTAGTGAGTTCCCCTAGCACCAGCAGGTACACTCATTCCTCCCGCAGCAGACGCAGTGCTTGATCCGATTAATCCAACCCTATTCGGCTCGTAATAGCGCCGGACAAATGCCCCTTCTGGCCAGAACTCCGGATTGTACATTTCACCAACCTCATTACATTCCGTAGATACTTTAAATGAATAGTATCTACTCTGTACAGTGTAAATCCTTTGACAGGTAACCTCACGGCCAATCTTTTCTTTAAGATACACAGAAAACGTTTTGGCGTCTAGGTCTGGTGAAAACTTGGAGGCAAAAACTTTGTCTTAATCATTTTGATGTTACCCGCAGCTCCGGTACCAATAATAGGCACTTTATTATCGACCCTTTTTCACGACATGACTCCACTTTGGAGTTCCTGGCAAAGACGTTAATCCACTGGGACTATCCGTTGTCGTAGCCCTCTCCACGTTTAACGCAAGGCCCTCCGCTGCAGCCCTCACTGCATCAACCAAGCCAGAGGCTCCTGCCGGTGCAGCTCCCAGCGCTGTGCCTTCCATGCCAATGGCTGAGGAAGGACATTATTGCCATAGAGGGAGTGCAGAGAAGGTTCACCAGACTGATTCCTGGGATGTCAGGACTGTCTTATGAACAAAGATTGCATAGACTCGGTTTATACTCTCTAGAATTTAGGAGATTGAGAGGGGATCTTATAGAAACTTACAAGATTCTTAAGGGATTGGACAGGCTAGATGCAGGAACATTGTTCCCGATGTTGGGGAGGTCCAGGACAAGGGGTCACAGCTTAAGGATAAGGGGGAAATCCTTTAGGTCCGAGATGAGAAGGACTTTTTTCACACAGAGAGTGGTGGGTCTCTGGAACTCTCTGCCACAGAGGGTAGTTGAGGCCAGTTCATTGGCTATATTTAAGAGGGAGTTAGAGGTGGCCCTTGTGGCTAAGGGGATCAGAGGGTATGGAGAGAAGGCAGGTACGGGATACTGAGTTGGATGATCAGCCATGATCATATTGAATGGCGGTGCAGGCTCGAAGGGCCGAATGGCCTACTCCTGCACCTAATTTCTATGTTTCTATGGCTCCATCCATCACCGCCGACGCATCCGATCCACCGCACCGAGCAGGTCAGTGGTGCGCTCCAATGCACACACTGGAGTAGTGATCAAGGTGCGTTCCAATGCACACATTCGGCGATCAATTTCCACTGTGATGGCACGAAAATCTTTGCTTACATCAGCCTGTAGCTGCATGACATGCGTCATAGAACTGACCTCAGCATACAGTTGCTCCATTCTCCCAAGTAGGCTCATGACATCCATGTTAGAAAGTGTCCTGGCAGGCCTATTGTGTCCACATGCTCATGCTCCGCAGAACTTATCTCCAAATCCACCCTGGAATCCAACCTGTCCCACCCTTGTCCAGTCCCTTCCGACCTACATCTAAGGCACCTCACATGCTCTTCAACACGTCCATAACTTTCACTTCCTAGATCTCCCTTGCCTCATCTGTACCATCTGTACATCTGTCTAGTCCCTTTACACCTCCATTCCTCACCTGGAAGGTCTCAGGTTCCTCTGGTTCTTCCCTGAACAGAGACTCAATAAGGGTCTCGACCCGAAACGCCACCCATTCCTTTTCTCTGGTGATGCTGTCTAACCAACTGAGTTACTGCAACTTTTTGTGTCTATCTTCAGTTTAAACTAACATCTGCAGCTCCTTTGTACTCAATTAATTTCCCTTTGCTAACACTCTCCTCCATCTGGTGGAACTTATCCTCACCCTTAACAACTTATTTTTTGACTCGTCTCACTTTCTTCAAGTTAAAGGTGTAGCCATGGGTTCTCACATGGGCCACACCTATGTCTTTTTTGTTGGTTACAGTCCGTGTTCCAAACGTACACCGGCACCATACCCCAATTCGTTCTTCACTACATCAATGACCGCAAGAGGGCTACCTCCTGCACCCATGCAGAACTTGTTGATTTTATTAACTTTAGCACCAACTTCCACCCTGCCCTCAAATTCATATGGTCATAAGTGATAGGAGCAAAATTAGGCTATTTGGCCCATCAAGTCTACTCTGCCATTCAACCATGGCTGACCTATCTCTCCCTCCTAACCCCATTCTCCTGCCTTCTCCCCATAATCTGACGCTTTTACTAATCAGGAGTCTATCTATCTCTGCCTTAAAAATACCCATTGACTTTGTCTCCACAGCCTTCGGTGCCAAATAATTCCACAGATTCACCAGCCTGTGACTAAAGAAATTCCACCTCATCTCCTTCCTAAAGGAACGTGGCCGTGACCTTTAATTCTAGACTCTCCCACATCCTCTCCACAGCTACTCTATCCAAGCCTTTCACTATTCGATAAGTTTGAATGAGATCCCCCCTCATCCTTCTTAATTCCAGCGAGTCAAATGCTCATCATATGTTAACCCACTCATTCCTGGGATCATTCTAGTAAACCTCATCTGAAACGTCTCCAGAGCCTGCACATACTTCCTCAGATATGGGGCCCAAAATGGCTCACAATATCCAAATGCAGCCTGAAAGCCTGTGCCTTAAAGAACCACAGTATTATATCCCTGATTTTGTATTCTAGTCAGTGAACTTGAAATAAATGCTAGCGTTGCTAGCAATTCACTTGGAATATCAGCGACACTTCTCTCATCTTTCTTAATCTCTCCGCTTCCATCACAGACACACTATTGGCTAACTTCTACTATCAACCCACCAACTCCCAGAGATCTGCACAACACTTCTGTCCACCCAGCCTCTTGCAAAGATGCTATCCCCTACATGCAATTTTTCCATCTCCACCGCAGTATATTGTAGTTCAGCTCCCATTCTCCCAGGAAGAACAAAAATAGAGTTTCCCCGGTAATTCACGCCACCAGCCTCCACATCCAACACATCATTCATCAACATTTCTGCCACCTTCAACATGATCCCACCACCAATCACATCATCCCATCTCCATCCCTTTCCACTTTTCACAGAGGACACCTCCTTTGCAACTCTTTGCTTCATTCATCCCTTCCCACTCAAACTATCCCCTCCCTAGGTACTTTCTCCTGCAGCTGCTGAAGATGTAACACATCTAGATGTCCCTATTTTTCCTCCCTCACATCCATCCAGGGACCTCAGTCATTGTTCCAGGTGAGATAAAGGTTCACGTACACCTCCTCCAACCTAATTTATTGCATTCTGCATTCCTGATGTGGCGTCCCTTACATCAACACGACTAAGCATAGACTAACTATTTTAGCTCCGCTTCCATACTGATCATCCTGTCCTGGGCCTCCTCCATTGCCAGAGTGAGGTCACATGCAAACTGGAGGAACAGCACCTTGTATTCTACTTGTGTGGCTTACAACCTAACAGTATGAACAACAAATTCTTAAATTTTAGGTAACTAACCAGCAAATACGACCCCCCCCCCCCCCCCCCCCCCCCCGTCTCCTTTATCTCCTCTCGTCCCTGTGGTCCAGTAGTTTGCACACCAATTTCTCCTTTTCCCACCCATTCCCTTCCACCTATATTCCTTCCTCTGGCTTCACATTTCATGTCTCTTCTATCCTTATTCCTTATCTCACATTTCCTTGTAGTCTTTTCCTCTCTGAGCTTTATCCAAACATCTGCCAATCAATTATCAAAGACACTAGACCGTTTTTTTGGATCTGTATTCCTCTCCTGACCTTTACAGATTGATTTTCTACTCCAGTTGCTTCTTGATCAGGCTGTGGCCTGAAATCAGAATGCTTAGAACCTAATCAAGCTTATGTAGCAATGTACACAACATCCAAATTGTGCCCCTGGTCCACCCAATGTGCCTGTACTTCAGGCTATGCACTCTAATGAATGCCAGGCTGCACAGAAACAATAGCTGACGTTTCTAAAAAGAGCAGAATAGCAGAAAGATTAAAAGAAAAGCAATCTTACAGGTGAGCGATGAAAATGTGGAAGATGGACGAAAATAAATTAATATGTTAAAAGTACCCAAGCTAACTGGAGTCATACAAGGAAACAGGCCCTTTGGTCCAACTTGTCCCTGCGGACCAACCGGTCCCATCTAAGCTTGTCCCATTTACCTGCATTTCACCCATATCCCTCTAAACTATCAAAGTTTATGCAAAATTTGGTTAAATCTGATTGCCAAATCTATATCAATAAATTACTTATTCTGCATGCGAGACTTCTGAAACTCAGTTAAATTACACATGTTGCTCACCACAATTTTTTGCAATATTAAAAATTTGCAATTATATTAAATCCCTGCCTCAACTTTGGTCCCACCTATGAATGAAAATATCCATCAACATACAATTTTAATTGTTTCTTCATTTATTCTTTGCTGCCATCATTGGAAGGTTCTGCAGCACATAAACCCTACCCCTCAGCACCCTTGAACTGATGGCCTGCTTGGCCACCAAGGATGATATTGACATGAAAGCTAAACTGGATAATACTGGCAAACTTGTTTCCCCTAGTGATTAGATGGGTTATTACAACATTCGGGTACTTTTATGGTCAGCATTACCAAGACTAGCCCAATTTATTTATCATTCTCAGTAATTAATCTGAATTTAAATTCCACATCTGCCATGATGAGACTTGAAATTGTATGTTTGAATTATAGGCCAGGCCTCTGACTTATTCATTCAGTAACTTAAGAAACACATGTTCTGTCCAAAACATCACAAATTGTGGGGAACGGTCACGTTAAATTAAAAGTTACCGAAACAAATGCAACAATTAGTGTTGAGTGGTGTCACTGACTATGGGAGAACCATTCTTCTGACATGATATAGCGTTGTTACAAACCTACCTTGAGCAGCTCTCCAGATCTGCCATTGCCTGTGCGTGCGATTCCGGAGGGGGTGGGGGGGAGGGGGGGATTAAAATTCAGGTTTGTATTGGGGTCAGAGAGGTATTTGCTTTGACTTAGAAGTTGATAAAGAAAATTCGTTCTGCATTTCCATTTTCGTTTTTCTTTTTTTTAAGTTGCTGGGTGATGGCATCGCTGGATTGAAGTTAAACGCAACTTCTAACGCCTTCAACATCACGGATCAAAATCAACATCAAAGGGCTTCCACATCAGGACAAAACAAAAGTTATATTGTTTATTTAACATCTTACATTATTTAACATCCTACATGGTGTGGTTTCATTTTAATCTGATGATTCAAAATATGTTATTTAGGCCCTGATATCGGCTGTGTCTTGCCTGCTGTTATTGCAGGGCTTAAATCATGGCAGCAGCCACAGTCCGATCTATCACAATCCACTCTCAAGATAACCAAATTCATTATTTGTTTGCACAATCATGTCATAAGAACATCTAACTCATCTATATTTTTGTTATTGTCTATTTAAAAAATGTGTCTATTTCAAAAATTATTTTTAGCTTTTTCTTAAGAATGGGATAGATGTTTAGATAGAAACATAGAAATTAGGTGCAGGAGTAGGCCATTCGGCCCTTCGAGCCTGCACCGCCATTCAATATGATCATGGCTGATCATCCAACTCAGTATCCCGTACCTGCCTTCTCTCCATACCCTCTGATCCCTTTAGCCACAAGGGCCACATCTAACTCCCTCTTAAATATAGCCAATGAACTGGCCTCAACTACCCTCTGTGGCAGAGAGTTCCAGAGACCCACCACTCTCTGTGTGAAAAAATTCCTTCTCATCTTGGTCCTAAAGGATTTCCCCCTTATTCTTAAGCTGTGACCCCTTGTCCTGGACCTCCCCAACATCGGGAACAATCTTCCTGCATCTAGCCTGTCCAATCCCTTAAGAATCTTGTAAGTTTCTATAAGATCCCCTCTCAATCTCCTAAATTCTAGAGAGTATAAACCGAGTCTATGCAGTCTTTGTTCATAAGACAGTCCTGACATCCCAGGAATCAGTCTGGTGATCTAGTCATTTATCCCATCAGATAAATTTAATTGATTTGATGACACTGATGAATATGAATTTCTTGTTGGGTATCAACTATTTGTTTTAATGTTACAATATTATTGACGTTCTGATCTTGAGAATATCACATTTTTGAATTTTCAAGGCAGTCAGGTTGTTTATTACTATTTGTGACACAATGGTCAATTTTGTAATTATATGTAATTAGGTAACTAACTAATTATATGCTTTAATTTCAGGTCATCCAAGTAAGATGTATCATACATACATCAGATGTCTGAAGAAGGGTCTCGACCCGAAACGGCGCCTATCTCTTTCGCTCCTTAGATGCTGCTGCACCCGCTGAGTTTCTCCAGCTTTTTGTGTAACCCTAAGATGTATCATATTTGTTTCAGAATGCTTCAATCTATAATAACTGAAAAATTCATTCAGTTCTCTTATTTTTTTAAGAAAGTTATGGGCTTTTATGTCAATCGACTGTCTTCGATCACAGCTTTTGTGTTAAGATAATGGAAAAGCAATAGGGAACAAGATGCTAATTCCCAAGTATGAAAATGACCATAACATTTTTTTAATACTGAAGATATGAAAGTGAATTAGGTATCAAATTAAAGTTATTTTTATGCTTTATCTGATGGGATAAATTACAGGCTCGATTTTTTAAATTTCAACATTCCTACGTGATACAAGAACTGCTGGTTACCTTCAAAGACCACCTTCAACAAGCCTGCTATAAATTTAGATGATCAAACAAAACTGATGTTCAAACAAAAGGGCTGTAAGATCTCAGGCAGATCAGGAGACCATAATTCAGGTAACTCACTCCACAAGTCATCCATCATGGAGAATCTCTGCCATATTGTACATAAACAATACCAAGTATCATCACACAAATCAGCAGCTTCTGAATGACTTAGGAACACAGTTTATTTCACAGAGGGGTGGGGAGAATGGGACAGGGAGATCAGTGAAAATCATCCCTACTGCCAAAATAACAGATTTGCTCTTTTGTGAAGCCATCAGGCATGTTTTATTTCATGCCAATTCAAACTCAATCCAAGTTCAGCAGGCCCAGCCAAACAAATTTTCCCCGACTTCCCTGTCATCCATCGTAGGAAGAATTATAAATAGCATATAATGTAAATAATTATTCGTCACCAAATTATATTTAAGCCAATATTTTATTTCCCTTCACTCCACCCAACTGGACACCATTTAAAAATTGAAACAATTGCGTGTTAACAAAAAAAACAATACCCATGGGGAAAATAATGTTGCAAAAGATTTATGACTCAATTTATGAAAATTTGGCAGAGTTACAGGATACAAGAAAGAAGAGTGTCAAAGTCAGTCATGAATAAACATCACATCTCACTAAGGTGAAGCATACTCCAGAGATGCCTTGGGTTAAATGTGGTCAGAGAGTTCAGCAAACGAACCCATAATGCACAGTTTACAGAATACTAATGATTACATTCCTTCAATCGTGAGTTTATCATGCTTGAATTCTGTTGACTACATTGTTTAATAATGCAAGAAATTTAGCAATTTATAGAAATAGAAATGTGGGAAATAAATTTATGGGGAGGAACCTTATGGTGTGGATTGCAGGAGCTATGGGAGGAAGAGCGATGTGCATGGCCGTGACAGGTATGGCACAGCCAGCAGAGGAACAGACAGGGGAGGAATGGTGGGGCTGGGTTGAAAGGCAGAGAGAGGTGATTGTCTGCCCAGAGAAAAATAAGTGTGTGGATATGGGTATTATTCAAGGTTGGGTTAGTTATTGTATTCCCACTTGTTCTCTTCCATAACCATTGCTGTGTTGGGAACCTGGCCCCAACTATCAGGAAATCACTTAATGCCCATCTTGTTGCACACTGCACACATCCATAAAAACTCTATGACACCATGAACAAAGCAAAATTGAAGGCAGAAATAAGTTAATCAATGAGATTAATCAAAAAGCAAGACCTGGTTCCCCGTGTTATACACCGTGTCAGACTATTAACAGAGACATTTAGCAATTGTGGTCATCACCAGCCCACAAATTATCACTTTCAGGGAACTTTGTACTTGTATCCCTCTTTCTCTCTGTCCTGCAACACTTTACAAAGTTCCCTAGAAGTGGCAACACAGGTAGACAGGATGATGAAGAGGGAGTATGGTAATCCAGAATTGGTTCGAGCATTCAGTACAAGAGTAGAGTTGTGATGTTACAGCTGTACAAGACATTGGTAAGACAACACTTGGAGTATTGTGTGCGGTTCTAGTTACCCAGCTCTAGGAAGGATATCATTAAGCCAAATCTTTTTCCTTGGGTAAGACAGTAGCGGGCATAGATTTGAGGAGAGGGGATTATTTAAATCTGACCCTGAGGGGCAGGTCTTTCCACACTAAAGGTCTTGTGGAAGTGGTAGGGGGTGCGTACAATTACAATGTTTAAAAGATGTTTTGACAGATGCAGGGCAGAGAGATTCAGAAGGATATAGGCCAAATGGGACTAGTGCAGGTAGGCAGTTTGAATGTTATGGATGATTTGGGTCAATGGGCCTTTTACTACACTATATACCATATTTCCTGGCAATGAAGACACACCTGCGTCGAAGAAGCACCACCATTTTGAGTTGCTAAATTTTGAAAAAAGGCTGGTGGGACAGGATCAAGGATTTGGTATAGTCCGTAGAAAGGAAATGTGAAACTCCTTCAAGAAGGCAATCAGGTTCGGGCAGCCTCTATCTTCGTCTGCCCCACAAAGCACTGTGCGTTTCAGGTCTGAGGGACAGGGATTACCTGGCTCAGGGAGATCACATAACGGGGAGACAGGGAGAGAGAGACGGGGAGAGAGACGGGGAGGGAGACGGGGAGGGAGACGGGGAGGGAGACGGGGAGGGAGACGGGGAGGGAGACGGGGAGGGAGACGGGGAGGGAGACGGGGAGGGAGACAGGGGGAGAGAGACAGGGAGAGAGACAGGGAGAGAGACAGGGAGAGAGACAGGGAGACAGAGAGACAGAGAGCGTCAGCTAATGGGGAGAGAGAGAAACAGAGAGAGAGACAGAGGGACAGAGAGAGAGAGAGACAGAGACAGAGAGAGAGACAGAGAGAGAGAGACAGAGAGAGACAGGGAGAGCGACAGGGAGAGCGACAGGGAGAGCGACAGGGAGAGCGACAGGGATAGAGACAGGGATAGAGACAGGGATAGAGGGAGAGAGACGGGGAGAGAGACAGGGAAAGAGACAGAGAGCCTCAGCCTCAACCTAACCGGGCGTCACCCGCATGACAGCATACGTTAGCGTGCATGTCATACAACTTGATGGTTTTACGGGCGTCAGTCACTGACGCTCCACAGTCGTCCTAACGTCGCCCAAGTGCGACATAAATTAATTGAAAATAAATACGCCAGCGGGCCAGATGAGTTCGGGTTATGGGCCGGATTTGGGCCGTAGGTTGCCGACCCTGTGTTAGGCCTCATTGTGTCCCCCCCCCCCCTCCCCCCATGTTTTAAAAGCGGTTTGGTCCAAGTCTATCTTTCTTGACTAACAAGCTAACCTTCGGCCTATTTCGGGTCTTATTTTAGGGCAAAAAATTGCTTCTTCATTGCTGGGAAATATGGTAATTCTATGTATCGATTAAATGAGGTTGGTTCAATGTTAATATGTAAATCGTGTAACTAAATATAGAGCTTGACTGTTTATAACTGCCAGTAATAAGTTTAACTGGCAATTTCTGATGCACACAGCACCATCTCTGCCTCTTTTGCTTCAAAAATTTGTTTTTGATCATGACCAACTTGGAAAAAAATCAAATATTCAACAAAGGAAAAAGACTAGTTGAACCAGTGGTGATTTCTGTTGTCCTGCAAGGCCATGAAAACGGATAGAATTGAAGAATGCATTAAATGGATTCAAGTGCAGCCTCCCATATGTCAGTCTACCGCATGCCAAGTTCAAGATGGTTAATCAGTGATAAATAGAGATCACATCATTTCCTACTGGGGAGTGGGAGGGAGAAGAAAAAGGGATAATGCTATGTAATTTCTGAGGAACTAAGGTTTTACTTAGTATCATACAGGCATGGACTGACAAGCAGGTCTCTCCAGTGGCTGGTTAGTATCAGAGAACTACGTGGCATAATGGAGCTTAAAAATAGGGAAAAGTAGAATTTTTCATTTGAACAAAATAAGAAAAATAATCAAGCAAGTTAACAGTTCCGAAAAGATTTATAAGCTCAAAGAATAAAAAGATAGAATATTTTTTGCCAAGTAAAATTGCCTATGACATGGCAGACAGGGTTAATAAGATAGCACCTACCATCTTGCACACATTGCAGAATATCACACTTTAAGCCTTGTGACATCCAGCTGCAATTTCACAGAAGCTTTCAGCACGCATGCGAGTGCTTGTTTAAGCTACTACAAAGTGTTGTTTTTGCATTGGTTCATTATCAGTTATAACTTAAAAAAAAATGATGTTAAAAAGAAATGGATTGTGATCATTGTCTAAGCTAGGTGTTCCCAGATCAAAAGCGCAGGTCGGAAACTTCGAAGACTGGTTAAAAGGAAATAAAGAAGTTGGCAGATGCAGCAGCGTTCTACTTGGAGACTGGATTGTTTAAATTAAATTACAGGATTGGGTAATTGAGTGATATCATGCTTAACTCGAAGAATTAATATTTTTCCATTTCGAACTGTTACAATGGTTAAGACTGAAAATTTATTGAGGCACTAATTGTTGAGACATATTCCTTATTATTTGCCATTTGTAAGGCAAGTCATGAAAGTACCTAATTTTCATGTGCAACAAGTTGCTTACGTTGCAAGCTGATAACCTTCAAATTATTTTTTATATATGTAAACCAGACGTCCAATGCGTAATTGAAGAAGATAAACAAATAGCTTAAAATATTCAGATGAGCGGATTGTAAAATTGAGGGTGGGCTCATGGAGGACAGAGGAAGGAAGGTGGGATCAGAAAATAATACTTCCACAAAAAATTCTCAATAATCACTAGACAGCTCCTGGGCATTGCTAAGGTGGGCATTCAATGGCTTATTACATGGATCTTCAAGAAATCAGTGGATTGGCTATTGCATGTTAACCTGGTCCTGATACCCACCACATCAACGATCCTTTGAGACTTTAAAATCACAGCTCGCTAGTGCATCAACCCTGGCATACTTCAACATCAATCTACCCGTCACAATCACCTGCGATACATCCTTGTATGGACTTGGCGCAGCATGCCTGCAAACTTCTTTCAACGGCGACGTAATGCCTGTGTCCTACACATCGCGCACCCTAACTGATACTGAACAACGGTACGCACAGATAGAGAAAGAACTGCTTGCGCTTGCGAAAGAAGTGGTTTTCGCCTGTTCCAAATTTAGAGACTTTGTTTTTGGCAAAACCTTCACAGTAGCGACTGATCATCAATCACTTGTCACCATCCTGAGCAAACCGATTCATGCTGCCACAGCCAGACTCCAACGCACGGTGATGCAGCTACAACGGTTCGATTTTGCATAATCTACAAAAAAGACATGCACATCGCAGACACTCTATCTAGAGCTCCATGCACCACCAGCGAACAACACCCATTTGCACAGGACGAATTCTCCATTCTGAAAGTCTCGTTTGTTCCCACCGACCGCTTGCGCCGCCTCGCCAAACAGACCGCTGCAGACTTCCATCATCAAAGGCGGGTGGCCAAACAAACAATCTATCACTCCCGCTGAATTACGACCTTACTTCCTGGTGCGTGACGAACTAGTACTACAGGATGGAGTGATTGTTAAAGGTCACTAGACGGTCATCCCCTCATCCCTGCAAAATGAGTACGAGGAGATCCACGGTGGTCATCCAGGCGTGGAGGCTACCTTATAGCGTGCAAAATAAATGATCTACCGGCCCGGAATGACCAAGTACATTCAGGAGAAAACAGAATCATGCACGATCTGTAACAGACAAGCACCGCACAAGCAAAAACAACCCCTGCTGTCTCAACCGGCTCCCCCTCTACCCTGGTCATCGGTGGCTGCTGATACTTTTGACTGGCACGGGAAGCACTATCTCCTGTTAGTGGACTCGTACTCTAACTGGTTTGAAATTGACTTTCTGCCAACCATCCCCTCAGAGATAGTCATCCAAAAGCTCAGGATTCATTTCTCTGCACATGGAATTCCAGCTTGTCTCCAGACCGACAACGGAACCCAGTTCACCAGTCAAAAGTTCAAAGACTTTTCAAAAGGTGGAACTTTCGACATGTCACCAGCAGCCCAGAATATCCACAGTCCAATGGACTTGCAGAGCATGCTGCTCGGAGCGCTAAACAACTCATGGAGCACTCCTGCTTAGCTAAATCTGATGCCTACCTGGACCTGTTAAACCTGCCAAATATTGCTAGAGATAACATTCTCGGTTCTCCAGCCCACGCCTGATGTCCCGCCAAACACAACCTCCGTTGCCAGTCGCCCAAGATCAACTAAAACCTAAAGTTGTCACCCCGGCTGTAGTACAAGAACATGTACAGTCTAAACGTGACGCGCAGAAACAACGTTACGACAAGACCAGGCATACAGGCATGAGGCATACAAATTTGCCAGAAAAAGCAGCCTACCGGAGGACTGGGAGAAATTCAGAATCGAGCAGAGGAGGACAAAGGGCTTAATTAGGAAAGGGAAAATAGATTATGAAAGGAAACTGGCAGGGAACATAAAAACTGATTGCAAAAGTTTTTATAGATATGTGAAGAGAAAGAGACTAGTTAAAACAAATGTTGGTCCCTTGCAGTCAGAAACAGGTGAATTGATCATGGGGAACAAGGACATGGCAGACCAATTGAATAACTACTTTGGTTCTGTCTTCACTAAGAAAGACATAAATAATCTGCCGGAAATAGCAGTGGAACGGGGGTCAAATAAGATGGAGGAACTGAGTGAAATCCAGGTTAGCCGGGAGGTGGTGATGGGTAAATTGAACGGATTGAAGGCCGATAAATCCCCAGGGCCAGATGGTCTGCATCCCAGAGTACTCAAGGAGGTAGCCACAGAAATAGTGGATGCATTAGTGATAATTTTTCAAAATTCCTTAGATTCTGGAGTAGTTCCTGAGGATTGGAGGGTAGCTAATGTAATCCCACTTTTTAAAAAAGGAGGGAGAGAGAAAGCGGGGAATTACAGACCAGTTAGTCTAACATCGGTAGTGGGGAAACTGCTAGAGTCAGTTATTAAAGATGGGATATAAGCGCATTTGGAAAGTGGTGAAATCATTCGACAAAGTCAGCATGGATTTACAAAAGGTAAATCATGTCTGACAAATCCGATAGAATTTTTCGAGGATGTAACTCGTAGAGTGGATAAGGGAGAACCAGTGGATGTGTTATATCTGGACTTTCAGAAGGCTTTCAACAAGGTCCCGCATAAGAGATTAGCATACAAACTTAAAGCACATGGTATTGGGGGTTCAGTATTGACGTGGATAGAGAACTGGCTAGCAGACTGGAGGCAAAGGGTAGGAGTAAACGGGTCCTTTTCAGAATGGCAGGCAGTGACTAGTGGGGTACCGCAAGGCTCAGTGCTGGGACCCCAGCTATATACAATATATATTAATGATTTGGACGAGGGAATTCAATGCAACATCTCCAAATTTGCAGATGACACCAAGCTGGGGGGTATAGTTAGGTGTGAGGAGGATGCTTGGAGGCTGCAGGGTGATTTGGATAGGCTGAATGAATGGGCAGATGCATGGCAGATACAATATAATGTGGATAAATGTGAGGTTATCCACTTTGGTGGCAAAAACATGAGGGTAGACTCTTATCTGAATGGTGGCAGATTAGGAAAAGGGGAGATGCAACGAGACCTGGGTGTCATGGTACACCAGTCATTGAAAGTAGGCATGCAGGTGCAGCAGGCAGTGAAGAAAGCAAATGGTATGTTAGCATTCATAGCGAAAGGATTTGAGTATAGGAGCAGGGAGGTTCTACTGCAGCTGTACAGGGTTTTGGTGAGGCCACACCTGGAGTATTGCGTACAGTTTTGGTCTCCAAATCTGAGGAAGGACATCCTTGCCATAGAGGGGGTACAGAGAAGATTCACCAGACTGATTCCTGGGATGTCAGGACTTTCATATGAGGAAAGATTGGATAGACTCGGCTTGTACTCGCTCGAATTTAGAAGATTGAGGGGGGATCTTATAGAAACTTACAAAATTCTTAAGGGGTTGGACAAGCTAGATGCTGGAAGATTGTTCCCGATGTTGGGGGAATCCAGAACAAGGGGTCACAGTCTAAGGATAAGGGGGAATTCCTTTAGGACCGAGATGAGGAAAACATTCTTTACACAGAGTGGTGAGTCTCTGGAATTCTCTGCCACAGAAGGTAGTTGAGGCCAGTTCATTGGCTATATTTAAGAGGGCGTTAGATGTGGCCCTTGTGGCTAAAGGGATCAGGGGGTATGGAGAGAAGGCAGGTACGGGATACTGAGTTGGATAATCAGTCATGATCACATTGAATGGCGGTCAGGCTCGAAGGGCCGAATGGCCTACTCCTGCACCTATTTTTCTATGTTTCCATGTTTCTAAGACCAGCAGACCACTTAAGCCTCTCATTCAAGGCCAAGTGGTCCGACTACAAACAGACAAAGGACATACCAAACTGAGGTACATTTATGGCCCCTCAAAGGAACCGCGTTCCTACCTGGTCGATGTCAACGGCACCATCTATAGACGCAACCGTCAACACCTCCTTCCTGTGAAGGAACTGCGTCCAGCGCTCCAGGGTCCTGATGCCCCACGGCTCAACTTTAAAGTGATTATTGCTGTTCCAGCCGTTCCAGCATCTGCCGCCGCCAGCCCCATCCACTCCCCACCCCCACGTCCACTTTTGTATCCAGTTCTCCGGTTCCCCTGCCACGGTCTTCCTTGCGCTCCCCTACGGTGTCCCCCCATAGCCCGTCGGGCTCACTGAATCGCGCCCTAAACTTTTAGGAGGAAAAGGTCGATGAGGCAGCACCTTACCGTACGAGGACCGGGCGGGTTAGCAAACCACCTGTTAGATATGGCCCCATTATTATTAGATGTGGCGATTTGCATTTAACATTTTATTTACTCGTTGCAGTAGTAATGCTTTATTTGTTTTTCATTTATACAAGAAGAGAGGTAGATTGGCCATTGCATGTTAGCCAATTAGAATGCTTAGTAATTATAACTCCGCCTAATTATAACATTCAAATAATTGATAATAATATAATGAAAGTAGCTGTTTCTGAAGCTAATTATGTGTGACTTTAGGCTAATTATGTGTACCTCGTATCCAATGGTAGTGGTGGGAAAAAGCCTGGCGAGACGGTAAGGATTCTTGATAATCGATGCCGTCATCTTGAGGCTGTGCCTTATGTAGATGCTTCTGTTGGAGGGGTGGACTGTGCCCATGATGAACTGGGTCAAGTCTCTGCAACCTCTTGCTTTCCATACCAGGCCATGCTGCAACCATGATGCTTTCTACTCTACATCTGTCGAAAATTTAGTTTTTAGAGTATTTGGTGACATGCCAAACCTCTTGCAAAGAGTAAACAAGCCATCAGAGATTGATGACCAATAGGTAGCGATGTTACAAAACTTACCTTCAGCGGCGCTGCAGTTCTGAAACTGACCGTGTGCGCGACTTTGCCGCCTTAGGAGGGGGGGGGGGAGAGATTAAAATGCCGTTTTCTCCTGCCTGTCGGAGGCGGACTCCCTCGGGCTGCTAGCTGCTGAAGAAAAATCGATCCGACTTCCGTTCCCGATTTTTTTCTTTTAATCGCAAGACAATTTAATAATATGATTAAAATAAAAAGCGACTTCTACCGCCCTCAACGCCTACCACATGACGGATCGCATGAACGGGACAAAACAACGGGTAAGTCATCTATTTTACATATAAACTTGTATCTTGGGATGGCTTTAATCAAATTTTACGTTGCGAAAATGTGATTTGGGCCCCATACGAACCGGCAGTGTTTTTCCTGCCGATATGGGGTTCAAATTCACCGCAAATGCAACGTTCCAACCGATCGCGTTCCAGAAAAAACGACTCGCAAGATGATTTAAATGCTCTTTTTTTTGGACAATCATGTCATAAGAGCATCTAAATCGTCTATATGTTGTGTTATTGTCTACCCATAGTCAATATTTTTATACTAAATATCGGTTTTAGTCCCATGTATTGTGCAAAAGAAAACATTTGAGCAATCTCTGGCAATATTTCGCAGGTTCAACAGGTCCAGGTAAACCAGATTTAGCTAGGTAGGAGCGCTCCATGAGTTGTTTATATTGAGTGGATGTTTCTAGATTAATTTATGGGAATTAAACATCAAATTCCTTCCATCTGGCATATGAATTCATGACAGTGAGATTTAAAAATCATGTTATATTATGAATTGTTGTGTGAATGGGATTAGTTTGTTATTTGGATACTTAGGCTATTTAAAAAAAATATTATTTTCTTAAGAAATTGAATCTACAGGACATTCTTAATGGGAAAGTAGTGGGCAGAAAGGCATGTCATGCGTGGTTTGAAGAGCAAAAACTTGTAGTTTACAATGCCAAAATTGAAAAGTTGAGGAAAAACAAGGTGTACAGAGTTGCTTATTGGTTACAATCTGAGGAGTATGATGCTGCTATTTATTATGATATGCCAATGTATCAGCTAGCAACTGATCTTCTCCATAAAGACTCGGTCTATTGCAAGAAATTGTAATTTATTTACCTATCTGTTACGGACACAGCATATAATACAATAGTATTAAAGTTCTGATCTTGAGAATATCACATTTTTTAATTTTCAAGGCAGTCTGGGTGTTTATTACTATTTCCGTCACAACTGTCAATTTTGTAATTGACAACAATTAGGTAATTAACTAATTATATGCTTTAATTTCAGGTCATCCAAGTAAGATGTTTTATATTTGTTTCAGAATGTTTCAATCTATAATAACTTAAAATGTCATCTGGTTCTCTTAATTTTTAAGACAGTTATGTGCTTTTGACTGGCCTCAGTCACAGCTTTTGTGTTAAGTCAATGGAAAAGCAAGATGCTAATTTCCGAGTATGAAAATGGCCATAACTTTTTTAATACTGAAGATATGAAAGTGAATTAGGTGTCAAATTAAACTTATTTTTATGCTTTATCTGATGGGATAAATTGCAGACTTGATTTTTAAAATCTCAAAATTTTGTAACATTGCTGCAATAGGCAAGAGGAAAAAAAGTGCTGAAGAGACTTCCCCATAAAGTGCTCATTGGCTGCAAACAAATCCATTAGCCATACATATGTAGAAAAGGAAGTAAACACATTAAAGTTGTTACCATAGCAGGCGTTGCTGTTGGATATGATCATGATACCTAGTGACGCCTATGGAGGGCAGCAGAGTGTACCAGGTTTGCACGGCAATCCTGCTGAGAATTTCAAGTGGTACAACAGAGTATTCAGCACATGATTGGAAAACCGGTAAGTTCCACTATTATTGTTTATAATAAAATCTTCTCTCACTTGCAATTTAATGACTACAGTGACCCATTTAACCAAATATGCTGAAACTAAAAGAACACCTCTCCGGTTGACGACATCTTCCATTCTCGAAATTTGAGTACAAACTCCAGGCTGAAACTGTAGGAAATAAATGCGGAAGGCCAGCCAGCAATATTGGAGACCAATCTATCATTTATGATATGATAGATAAAGGAAATTCTACACCTTTCAGCAATAAAATAGGTTAAATTTTTCACATTGCTGTTTGCACTTCCCATTAAAAGTAGTCACACTTCAAAACACCTGATTTAACCCAACATCTACTGACCTGACAGGTCAACACGGTTTCTGCTCTCACAGACCTTGGCTAACCTATGAATACTGAGAACATTGTTTGTTTTTACTTTAAAATATATGGCTATTGCTTAAGCAAATTGTTATTCTCCAACTTCATTTCCAGTGACTGTGCCTCGTTCAATGCTTGCAGTTCCAGCTCTTGCGGCACCGTGGCTTTCAAGAGAATCAAGAGTGTTTTATTGTCATATGTCTCATATAGAACAATGAAATTCTTACTTGCTGCAGCACAACAGAATATGCAAACATAGTATGATGTGACAAACGAGAGAGAAAAGCTCAGTGTGTATATATACAAATACTCACAATATACCCAAAAAATACACACAAACACATGCTCAAAAAACAAACAAAACAGTGCAACAATAATAACAATAGTCTATTGTAGTCCAGAGCCTGTATGAGGCTGTAGGGAAGAAGCTGTTCCTGAACCTGGACGTTACACTTTTCAGGCTCCTGTCCCTTCTTCCTGATGGCGTGGTGAAATGAGTGTGAGGCCAGGATGGTGTGGGTCTCTGATAATGTGGGCTGCCTTTATGAGGCAGCGACTTAGAAAAATCCCTTTGATTGTGGGGAGGTCAGAGTCGGTGATGGAATTGGCAGTGTTCACAACCTTTTTGCAGTCTTTTCCACTCCCGGGCATTCAACTTGCCAAACCAGACAATGATGCAACCAGTCAATATGCTCTCAACTGTACACTGTAGAAGTTCAAGAGAATCCTCTTTTACATACCGAATCTCCGTAATTTTCTCAGGAAGTAGAGGCACTGATGTGCTTTCCTTATAATTGCATCAGTGCTGGGCCCAGGAAAAAAAATCGGAAATATGCACGCCCAGGAATTTGACGTTTTTTTACTCTCTCCACCATCGTCCCCTTGATTTCACACTATTACGGGAACTGTCAGTTGTCGCAGTCTTATTTTCTTGGCAACGTCATTTATCAGCCCTTTGCCTGGCAGCCGGTCCCACCTTTCAAAACCTGACAAAAATGCTTTCTTACATTCTTCCTCCTTATTAATGTCTAGCATCCATTTTCCCTCGGGAAGTGCTGTGTGATATTTTACAATGTTAGAGATAACATGGAAAACAGATGGCAATAAATTTAGACAACCACTGTTCCATTATGAATAATTTCCTATACTCTGTCCATAGCTGATAATAAAATCTACAGAAGAAGCAGAGGACCGTAATATTTCTAACTTAATTAAAATTGTCTGTAGTTTTGATTGGTGAAAGGAAGAATGTTTCCAATGGCAGTAGGATCGGTAACTCGGCAATCAAGGTAATTGGCAAAAAAGAACAAGGGAGATGAGAAACTTTACTTTTCTAGAGCAAATTATTACAATCTGGAATGCATGCCCAAAATTGTAGTCAAAGCCGACTTAAGAACAAAATGCATTTTGAAATAACTTGGAATGAAAGGAAACATTTGCAGAGCTATAACAAAAAGATCACAGGTGTGGAACTAATTGGATTTCTCTTTCAAAGAGAAATGTTTATAGCTTTTGAAAAAAACAGATTGCCCCATATATTCCATGCCCTGTGCATCTAAAACTTCGTCGGAAGACTGCAAATTCACAAATCCAAACAATAAAACAAGTCGACTAAGCCATTATTCATTTTACAGTCACAAAGAATTGCCAGAGTAACTTCACACACTGTGCAATTGCATCCCAGACTCTATGCCTTGATATTTTGTCAGATTCTCCAGTTAAAATTGAGATATGAACTCAATGCAAATGACAATACTAGCCACTGCCTTGCACAATGTTGCCCACTGATCCATGCTATTGTCTTCCTTAGTAATGCTGCTCTTTTGACATTATTCGAATAGAATTTTGCCATTTTGCCATTTATTGTCATTCAAACAGACATGGTTTGAACAAAATTTCATTCCTGCAGTCAAAACATCAAAAAAAAACCAAGACACACAATTAACACAATTTACATTAACATCCATCACAGTGAATCTCCAAACACCTCCTCACTGTGATGGAAGGCAAAAGTCTTGCCATTCAGCCCTTCGAGCCTGCACCGCCATTCAATATGATCATGGCTGATCATCCAACTCAGTATCCCGTACCTGCCTTCTCTCCATACCCTCTGATCCCCTTAGCCACAAGGGCCACATCTAACTCCCTCTTAAATATAGCCAATGAACTGGCCTCAACTACCCTCTGTGGCAGAGAGTTCCAGAGACCCACCACTCTCTGTGTGAAAAAATTCCTTCTCATCTCGGTCCTAAAGGATTTCCACCTTATCCTTAAGCTGTGACCCCTTGTCCTGGACCTCCCCAACATCGGGAACAATCTTCCTGCATCTAGCCTGTCCAACCCCTTAAGAATCTTGTAAGTTTCTATAAGATCCCCTCTCAATCTCCTAAATTCTAGAGAGTATAAACCGAGTCTATCCAATCTTTCCTCATATGAAAGTCCTGACATCCCAGGAATCAGTCTGGTGAACCTTCGCTGCACTCCCTCTATGGCAATAATGTCCTTCCTCAGATTTGGAGACCAGAACTGTACGCAATACTCCAGGTGTGGCCTCACCAAGACCCTATACAACTGAAGTAGAACCTCCCTGCTCCTATACTCAAATCCTTTTGCTATGAAAGCTAACATACCATTGGCTTTCTTCACTGCCTGCTGTACCTGCATGCCTACTTTCAATGACTGGTGTACCATGACACCCAGGTCGCGCTGCATCGCCCCTTTTCCTAATCGGCCACCATTTAGATAGTAGTCGGTTTTCCTATTTTTGCCACCAAAGTGGATAACCTCACATTTATCCACATTATACTGCATCTGCCAAACATTTGCCCACTCACCCAGCCTATCCAAGTCACCTTGCATTCTCCTAGCATCCTCCTCACAGCTAACACTGCCCCCCAGCTTAGTGTCATCCGCAAACTTGGAGATATTGCCTTCAATTCCCTCATCCAGATCATTTATGAATATTGTAAAAAGCTGGGGTCCCAGCACTGAGCCTTGCGGTACCCCACTAGTCACTGCCTGCCATTGTGAAAACGACCCGTTTACTCCTACTCTTTGCTTCCTGTTTGCCAGCCAGTTCTCTATCCACATCAATACTGAACCCCCAATGCCATATGCTTTAAGTTTATATGCTAATCGCTTATGTGGGACCTTGTCGAAAGCCTTCTGGAAGTCCAGATACACCACATTCACTGGTTCTCCCCATCCACGCTACTAGTTACATCCTCGAAAAATTCCACAAGATTCGTCAGACATGATTTACCTTTCGTAAATCCATGCTGACTTTGTCCAATGATTTCACCACTTTCCAAATGTGCTGCTATCCCATCTTTAATAACTGACTCTAGCAGTTTCCCCACTACCGATGTTAGACTAACTGGTCTGTAATTCCCCGTTTTCTCTCTTCCCCCCCTTCTTAAAAAGAGGGGTTACGTTTGCTACCCGCCAATCCTCAGGAACTACTCCAGAATCTAAAGAGTTTTGAAAGATTATCACTAATGCATCCACTATTTCCGGAGCTACTTCCTTAAGTACTCTGGGATGCAGCCTATCTGGCCCTGGGGATTTATCGGCCTTTAATCCATTCAATTTACCCAACACCACTTCCCGACTAACCTGGATTTCACTCAAGTACTCCTTGACCTGCGGTCCCCTACTATTTCCAGCAGATTATTTATGTCTTCCTTAGTGAAGACGGAACCAAAGTAGTTATTCAATTGGTCCGCCATATCCTTGTTCCCCATGATCAACTCACCTGTTTCTGACTCCAAGGGACCTACATTTGTTTTAACTAATCTATTTCTCTTCACATATCTATAAAAACTTTTGCAGTCAGTTTTTATGTTCCCTGCCAGTTTTCTTTCATAATCTATTTTTCCTTTCCTAATCAAGCCCTTTGTCCTTCTCTGCTGGTCTCTGAATTTCTCCCAGTCCTCTGGTATGCTGCTTTTTCTGGCTACTTTGTACGCATCATCCTTTGCTTTGATACTATCCCTGTTTCCCTTGTTATCCACGGATGCACTACCTTCCCTGATCTATTCTTTTGCCAAATTGGGATGAACAATTTTTGTAGTTCATCCATGCAGTCTTTAAATGTCTTCCATTGCGTATCCACCGTCAACCCTTTTAGAATTGATTGCCAGTCAATCTTGGCCAATTCACGTCTCATACCCTCAAAGTTACCTTTCCTTAAGTTCAGAACCATTGTTTCTGAATTAACAATGTCACTCTCCATCCTAATGAAGAACTCGACCATATTATGGTCACTCTTGCCCAAGGGGGCACGCACAATAAGACTGCTAACTAACCCTTCCTCATTACTCAATACCCAGTCTAAAATAGCCTGCTCTCTCGTTGGTTCCTCTACATGTTGATTTAGATAACTATCCCTCATACTTTCCAAAAAATCCTCTTCCTCAGCGCCCCTGCCAATTTGATTCACCCAATCTATATGTAGATTGAAGTCACCCATTATAACTGTTTTGCCTTTGTCGCACGCATTTCTAATTTGCTGTGTTATACCATCCCCAACTTCACTACTACTGTTAGGTGGCCTGTACACAACTCCCACTAGCGTTTTCTGCCCCTTAGTGTTTCGCAGCTCTACCCATACCGATTCCACATGCTCCAAGCTAATGCCCTTCCTTTCCATTGCGTTAATCTCCTCTCTAACCAGCAACGCTACCCCACCTCCTTTTCCTTTCTCTCTAACCCTCCTGAATATTGAAAATCCCTGGATGTTCAGCTCCCAGCCTTGGTCACCCTGGAGCCATGTCTCCGTGATCCCAACTATATCATACTCATTAATAGCTATCTGCACGTTCAACTCATCCACCTTATTACGAATACTCCTTGCATTGAGACACAAGGCCTTCAGGCTTGTTTTTACAACGCTCTTACCCCTTATACAATTTTGTTGAGAAGTGGCCCTTTTTGATTTTTGCCCTGGTTTTGTCTGCCTGCCACTTTTACTTTTCACCTTGCTCCCTATTGCTTCCACCCTCGTTTGACACCCACCTGCCTCTCTGCTCTTGTACCCATCCCCCTGCCACATTAGTTTAAATCCTCCCCGACAGCACTAGCAAACACTCCCCCAAGGACATTGGTTCCATTCCAGCCCAGGTGCAGACCGTCCTGTTTGTACTGGTCCCACCTCCCCCAGAAATGGTTCCAGTGCCCTAAAAATTTGAATCCCTCCCCCTTGCACCATTTTTCAAGCCACGTATTCATCTGCAATATCCTCCTATTTCTACTCTGACTGGCCCGTGGTACTGGTAATAATCCAGAGATTATTACCTATTCGGTCCATCAAGTCTACTCCACCTTTCAATCATGGCTGATCTATCTCTCCCTCCTAACCCCATTCTCCTGCTTTCTCCCCATAACCCCTGACACTTTCATGTGCCTATCTAAAAGCCTCTTAGACGCCACAATTGCATGCACCTCCCTGGCAATGTGTTCCAGGTTCCCAACACACTGTGTGTAAAACAAAATTGCCCCGCACATATGCATTAAACTTTCCACCTTCATCTCATAGCTATGCCTCAAGTGTTGGACATATCCCCACCCCCCACTCCCTGGGTTCTGGCTATCTATCCTATCGCTGCCTTTCATGATTTTCTATACTTCTATCGTTTCCCCACAACCTCTGATGTTCCCAAGAAAACAATCCAAGTCTATTCAACTTCCTGTAGCCTAAACCCTCTAGTCCAGACAGTATCTGGTAAGCCTCCTCCGCACCCTCTCCAAAGCTTCCACATCTTTCCTGTAATGGGGTTACTATAACTGCATGCAATAATCCAAATGCAGCCAAACCAAAGTCCAATAGAGATGCATCATGACTTCCTGACTCTTATGCTCAGTGCCCCTAGCATTGAAGGCAACCATACCATACGCCTTCTTTACCGCCCTATCAACTTATGCTGCCACCTTTAAAGAGCTATGACTTGGATTCCAAGATCCTTTGGCACATCAGTGCTATTAAGGATCTTGCCATTAACTGTATTCTCTCTCCTTACATTCTTCACTCTTTACTCTACAACTCGGGGTATGTTATTGAGTGAAGGGAGTGAACGATGCGGAACCAGCTACTTCAGTTCTGCAATATCCTTCACAAACTACTGCCTCACCTTTGCTCCTTTAATTTGCTCTCTGGACAACGCTTTTCCCATCTCTCTTAGTAGGTCTAAGTTGCTCAATATCAAATTGGATTAAATTGAAGCACCATGAGAGGTTTTTTTTTTAAATGCCAAGAAGCTTTACATAAATGCAATTGGTTTTAGTATTTAAGAATCAACCGTAGATACAATCAGCATTCAATCCCAGCATGTCGGTGAAAATGCTTCCCAATCAGCACTCCTGATACTTAACCAAAAGTTGGCATCTGGTAGATAGCTCAAGGAGAATTGGCACACACGATTTATTTCTCTTCAATTATCCTCCGGAAAATAATGACATCACTGTGTCCTCAGTAAGAGAGTAAATTCATTGATATGAAACAAAACAAACCATAGTTTGCTATTTTTGCCAAAATAAATCGCTTCACAAACATTTCCATCAAAAGTGGTCCATCTTCGACAGTCCCTCAGCTTTGCAAAAGCAAACTGAAATCATAAATATCATTGAGGGCACTTCATAAAATTGTACACTTCATGGAAATCCTTTCCACCCCAAATTTTAGAAACGTGATTTTACACGTAATTTTGTAGCACAGAAATAAAGCAGTTTCCATTTCCAGATGAGCCTCCTCTTTCCTTATTGCTTTTCAATCCTAGTCAGGTAACATTTTAGTCATTTTTCCTCATGTGTTTATGTAGTTCTCCCCTAAACTGCATCTATGATATGCACTTCAGTTTCTTCCTGTGGTAGTGCAATCCACATACTAATTACTTCCAAGTCAACAGATTTCTCTTTAATTTCATATTGGATTGATTGACAAAACATACCAATGGCGTACCGCCTCCTTATCTCACCACCACTGCCACCATCCACCGAGGAAACATCTTCCTCCATCCATTTTAACTAAACTTTATTTAGGGATCAATCTTACACCATATAACTTTCAAGATGTCATTTTTGTCGACTTACTTTTTTTGAATTTGTTGGCTATCTAAAAATAGGATTATTCCACATTCAAAATGTTGATAAATTACAGGTGAAAAAATGAGTGAAAAAATTCAGAAAGTTAAAAGTACAGAAATATATAGTAGAAGTCAATAAAATTATGGGAAGCATAGATACAGTGCATTCAGAAAGTATTCAGACCCCTTCACTTTATCCACATTTTGTTACGTTACCTTTATTTTAAAATGGATTAAATTCTTTTTTTTATCATTAATCAACACACAATACCCCAGAATGAAGAAGCAAAAACAGGTGTTTAGAAATGTTTGCAAAGTAATTAAAACAAAATAACTGAAATATCACATTTACATAAGTATTCAGACCCTTTACTCAGTACTTTGTTGAGGCACCTTTAGCAGCGATTACAGCCTCAAGTCTTCTTGGGTATGAAGCTACAAGCTTGGCACACCTGTATTTGGGTAATTTCTCCCATTCTTCTCGGCAGATCCTCTCAAGCTCTGTCAGGTTGGATGGGGAGCGTCGATGCACAGCATCAGGTCCCTCCAGGGATATTCAATCGGGTTCAAGTCCGGGCTCTGGCTGGGCCACTCAAGGACATTCACAAACTTGTCACAAAGCCACTCCTGCGTTGTCTTGGCTGTGTGCTTAGCGTCATTGTCCTGTTGGAAGGTAAACCTCCGCCCCAGTCTGAGGTCCAGAACGCTCTGGAGCAGGTTTTCATCAAGGATCTCTCTGTACTTGCTCCGTTCATCTTTCTCTCGATCCTGACTAGTCTCCCAGTTCCTGCCACAGAAAAACATCTTCACAGCATGATGCTGCCACCACCGTGCTTCACCGTAGGTATGGTATTGGCCAGGTGATGAGCAGTGCCTGGTTTCCTCCAGACGTGACGCTTGGCATTCCCGCCAAAGAATCCAATCTTGGTTTCATCAGACCAGAAAATCTTGTTTCTCATGGTCTGAGAGTCCTTTTGGTGCCTTTTGGCAAACTCCAAGCGGCTGTCATGTGCCTTTTACTGAGGAGTGGCTTCCGTCTGGCCACTACCATAAAGGCCTGATTGGTGGAGTGCTGCAGATATAGTTGTCCTTCTGGAAGGTTCTCCCATCTCCACAGAGGAACTCTGGAGCTCTGTCAGAGTGACCATCGGGTTCTTGGTCACCTCCCTGACCAATGCCCTTCTCCCCCTGATTGCTCACTTTGACCGGGCAGCCAGATCTATGAAGAATCATGGTAGTTCCAAAGTTCTTCCATTTAAGAATGGCGGAGGCCACTGTGCTCGGCGGGACTTGCAATGCTGCAGAAATTGTTTTATACCCTTCCCCAGATCTGTGTCTCGACACAATCCTGTCTCGGAGGTCTACGGACAATTCCTACATCTTCATGGCTTGGTTTTTGCTCTGACATGCACTGCCAACTGTGGAACCTTATTTAGACAGGTGTGTGCCTTTCCAAATCATGTCCAATCAATTTAATTTACCACTGGTGGACTCCCATCAAGTTGTAGAAATATCTCATGCCACATTGAATATATGCCCGTGATGAAGTAGGATTTAATCTATTGAAAAATTTAAAGTAACAATCAAGTCTGATGAAAAAGAAACAGCATCAATGACCGTTTCAGTTTCTCTCACCGGGGAACCTGCCTAACTTGTCAAGTGTTTCCAGCATTTTTTGATTTTCCATCATCAGCCTTTAAAATAAAAAATCAAATGTACTTGAAGTTGTCTTGCTGTAAATCATAAATATCCAGATGAAGAAAATATGTCAACACTGATGAGTTGTTTAAGGTCAAGTGGTCCAGCTATTGTAGTTAAATGGTGATTATAATATGCAGGGTTAATGATGGAAGTAGTGGCAGAATATTAAATCAATATAATTTAAGGTTAATATTGGAGTCACAAGAAATTGCAGATGGTGGAATCTTGAGCAAAACACAAAGAGCTGGGTTAACTCAGGGGGTCATGCAGCATCTCTGGAGGGAAAGGGTCAGCAATTTGCATTGAGACCCTTATTCAGAGTCCTTGCACTTTCTACAAAGAAGCATTTAACTTATGCCAGGGGCACAAGAGACTACAGATGTTGAAATCTTGAGCAATAATCAGTGCTAGAAGTAAGCTCAGCAGGCCAACTGATCATTCTGAAGAACAGTCCAAATCTGAAATACTGTATGTCTATTTCCCTCCACAGATCCAGTCTTGCCTGCTGAGCTCTTCCAACACTGTTTTTTTGCAAAAGGCAGGGTACAGTCTGAAGACAAGTGTAATACACAGCTCCTAATTGAGGTCCCATTTCACTGTTAACATTCAGGATTACAATCCCCATCATTAAAATACACCTGTTTTATCATGCAATTAAAATAACAGATTCTTCTGAACTATACTGGTTCTCTGCCTTGCTTAATATTCTGAAAATGCAACAATTTTATCAATTGCTATCCGATCAACATTAATTTAATCAGTGTTGCATCATCACTGGAAATCAGTCATTTAATTGCCGTTCAACAATTCCCACAACCCCTTTTTTATTTAAAGGCCACACCAATTTCCATCACAGTTCTGAATGAGTTCCATGGGTAACATCATCAATTCATTTTTCTGTTGGATGTAGCCCATACCCCTCTGTTTTTTTTTTTAAATTGACCTACAATTGGGCAGATGACAAGATATTAGCTTAATGAAGGGAGCCAGCATTACAAAAAAGAGAGAAAGAGGAAAATCAATGGTATGCGCAAAAAAAGTTGAATCCATGCTAAACAGATCCAGGGACAGTGACTACACAATTGAAGTCCAAGCATATTTAAGCGGAATATATTTTTACATCCATTTCCAATTTTGGGAAACAATATTTTATGATGTACAACTGGTTAGACTAAAGTCTCAAAAACATATCCAATAATCCATCAGTAATCTTACTGAACAATGGCTTTGCGAAAGTAATAAAATATTAATATATTGCAATATAAACCAATCCATTTATAATTCTGTTATCCTCGCTCTTGCATTCCTAAGCAGACACAGCAATTATGACAAGCTCATTCTGAGTCCCAAACACTTAACAGAAGAAAAGAAATGGATTTATATAATACCTTTGTATTCATTGAAACACTCTAAAGCACTGTATAGACAATTACATATTTTCAAGAAGCAGCCACTCACAGAGTGTTTAGTGTATAGGGAGTACTTTTGGACTGTCAAATCCAGAACAAACCATCTAAGAACATGGAGAATTTTGACCTGCTGAGTTCCTGCAGTAGATTGTTTGTTCTCCATCTAACAAAAATCACATCCACAATGTCTCCCTACAGTTTAGAAACTTATTTATTTCATATATGTTTTGAACGGCTCCTTTTTGAACAGTGTAAAATAATCTGCTTCCAAAATGTTTAATGTAAACCACACACTGTATAAAAAAAGCTTTTGTTCATTTTAGTTTTAGTTCTTCTACCAATCACCTTCATTCTGTGCACCCTGGCTCTTTACTTTTTCATTAATCAGAACAATTGCATCCAATCGAATCTTTGAAGCATAGCCTCTCTGCCTTTTTTTTCTGCAGCTAATCAGGTAAATCATCTCTATATTTCTAATGTTGGTATCATCAATATTGTTGTAATGCAACTGAACAATTTGGAGGCAGCAAAATCCCCCTCAAACAACAAGATAATTGTCATTAGTATTTGCACTCATGCTGGATGATGCATCATTATCTGGCCAAGGCACCAAGAAAATTGAACCTCATCCAACAATACTTAAATACTGTTATGGGAACAAAAAGGGCTCCAGTTCAATGCTTCTTTTGACAGCCCTGTCATTGCAACACTGCATCATCAATGAACTAAATTATGAGCCTTGACGATGGACTCAAAGTTCTGGAGCATAACCAATAATCTTAATGCTTGGAAGTGAGAATGTTGATATGGAGCCATGGATGAGAAACGACACTGGGACAATCAGTTCAGTTCAAGGATGCCATCTTTGGCTAGACGATGTTAGGCATACCCCAGGGACCTTAATAAAAAAGTGCAATTTAAATATCTTTCAGTTTATTGGAAATTAAAATAGGTAAATAGGTTAGTTTCCCGAAAACTAACTGCAGGTTCTTACGCAGTAACTTAATTTGTAAACAAAAATAATTAGTTTAGTTAGTAAATGCAAACAGAACGATCTAAATGGTTAATTTTATATTATCCCGTTATTCATTGGTAACTTTTTGGTATATCCTGACTGTTCAAGATCATTTTTCGATCTGTGTCATCATCGAATGTGTCCTCACTGGTAATCCATGGATTCTCACTTCAATCAGAACCCTTTCAAATATTGTCCATTTGTGCAAAGGAAACTGGAGCTGCTTTTAGATTTGGGTTGGTGCTGTTCTCCTGCCAGATTCCATTGCTTTCAACAAAATGATACAACTTCACCAAAATAGAAAGTTGCTTGTTCTGAAATGCTCAAGGTCCAACTGCCAAATGGAATTGTATGACATGTAATCAGATTTAATTTATTGCCCGGGGAGAATATTTTCAGATATACAAGTGAAGCAACAGCTCACATTACTTGGTTGGGCACAGGCATGTGATAAATTCAATGCACTGCATAAAGTAGAATTGTACCAGATTGTGTACTTTGTTTTACTTGGTTCATGAACACTCTTGTTCTAATTAAGCCAACTGATAGCCTTTTTTTTGCCTCTATATCCATTCAATCTTTATTATATAACACATTTTGAACACAAACGTTTGAACAAACATAAAACATGGCTAAACACATGAATTTTTTTTTTTAAATTCTTACAATCTCCAGTCCCAACTAGAATACCCTTTCTTCAATTCTGAGGGGAATAGTTCAAATGCAACACCTTCATCTTCAGTTAAAAAAGATTTATATTTTGCCATATGGGTCAATGAGAACTGAAATTAAACCTTACCTTATCTTTGTCTTCCACAACATCTATCAGTACATCATCTGGATCTAGTATCCCTCCATCCATATACTCCAAATGGTGAATCTTAATCGAATAGCCAGCATCCTTCACGAAGAAAGAGTACAATTTTAATAATGCAGGTAGCAGAATAACAAGTGGATACATATCACAGTTTCGTCATTAATCCCGGTACTTCCTCCTAATGCAAGGTGTCTCCTCAAGTGTTATCTTCCCAAAGTGGGCAGTCTTGCCAGTGACACGCATATCCCAAGAATAAATTTTAAAAATCTAAAATTTAGTCCCGATTATGACAATTAGGGGCTAACCAGAAACCTTAAATGGACAGAGAGATTAACTCTCAGTTACGGACCAGTGTCTCAAGCTTTCAAGAAGGATGATCCCGTCCTGTACAATGTAGCCAAGTATGATGTTTACAAGCTTATCAGGGATGCCAAGAGAGAATTGCAAAACAAGATAGAGGATCAATTAAATCATGCAGATGGCAGATGACTGCAGCAGGGCCTGAATAGCATTATGGGCTACAAATTGAAATTATGCGCAATCTCTAGCATTGATGCATTTCCACTGGATGAGCTCAATGCCTTTTTGTGCCATTTTGAACAGGCAAACAAAGCTCCATCAAGACATGTCCCGTCATCCGCCATTGGCGCCGTCTCATATAACATGGTGGCAGAAGTCCCAACTGCTTTCACTTTACACTCCAAAATGTTTGGAAAGCAACTAGCCTGGATGAAGTCCCTGGATGGGTTTCCAAAATTGTACACCAAAAGGACAGTCTTTGCAGAAATCTTCAACTCACTTAAACAATATTCTGTCTCACCAACTCATGGAAATCTCCATAATTCCAGTCCCCAATAAACATAATATGACCTGTCTCAATGACTACCACCCAGTAGCTCGAACATCGACCACAATGAAGTGCTTTGAAATTCTGTTAAGGCCCATATCTGTGCCAAACCTCTGGATAATCTGGACCATTTACAATTTGTGGTATTAAAAAAAGTCGATGGAGCATGGCATCTCATTGCACAACTTTCAGCTCTGTATCACTGTGACAATAAGAACATCAATGTCAGGTTGCTCTTCATTGCCCTCAGGTCAGCCTTCAACACCTGAATACTAAATAAATGAATTTCTAAACCTCTGGACCTTGAACTCAAAGCATCGATCTGAAACTGGCTTCTGGATTTACGGACCAACAGACCTCAGTTAGAATTGATCATAACATTTTCTTCACCCTAACCATCAATACTGCATTATGGGAAGCTAAAGCACAACAGGACTCTACAAAGTGAATGACAGGGCTCTGGGGAGCGTATTAGAGCAGAGAGATCTAGGACTGCAGGTACATAGTTCCCTAAAAGTGTCATCATAGGATGATGGTGTAGTCAAGAAAGCTTTTGGTACATTGTTATGTTACAGTTGTGCATGATGTTGGTGAGGCCGCATTTGGAGTATTACTTTCAGTTTTGGTCACTATGATATAGGAAGGATGCCGTTAAGCTGGCAACAGTGCAGCGTAGATTTATGAAGATGTTGCCAGGACTTGAGGCCCTGAGCTTTCGGAAGAGGGTTGGGTAGGCTAGCATTTTATTCTTTGGAGCGCAGGAGGCTGAGCGGTGATCTTATAGAGCTGCATAAAATCATGAGGGGAATAAATAGGGCGAGTACAACGAGCTTTTACCCAGAGTAATGAGAACCAAGAACTAGAGGACATAGGTATAACGTGAGTGGGGAAAGATTTAATAGGAACCCCAACGGCAACTATTTCATACAGAGGGAGGTGGATATAGGAGAAGAGCTGCTGGAGGGGGTAGTTGAGACAGGAACTGTGACAATATTTCAATGGCATTTGGACAGGTGCATGGATCAGAGAGGTTTGGAGGGTGGTGGGACTAGCATAGTTGGTCACTTTGGTCAGCATGGGCCAGTTTCCATGCCATATGACTATAATTCCAACCTTGTGTTGTGATGTCAGAACAACATCCTGGTCCTTAACATCAGCAACACAAAAGAGTTTGTTGTTGGCCAAATCCTCATCAACGGAGTACTGTAAAGATGGTTGACAGCATCATTGTCCTTTCATCCATATTACCAGCAATCTTACCTGAGCCCTTCATATTGATGCGGTCAGCAAGAAAGTTCATTAGCATGTTTACTTTCTTAGGTGACTGAGAAGATTCCTTTGTGTACTACAGTTTAGTTCTCACATCCCCTCCTCCAAGATGGAACAAGAATCGAGTTCTCCTGGTCCTCAACATTCATCCCATACCTTCGTATCAAACACTTAATTCTCTGGCATTTCCACCATTCTCAACTTGATCCCACCAGCTGTGACATCTTCTCATCCCTTTCCACAGACCACTCGAAGGCTCCTGAACCAATCTCCACTGCCACTCCCCTTTCCAGGTGTTGCCACATGCTCTTACTCTTAACTATACCTCATTTGGCTATTCTCTTATTCCATTTCAGTATTGCTTTTTGCAGCACAAGATTTGCATCATTCTGCTACATTTGTTGTATTTATTGTTGTTTTATCATTGCGGTATATTGTTTACTCTGTGAGCTTAATGCAAATTACAAATTGTATTGTACCATGGTGAATAGTACAATAAACTAAACTAACTAAGGAACTTGCTGTACTTTTTGAAGATTCACAGCTTTTAGAAATAACTGAGAATCACCCAGAGAATTATGAATCTGTGGAATTCTCTGCCACAGAAGGCAATGGTTGTCAATTCACTGGATGTTTTCAAGAAAGAGTTAGATGCAGCTCATAGGGCCAAGGGAATTAAGGGATATGGGGAAACGGCGCAGATGGGGTACTGATTTCGGATGATCAGCCATGATCATATTGAATGGCGGTGCTGGCTCGAAGGGCCAAATTATCTATTCCTGCACCTATTTTCTGCCTATGTTTCAAACTTCACATTTGACAACTTTTCTCAACTAAGTGATGAATTTGAAGAAATACCTATATTTGCAAAGCATAATTAATTATTTTATTTAGGGAAAGGATTAATATAGGTCAACTGGAGAAATCTTTTTGCCAAATATCTTCAAACAATAATGTAGATTTCACAAACTGCCTGTTCTACTAAAACAGTCATATCTCTATCATCATCATATACTTATTAAAAGTCTGATCTTGTATGTGTGTATATGTGTGTGTACATGTGGTTGTCTTTACATCTTCGCAAAAACAAGACGCAGTAACGATTACATTTTTACATATTCCGATTGACATATTTCCGCTCGAGGCCGAGATCACCTTCACTGAACATTTTATGCTTTATTTCTCGACTTATTACTGATTAAAGTTTTAAAAAATGGCTCGGCTAACAGTGATCAACTTCACTGAAGATTTCATCCTATATTTCACGTTATTCGTGATAAAGCTTTAAAAATGCCAACTTTCACAAGATTTTTACTGTTAAAATCATTGCTGCCAGCTTCCAACACACTTCGATACAATGTTGCGACACAGAAACACTCTGAACTTTTCACCTCACAGGACAGGGGAGGGCGAATTGCTATTGTAACACGCAGGGCAAGTGCAATTGTAATTTTTTTTTAAAGCCCACTGCTGAGGGAGGCAGGGGAGTGCAGGAATCTTATGTTCGGGAACAGCTTGAGTTGGAGGACCAGGCCTCCCATGGGGGCCATGGGTAGGGAACAGGTGCGTTGGGGGAGCAGACTCAACGGGTCGGCACTTGGCCTAGTAACCACTAAAGATCAAGGCAACCGACTTATTTTAATTGCCACAAAGCAATGTTTGTATTATACATCATGAAATTTATTTTTTAATTGTCAGTAAAATATTATACTTATCTATAACTAATGCTGAATCTTCCCAAAATTAACAAGCCCAACTTCAAAAAAAAACACTAATTCCTTGATGGCCTTAAAATGACACATTTGCATACAGACAATGAAATTGTGGCTCAATGTCAATATGTTTCTATGTTAATGCAGCTTGGGGCCAATTTGCTACATTTAAAATGTTAATGAAATGCAAATTGTTGTTGTAGTCAGCATGTAGAACAGATTTCTCTGCACATATTGATCAAAAGAATTGACTTGGTACAAATTATGAGATACGTTACGGTATTCTTGTTTTTTAAATATACTTTCTAACACTGTAAAACATATTATTGGGCAGCACATTGGTGTAGCTGGTATTGCTTCAATCTCACAGAGTGAGCAAACCAGGTTCCGATTTGATCTCTCGTGCTATCTATATGGAGTTTACACATTTTCCCCGGGACTCGCTGGTTTCACCTGGATGCTTAGGATTCCTCAAATATTTAAAAAATGTGTGGCTTGTTAGGTTAAATTGCCCCTGTAAGTGACACCATAGCATGTCAGTGGTAAAATCTGGGGAAGTTAATGGGAATGTGGGGAGAACTGGTTAAATTAGTGGCAGTCTTGCGGAAAGAATAGCGAAGGCTAATAACTAGTAAACAAGGATGTTGATTGTGCTGATGTAGTGAGAGGGAACCGCAGACAAAACCTAAAAGTAGAGACGGAATGCAGCAGTGATGACATCCAAGTTTCAAGAACGGCATTGATTATGTTATCGCATGCACCCATCATCATTACTGAAAACTATCTAACCTAAGTTAGACTGTTGTGAATAATCATATTATTCCTGATTACAGAATAAGTCCTGGTTTGTTATCTAATTAAGTCTTACTGTTACTTCCATTCTGTAATCAAGACCTAGTTTTAATATTAATCAGATTTCTGTGTTATCTTGTCACCTGAGAATGTAAAACTATACCACAGTCGCGCTCAGGAGATCAGCTTTGACTGGTCTCCTGGTTCGCACAAGTTTTAATAAATCACCCTTTGCAGGCTTGAAGGGCCAAATGGCCTCCTCCTGCACCTATTTTCCATGTTTCTACGCTCGAACACCAACTCCTCGTGGCCTTTCCCTTGCTCCCACAAGTGGGTAATGGGATTGCTCAGTGAACCAACATAGATTCAATGGGTCAAAATGACCTTCTTGGAAAGAACTTTGTTGTAAGGAACTATGCTCAAAAATAAGGTATTCTATTATGTACAATATATATATTTCATTGGCAAGACACTAAATCTACATCTATTCCGAGAGTTCTGGCACAGGTTCAATCTTCGCTGTAAAGAGTGGCAGGAGGGTCTTCAATTATTTTCCTTCCACAGAGAGCCTATGCAAATACTGCACCAAATATTCAGTCTGTCCCTTAGCATATAGTCCTGCACCCTGGAATGTGTCTGTCTGCAACGTTCAGTCATGTTCAGCTATTGCACCGGTAGACCAGCATGTTTCATGCTGTCCAAAGGGTGTGTTTCTTGGTTTGATAATCTTCCAGCTGGTGCATGACCTTGTGAAAGCCTTTAGAGAATAAGGTTCTGTTTAATACACCAGCTTCGAATGTAACGTAACAAAGACCACCATATCTCTTTCAAGGCCTTCTTGGCAAATGCACATTCCAGTTGGAGATGGATGGATCACCCAAAAGCACCTTGTGGATGGTATTGCGTGATGCTGAGACTCTGTGTGAAAGGCATGACAGAGTAGATTCTTCTCAAAGAAGGACAGTAAAAGCTTCTTTAGATATGTCAAGGGAAAAAGAATTACAAAGTCAAATGTGGGTCCCTTGCAGGCAGACACGGGTGAAATTATTATGGGGAACAAGGAACTGGCAGAAGAGTTGAACAGGTACTTCGGATCTGTCTTCAATGAGGAAGACACAAACAATCTCCCAGAAGTATGGGAGGACAGAGGATCTAAGGGGGTCGAGTAACTGAAAGAAATTTTCATTAGGTGAGAAATAGTTTTGGGTAGGCTAATGGGAGTGAAGAATGATAAATCCCCTAGGGCTGATGGACTGCATCCCAGGGTCCTCAGGGAGGTGGATCTAGAAATAGTGTACGCATTGGTGATCATTTTCCAATGGTCAATAGATTCAGGATCAGTTCCTGTGGATTGGAGGATAGCTAATGTTATCCCACTGTTCAATAAAGGAGCGAGAGAGAAAACGGGGAATTACAGGCCAGTTAGCCTGACTTCAGTGGTGGGAAAAATGCTGGAGTCAATTATTAAAAAGGTAATAATGGGGCATTTGAATAGCAGTAAAAGGATTAGTGGATTGATGAAAGGATTGATTAGCATGAATTGATGAAAGGAAATTCATGGTTGACTAATATTCTGGAATTTTCTGAGGCTATGACAAGTAAAATGGATGAAGGGGAGCCAGTGGAGGTAGTGTATCTAGACTTTCAGAAAGCCTTTGATAAGGTCCCGCACAGGAGACCGGTGATTAAAATTAGACCACATGGTATTGGGGGTAGGGTGTTGACGTGGATAGCAAATTGGTTGGCAGACAGGAAGCAAAGAGTAGGAGTGAACGGGTACTTTTCAGAATGGCAGGCAGTGGCGAGTGGAGTGCCGCAAGGCTTGGTGTTGGGGCCGCAACTGTTTACCATATATATTAATGATTTGGAAGAGGGAATTAGGAGCAACACTAGCAAGTTTGCCGATGACACAAAGCTGGGTGGCAGTGTGAACTGTGAAGAGGATGTTAGAAGGTTGCAGGGTGACCTGGACAGGTTGAGTGAGTGGGCAGATGTGTGGCAGATGCAGTATAATATAGGTAAATGTGAAGTTATCCACTTTGGTGGCAAAAGCAATGGGGAAGATTATTATCTCAATGGGGTTAGGTTAGGTAAGGGGGAGGTACACCGGTCACTTGGCATGCAAGAACAGCAGGCAGTGAAGAAAGCTAATGGAATGTTGGCCTTCATAACATGAGGATTTCCGTATAGGAGTAGAGAGGTTCTTCTGCAGTTGTATAGGGCTCTGTTAAGGACATCTGGAGTATTGCGTACAGTTTTGGTCTCTTAATTTGAGGAAGGACGTGCTTGAGGCAGTACAGCGTAGGTTCACGAGATTGATCCCTGAGCTGGCGGGACTGTCATATGAGGAAAGATTGAAAAGACTAGGCTTGTATTCACTGGAGTTTAGAAGGATGAGGGTTTTCTTATAGAAACATATAAAATTATAAAAGAACTGGACAAGCTAGATGCAGGAAAAATGTTCCCAATGTTGGGCAAGTCCAGAACCAGGGGCCACAGTCTTAGAATAAAGGGGAGGGCATTTAAGACTGAGGTGAGAAAAAACCTTTTCACCCAGAGAGTTGTGAATTTGTGGAATTCCCTGCCACAGAGGGCAGTGGAGGCCAAATCACTGGATGGATTTAAGAGAGAGTTAGATAGAGCTCTAGCGGCTAGTGGAATTAAGGGATATGGGGAGAAGGCAGGCACGTGTTATTGATTGGGGACAATCAGCCATGATCAAAATGAATGGCAGTGCTGGCTCGAAGGGCTGAATGACCTCCTCCTGTGCCTATTTTCTATGCTTCTATGTTTCAAGAGAGTCAAGAGTGTTTTATTGTCATGGGTCCCAGATAGAACAATGACATTCTTGCTTGCAGCACCACAACATAATATGTAAACATAGTACACTGTAAACAATAGAATAAATGAGAACAAATATACACACCCACACACACACAAAAAACAAACAATAATGGTGCAATAGTCTATACAGCTCACAGCTTATTTGAGGTTGTAGTGTTTAATAGCTGAATGGCTGTAACGAAGAACTTGTTCCTGAACATGGACGTTACAGTTTTCAGGATCCTGTATCGTCTTCCTGATGGCAGGGATGAAACAAATGTGTGGCCAGGGTGGTGTGGGTCGCCTTTTTGAGGCAGCGACTCCGATAAATCCCTTCAATAGTGGGGTGGTCAGAGCAGGTGATACACTGGTCAGTGTTCACAACTTTTTGCAGACCACAAACCAAGCCAGGTCTTAGTGCTGGAGATGCGATATTAGAGTCTTAATATCATACAACATAGAGAAACAACTTGAGTTATTGAGTCTGGGTTGACAAGTACAGGGAAAGGAAAGGTTTAGAGGGATATGGGCTAACCCATGCAGGTTGGGCTAGTGTAGATGGGGCATCGTGGTCAGCATGGGCAAGTTGGGATGAATGGCCTGTATCCATGCCTTATGATTTTACTTAGAAGATTGTGAATTTGAGAGTTCTCCCAACGATGGGTGCAGGGGAAGAAATAAATGGCAAGGTCGAAGTCAGGAATTCAGGGTGACAGTGTCATTGGGGTAGAGTTGCTGCTTACAGTGCCAGATCCAGACTAGGGATGCTGAATGAACGATGTTTGCATGTTCTCCCTATGACCGCATGGATTTTCCTGGCATGTCTTTCTCTCAATTCAAAGGCATGCAGGTTTGTAGGTAAATTGGCTTTGGGTTTTTTTTTAAAGTTATAATTGTCCCTAGTGCGTAGGATAATGCTAGTGTATGGGGTGGTCGCTGGTCGGCATGGACTGGGGCGAAAGGCTTATTCCGTGCTATATCTCTAAAGTCGGACCTTGGCAGGAAAACTAAAAAAAAGTGAAGAATTGCCAATTAATTTTCATTCTCCCCACCACGTAGTGATTGCACAGAGCAGGCCATATAGGTAAGAGAAGGGGTTTGTTTTTAAAGCGTTTGTTTTGAAAGAGATGCCAATGGTGCAATGAAAATGTATTTTCTTTTCTGTACTTTGATAATCAGAAAGAACCTGTCTAAATGTAATGGGGGATGGATTATATACTCTGAAAGCCAGCAGAGGCTCTAGCCCGAATGGCCTCCTGTGCTATAAGAAAAAATAAGAAGCAAAACATGAGAGCAACCTTATCAAAGACTACTATAAAGAAAGGTAGTCAGCCAGTTTTAAACTTTTCTGATTAGGCATATAATCCCCTCGTTCTGACATCGTCCAAGGAAATATTTTCTCTTAACCTTTGCCAATAGTTCTATATCCTTTCATTCAAATTTATTCTTGGAGCTGGAATTCTAAATAGTAACCATTGTCAAATAAAGTATTTTTACCTAACTTTTCCTTTTTAATTTTCGTCCTCTCGAATATTCAGTTAAAGATCTGCGTAGGTTTAGTGACGAAGAAAAGGAATTGAGTTCTCACAATGCACATGAAAGCATGCACAAATTATTGTAGCTGAACAATGTTGTGAATTATCATGAAACTGTGTCAATTGGTGTGGATGTTTTGGGGGTAATTGCTGTAATTTGGAAGCATTAGAACCATCAGTAACCAAAATGGAAGCTGAATCAAGGCTAGACAGTTACTAATTAGTTTGCGTGGGATTGTAAACTAGTGTGCGGAGCAAATATGTTGCCATGGCGACGGTTTAAAAACAAACCCCTTTCAGGAGATTTGCTTTACAGTTAATAGTCATGACATTATTTGTGTAATTTGCAAATAGTCATTGACATAATTTGGAAAAGACAGCAGCCAATTTCCTCACAGCAATGTATCATGCTCAGATAATCTAGTTTCAAAAAACAAAAACAAATGCTGGAGACACTTAGCAAGTCAGGCAGCATCTGTGTGTGGAGAAACTGTTAAAGGGATACATGTTCTTTTTTGTTGCACCAGAGGTCAAACATCAAACATTTATGTTCATAGACATGCAACAGGATGAAGGTGGTACCGCTGAAAAGGAGATTAAATCGATCATCGTGGATCCTATTTCAGCAGTTTGCAAGACGGTGCTGTCCCCACTGTACACATGGGAATATATTCCGCCAAGTGGTCACCAAAATCTAAAGGTAGAGAGCTTGTAATACTAAGAAAATATTTGTTGTTTGCAGACAGAGTTGTTTGCTGGAACAAATAGGGAATAGGCTTCTTCAAATAATCGTTGGAATAAGTTGTGTTTCAAGTCAGAGAGAAGTGCATGTTAGTACATCTCAGTTACAGTTGAATTAAAATTATATATACTACAGGGTACTAATGTCACATTCGTGTACAATAGTTGGAGGTGGTTTACAACTCTGTAATTTAATGTATCATCATTAAAGAGTTTGTCAATCTTAGTACATGTTTTTTTGTTATTTCTGAGTGTTGTGTTCCATCAATAATTTTACCCAAGCTAAGTAAATTCAAGCCAACCCAGAGATTAGGCTCGGAGAAACCGGCCAATAGGATTGTCATGAAGGTTCATCACTAACCTTACACCAGTTAAACAGGGATCTATTCCAATGTGTACTTTCAAAGGTTCAATGGTTCTTTATTGTCATGTATGTAGTTCACAGTGAAATTCCTTTTACATAGCTCTCGCATAAACAGTCGTCATATATTGGCGTCATTTACAAAGGAAAAGTCCAAAGTCCGGTCCACATGTTAGATGGGCTGGAGCATCCTGTTAAACACAGGGGAGTCCCAGGCTCCTGCAGGGCCTCTTCTATCGCCCTCGGTTTGGCCCACAAACCGACGTACCTCTCCCTGCCCGACTGCCTGGGTCCCAGGGGCGCCTCCTGCAGCCAACCTTGAAGGTGCTGGAGGCAATACCCGGTCACTCTCCTACCATCCACTCCTCGAGTTCGTCGTCACCAGTTGCTCCTTCCTCTTCGACTCTCCGGTCTTCGAGGCAAAGTTCGGTGGCTTCCAAGGTTCCCTTTCTATATCAGAATAAAAATGATGTTTGATGCTGTCTGTGTGAGTTTGCATGTTCTTCCTGTGACTGCAAAGGTTTCTCCTGGCTGTTTGTTTCCTTGCACATCCCAAAAATGTCCCAGTTTTTTGATTAACTGGCCACTAGGATTAATTGCCTCCTAGGTTTAGAGAATTGGTGGAATCTAGGGGGGTTAGGGGGAAATCAATGAAAATGAGAAGAGAATAAAAACTGGATTTTACTTCGGAGTCACGTGAGTGACTACGTGAAGAAGGCCCGCCTGGCGCTGGATCGGCATTACGTCGACGCTATCGGCAGAGGAAAGAGTTGCAGAGGCAGCTCCAACACAGCGGTAAGGAAACGGCCCGCAGGTAAGTAAAATTATTTTACTTCCAGGGCGTTTTCTTAAAACTCCGTAGGCTGGTAGGAAACCAGGAGGAGTTTAAATTAAAATAAAAATAAAAATGTTTAAAAAAATCGCGGGTAAAACGTGTGTCCCAGGGTGTAAAAAGTCGGGACAGCAGATTATTGCGGAGCCGGTTCCGATACCGGTGGCCGATTGAAATACCCGTTAGTGAGCCTTTAGTTGCTCCACAAACAAAACTTGAAAACCCAGTGCCTAAAATGTAAAAAGAGGCTTGAAAGGCCTGAGGTTTCTGAAAGATCCTGTAAGGTAAGCCTAAAATTGGCTAAGTATGGATCTAATGGAGGAAATACTCCAAACAATATCAACCAAGGGTCTAAGTACCCAGAATATTCCCAGGCAGCCCCTGAGGGGGTTCCATATCGTGAATATGGTGCCAGTTAAAAATGGGAATTGAAACTCCAGTGCCTGGGATTGGGCTGGAGGAAGTCTCCTTGAACGAGTTTCAGGAGTACCAGGGCTGTATGAGACAGACCCTGAAAGTGGTGTTTGTGGTCAGAAGTACCCACCACAATACAAATCCAGGTGTGTCTTAGGGGCACAAAGTACTATACCTGGTGGAGGCGGTGAGGCCATGGAAGGAAACCTGGCGGCCAATGTTAATTATATGGTCTCTCACCTGCCTCAAGAAAGCTGTTATGGTTGAGACAGCAGATTTGCATTTAAACATGTGCTCGCTTCGGCAGCACATATACTAAAATTGGAGTGATGACGCTAATTCATGAAACATTCCAAAACACCTTTAAGAAGGTACCTGGTAAATCCGGGTTTTGGGCGCCAATGTCAGCAATTATGCGGGCGCAGGAATTACGATTAAAAGAATCCTCAAGCTAATTGGCATCACTGTCTTTTAAGACAAGCTGGAAGGTTGTGGAATGACTAAAGTTCAGAATAAAACAAAATATGTTAGGTTTATTCTGCAAACTCATTTTGAGATAAATTATATAAATGGAAGATTGCCATTCGGCCTCTTTTACATCCAAAGATTTACAGGACAAGCAATGTTCAAGCTCCTGGTTATTTGTTCGGAGGAAATCTGTTTAAACAAATTAAAGTAATGGATGAAGAGGCAAAAACTGTTGGTTTTGTGAAATCCTTCAGTTGGCCAGAAGGCTGGTCATATGAAAAAGGGATTTGATTTGAGCCGAGTATGATAAGGAAGAATTTCCAGCCAGCAAATCGCTTCTCAGCTTTTTGGCTAAGATCAAGTGTGGTATCTGTTCTTATCAGTTTAATATCTGATACGTCCCTTATCTAGGGACCATATATTAAATAAAAAATAACGAATGTACACCCATTTATTGGGTAAGGAGGTCATTTCGTCAAATAGTTGGAGAGGTACAAAACTTAATCCTATTAAAGAAGGATGTTTGGATGAACCTCAGATTGGTGGTAGACTCCAAATGTTTGATGATAAGGAGGTATGGATCCATTGGGACACAATAAGCCTTATCATTCTTTCATGTTTGCAGTCTTGAAATAATTCAAATTGACAAAGACGTTAAGAATTTGTGTGAGGAAGGAGTTATTGAGAAAACAGGAAAGGATCCACAACAATTGTATCATATATTTCCCCAGACCAAAGAAAGATGGGGTTGCAGAATCATTTTAGATCTCACACAAATTAAATACATTGTCCAGTATAAACATTTTTAATATGGACACATTCAACACTGCAATGCAGCAGGTATCAACAGGTTGTTATATGGCTACAATAAATTGAAGAGATGCATATTTCGGTCCCAATTCACCATAATTTCGCAGGTAATTAAAGTTTATGGATGGGACAGCTGTGGTACTACAAAGCTTTGCCTAAAGGATTAAGCCAGCATTTGCACTGCTTTAGGCACAAAAGCACATCGTTATGGCTTATCTAGATGACATTTAATTGTCAATGCTAATCAGGAGCCAGGTGGAAAATTAGTCTCAGCAACTACAAGTTGTTTGAGAAGTTGGGTTCCTGATCCATCCAACAAATCTAAGTTACAGCAATCCCAAACCATTGAATATCTGGGGTTTGAGATTAACTCAGTTACCATGTTGGTAACTTTACCAATGGATAAGTGTTGGATTTGACAAATGTGTGTCAAGACCTGATTAACAAACCTTATCCCTCCATCCGAGAGGTTGCCAAGGTTATTGGTAAATTGGCAGCAGCATTTCCAGACAGTAGAGTTTGGTCGTCTACATTACCAAAATCTTCAAAGGGCAAAAACTCAAGCGCTTATTCAGCGAGCAAGCCATTTGATAGGCCAATGCAATTGCCTAAGGAAGCTTTATCAGAATTTGTGGATTGAGAATGTTCCATAAGCTGCTAAGAACTTTTTAGTTCATCAGCCAGTAGTGTTTTTGCAAAATGACGAAAGTTCTCTCGGATGGGGGGGGGGGGGCTACGGATAATGAGACCAGCTGTAGAGGCAGATGGGCTGTCCAAGAGGATTTATTGTTCCGAACATATGGTATTAATTATTTGGAGCTCTTGGAAGCATTTTATGGATTAAAAGCTTATTGCCCTTCATTAAAGGATTTGCATGTCCAAGTACAAATAGATTATACCACAGCTGTGGCATATATCAATCACATGGGTGGTGTCAGATCAATATCATGTGATCATCTGGTAAACCAGATGTGGCAATGGTGTATGGCAAAAAATATTTGGCTTTCAGCTATTTATCTCTCGGGGAGAGACAATGTTGTGGCAGACAAAAGATCACGAATATTTAAAGACAATACAGAATGGATGTTAATCCACAAAATTTCAAAATATTGTCAGTCGGTATGGAGTACCGGACATTGATCTGTTTGCATCTAGATTGAATCACCAATTGCCCAAATACGTGTCTTGGGGAACACGATCCAGGGGCAGTAGCGGTGGATGCTTTCTCTGGGGAATTTGTTCTTTTATGATTTTCCTCATTCTGTCTCATTGGGCAATGTATCAATAAAAAGCGCTAGACGCTGCCGAAGGCAATTTTGGTGGTGTCAGATTGGCCCACGCAGTCATGGTTCCCATTGATGCTAAAATGATTATTGAACCATGTATGACAATTCCCAGTTGCGACAATCTGTTGACACAACCAGTAACAAAACAAATTCATCCATTGCATGATCATATGAATTTGTTAATCTGCAGGTTCTGACCAGACCATTGCAAGAGTTTAAACTGTTGGACAGGACCATGGATGTTATAGTTGCAGCTTGGAGGAATAGCACTAAAACAATATAAGTCGCATATAAGGAAATGGGAAGGTTGTACACAGTCAAAGATATCTTATCATACTGCAAACATTTCAAATGTATTAGAGTTCCTTGCTGGGTTACACTTTGATGAGCATTTGAGTTATAGTGCCATTAATTGTGCTCGTAGTGCATTGTCATCCTATTTAGGACAAATTTCAGATCGGGATTCAGATGGGTCTCACCCATTAGTATCCCGATTCATGAAAGGAATTTCAATAAAATCATCCCAAGCCCAGATATACAGGAATTTGGGATGTTAGCATTGTTCTCACTTTGTTTAAACAATGGACTCCAATTAATTCAATGTCTTTGCCGGAATTAACATTCAAGGTGGTAATGTTAATGGCATTGGTATCAGCTCAAAAAGAGTACAAGCTTTGCAATTGTAACGGTTGGATTGCATGCATGTGACTACAGATAACATTATGTTTTATGTTTATGACTTGATCAAACAAAGCAGACCAGGAAGAACTGGAATGAAGGTAATGTTTAAAGCATATCCTATTGATGAAACATTGTGTGTGGTTAAGCATTTAACTCAATACATTGAGGTAACCAAAATCTCAGAGGTTCTGAGAAAGCGTTATTAATAACACACAAAAAGCCACATACAAAAGGTTCAGTTCAAACTATTTCTGGATGGTTTGTGTCTCGCAAGAATAGATACTGATGTGTTTAAATTTCACTCCAATAGGGCGGCAGCTACGTCCGTGGCAAAGGTACAGGACGTGCCACTCGATAAAATTTTAGAGGCCGCAGGGTGGTCTAGAGAAGAGATTTTCAAAGTTCTAGAATAAACCTGTTGTCACGGTGCCAGGTTTTGGACACACAGTAATGGGTTCTCTTTAATGCTTGCTTTGTTTTATATTATCGATTTATATTATCGATTTATGTTACCATTGACAACATTTATCAATTTATTTTGTAATTTTCCCCTAAGATAGAGGGGTTATTTTTAAAAAATTGTTCTTTTTATGATTAAAGGACTTATTACATAAATTGTAACAATGTCCTAAAATACTATTTACTCACTACTGTTTTGTCTAAACAGAGAGTCGTATGAAATGAATTTACGACATGAAAGACACAGAGCTTCAAAATCTTCACGTAGTCACTCACGTGACTCCGAAGTAAAATAGTGAGATTAAACGAGAACTTACCAGTTCGAAGTTTGATCTTTATTTTATGAGGAGTTACGATGAGGGATTACGTGCCCTCCACTCCCAACCCTCATAATGTAAATGATCATCTGGTAGTTCTAGTCTATTTTGAGCCTTACTATTTTACTTCGGCTATTGGTTCTGTGTTTTTCATGCCGCTGCTTTGAAGTATGCCGATCCAGCGCCAGGCGGGCCTTCTTCACGTAATCCCTCATCGTAACTCCTCATAAAATAAAGATCAAACTTCGAACTGGTAAGTTCTCGTTTAATCTCACTATTAATGCACAATTCGTTTAAACTAGACTAGGTGAGACCCGTTGGGTCCCAGTCGCAGGACCTGATCCCCCAACGCAACCCATTCCCCAATGCAATATTCCACCACTCACCCTCTCCCCCAATGCAGGGGGGGTGGGGGAGGCGTGTATGTGGACAGGAGGGGTATGGGAGGGGGGAGGAGGGATGTGGGAGAGGGGGGAATGTGGGGGAGAGGGTGTGTGTGGTCGGGGGGGAGGGGTGTGGGGGGGACAGGGAGGTGTGGGCGGGGAGCTTGTGTGGGTGGGGGAGGGGTGTGTGGGGAGTTTGTGTGGGGTGGGGGGGTTGTGGGGGAGGGAGGTGTATGGGCGGAGCAGAGGGAGGGAAGAGAGCTCGGAGAAAAGAAGGGGGAAGAGAGCTCAGAGAAAGGACGGAGGAAGAGCCATGCACGATTCGTATAAACTAGACTAAGTGAGACCCGTTGGGTCCCAGTCACAGGGGAGGCCTGATCCCTCAATGCAACCCATTCCCCAATGCAATATTCCACCACTCACCCTCTCCCCCACCTTCAACATCTACTTATCTTTTAATATCCTAGAAGTTGTTAAACTTTGGTTCGGCCAAAGGTGATGATCAAACATTGTTGGATCATGACGACATAAAGTATGAGGCAAGCACTTCAGTCCACCAAGACTGAGGTGAAGAAGAAGGAGGTATCACGGGGGTGGGGGGCAGGAGCCAGCGAGGGGGACCAGAATGGAAGGTGCCGGAGCTGGCGTGGCAATGAGGACTGACAACAGGCGCTGGACGTTCTCCTCCGCCGGGATCAGTCTCCGCTTTTTGTTTGGCGAAAATTGTGTCCGGTTCGAGACCTCCGCCGGCCATCCAGAGCGTCTCTCAGCTCCAGTAAAGATGCAATGGTGCAGGAAGGTGCGGACCGTCCCACAGAGTGACAGGAGAAGAGACTAATCCGCACGTCGCTGACTGGCAGGTTGGGGAGATCGATCTGCGCACACGTGGTTTTTAAGATTTTTAAACCTTCTTCTTCTTTTTCTTCTTACGTATGGCGTGCACAGCCTAAAGTTGTCGGAGAACTTGTTCTATTTGATCTTATTTGATTGTGCACGCCGGGTTGATTGCTTTTGTCAAAACAGGGCGGACCACGTGAAGGTTGCAATCTCCCACCCCATTTTTAAACCTCACTAACTTTTACATTATGCCACTGATCGGAATGAAACTCAGTGCACTCGTAGCACTGGAGAACAGCGAGTGAGCTGACAAAAAATCGTAGCGCTATCCTGTACTGTTTTCATGCAAATAGTAAAAACGCGCAAACCGGAAGATAACAAGATCAGTGTTTTAGTGATGATACATTATGTATATATAGAAGATAGATAGATAGTTGGATGGTTGTTGATGATCAGTGCTGTCTTGGTGGACTGAAGTGCCCGCCTCATACTTTATGTCGTCATGATCCAACAATGCTTGATCATCACCTTTGGCCGAACCAAAGTTTAAAAACTTCTAGGATATTAAAAGATAAGTAGATGTTGATTTATATTTTATTATTTTTAAAACACGATGGGGATTGACTTTTTCTTTAATGCCAGGTTTTGGCATTCCATAATCAGTGATAACTCTGTGATACTGGAATCTCATTCTATCTTTGTTCACAACCATTTCATAGCAAATGGCATTCCGACAGCAACCTGATGCAGAAATTCCAGCAAACCTTCTGCAGAGCATGTGGATTGTACAAAACCTTGCAAGACATTTTCAGATGGTCTGATCAAGGAGTGGAGAACCTTTTCATGATGAAATGCCACATTAAGTTAGCTGTAATCTAATAAGACCGCCTCCAAGAAACTTCAATTAGATACACTTCAAAATGTACATTATTTTGTAAAAATCTAACTACTCTGTACTAACATAAGAAAATGAAAACATTTTGTTAATTCTAAAGTTAACTAACCTTTTAATGACTTTGTTGTGACTACTTTTTGTAGGAAGCATTTGAATATTTGGTTGCAACATTTCCTTGTATTCTTTAATTAATAAGTCTATAACAGCTGCGTATTCGTCAAATGATTCGCATGAATCCTCTTGCTCATCAATGACCTAACTGGGGAAAATGTTCAACCGAAATTTCATTTTGAAGAAGAGTTTTGAAGAGTGATAGCTTTTTTCAAAATGCTTGAATTTTTTGCCACATATCATTTATAGACTTAGTTTTACCTTGCAAAGAAACATTCAAGTCATTTTGCTTTGACATATCACACAGAAATGCAGTATTTCTATAGAAATCTTTTCAATAATTCACATTGCTGATACTGTTCTTCATGAAATTTAACTATCTGTTCTCGCAAAGATAAACATTTTGCTAACACCTGTCCCTGCGATAGACAATGCACTTTACAATGATATGGCAAATCCACACTGAATGCCTCATCGTCCACCTTTAGCATATTACGAAACTGACGATGCCGTGTTTTTGCTGATGTAAGATACAATGGAAAGAAATGAGAGCATCTGGATCTGATAATACCTTTTTTATCTGTGCAATAAACCCTTCACGTTTTCCTGTCATGGAAGGTGCACCGTCTGTACATACACTCACTAAATTAACCAAATCCAGTCCAACTTCACGACATTTATCTTGAACGTTGTTGAAGAAATCTATTCCTCGTGTTCTACCCGTAAGAGTGCCCAAAGCAAGTAACTCTTTGTAGCAAAGAAAATCTTCTGTTATGGCCCAAATGAAGTACAAAACCTACGCCAAATCAGTAGTATCAGTTGTTTCATCCAAAGCGATTGAATAATATATTTTCCTTTTGGAGTATTGCGTGAAGTTGTTCTGTTACGTTGAGGGCTAATTCATCCTAATCATGCATTTGCAAACCTGCTCAGCTCTTCTGCAAAACCCTCATGCATATTAACAAAAGGAAGGACATCTGAACCTCACCTTATCCTCAACCTCCATCTCGGGTCCAGACTCTTTGGAGCTGCAATTCACAGCTTGCAACTTTCACAGAAAGAGCCTAAGCAGGCTTTGTAAATACAAAGATTCTCCATTTTGTGACATATTTTATTTGGCCAATTACAAAATTTGGATTAATTCAAAAGGCTGCACTTAATAGCCTGGTCTGATCATTTAAAACAGGGTGACCAGAAAAATCAAAGCAATTTAGGAGATTCAAAGCAACGTAGAGCATTATACCAATTCCATCCATTCACTGTGGTTCCCGATCAGTTTGAACTTCCTCCATCAAAAATCTATTAATCTCAATATTGCGATGCTCTATTGATCCCAGTCTCTGCAGGTTTTTGCGGTGAACAGAGTTGCAGATTTACACTGCCTTGTTATGTGAATAAAGTGCTTCTTAACAAACCCTTTAACAGTCCAGCTCCAATGTTAAGACAAGGTTACACAAAAGGCTGGAGAAACTCTGCGGGTGCAGCAGCATCTAAGGAGCGAAGGAGATAGGCAACGTTTCGGGCCGAAACCCAGAGGGTGCAGCTGCATCTAAGGAGCGAAGGATATAGGCAATGTTTCGGGCCAAAACCCTGGGTTGCTTGTTCTACACACCCACACAAGTGTAAAATGTTCTGTCAACTCCAACAACTATTTTAATCATCTTAAACATCTAAATTAAAATAATTCCTTAATCCTCAACACTCAAGGATTCTTGCAGCTGGCCTAATTTAACCCTTTCGGCCCTGGCACCATGCTGATGCATCTGCACTGCAAGATAGAACACACAATTCTTAATAGCTCTGCACAGTTGTAATTCAACTTTCACTCATTAGCAAAGGGCCCCATTGAGAGCAGGTCCGGCATTCTATTCACTTCCAGGATTATATTAGAGATATTTTGAGAGATTCTGCAGAGATGTTTCCAACAAGAATACTTTTGTTACAAACACCAGACAGGTGAAATGCTGGAACTTCTTGCCATGCTAGTTTTAAAGTAAAAGCTTGTCAAAAGATTTCAGCTATTAAACAGTCAGAGCCACTGGAGTTCAAAACAACCATCTTCATCTTCCACAGATGCTGCCTCAGCCGCTGAGTTTCTCCAGCATTTTGTTTACCTTCATAAAGCCCTGTCTCACGGTGCGAGTTGACCCATGAGGTACCCCGAGTGAAAGACTCGTGGTTGTGTATGAGATTCTAAGTGTATGATCAAGAGTTTAACCGAGTTCCCATGGGTATGACTAAATTTGCCGTTTACTTGTAATTTCTGCGATGTTCCAAGTTCGTCTCTCACATTACCAAGTTCCTCTCCCGAGTTACTCGTGTCATGCTGTTTTTTTTGCACTATAAAAAGCCTCCCTTGTTTAAATTGGCTCATTTGGAAACATGGCTGCAAGCAGGCAATTCAGCACGTCGGGTGCTGTATGCAGCAGCCCTTTCTGTCATGCAAGGCATTTGTGCAATGAAGGCAGGAGGGAAAGACTACTCTCTCTCCACTGACCTGTTCAGTGATTCCAGCCCTTTCTGTTTTCACTTCAGATTTCCAGCAGCTGCAGTTCTTTTGAGATTGAATTAACGTTGACCCATGTCTGTGTGTGCATGACTCACTCGCTGTGCAGCCTCACTTGTGAAGCATCTTCTACTCGTTTCTCTATCTTTTTCTGATTTTCAGTATCTGCTGTAACTTACCTTTGACTCTTATTATTAATGTGTGAAGTGTTGATATTAGCCAGAGCCATTTTACTGGCGTATCTTCCTGAGCAGAAATAGTCTACAAATACACCTCAAATATTTCAGGAATAATCTGTATAAATGTCTCATTTTCAAATAAATGCTGCTTTACTTCTGAGATATTTGTACTGACCAGAGGCGCAGCACATTTTAACAATTTTTTCGTAATGGTACAACACTAGCACCCAGTGATTGGGTTAAACATAATCCTTTACTGTATTGTAACCTATGTTGTTTAAAATGGTTTTAAAATGTTAACTTAAACCTTGTGCTATTTGTGGGAATTCAAAAAGCAGACGCTTTTAGCCGCAGTTGATGCAAAGCCTCTTGGTCACTAACAGGTCACGAATAGCGTGACCGGTCACGGACAGCAGCTGAGCTCAGGATCGAACCCGAGACCACAAGGCAGCAGCATTAACTGCTGTACCACCATGCAGCGGAGATGGTCCAGGTCTAATCCAATGTGATTCCTGATGTCTGAGGGTCAGGGGAAAATGATCTCTTGTTTCCCTTTCCCCTGACTCACAGTCTGAAGAAGGGTCTCGACCCGAAACGTCGCCTGTTCCTTTTCTCCAGGGACGCTGCCTGCCCCCATTCGCTACGATTAATCCCGGTCGTGTATACATTTGATTGCTTCCTCTCTTTGAAAATTGATGTTAGCTGGGAGGAACAACTAGTTCCATATTATTCCGTGAAAACTAGATTAGAACCAAATAAGGGAACCTGGAGTTAAGCAACAAAGGGGAGCAATGAATGCTGAGGTGCCCCCTCTTCCCGGATCACAGTCACTGGTAGCCACAGTCACCCGTAAATAAGCCCACTACATCCAATATGGAACTTTTTATGATCATGGATGACAATCCATTTAACCTCAGTGCAAATTCAAATGAAGGTTCCTGCTCCCGCCTTCTGCTGTCACTTTCAATGCTATTGGAGTCTGGCCTCGGGTAACTCCATTCCCACCTGGGAAACGTAAAGTTTCCATTGACGGTGCTACGGTAGACTCACGAGTCACTAAGGTAAACGCACGGGCCACTACGCTATTACAACAAGTTTAAATGTTTCCATTTTTAACTTGAACAGTAAATTTGACTCGTGGAAAACCTCAAACATGTTTGAAATTTTTCACGAGTTAACAAGTTTCACGGGTACCTGCCGTTAGCGCCACGAGTCGCTAAGTTGCGCGCGCGAGTTCTGACGTTCCCGCTACGTTAATTGTACGTGATTACCGCGAGTGAAAACTCGGGGTCCCTCGTGGGTCAACTCGCACCTTGAGACAAGGTTAGAAAACCTATTAGTTAGAAAAACTGGCTTGTTCCAATCTGCTAACAGAAGCACTTGAACTTGTCGACTGCTATTCAGCCAACATAATTCCTAGAAATGTTCATACTATCTTTGGTTTTAAAACAATTGAAATGAGTTTCAAAACAAGGCTAGAAATTTATTCACACTATGCACAAACAGTAACACAGTCAAAGATTTGTTAGTCCATCACCAAACCAAGAACAAAAAATGTTGTACATCCACAAGATGCCATAATATCAAAAGAAATGTCCTAATTTTTTGAGGAAATGTTTGCACTCTGTTGCAATTCATTTTCGGATGCAAAACTCGCCCAGCATTCGCGCAACAGACTAAATTAATCTGCAGTGAGTTTTACCACCACTGATCTGCAAAGCAAGAAAAGTCAGATATTAATAAATCTCATTCTTCTGAAACCATACGTTAAAGGGCCAAAACTCAGTATTCTTATCATTCTTTAGATCCCCCGACTTCCTAAAATTGCAATTACAGGCTCAATGTATCGTTATTACGCTGCCCAGTCAGAGTCACGGCAAAAGTTACTCTCAGCTTCCTCAGCTCAGTATTATACCAGGCTGCTGCAGTTGATCTCTGTCGTATCCCGGGCTTGATGCCCAACGGGCCTGTCCCACTTAGGCGATTTTTCAGGAGACTGTCAAGTCGCTGGCAGTCGCCTGAAAAACCGTTGACTGGAACAGCAACTGTCAGAGTGGAACACACACACAGCGCTTTCCTTCACCAGCCCGTTATGCAGGCGAGGGACAGGGCAAGCGGGGGGAGCATTGTCTGATAGAAATCTGAGAGAAGGTTGTGGCTGTAATTAAGACGGTGAAAACAGTATATGGGAAGGGCCACGAAAAGGGGGGGGGGGGGGGGGGGAGTGGAGAAGGAGTGGAGACAACCTTTAAGAAGCCAAAGATACACGGCTGTGAAGCTCGGCAAACATTAACATTACTGGCCGGTTATCCTTGGTTCTGAAAACAACTGTTTATGGGTTGTTTTCCCCAATGAGTTAATGAAATTCACCAGTCAGCACCGGCTACAACATACGAGAACATTCGACCTCCTGGCGAACCAATAGGACCTCCTGGCAACCCACCTACGGCACGAGAATTCTCGCTACTCTCCATGGCGGCTTCATTCTGGTTGTCGCTAATTTTTCAACGTTGAAAAATTTGCGGCGACCATAATAAGGCCGCGACTAGTTCCCAGAATGCGGGAACTCCTCACGACCATGAAGTGGACTACCTGGCAACCACCCGCGAACATGTGGTGACCATGTGACGACCGCATAGTCTCCTGCAGTCGCCTAAAAAGACGCCTAAGTGGGACAGGCCCATTAGGGAGGTCTACCAGAATTCATAATCAAGAAGAGAAGATAACGTCCGCTCTTCCCTCAGCCCACTGGAGCAGGCAGTGGCTTGCAGAGCACTCTTTCCTAAAGTGATGCATCAAAATCCTCACTAGTTACCGACTGTCATGAGTGCCTGGGTATAAATCCGAAAAACGTCCATGGCCTCCTTGCATACAGGATATGCCACCTGCCATTTGTCTTTTATCAGCCAACCTATGTCCTCCTGATCGCTAGAAGAACTCTCCTTCCACATATTCTCATTGCAGCATCCATTCATTCAATCGTGATTCTGCCCTGGAGCTGGAAAATCATTGCTTGTCGAGTTGTGAATGCCCTTTGAGACCTGGCCGCAAGATTGCTCCTGCTGCGCTCACAAATACGAATCAAATATGAAAACAAATCAGTGGAAGATGCCACAATGACATTGACAATAACAGTTTTACTGTGGCATAACATGGCGGAACTGGACAATACCGTTCTGTGAAACTCACAATTAAATTCTTGTTCTTTTCCGACTTTCCAAACCATTGTGTGCCAAAGCGCCCATTCATGCACTGTACTTTCTATGTCCTATTAGTGCATGGGCTGCAGAATCGGGGGGGGGGGCTGCAACCCCACCACTTTTGTGGCTACACGTTTCAATGTCTCTGTTTCTGGCCAAGGCACTGCTGTGCTCTGAACAACCTGGTTGTGGATGCTGGAGAGCCGGGGCGGAGGGAGGGATGGAAGCAGAAGCACAGGCGGTGGCAGATGCGGACGGGGAGCCGGGGCTGGCGAGTATTTGCCGGGCTGGCGAGTCGCTCGCTGCAGCTCCAGCCATGGACCAGCCTCAGTGCAAGAGTCCCGGGCCGTCGAAGGCGTCGCACCACTGCCATGAGAGTTTCTGCACCGAGTTCACCCTGGTGACCGGCATGGACCAGGGTGCGGCTCCATGCATCCTGGATGACAACCAGTGGCTGCTGGAAGTAGGTACCAAGCACTGGGTAGAAGCGGTGGAAGATAGTGGCCATCAAATGGGGGTGGTTGGAGAAAGCCTCCTGCTTACCTGCTAGATTTTCACTTACTGTAACTGCTGGAAAAATGTTCCTGATGTTGGGGGAGTCCAGAACCAGGGATCACAGTTTAAGAATAAGGGGTAGGCCATTTAGGACTGAGACAAGGACAAACTTTCTTCACACAGAGAGTTGTGAATCTGTGGAATTCTCTGCCCCAGAAGGCAGTGGAGGCCAATTCACTGGATGTTTTCAAGAGAGAGTTACATTTAGCTCTTGGGGCTCGCAAAATCAAGGGATATGGGGAAAATACAGGAAAGGGGTACTGATTTTAGATGAACAGCCATGATCATATTGAATGGCAGTGCTAGCTCGAAGGGCCGAATGGCCTATTCCTGCACGTATTTTCTGTGTTTCTATGCTTGAGATTATGGCAATAAAACTCGACCACTTGATTTTGAAGCATTCATGCATGGTGGAGATATAATAGTCATAGAGTGATACAGTGTGAAAACAGGCCCTTCGGCCCAACTTGCCCACACCCGCCAACATGTCCCAGCTACACTACCTGCATTTGGTCAATATCCCTCCAAACCTGTCCTATCCATGTATCAGTCTAACTGTTTCTTAAATGTTGGGATAGCCCCTGCCTCAACTACCTCCTCTGGCAGCTTGTTCCATGCACCCACCACCCTTTGTGTGGAAAAAGTTACCCCTCAGATTCCTATGAAATCTTTTCCCCTTCACCTTAAATCTGTCCTCTGGTCCTCGATTCACCTACTCTGGGCAAGAGACTCAGTGCATTGAAATGTATATTTCTAATGCATTTTAGATTTCTCCGATTGCTTAAGGTTTTAAATATATTCAAAATGAAATATACATCAAAAGGAGAACGCATACTTTTTGAGGTGGGGGATGGCCTGTATTATTATCCCCCAGTTTTTAGAGGTCGAGCAATAACAAAAATAATAATCACCTGCTCCTATCTCTCATGTAGGCCCTACATTATCTTAAAAATACTGAAACAGACTTCTACAATGCACTAAAGGATGATTTTAATACATCAAATACTCCCTATTGTGGGAGGGGGGCGCCCACTCCCTCACTGGGTACCCCCCCCCCCCCCAAGGCCAGTGATCGCTCAGCCTCCCCATTTTCAAAAACGCTCCACGGCCCCTGTAGAGTGATCCACAATGCTATCTTCTCCACAATGGACAAGAGAGAAACTTAGCAGTCAATCTTTTCAGCAGTAAATGTGGTATAAAATTATTTGTTTCCAGTCTAAATGGTGGCCGATTAGGAAAAGGGGAGATGCAGCGCGACCTGGGTGTCATGGTACACCAGTCATTGAAAGTAGGCATGCAGGTGCAGCAGGCAGTGAAGAAAGCGAATGGTATGTTAGCTTTCATAGCAAAAGGATTTGAGTATAGAAGCAGGGAGGTTCTACTTCAGTTGTATAGGGTCTTGGTGAGACCACACCTGGAGTATTGCGTACAGTTCTGGTCTCCAAATCTGAGGAAGGACATTATTGCCATAGAGGGAGTGCAGAGAAGGTTCACCAGACTGATTCCTGGGATGTCAGGACTGTCTTATGAAGAAAGACTGCATAGACTCGGTTTATACTCTCTCGAATTTAGGAGATTGAGAGGGGATCTTATAGAAACTTACAAAATTCTTAAGGGGTTGGACAGGCTAGATGCAGGAAGATTGTTCCCGATGTTGGGGAGGTCCAGGACAAGGGGTCACAGCTTAAGGATAAGGGGGAAATCCTTTAGGACCGAGATGAGAAGGACTTTTTTCACACAGAGAGTGGTGGGTCTCTGGAACTCTCTGCCACAGAGGGTAGTTGAGGCCTGTTCATCGGCTATATTTAAGAGGGAGTTAGATGTGGCCCTTGTGGCTAAGAGGATCAGAGGGTATGAAGGCAGGTACGGGATACTGAGTTGGATGATCAGCCATGATCATATTGAATGGCGATGCAGGCTCGAAGGGCTGAATGGCCTACTCCTGCACCTAATTTCTATGTTTCTAACCTTGCAGATATTCAGGCAGTACTTGCAAGACAAAACTTTATTTATTCAAGACTGAAACTCTCCTTCAAACAAGGCAGGATTTAAACGTTTCTGCGACTGTACTTCAAAGAACATTACTTTATGGATTGTCATTTCATTATATTTTCTCCACATTGGTTTCTATGGGACACATATGCTAAACTTGGTTGCCACTTTGAATTGCCATGTAGCAATCGCTGCAAGCAGATACCCAACTGCACGGGATGCAGAGGACCACTCCTGCCCGCCCTCTGCACTCTTCGACTTGACAACAAATCCAGACACTTACTAGGCTTCAGGCCACATCATGCAGAGGCCATACACTTAGACAACAGGCAAGGGGTCTAGGGTATGCCTTCAGTCAAAACAGCAGCTGAAAACAAGACCTTTCATTGAGAGGGAGGCTGGGGAGAGAATTGGAACACCATGAAAAGGGTAGGGGGTGTCAGGGATGCTAATGGAGTCCAGAGAGGAGGGAAATAGAAGTGTAGTTATTAGAGTGCTAAAGGGTAGGCTGGAGAATAAGGCGTAGGGGTTTGGGGACCAGGAGACATATCAGACTTATCCACCTGACTTTGTGCTGCCCTGATATTTTACATATCCTTACAACACAGGAGACCATTCAGCCCACCAAGTTCATGCCAGCTCAAATCAATCTGATTCCCCTACTTATTCCTGACCACAACCAAAATCAAGGACGGGCCTCCTCTACACAGCCACTGACTGGCAGCTGCACGTCGATCTGGGCAAACAGCTGAAATTTCCACAGCACATCACAGCAACATCACTCCGGCCAGACATGATCATCACCTCCGAAGTGACAAAACAGCTGATCATTCTATTACTGGCAGTGCCCTGGGAAGAGAGTATTGGAGGCTAATGAGAGGAAGCACGCAAAGTACCAGGAACTGATGGCGATGTGCCAGGACAGAGGCTGGAAGACATACTATGAGCCCATAGAGGTGGGCTGTAGAAGCTTTGCAGGACGCTCACTCTGTGCGTTGGGCATTTGGGGGCTGGCAAAGAGGAGGGCCATTCAATCCGCAAGCGAAGCCGCAGAGAAAGTCACTAGGTGGCATTGGATTAAGAGGGCTGATCCATGCGCGGTTGCTGCTGGGACGCAAGTCGGGGCTTGATCAACCCCGGCGGGGTCGCCTGGGCGAGGGTGCCTGATGTTGTGAGACCCGAAACACCCGATTACCCCAGGTCACATCACTGAGGATGTGTCCCAGCGCATCTAGAAGATGTATCTTTCACACTCCCACACTGCCTATTAACAACTGTGCCTACAGCTGGAGCAATTGAAAAGGGACAATTCAACAGAAGGCAGCAAACAAATACACTAGTATTTGGATGAATTAAAAAATGCTTTAGTTACAAGTTAAGGTGACTAATTAAAGATAGAAAAAAATAAATTAAAGTAAGATTATTTGGAATTATATTCCTTTGCCTCCTGATCGGCTGGCCTAGAATTCCACAGAAATGAATGAGTTTTTAAATCCTATTGTTGGTCTGACCAGAGGCAGATCTGAGTGGCGATTGTCGAATCCTAGCAAGACTATAGCTTTATTTTGGAACATGCGAAGAGTGCATGAGTGCCAAAAAGATTTCTGAGGATGTTACCAGACTGATTCCTGGGATGTCAGGACTTTCATATGAGGAAAGATTGGATAGACTCGGCTTGTACTCGCTGGAATTTAGAAGATTGAGGGGGGGATCTTATAGAAACGTACAAAATTCTTAAGGGGTTGGACAAGCTAGATGCTGGAAGATTGTTCCCGATGTTGGGGGAGTCCAGAACAAGGGGTCACAGTCTAAGGATAAGGGGGAATTCCTTTAGGACCGAAATGAGGAAAACATTCTTTACACAGAGAGTGGTGAGTCTCTGGAATTCTCTGCCACAGAAGGTAGTTGAGGCCAGTTCATTGGCTATATTTAAGAGGGCGTTAGATGTGGCCCTTGTGGCTAAAGGGATCAGGGGGTATGGAGAGAAGGCAGGTACGGGATACTGAGTTGGATGATCAGCCATGATCACATTGAATGGCGGTGCAGGTTCGAAGGGCCGAATGGCCTACTCCTGCACCTATTTTCTATGTTTCTATGTTTCAAGGGCCTGAGCTATTGGGGGAAGTTGGGCGGACTGGGACTTTATGCCTCAGAGTACAAGAGATTGAGGGGTGATCTTATAGAGGTGTATGAAATCATTAGGACCAGATATGGTGAATGAACTGAATCTTTTTCCCAGGAAAGGAGAATGAAGAATTTGAGGGCATAGGTTTAATAGGAACTGGGGGAGCAACTTGTGCAGACCCAAGGTGGTGGGTGTATGGAACAAACTGCCAGACCAAGTAGCTGAGGCAAGTATTATAACAACATTTAAAATACTTTTGGACAGGTACGTGGATAGGAAATGTTTAGAAACATAGAAAATAGATGCAGGAGGAGGCCATTTGGCCTTTCGAGCATGCACTGCCATTCATTGTGATCAGGGCTGATCATCCACAATCAGAAACTCGTGCCTGCCTTCTACCCATATCCCTCAACTCCGCCAGCCCCCAGATCACTATCCAACTCCCTTTTAAATTTATCCAGTGAATTGGCTTCTACTGCCTTCTGTGGCAGAGAACTCCACAAACTCACAACTCTCTAGGTGAAAAGGTTTTTTCTCACCAGTCTTAAATGGCCTTCCCTTTATTCTTAGACTGTGGCCCCGGTTCTGGACTCTATCATTGGGAACATTGTTCCTGCATCTAGCTTGTCCAGTCCTTTTATAATTTTATACGTTTCAATAAGATCCCCTCTCATCCTTCTAAACTCCAGTGAATACAAGTCCTGTCTTTCCAATCTTTCCTCATATGAAAGTCCCGCCATCCCGGGGATTAACCTCGTGAACCTACGCTGCACTGCCTCAATACCAAGGATGTCCTTCCCAAAACTAGGAGACCAAAACTGCACACAACACTCCAGGGCCCCGTACAACTGCAGAAGGAACTCTTTACTCCTATACTCAAATCCTCTCATTATGTAGGCCAACATGCCTCCAGCTTTCCTCACTGCCTGCTGTACCCTCATGTTTATTTTCAGTGACTGGTGTACAAGGACACCCAGGTCTCGTTGCACCTCCCCCCCTCCCAATCGGACACCATTCAGATAACAATCTGCCTCCTTGTTCTTGCCGCCAAAGTTGATAACCCACATTTATCCACATTATACTGCATCTGCCATGCATTTGCCCACTCACTCAAACTATTCAAGTCACTCCGCAACCTCCCAGCATCCTCTTCGCAGTTGGCACTGCCACCCAGCTTTGCTTCATCAGCGATATGGGACAGGTGCGGGCAAATTAAACTATGTTGGATGAGGTATCTTGGTTGGCATGGACGAGTTTCTGAAGGGCCTGTTTCCCTGCAATATGACTATGGCGACTGCAGTGATAGATTCAACCAGTGACGCCTTAATAAGGCACAATAGGACATATGATTTGCATGGGTAGATTCAGACCACCGATTGCAGAACATCTTACTTAATCCACTCACACACACAAAAATTGCAGTGTTCATCCATTCCATGAAGATGAAAGAATGTGAATGGATGGGGAAGAGAGATGGATGTACTTGAAGAAGGAAGCAGGAGAGGAAAAGGGGCAAAATGGAGGTGAGTAGGGACAGGGAGAGAAACGGAAGGATAGAGGGAGATAGCGGAGTAAATAGAGACAAGAGACAGAGGTGAGAGAAACATTCATTTTTTTAGAAATCCTTTACAATTGAAAGTACTGCCATTGTTTCTAAATCTTCTTTGAAAAGGGAAGTGGAATAATGATTTAAAAAGCACAATCCATTGAGAAAAGCCAATTAAACCAAAGGTCCACTTCTACAGGTAGAACGTTTAGGGTGGAGCAGGTGGGCGATTGCTGTGATAAGAAGTAATCAGGTATCTGATGATCCATGTGCAATTTAAAAACAAAGATACAAGAAGATACTGAGATCAGTGGGCCAGGTGGTAAGCAAAATCTACTCATCAAAGATGAGTGGGAGTGAATTAATTGACTATGAGGAAATCTCAAATGTTTGGCACAAATGGTGCATATTTCTAGTAAGAACAAGTTAGGCTGAATGGCCTTTTGCGATTCTACATATTCTATGTATTTTTGCGTATGTGGAGTTTGTTCTGGAACATAAATCGGAAATGGAATTGAGCAACATATAGGCTCATCATGTACTCCTGGTGTTACTTGGGGATGAAGCAAAGCCTACGAGGTAGAATGAGTTGAAAATTGGCCAAATTATAGAGATGGATTTCATTTACAAATTCATACTACCCTCTTTCTCACTCTCACCGCCCCAAATATACCATTATCAAAAGTACTTTGCCCAAATGAAGCTATATATTTAGCAAGGCATTGCAGTGTAATTCATTTAGGGAGCACAAAGAAATTCCAACTTATTCAATTATATTATGGTGCTATAGCCAATCAAGAGCCTCAGGAACAAGAATTTTTACAACAACATTCATAACTGTCACTATCTGTCAAATGCACCTAAAACCTTAAGACGCATATTCATCTACTGTAGGTTTTCTGATCAGTATAAGCAGGGTATACAGCAAAGACAAGGACAAGGATAATCACATTCAGGACCTTGGTTAGAAAATATCGCCAGTGTACACTGGTCTGCACTCAACATTATTAGTGGTATATAGTATTAGATAAGCTGCAAATAACAATATTCACAATTGTTACAAATTCAATGAATATAGCCGACGTCTAAGAGTAGGAGAAGAGTTATAAGAATTACCCAATAGACATCATACTATCATAGGAAATATGCTATTTGACTCCTATGAATAACATTAAGACAGTATTCCCAGCACAACTTTCCTGTACGTATCCCTTATCTCTCCATTCCCTTAATATCTGTAAAAAAAATAACAAAAGAAGGAAATCGTTTGAAGTATGAGAGATTTCATAAGGTGGATGTGAAGCAGATGTTTCCAGTCTGAGAAGATCAGAGCTAGGGATCACAAAAACATAGTCACCAAGAAATAAACGATTCAGGAGAAACATCTTCTCATGGCAGAACATCTCAAAGGTGCAGGAAAAATAGTAATTAGAATATATAACTTTACAGCAAGAGTATACAAGGCCAGGAACACAGGTACATACGAGGAAGATCTGAACAGATTCATTGGACAAAGAATGGAAGGTTACATTGATAATATTAAATAAAGTAGTTTGAAGTAAGCTTGAATGGATTCTAAATGACAAAGATGGATAAAATGCGAGAAAAGATGCAGACCTTAAATAGCATGCACCATTTATCTCTGATGTCGACTCTGACATTTTAATTGGGACCAAAGACACTCACTTCCCAATGTGGGCAATGCAACTGAGCAGCAGCAGAGAACAGAATTTCTGCTCATTCCATACTCACACCCTCCTTTCCACCCCTTCCTAGTGTCAACCAGAGTCAAACAAAATCAGCTTCAAAGATATGATCCTTGTTCCATCAAAATTTTACAGCAATTTTGTGGTGTTGCATATTGGGAAGTCTAACATGGGCAGGACCTACACAGTGAATGGTAAGGCTCTGGGGAGTGTTGTATAGGAGAGGGATCTAGGAGTGCAGGTGCATGGTTCCTTGAAGGTGGAGTCGTAGGTAGATAGCGTGGTCAAAAAGGCGTTTGGCACATTGGCCTTCATTAGTCAGAGTATTGAGTATAGAAGTTGGGAGGTCATGTCACAGTCATATAAGACGTTGGTGAGGCTGCATTTAGAGCACTGTGTTCTGTTCTGGGCACCATGTTATTGGAAAGATGTCGTGAAGCAGGAAAGGGTCAAGAAGATTTACAAGGATGTTGCCAAGGCTAGAGGGTCTGAGCTAAAGGGAGAGATTGCGTGGGTTGAGGTATATAAAATCATGAGGAATAGATCGGGTTGATGCACAGAGTCTCTTGCCCAGAGTAGGTTAATCAAGGACCAGAGGACATGGTGAAGGGGAAAAGATTTAATAAGAATCTGAGCGGTAACTTTTTCCACACAAAGGGCGACGAGTGTATGGAAAAAGCTGCCAGAGGAGGTAGTTGAGGCATTGACTATCCCAACATTTAAGAAACAGTTAGACAGGTACATGAATTGGACAGGTTTGGAGGGATATGGACCAAACACGGGCAGGTGGAACTAGTGTAGCTGGGACATGTTGGCGGGTGTGGGCAAGTTGGGCCGGTTTCCACACTGTATCACTCTGTGACTCTGACATAAATTAGACTAATTCAATCTACTGGGAACAGAATTCCCTTCTCCCTGACATTAAGGTATGAGAAATAATTAAAAAGTTCACTGAAACAATTTGGAGTTGCTTTAAATCTGCCGTTAGAAGCAGATAAAAGTTGTTTTTTTGATCTACATTTATTATCACAATCTTGTTTGTTTACTCCAGTTGATTTGAAAATATGACTTTATATATATACATGCACAGAGACCGCGTACAAGAGTTATCGTGCACAGTTCCAATGACCAGAAACTTAGATGAACCAGACACATAAATACTTTACTTCAAAAGGAGATCAGAGGCTAGTATTTTACAATAAATTACTCACATCCTAATACATTCCCTTCAAATACTTAACATTCGGAAAGCATTGGAATATCTCATATTTTTGTGGTTTCGTGCAGCTCTAATAACACAAAAGAAGCTTGACATTTTCAGAATTAAGTAGATGCTCAATTGTGTGTCGATCTATCACTCAGACAATCAATACATCAATTACACCACCAACATATCGTGGCTGCAATTTGATCCATCCATGCAAAGTGCACGGAAACAGCTCACCAGAACTTCTAAGGTGCATGGAATACCACCCCTCCAAGTCAGAGACCACCCAGACCTTCTTCACTATCACTGGTCCAAATGCTGGACCTATCTAGCAGAACTGAAGGAGCATCCTCACATCAAAAAACACATTTCAAAAGTAGCCACATCCCCTCCTCACGTGCAACTAAGGATAGGCAATATATGGAATTTCCACCAAGATCATAAACTTATTCAAGAACTCATATGATGGACCTCATATGATGAACAGCAATGGTGTCTATTGTCACCATTGCTGTTCCTCCTGGCAATTAACTGGATCATGATGGCAACAACTGAAGGGAAAATAAATGGTAAACGGTAGGGAATTGAAGAATACAGTTACATGGTAAACGGTAGGGAATTGAAGAATACAGTTGAACAGAGGGATCTGGGAATAACCGTGCATAGTCCCTTGAAGGTAGAATCTCATATAGATAGGGTGGTAAAGAAAGCTTTTGGTATGCTAGCCTTTATAAATCAGAGCATTGAGTATAGAAGCTGGGATGTAATGTTAAAATTGTACAAGACGTTGGTGAGACCAAATCTGGAGTATGGTGTACAATTTTGGTCGCCCAATTATAGGAAGGATGTCAACAAAATAGAGAGGGTACAGAGGAGATTTACTAGAATGTTGCCTGGGTTTCAACAGCTAAGTTACAGAGATAGGTTGAATAAGTTAGGTCTTTATTCTCTGGAGCGCAGAAGGTTAAGGGGTGACTTGATAGAGGTCTTTAAAATGATGAGAGGGATAGACAGAGTTAATGTGGACAAGCTTTTCCCTTTGAGAATAGGGAAGATTCAAACAAGAGGACATGACTTTAGAATTAAGGGACAGAGGTTTAGGGGTAACATGAGGGGGAACTTCTTTACTCAGAGAGTGGTAGCGGTGTGGAATGAGCTTCCAGTGGAAGTGGTGGCGGCAGGTTCGTTGGTATCATTTAAAAATAAATTGGATAGGCATATGGATGAGAAGGGTATGGAGGGTTATGGTATGAGTGCAGGCAGGTGGGACTAAGGGAAAAAAGTTGTTCGGCACGGACTTGAAGGGCCGAGATGGCCTGTTTCCGTGCTGTAATTGTTATATGGTTATATGGTTATAAATGGAATTCAGTGGACAATGTGGGAGCAGCTAGATGATCTTGACTTTGCAGACGACATAGCTCTCCTTTCACACACACAGATACAAATGCAGGAGAAGACGGACAGACTAACAAGCTGCAACAAAACTTGGTCTTACACCCAATACAGAAAAGACACAGGTGATGAGGATCCACTCCAAAACCAGCAACCCTATCCCTATGCACAGCACAGCTCTAGAGGAGGTGGAAACTTTCACATATCTCGGCAGTGTTGTGGACATCACTGGAGGGGCAGAGGCAGACATAAAAAGTAGAATCAATAAGGCCAGGGTGGTGTTTAACATGCTCAGGTAGATCTGGAGCTCCAAACACATCTCAGTCAACACCACAATATGCATCTTTAAACTCAAACGTGAAACAGGTGATGCTGTATGGATCAGAGACATGGAAAACAAGAAAACACATTACAAACAGGCTGCAAACATTCATTAACACCTGCCTTAGGAGAATACTTAACATCTGGTGGAGAGACAAAGTAAGCAATGTGGACCTGTGGAAAAGAACAAGCCAGGAGCCCATTGACTTACAAATTCGAAGGAGAAAATGGAGTTGGACTAGACACACCCTCAGGAAACCTGCCACAAACATCACCCAGCAAGCCCGAAATGGAACCCACAAGGAAAAAGGAAAAGAGGTTGCCCCAAGAACAGCTGGAGAAGAGGTATCCAGACAGAAATGTCTGAGAGTGGGCTCAACTGCGGATATCTCGAAAGAACTGCCAACAACCATGTGAGGTGGAGGACGTGTCAATGGCCAATGCTCCCTAGAGGAGCAAAGAAGGAGGAGCTTAAGAAGAAGAAGAAGAAGAAGAAGAATATATGCTGGCCTTGACAGCCTACCAACATACAGAAAAAGCAACAAATCAGCAATGAAAGCAGGCACAAAACTGTTACTTAGTCGATGAATTAATTACTTAAAAAAAGTAATATAATCTAGATTGTGATTGGTATTAGGTGCAAGACCGCTTGAGATCAGTTCAGTTCATTGTCATGTGTACCAAGATAGTGAAAAGCTTTTTGTTGCGTGCTAACCAGTCAGCAGAAAGACAATACATGATTACAATCAATACATTTACGGTGTATAGATACATGATAAGGGAATAACATTTAGCTCAAGGTAAAGCCAGCAAAGTCCAGTCAAGGATAGTCCGAGGGTCACCAAAGAGGCAGATATTAGTTCAGCGCTGCTCTCTGCTTGCGGTAGGATGATTTCCTTGCCTTATAACAGCTGGGAAGAAACTGTCCCCGAATCTGGTGGTGTACGCTTTTACACTTCTATACCGTTTGCCTGATGGGAGAAGTGAGGAGAGGGAGTAGCTAGGGGGCGACTTATCCTTGATTATACTGCTGGCCTTGCCGAGGTAGAGTGAGGTATAAATGGAATCAATAGAAAGGAGATTGGTTTGTGTGATGGCCTAGGCTGCGTCCACAATTCGCTGCAATTTCTTCCGGTCTTGGATGGAGCTGCTCCCAAACCAAACCATGATGCATCCTGATTAAAAGATTTCTATGGCGCATCTGTAGAAGTTGGTGAGTTTTGTAGGGGACAAACCAAACTTCCAAGGAAGTAGAGGCGTTGGTGTGCCTTCTTGGTCGCTACTTCAGAAGTTGTTTGTGATATTGACTCTGAGGAATTTGAAGTTTTCGACCATCTCTACTTCGGCACCATCAATGCAAACTGGGGTATGTGTACTGCTTTGCTTCCTGAAGTCGATCACTATCTCCTTTGACTTGCTGAGAAAAAGGTTGTTGTCTCGACACCAGGACACGAGGTTCTCAATCTCCTTCCTGTACTCAGTCTCATCATTATTTGATATCCAGCCACAATGGTGGTGTTGTCTGCGAATTTGAAGGTTGAATTAGATTTGTACATGGCTGCACAGTCTTGGGTGTACAAGGAGTAAAGAAGGGGACTAAGATTGCATCCTGACAGAGCACATGTGCTGAGGATTATTGTGGAGGATAATTTGTCCCCTATCCTCATTGATTGGGGTCTAGAGGTCAGGAAGTCAAGGATCCAGTTGCAAAGATGAGTGCTGACCTTAAGTCCTGCGACTTTGGTGATAAGCTTGGATGGTATAATGGTATTAAAGGCAAAGCAGTAGTCTATGGATGTAGATGGATGCTAAAGGGCCTGTCCCACTTGGCCGTCATTCGCGCACCATTTACGCGACCTACTAGCTCGTGGGTAGCACGGGACGGGTGCATGGAGTGGTGTGGAGGAGTGTGGACTTCGTCCTGCACAAAATCTTCGTGCGCCACCAGCCTGTCGCGTAACTGACGGCCAAAGTGGGACAGGCCCATAACCGTTTGCCTCGAGATGATCTGACAAAGATGGCATTTCTGTTCAGATGTGAAGAGTAAAAAGGGCTTGGTGCTCAGGGAGATTTGAATATTCATGAGCTGGTACAAATACAAATCACCAAAGCGTTACAAGAATAAAAGCTGGCAGGTAGTAGTTGGAAATATTTAACTGTTTTGCATAAGCTCTGCAGGCAACTTTCCTCCTTTACAACACTTTCTCTGCTTGGCAGTATTCCCTTGCTTTATCCTTTTATCATGCCGTGCAAGAACAGTGATTGAGTAAGGGGGAAAGCAATGCCTCCCCTTTCCCATTCTAGTCTGAAGAAGGTAGGGTTTCTACCTTAGGTAATGTTTCAGGTAGGGCCACTTCATCAGGCACCAATTTCTACCTTTTCTGGTGAGAGAATTTTTGCACCTTGGTCCCCAGCTCAATTTACCACACAAAGTCCAGCAAAAATCCTGAACAAGTATTTTGAAAATGGCATTCAGGTTTTTTTTTTAATTCAGGAAATGTGACCATCATTGGCAATGCTATCCTTTATCTCCCCTGAACTGAGAGACTGACAGTAAAAATGAACCAATTGATGTGATGGGAGTCACTTCTATGCCACAGTGGATAAAGGCTGCAGCATTTACTTCGCTGAAGGACACTCATGTACCCGACAGGTTTCCACAACAACCCAGTAGTTGTTCCATGGTTCCCATTACTGGGCTGTACATTGTGCATCATTGATCCAAAACATTAGCTTGGTTTCTCTCTCCACAGACATTGTCAATCCTGCTAAGCAAGTCCAGCCTTTTTGTTTTGAATTTGGTTGAGGCATTTGGCAGCAATCGAGTGAACTCAAATCCCACCTGGGTAGTCAGAAATTTCAAAATTTGATTTAAAAGAAAATCTAGATGTTAGAATTGTAACAGTGATCATGCGATTGCCAAGAAAACATCTGCAACTGATTCACTCTTCCTCAAGAAATCTGATTCATGACAGACTCTGTCCAGTTACAACCCAAGACGTGCAAGCCAAAAATAGAGACATAAAAGACTGCAGATGTTAGAATCTTGAGCAAAAAACAAAGCTGCTGGAACCCCTCCCCATGGGTCAAGATCTATTGAACCATTTGTATTGTTGATGGAAAAAGCACACAGGACACTGGCAATTCAAAATTAGTATCAGCCTTGCCATCAGTTCCCACATTAAGAAAAAAAAATTAGCATATTATTGCACTCTCAGATTATTTTGTCTAAAAAATAAAGTGATTCTGCATCAGATCAAAATTGATTTGCATTCAATGAACAATATCGTCAGGTTTAGGGAACGAGAAACAAAAACTGGATGGAATCCAGGTGAATTCCTGAAATTCTCACTAGGTTGCTGCAATTTACAGGGCATTGCTACACCCACAGAACAATAACTTGTTCTACCTCATAAGATTTTTCTCAGCCTTCGCAACAGGTTATTTACTGCAAAACAATGAACAGAAGAATGTGGCACTAAATCAATATTTTGCATTTTATTTATGTTACATCATAGCTCTTCATTTGTTGCACAACTTGGATTGTACTGCACACCCTGTCCATTTGTATTCTGTTAGCTGGAACAGTGTTGTGCTATTTCAGTAACTGATCCTGTCTCGTTCGCCAATTTGCAGTCCATTTATAGTCTTTATTCCATTTCCATAACTACCTTAAATAACAAACTATCAATATGAGTTTTTAGCTAATTATAAAACAAGTACATTGCCCATTCTAGAGCTGGCATTCTGACAAACAATCTTTGCACCTACAGTGCCCTCCATAATGTTTGGGACAAGGACCCATCATTTATTTGCCTCTGTACTCCACTATTTCAGATTTGTAATATAAACAAAATCACATGTGGTTAATGTGCACATTGTCAGATTTTAATAAAGGACAGCTGTAATTTCTACATGGTGAAACCAACATGTATAAAAATATTTATTACATGTTGACACATTTATTAAATCTGACAATGTGCACTTTAACCAGATGTGATGTATTCTATTACGAATCTCAAATTGTGGAGTACAGAGGCAAATAAAAAATGATGTGTCTGTCACAAACATTATGGAGTGTACTGTATATTCATTTTTTGTATAGAACCACATAGCAGAAATGCTAAGGATCTTTAAAAAATGCATATACTATTCAAAATATATATTTTAAAATAGCATATTTTAAAAGTCACTTGATTTTCATCTTAGTTTCAAACTGTGATCTGGAGATTATATTAATAACTCAGGCATAGTATCATCCTTCCGGCTGTCCACCCTAACTGTACTTCACAGCAATCTCCATCTGGAAATGTAAGCATCAGAACAGCTACCATAGTGTTGCAGTATTGTTCCTAAGCAATGGACAAGTTGGGTGGGCAGGAGAACACGGTCATTTTTGCTTCTGTTCTTAAACTACATAAAAGGAAAATCGGTATTTCTTATTGATTCTCCAAACATGAAGTAGCAGGCAATTTTCCTTTTGTTTACGGAAGAAAATGTATTAAAAATACACTAGGTTTCCAGATCACTGGGAGGACTGTGCAGGAGTATGTCCCAGTTGTACAGATCAGGAAATTTCAAGTATTCAAACTGAATTCAATTGCTAGAATCACAGGACTTGGCAGAACATTCAGCCCAACTGGTCTGTGTTCATTCTGGACAAACCCCTTCCAGTTTCTCCTTACAATCCATTTATGCTGTTGGCCTTAATTACTGGGGTGGTGATGATACATTCTTGTCTCGTTCCTCCTTGTCTCTACGATAAAGCCACAGTGTTCCTGGTGTTCAAACACCACAATTAAGCCAAACACCTTGCATCGACCATTAACCATCCATTTGCATGAATCCCAATTTTCTCCACATTCTCAGACTCTACCACTCCTGCATTCAAGTAACAATTTACAATGGGCAAATAACGTCATGCCTTTGGCATGTAGGGGAATCTGCATCATCCAGAAGAAATCCATATGGTCACAGTGAAAACATGCAAACTCTTTGCAGACACCATCCACGTTTAAGGTTGAACCCGATAGTGTTGGGATGTGCCACCGGGCAGTTTGAAATGCCTCCCAAAAACATCTAGCTCATTAACCATTATTGTATTGGGACCTTGTATGTACACTAGGACCTTTATATCACATGTTCCACATTACATGTGATTGCACTTCATGGACGGTGGTCGATATTTACATTAGCGCATTACTGCATAGCTTTGGCATCGTGACTGCTAAATGAACAGTTGCAATGCACACATTGATTCTTCTGCCCTCTTATAATGATTAGGTTATTTGATTGCTACTGCAGAGTTATGCATCTTATTAAACTATACTTGCTGGAGAAATCACAGTAATCAACATTTTTAGATCATTGATGATCTGATAGCTTACACTTTTTTTAACGTTTGAAAATCATAGGCTACCCAAAGGTTGCTTCAATTGGTTTAAAATGTTGTTCTTCAACAGTTCATCTTCAGTACCACAAATACCTAAAGGCAGACAAGACTGCAACCTGAAAGACCAGAACAACTAGAATGCTGTGTTCATGTTACTCACTCCCCATTATAAATTTAATTGAAACACCAAACTGGAAAACCCCTGAAATAGGTGACGGTTGTGATGTATGATTAACCAGAATCTGGTGGAATGTTTCCCTCCAGGGATAAATAAAGTTCTATCGTATCGTATGTTGTGCTGTGCTGATGCTCACTAAGCTTTTGCCTGGTAGTGTGTGCAAAGTAATGCCATTTTTGGTTACTGCTGGAGCCAGCTTCAATATTTTAAGAAGGGAAGAGCATTTTTATTAGAATCAATGTCATCAGCAGATGCCCAAGTAAATTTGAGTCAGTTAACGCAGTGAGTAGCAAGGAGCCAAGTTCCACCGCATGCAGAGTACAAAACAATACAGCGCACCTCCAATGAATATAAAATGCAGGATTCTGGCAAATAAGATAATTTGATGCAGCAAGGGGAAGAGGTGTGATTCTGCTACTTTATTTCTATCTAATGGTTCAATCGACAAGGTTGATCTGCCAGGACATCAACTTCCATTTTGTACATCTTCTGCTCTGTGAAAACCATAGGTGTGGCTGGAGGAGCCTAAACTCTATCCCTTATGAACTTAAATAAAAGGTGTTGTCACTCAGTCTATCTGTGAAACTCATGGATTGGTGGATGGCGCACAAGTCCCTACTGATCTTGAAGTGGGAAACTGGGCCCAGGGGATTTTATATAAACATGGGAAGTATCACCTAGTGCAATGCCATCAAGAATTCTTAACAGGTTAAAGGATTGTCAATGTTTTACTGCAGGCTGCTAATTCAACAGGCCCAAAGTGGGTCTTGGGCCTGTCCCACTTTGGCCGTCAGTTACGCGATAGGCCGGGGACGCGCAAAGATTTCATTCGGTACAAAATCCCGGAGAACCATGCGATACCACGCACAACTCCATACCCCTCCGCGCTTATCAGTGGGGCCGGCCTCGCGCGGCTGCACGATGCCCCTGCGCCTCAAAGCGACGATGAGGTCACGTAATTTGCGTGGCAAGGACACGTAAGTGGGACAGGGCCTTTAGAGACCAAAAAGACAACCTATGTGTGGCTCGTTGATATGGAAAGGTTGTTAATGAATACTTTGTGCTAGTCATTTAGGGAGAGGGCTTGTGCAGAGCAAGGGAATAATGGGAGGATTGTGGAACAAAGGGACAATTGTCATGCCCACAGATCCTTGCAGTAGAAGGACAAATTAGTTAAAAGGCACATGGGATGGTTTCCTTTGTGTTGAAGGTAAATCATGTCTGACGAATCTTGTGGAATTTTTCGAGGATGTAACTAGTAGCATGGATAGGGGAGAACCAGTGGATGTGGTGTATCTGGACTTCCAGAAGGCTTTCGACAAGGTCCCACATAAGAGATTAGTATATAAACTTAAAGCATACGGCATTGGGGGTTCAGTATTGATGTGGATAGAGAACTGGCTGGCAGACAGGAAGCAAAGAGTAGGAGTAAACGGGTCGTTTTCACAATGGCAGGCAGTGACTAGTGGGGTACCGCAAGGCTCAGTGCTGGGACCCCAGCTATTTACAATATACATTAATGATCTGGATGAGGGAATTGAAGGCAATATCTCCAAGTTTGCGGATGACACTAAGCTGGGGGGCAGTGTTAGCTGTGAGGAGGATGCTAGGAGACTGCAAGGTGACTTGGATAGGCTGGGTGAGTGGGCAAATGTTTGGCAGATGTAGTATAATGTGGATAAATGTGAGGTTATCCACTTTGGTGGCAAAAATAGGAAAGCAGACTACTATCTAAATGGTGGCCGATTAGGAAAAGGGGAGATGCAGCGCAACCTGGGTGTCATGGTACACCAGTCATTGAAAGAAGGCATGCAGGTGCAGCAGGCAGTGAAGAAAGCGAATGGTATGTTAGCTTTCATAGCAAAAGGATTTGAGTATAGGAGCAGGGAGGTTCTACTTCAGTTGTATAGGGTCTTGGTGAGACCACACCTGGAGTATTGCGTACAGTTCTGGTCTCCAAATCTGAGGAAGGACATTATTGCCATAGAGGGAGTGCAGAGAAGGTTCACCAGACTGATTCCTGGGATATCAGGACTGTCTTATGAACAAAGACTGCATAGACTCGGTTTATACTCTCTCGAATTTAGGAGATTGAGAGGGGATCTTATAGAAACTTACAAAATTCTTAAGGGGTTGGACAGGCTAGATGCAGGAAGATTGTTCCCAATGTTGGGGAGGTCCAGGACAAGGGGTCACAGCTTAAGGATAAGGGGGAAATCCTTTAGGACCGAGATGAGAAGGACTTTTTTCACAGAGAGTGTTGGGTCTCTGGAACTCTCTGCCACAGAGGTTAGTTGAGGCCAGTTCATTGGCTATATTTAAGAGGGAGTTAGATGTGGCCCTTGTGGCTTAGGGGATCAGAGGGTATGGAGAGAAGGCAGGTACGGGATACTGAGTTGGATAATCAGCCATGATCATATTGAATGGCGGTGCAGGCTTGAAGGGCCGAATGGCCTACTCCTGCACCTAATTTCTATGTTTCTATGTTTCTATATCAGTCAAAACCTCAAGTTATCTTGCAACAATATCCACCTATCACATTGCAAGTAAAATGTAAATGCTTCACCATCTTACACATTGAGCACTGTACCCATCCTTGCGCCTAAACCTCAGAGCTTGAAGGCACTGGTACCACCCAGCTATTAGTCGCATCACAAAAATAGTTTTAACATAACTCACTAACACATTTTCCTCTCCTTTTGCAGGAAAATAGGTAGTTCAGAAGAGTAATCAGATAATCAAAAAAGGGTTAAGCATCCTGCAAGCACTCTCCCTCACTGTGAAAACACTGGGTGGAAACACTGCTCATCACTGGGTCATCCATCAACGAAGTTGCAACTGGCAATAATAACAGTTGTTTCTAACTTCTTCATCAAAACCAACCTGTTCACTAATTATGACACAACAATTGGCCTATTGAGTCCATGGCAGCTCCCCTTCTTATTTCCTTGTAACCATACACATTTGTTTTGGCCCCTTCTGATTTACAAGCTGCAGAAGGTGGAATCTTTCTACTGAATTTATCCATGTGAGCCAGAAACGAAATGAAAATGTATACACTGGGGTCTAAGTTTAAAAACCTGAAACTCACCCTATTTAATACAGGTAACAAGACAAAGTATTTGGTAGAATCTTCGACACACAATCAGGATGGTCATTTTATAAATGTTGTCCATCTCGCTGATAACATCAGAGGAGAGTTCTTTACTCTTCACAAATTTTTCTTTCCAAAAGTAAATTGCAAGTGCCAGTACATCATTTTTTTGAAAGACAGAACTAAAGGCATAACAAAATCAATATCCCTCATCATTTACTATTGCTCATGAAAGACACATGTGCACTCTCATTGACGGGCATAGAGGACCTTGCCCACCATCTCCATTCACTTTATCCACCAAGCTCCAGTCGCCAGCTCCCAATCCCCATCACTAACATGGCCAATTTTTCCAACCTCTGCTTCAGCCACACGCCTGCCCCACATTCCGGACTTAAACCATATCAGTGTTTCCACTTTACTACCATTGTTAGTGGTAAAGGCTAAAGCGGAGATGTGGTGTGTGGGGGAGGGGTGTGTGGGCGGTGGCTGTTCAAGGACAAGCTTTTCCAGTAAGTAAAACTCCTACGCATGCCTGAAACCCCCGCGCATGGCTGGACTTTATTAAGTCGTTAAAGGCACATTACACATATCATACATAACAACCCCATCTTTTTCCAAAAGAGAAAAACGTACTGCTGTACAATGTATATATCTGTCCAAGTGAGACACTAACACTTTTTCTAAAGTAAAATTTATTTTCCTTCCCATTATCTTATTTACATAATTTTGTTTTATCATACTTGCAACCCCATACAGACATAACAATTGATAAGAACTAAATCAATGGGTCACATAGTATCCGAAATACTTAGGTGGTCTTACAGCTGGACCTGAGCGAGTTCTCACTGTTTTGTTTATGTCAATGTCTTCGTTTTTGTCAGTTCGTTCAGTAGCTGTTTTCTTTTCAGTAGGCACTGGTTGCTGTTTCAACGCCTGTGACATGTTAGTTGTGGTCGGTGCAGTAACTTTGCCCTGGTCTTTAATGGTCTGGCTGTGCTTCGCATGTTTACGTGCGACTAGCTCATCTGGTGGATTTTCGTAGATCTTGCGGAGATGTACGTGATTGCGACTGTTTCTGCCAGATGGGCTCTGAACCACATACGAACGCTCGTCAAGCTGGCGAGAAACTATGGCTTTTTCCCAACTCTTCTTTCCTTGTACGATGGGTTGCATTTGCACTGTGTCACCCTCATGAAGTGTGGAAAGGTCTTTAGCAGACTTATTGTATTTGTCAGCTTGCAGCTGAACGAGCTGCTTCATGCGTTCATGCTCGTAGACAACTCTGGGTTCAAGTAGTCTCGCTGTCGTTGGCAGAAGTGTACATGTGCGATGATTCATGAGGCGCTGAGCGGGACTTGCGCTAGGCAGGGGTCGGATCGTGATTGCTGCTCTTAGTCATGATTCGCTTTGCTGTTTTGACGGCTGATTCTGCCTTCCCGTTCCCTTTGCTATTCCCGGTGCTGCACAGGTGCTCAAAATCCCATTCCCTCGCAAACTGGCAAAATCCGACCAATGTGTACAGCGGCCTGTTATCGCTCATAACTTATGCCGTATCTCGCAAAATGAGCTTTCAGCTTGCGGATCACGGTTGGACTACTCGTGTCTCTCAGCCAGTCTACTTCGACAAAGTTGCTATAGTAGTCTACGGTGACGAGATAATCTCACCCGTCCCATGTAAAGAGATCTGTGCCGACTTTCTCCCATGGCCTTGTTGATAGCTCATGACTCATTGTCTCTTTTTGCTGGCTCACCTCATAGGTGCGGCACACTTCACATGTAGCAATATACTGCTTGACTTCGCTACTCATGTGAGGCCAGAATAGGCATTCGCGTGCTCGTCGCAGGCAGCCTTCGATGCCTAGATGTGAAGAGTGTGTCTTTTCTTTCATGTCTCTTCTTAAGCTTATCGGTACGATCACGCGCTCGCCCTGGAAGATCAAACCATCTTGGACCGCGAGCTCATCCCTATAGCTGTAATAAGGCATGAGCTGTTCTGGTAGCCCATCTCATTCACTAGGCCAACCACTGATGATGACACGTTTCAGCATCTGTAGTGTGTCTTCTTTCGTTGTTTCATCACAAATTTGCTCGAGACACTTATCTCGAATTGGCAAGTGTGATATCATGTTTACCTCCTCGAATGCTTGCTCTCTGCTCGGAGTACCGCTAACTGCTCGCGACAGTGTATCCGCCAGGTACATGAGCTTCCCCTAACAGTAGCTGGTGTTGAAATCAAGGCTCTATAGGCGGAGTAGCATTCCTTGAAGAGCTTCGGCGCTTTCACTAGCAGCTTCTTTACTAACATTTCCAGCAGCTTGTGAAACGACCAAATGTATACTGATGGAAACGCCCCATTGCAAATACCACGGCGAGCATCTCCTTCTCAATCGAGGCATATCGCGATTCGGTGTCAGTTATTGCTCTGCTCGCATACATGATGGGATGTCCCTTTTCGGGCAAGGCTGCCCCCAATCCATTGTTGCTCGCGTCACACTGAATCGTCAGCTCCTGCTTGGGATTGTAGTATGCAAAGATCGGTGCTTCAGATACCATCTGTCAGATCTTGGACATCGCTTTGTCCTGCTCAGTAGACCACTCCCATGCTATGTCTGGTCTCGTCAGCTGTCTGATAGGCTCAATAACTGATAGGTTGAATAACTACTTTGGTTCCGTCTTCATTAACGAAGACATAAATAATCTGCCGGAAATAGCAGGAGGAATTGAGTGAAATCCAGGTTAGTCGGGAAGTGGTGTTGGGTAAATTGAATGGATTAAAGGCCGGTAAATCCACAGGGCCAGATAGGTTGCATCCCAGAGTACTTAAGGAAGTAGCTCCGGAAATAGTGGATGCATTAGTGATAATCTTTCAAAACTCTTTAGATTCTGGAGTAGTTCCTGAGGATTGGCAAGAAGCAAATGTAACCCCTCTTTTTAAGAAGGGAGGGAGAGAGAAAATGGGGAATTACAGACAAGTTAGTCTAACATCGGTAGTGGGGAAACTGCTAGAGTCAGTTATTAAAGATGGGATAGCAGCACATTTGGAAAGTGGTGAAATCATTGGACAAAGTCAGCATGGATTTACGAAAGGTAAATCATGTCTGACGAATCTTGTAGAATTTTTCAAGGATGTAACTAGTAGCGTGGATAGGGGAGAACCAGTGGATGTGGTGTATCTGGACTTCCAGAAGGCTTTCGAAAAGGTCCCACATATGAGATTAGTATACAAACTTAAAGTATACGGCATTGGGGGTTCAGTATTGATGTGGATAAAGAACTGGCTGGCAAACAGGAAGCAAAGAGTAGGAGTAACCGGGTCGTTTTCACAATGGCAGGCAGTGACTAGTGGGGTACCGCAAGGCTCAGTGCAAGGACCCCAGCTATTTACAATATACATTAATGATCTGGATGAGGGAATTGAAGGCAATATCTTCACGTTTGCGGATGACACTAAGCTGGGGGGCAGTGTTAGCTGTGAGGACGATGCTAGGAGACTGCAAGGTGACTTGCATAGGCTGGGTGAGTGGGCAAATGTTTGGCTGATGCAGTATAATGTGGATAAATGTGAGGTTATCCACTTTGGTGGCAAAAACAGGAAAGCAGACTATCTAAATGGTGGCCGATTAGGAAAAGGGGAGATGCAGCGCGACCTGGGAGTCATGGTACACCAGTCATTGAAAGTAGGCATGCAGGTGCAGCATGCAGTGAAGAAAGCGAATGATATGTTAGCTTTCATAGCAAAAGGATTTGAGTATAGGAGCAGGGAGGTTCTATTTCAGTTGTATAGGGTCTTGGTGAGACCACTCCTGGAGTATTGCGTACAGTTCTGGTCTCCAAATCTGAGGAAGGACATTATTGCCATGGAGGGAGTGCAGAGAAGGTTCACCAGACTGATTCCTGGGATGTCAGGACTGTCTTATGAACAAAGACTGCATGGACTCGGTTTATACTCTCTAGAATTTAGGAGATTGAGAGGGGATCTTATAGAAAGTTACAAAATTCTTAAGGGGTTGGACAGGCTAGATGCAGGAAGATTGTTCCCGATGTTGGGGAGGTCCAGGACAAGGAGTCACAGCTTAAGGATAAGGGGGAAATCCTTTAGGACCGAGATGAGAAGGACTTTTTTCACACAGAGAGTGGTGGGTCTCTGAAACTCTCTGCCACAGAGGGTAGTTGAGGCCAGTTGGCTATATTTGGCTATATTTAAGAGGGAGTTAGATGTGGTCCTTGTGGCTAAGGGGATCAGAGGGTATGGAGAGAAGGCAGGTAAGGGATACCGAGTTGGATGATCAGCCATGATCATATTGAATGGCGGTGCAGGCTCGAAGGGCTGAATGGCCTACTCCTGCACCTAATTTCTATGTTTCCAGGGCAACAGACTGGCAGGGTAGAAAACGGCTCAGGTAGTTGACAAATCCAACTAGCCTGCACACCCTTTACATCTGAGGGTGCTGGCATATTGACGACATCTGCGACCTTTTTGGGATCAGGTTGCAGTCCTGCGCCAGTGATCACGTCCTAAAAAGGGTATCTCAGTTGCTCTGAAGACAGACTTGTCTCTGTTAAGTTTGATTTGTTGCTGTAGACATCCCTGTAGCAACTGCTCGTGCTTCGAGTCGTAGTCCATGACCGCATCTTCCATCGCCTCTCCCTTACCATAGATGAGGATGTCATCTGCAACGCTGATCACTCCAGGTAGCCCTTCGAGCGCTTGATGTAATCTTCGCTGGATGATTTCAGACGATACACTTAAACTGAATGGCAATCGGCGCCACCGGTAACGCCCGAAAGGTGTGTTGAACGTTTTCAGATTGCACGATCCGTCGTCAAGTTTCACCTGCCAGAAAGCTGAGCTCATGTCTAGCTTACTGAAGATCTTCGCTTGGTCAAGATCGGGCAAGATGTCCTCAATAACTGGGAGCGGATAGTGTTCTCGCTTCTGCGCTTTGTTTAGCGGTCGTGGATCAATGCACACCCGGAGATCGCCATTCTTTTTCTCCGCGACCACGATCTGGCTGACTCAACTCATTGGCTCGTAAACTGGTGCGATCACATGACACTCTACCATGCGTTCTAGCTCAGTCTTCACCATCTGCTTTCTCGCACAAGGTAAACGTCGTGGTGGTAAAACTGTGGTGACACTTCCTCGTCAATCTGCAGGTGTGCTTCACTGGGCAGCTCTCCTTGTTTACCGTCGAACACCTCTGCATAGTTTTCTTCAGTCTTACCCACTGGTGAAAGCTGTCGTCATTTACGGTGAACAAATTCATTCGCTGATTAGCTTTGCTTCCTAGCAGTGGTGTGAAGCCATCACTGACCACAATGAACTCCACAGAATATTTGCGGTTTGTCTTGGGGTTGAGCAGCTTAACCCGGCAAACTCCTTCCGCGTCCATTGTAGTCTCATTCCACATCATGAGCTTCTTTTGACATGGGGCTAGTGTGGTCTACGCCGTGTAAATGTCTGCGTGAAAAGATGTTCACGCTCGCTCCACTGTCCACTTGAAAGTCGACCTGCTTCCCATTGACAAGCATCGATGCATAGACATCATCTCTAAGCCGCACCGTGTTAATTGTGAACATGATACTATCGATGAACTCAATGTGTTAAACTGAGTTCTTTTGTCAATCTAAAGTCACCTTGACTCAAACACTTGTAGCTGTTGAAATTGATTCTTTATTCAGCTGAGACTAGTCTCTGAACCTTCCAACACAGAGCTGATGCTCTGGGGCAGGTCCAGAGAGGAGTAACTTTGATAGAACTCATGTCATTTATATAGGTATTGGACATTTCAGATACAGAAGGTATGACAAGCTAAACCAATCATCTGAGTCCTCCTGGTGATTTACAACATCAGTCACATGATCCCCCTTCCTGGCCTCACAACCTTCAATTGCCTGTGGTATGACTTTGCTTATTTTATTTCAACACAGCAAAACCCCAGTTGGCCCAATTATTAAAGACCACTCCTCAAAATATAAGATACATATGTAATACAATGATCACACAAGTCATGCACCCTTTCCATACCAAGAAGAAAGATATTTCTATAAACCTAAACAATTTCTATAAGTCTAATGTTTACATTAGTACTAAGACAACACATTTCATAAATTGTTTCACTACAATTTTACACAGTTTACAATACTATTACATATGTATTTAAAACATTAATTATATAAGTTTGCCGAATTTACAGTTTCTAAGTTCAAAACCCCCAATCTCCCAACCAAGCATAGATGGGTCGTAAATCTGTCAACTTAATTAATAAGTGTTTGGTGCAAGGATACAACTCAATTCTAATTTGTAGCCTCTTTCGTACTATCTGGAAGCTGGATTTCCAATCTCATATACAAGGCAGAACACAAGGGAGATTACAACTCAAACCATCAGAATTACATCTGCTTCTTCGACTTTCTATAAACAAATCCATCAATCAAATTATCTTCCTCTCCAAGCAACTACTCCCCTTCACATACATCCTATCCCTTATCCCAAAATCATTATAATTTAACATAGCCAAGGCTAACTGCAAGGTCTATTATCTCTCAGCCTTGAATTCTGGCACAAACTCAGCATAACCCTCGCAGCTCAAGAATGTGCCATAGAGAAAGAGCAGTTGACCTCTGGCCTAAGAAGAGGCCCCTATTCAGCTTTCCATGCAGACCAAATACAATTTCCTCCAGCGTTATAATTGCCTCAAAGCAATAAACTAAGTTAAGCAGGTTCAGGCCTCCATGTTTTGATTCATCTTTCCCAGTGTGTATATTTCATTGTACTTTATTCCATTAGGAGACATATTTCTGAAAACCTTAAGCTTTTCTTTTGCAAATTACCTAGCATATAAAAGTCACTATCCGAGCGGGTCTATTATATAATATTTCCTCAAATGCTCGTGTCACTTCCGCCCTGGTCGTCCACTTTGTGTACTTTCTTCTTTCTGCACACTTTGGCAAAGTGGTTGTGACTGCCACATGTCCTACACGTCTGTCCATATGCTGGACATTGCTGTTTGTCCATTGCATGCCACAATACTTGCACGCTTTCGCTTCTTGATTGTGCTTGCCTTGGCTTTTCTTAGGCTTAGCCCACTTGCTTTGCTTGTGTGGGTATTGTACAGCCGCGCTTCTCTTGCCGCTCTGTTGTCTGACTTTGTGGACTGCAGCCGCAGACCTGCTACTTCCGGTGAAAGCTTGGAGATGCGAGTCAGCAGTCTCGGAACTCTTGCAGATGTCGATACATCCGTTGAAAGTGAGCTTCCTTTGCTGCAGCAAGCGTCTCCTTGTCTGCGAGTCGCTAATGCCCAACACAATCTTGTCACGGAGCAAGCTGTCCGTGATGCACTGGCAGAAATTACATTTTGCTAGTTTTCTCACGCTTGCTAGGAACGATTCAAAGTTCTCACCTGCTTCTTGCTGTCTCTTGTTGAAGAGGTATCGCTCATACATCTCATCTCATTCTTTTCGCCAATGGCATAGCTCTCGCATGCTCGAATGATCTTGGCCAGTTCTTGGCTCTCTTTGTCATTGGCGAACACAAAACTGTCGTAAAACTCCAGTCCTGATGGGCCAATTGTATGGAGAAACAATGCCGTCTGGTATGCTGGTGTTTGCCTGTCTAGCTGTGCAACCACGCTGTGGTTTGCCCACATCCGATGCTATGTTTTCACTCCGCAGTTGACGGTTAATAGGGTCGATGGTCGTATACCGCTCACGGGAGGCGGACTGGAAACATGCTGTGGAGTGCTACCGGTAGCCATCTGCTCGTCTGCACTCGACTCTGCTTGCCGCTGAGCGGCCTTCTGCCCCACCCTTCTGGTAGCCATGTGATTTTCTGGCAGCGAGCTGTGGAGTGCTATTGGTGGCCATCTGCGTAGGCCGCTCGTCGCCCGTCTCCTCGCCCGCACTTGGCTTGCTGCTGAGCGGTCGTCTGCCCCATCCTTCGGGTAACCATATAACCATATAACAATTACAGCACGGAAACAGGCCTTCTCGGCCCTTCCAGTCCGTGCCGACCATTTATTTTCCCCTAGTCCCATCTACCTGCACTCAGACCATACCCCTCCATTCCCTTCCCGTCCATATACCTATCCACTTTACTTTTAAATGTTAAAATCAATCCTGCCTCCACCACTTCTGCAGGAAGATCATCCCACACAGCCACCTCTCTCCGAGTAAAGAAGTTCCTCCTCATGTTACCCCTAAACTTCTGTCCCTTAATTCTCATGTCATGCCCTCTTGTTTGAATCTTTCCTACCCTCAATGGGAAAAGCTTATCCACGTCAACTCTGTCTATCCCTTTCATCATTCTAAAGACCTCAATCAAGTCCCCCCTTAACCTTCTGCACTCCAAAGAATAAAGACCTAACTTGTTCAACCTTTCTCTGTAACTTAGTTGCTGGAACCCAGGCAACATTCTAGTAAATCTCCTCTGCACTCTCTCTATTTTGTTGACATCCTTCCTATAATTAGGCGACCAAAATTGTACACCATACTCCAGAATTGGTCTTACCAATGCCTTGTACAATTTTAACATTACTTCCCTACTCCTATATTCAATGCTCTGATTTATAAAAGCCAGCACACCAAAAGCTTTCTTTACCACCCTATCTACATGCGATTCCACCTTCAGGGAACTATGCACAGTTATTCCTAGATCCCTCTGTTCCACAGCATTCCTCATATTCCCTACCATTTACCATGTACGTCCTATTTTGATTTGTCCTGCCAAGATGTAGCACCTCACACTTATCAGCATTAAACTCCATCTGCCATCTTTCAGCCCACTCTTCCAAATAGCCCAAATCTCTCTATAGACTTTGAAAATCTACTTCATTATCCACAGCACCACCTATCTTAGTATCATCTGCATACTTACTTATCCAATTTTCCACCCCATCATCTAGATCATTGATGTGCATGACAAACAACAGTGGACCCAACACAGATCCCTGAGGCACCCCACTGGTCACCGGCTTCCAACCTGACAAACAGCCATCCATCATTACTCTCTGGCCTCTCCCATTCAGCCACTGTTGAATCCATCTTGCTACTCCGCCATTAACACCCAAAGATTGAACCTTCTTAACCAACCTTCCATGGAGAACCTTGTCAAAGGCCTTACTGAAATCCATATAGACAACATCCACTGCTTTACCCTCATCAATTTCCCTAGTAACCTCTTCAAGAAATTCAAGGAGGTTTGTCAAACATGACCTTCCAGGCACAAATCCATGTTGACTGTTCCTGATCAGACCCTGTTTATCCAGATGCTTATATATATTATCTCTAAGTATCCTTTCCATTAATTTGCCCACCACTGACGTCAAACTAACAGGTCTATAATTGCTAGGTTTATTCTTTGAACCCTTTTTAAACAATGGAACATGCGCAGTACGCCAATCCTCCGGCACTATTCCTGTTTCTAATGACATTTGAAATATTTCTGTCATAGCCCCTGCTATTTCTACACTGACTTCCCTCAATGTCTTAGGGAATATCCTGTCAGGACCTGGAGACTTATCCACTTTTATATTTTTTCAAAAGTGTCAGTACTTCCTCCTCTTTGAATCTCATAGTTTCCATAGCTACACTACTTTTTCCCCTTACCTCACAGAGTTCAATATCCTTCTCCTTGGTGAATACCAAATAAATTGTTCAATATCTTCCCCCATCTCTTTTGGCTCTGCAGATAGCTGTCCATTCTGGCTCTCTAATGGTCCAATTTTATCCCTCATTATCCTTTTGCTATTAATATAGCTGTAGAAACCCTTTGGATTGACTTTCACCTTTCTTGCCAAAGCAATCTCATATCTTTTAGCTTTTCTTATTTCTTTCTTAAGATTCTTTTTACATTCTTTATACTCATCCAGCACCTCATTTACTCCATGCCTCCTTTAATTATTGTAGATATCTCTCTTTTTTCAAACCAAGCGTCCAATTTCCCTTGAAAACCATGGCTCTTTCCGATTTTTACTATTTCCTTTCAACCGAACAGGGACATAAAGATTCTGTACTCTTACAATTTCCTCTTTAAATGTCCTCCATTTCTCTTCTACATCCTTCCCATAAAACAAAATGTCCCAATTCACTCCTTTTAAATCATTATGCATTCCCTCAAAGTTAGCCTTTCTTCAATCAAAAATCTCAACCCTAGATCCAGTTCTGACTCTCTCCATAATTATATTGAAACTAATGGTATTGTGATCACTGGTCCTGAAGTGCTCACCAACGCATACCTCCGTCACCTGACCTGCCTCATTTCCTAACAGGAGGTCCAGCACTGCCCCTTCTCTGGTTGATACCTTTATGTATTGCTGCAAAAAACTATCCTGCACACATTTAACAAACTCCAAACCATCCAGCCCATTTACAGAATGTGTTTCCCAGTCTATTTTTGGAAAATTGAAATCTCCCACAATCACTACCTTGTGCTTACTACTAATATCTGCTATCTCCTTACATATTCTATAATACACCCCTAAAAGTGTTGCTACACCGTTCCCACTTCTCAGTTCCACCCAAATAGCCTCCCTAGACAGCCCTCTAATCTATCCTGCCAAAGCACTGCTGTAATATCTTCTCTGACAAGCAATGCAACCCCTCCACCTCTGGTCCCTCCTATCACACCTGAAGCAACGAAATCCTGGAATATTTAGTTTCCAATCACAACCCTCCCGCAACCATGTTTCACTGATTGCCACAACATCATATTTCCAGGTGTCAATCCAGGCTCTAAGTTCATCCACCTTTCTTACAATGCTCCTAACATTAAAATATACACATTTTAGAAACCCACCATCCCTTATTCTCTGTTTATTATCTTTTTCCTCTTTCTCGCCTACATTTTGGGTCCGAGTGCTTCCCTTCTCTGCCTCTTGCCCCTCACCCAGTCCCTTAGCCCCCTCTACCCGAGTCCCTCCCCCCAGCCTTTCTAGTTTAAAGTCTCCTTTGCAAATCTCCCCGCCAGGATATTGGTTCCCCTCGGGTTCAAGTGTAACCCGTCCTTTTTATACAGATCATGCCTTCCCCAAAAGAGGTCCCAGTGATCAAGAAACTTGAATCCCTGCCCACTGCACCAGCCCCTCAGCCACGCATTTATCCTCCACCTCATTCCATTTCTACTCTCACTGTCACGTGGCACAGGCAGTAATCCTGCAATTGTTACTCTTTTGGTCCTTCTCCTTAACTTTCCCCCCAACTCCCTAAATTCTCCTTTCAGGACCTCTACTCGTTTTCTGCCTATGTCATTGGTGCCAATGTGTACCACAACATCAGGCTCCTCTTCCTCCCTTTTCAGAATCTTTTCGACACGTTCCGACACATCCGAAACCCTGGCACCAGGGAGGCAAACTACCATCCGGGTCTCCCGACTGCGTCCACAGAATCGCCAATCTGACCCCCTAACTATGGAGTCCTCTATTACAATTGCCCTCCTTTTTTTGCTACCCTTCTGAGCATCAGGGCCGTTCTCTGTGCCGGAGGCCCGGCCGCTGTTGCTGCCCCCAGGAAGGCTGTCCGCTCCAATCGAACTCAAACATGAGTACCTATTTTCCAGGTGTACAGCCACCGGGGTACTCTCTAGTCCCTGCCTCGTGCCCTTCCTAACAGTGACCCACTTGTCTGCCTCTCGTGGTCTGGGAGTGACCACCTCCCTGTACCTCCTCTCTATGACCTCCTCACTCTCCCTGACCAGACGGAGGTCCTCGAGCTGTTGCTCCAAGTTCCTAACACAGTCCTTTAGGAGCCCCATCTCGACACACCTGGCGCAGATGTGGACGTCTGGTGGGCTATCAGCCTCCCTGACCTCCCATGTCGTTTTCTGTGCCTTAAATGCTGCTCACTCATAATCCTACAGTGCTTGACAGTTTCACTAGTCCTTAGCTACTAACTGTTCCAGCAGGGAGCTTCAGGTTGTGGCTTTTCCAGTAAGTAAAACTCCTACGCATGCCTGGAACCGCCATGCATGCGTGGACTTTATTAACGCACATTACGCTAATCATAACAGTGCCTGTGAGGGGGAAGGGGGGGGGGGTCACCGCAGATACAACTCGCACACTGCTCACCCCACACCTTCAGCCTCACTCAGCGGCTCCCGCTCATCGCGCTGGTCCGCGCAGAAGCAGCCCGCACACTGCTCTCTCCGCACGCTGCTCACTCAGCTCTATTCTACTCGTCACCGGTGATTGACAGCAAGTGCCAGAAAGGGCGTTTTTTATGATTTTTAAACCTTCATAACTTTTGTACTATTCCACCGATCGGAATAAAACTTCTTGCACTTGCAGCACAGGAGAATGGCAAGTAGGGCAGCAAAATATTGTAGTGCTATTGGGTACCGCTTTTGCGCAAATGTAAAAACAATGCAAACCAGAAGAGGACATGATGAGTTTTATAAGTATATATAAATCATGCTCAAACTTACAGCTGATGCATTTGTATGTACATCGACTGACTTAAAGGAAGACCATAGCAAAGCGCAACAGGTGCAAGGACATTCAGATCTTCAAAGGGAAACCATTTTATTTAGTACGTCATTGTCATATCGTACAGATGGAATCCTAGTGGCAGCACAACTGTAAATGAGAAGATGATCTGCACCAGTACTGAGAACATTCTCCGATGGAAGAAACATCATTGGATACCTCCTCAGCCAGGAAAAGCACATTAATAGCAAATTAATATGTTCAAATAGCAGCGAGGATATTCCTCTACGTCTAGCATGTTCTGGCATATGAAGTCTTTAACATTATTTCCATGATTATTGCTTGTAAACCTTTCTGCTGTCCTAATTTGTCCATTACTTGCTGATTGACCTATAATGCGGTAACATTAGCAGATGGATGTTAGATTTGGAGACTGTGATGGTGCAGTGTGCCAAGGATCAAGCGTGGAGGCAGGGAAACTGTTTGTCTGACTTAATGGATGGGGCTATTCATTTGTTTGCCATTGCAAAGCCTTGCTTAGCACCATTGAGTATTTAAAGTTACATAATGTCAAACATGACAGAACCGCAAGTCACCATAGCTTCAACAAACAAATTAGTGTCTAATTATTCTTTTGGTGTCGAGTCCAAGAAATTTGTTTAAACAACTGGTTTCAGGGCAAATATGGAAAAAACAATCTGCAGTGTGCCAGCTGTCAGAGTGCAGAACTTGGTAAAATAAGCAGGCATGTCTTTGCAATGAAGTATTGCACTACACGATGACAAAGAGAGATTTGGATGTTGACAGCTTGTGGTATATAAATCATGTTCAAACATAGCAGATGCATTTGTATGTACATTGACTGACTAAAAGGAAGAACATAACAAAGGGTAACAGGTGCAAGGACACAAGTAACAATCAGATCTTCAAAGGGAAACCATTTTATTCAGTATGTCATTGTCATATCGTACAGATGGAATCCTAGTGGCAGCACAACTGTAAATGAGAAGATGATCTGCACCACTACTGAGAACATTGTCCAATGGAAGAAAAAAAATGGGGGGAGGTGTGTGGAATGGGGGAAACCGTTTCTCAGTCACTTACTGGTCGAGGATGCGTCTATTCTCCGAGTCGCACCTTCGCCCGCCCCCCCCCCCCCCCCCCCCCCACGCGGCCTATCTAGATTGGCGCGACCTTTCCTGCTGGAGACTGACCTGAGCTTCAGCAGCGGCGCAGCACTGAATTACCATCGCGGAGAGCAGGCGATGCCTTACTGGGGATCGCCTTGTTGAAGCTCCAGAGTGTTGGGCCTGCTGTTTAACACCGTGGAGCTGTGGCTTGCGGAGCTTCTAGCCGCGGGCGGCGTCAACTTTAACATCGCGGAGTCCTGGGATCCTTTGCCAGGGATCGCCAGTGTTGGAGCTCCGGCCTGCTCAGCCTATGGACTTGGGGGCCGCGGTCTCCGGTAAGAATTGGTCGATTCGGAAACTAAGCCGCTGAGTGTGTTCTTCCGTTCCGATGCCGGAGCTCCGATCATCCCGATGAGAGGGCCTGAACATCAGGCCGCCGTAGTGACGACTGCGGAGGCCTCAAATGCCCCGACCACAGGTGAACAATGAGGAAGATGACTGAACTTTATTACCTTCCCTCAGTGGGAAACGTTGATACCGTTGAGTGGGGATGTTCATGTTAAATTCTATCATGTTCTTTTTATTCGTATGGCTGTATGGTAACTCAAACTCTTACTGCACCAATTGGTGCACGTGACAATAAATGTAACTTGAACTTAAATGCATTTTCTCAATGTAGGTAATTATTGCAGACTCAAAAGCTTAAATTCATTTGGGGTACATATGTAGTTGCACTGTCTTTAATAAGAAGATCTCAAAATGTATTTAAAAGATAGTGCACAATGATTCTCCAAGAGATGAGGGTATCTGACAATTATTAAAATTAAAATTTCCAAATTTGCTCCTCAGTTAAATATTCTCATGCACAATTTCCACATTTCTCAGAATTTTAAAATGAGAGATCCTCAAATACTTTTGAATTATACTTTGTTGTTAACGTGGGAAAAAAAAGTCAATTTGTGTATAACAATCTCACACAATCAGCAATAAGGTGATAACGATCAGACAGCTTGTTCTTATTCTGTTGAATGAGGAAGAATTATTGGCCAGGATATCAGTGAAAACGCTCTTTTTGTAATAAGGCCACATATCTTTTACATCTACCTGAGGTGAGCTGCGATCTCAATCCCGTCAGAAATATGGCAGGTTTGATAATATAGCATTCCCCTAAGCACTTGGGTGTCAACTAGACTTTTGTATGCAAGAATCTATAGTAGACTCAAGGCAGTGAATGTTCCTCCATTCTCCGATTGGAGTTAGAGAAATAGATTTTTCGCAAAGAACATAAATGTCCAGAATCAATATGCCAGGCAACAGGAAACCAGCTTCAGATATTAAGTCATGTGGTTCAAATCATGGTGGTAGAACCAATATTGTCTGCTCAACTAATATTAACAAAGCTGGATAAAATGGTTAATCTTCAAATTAGCTGCGTTTTAGCTGACTACTATCGAATTTATGTTCAAAGGACTTTTTGATGAGACATGTTGCGGTACAGTTCGGGGGAAATGAGGTAGTGCACGTTCACTTCAGAATGTCTCAATGTACTTTACACCCAAGGGGTACTTCGGTTTGTGGTTATAGCATAAGTGTAAAATGTGCATCGTTAACTATTGCTGCTTCGTCAAGGCAGGTTCATCCTTTCCTCCAGTGCTGTCAACTATGTTGGTTTCCTCTGAATGGTGAAAGCAGAATCAGAGTGGATTTGGTGGGCAAGTGAAGGAGAATAGGTTTCAGAGCAATAAGATGAAGAGTAGAATTGCCCCTTGCAGCAACGCAGACTTGCTGGGCTGAACAACAACCAATATTATCAGAAAATGTGAGAATTACAAGCAGGGAAGAACATAGAAAATGGGAATAATCTACCAGCTCAAAATAATTAAACTTGGTTAACTATTTCACAGGGTCTTACAGTATGGAAACAATCCCTTCGGCCCAACTTGCCCACACTGACCAACATGTCACATCTACACGTCCCAGCGTTTGGCCCACATCCTTCTAAACCTATCCTATGTACCTGTCTAAATGTTTCTTAAATGTTGTGATAATACCTGCCTCAAATACCTCCTCTGCGGCTCTTTCTATATACCTACCACCCTTTATGTATTTGTGTGTATTGCTGTTCTTGATATTGTTAATGTGTTCAGCACTTGCGCATTTGTTTTTTATTTGAATGGATATTGACTAACATGAATTTGCAGGCAATTATTTTTCTTCTACTCAAATGATATTATAATCGGTTATCTCGGTCAATGGTTTTGCATTTATCTGCAGTTATTGACAGCGATTCTAAATTGAATTGCAATTATATATTTTTTAGATGCATAACACAATAAATTGATAGGATGTCCAAGTACTAATAATGCAAAGTTTGATGCATTTATTTTTAGCTCAGAGATATAGCATGGAAACAGGCCACAGAACCTATGACGACCAGCAATCACCCATACACTAGTTCTATGTTACCCCGGTTTCACACTCCACACACTAGGGCAATTTGCAGAAGGCAGTTAACCTACAAGCCTACATGTCTTTGGAATGTGGGAGGAAACCAGAGCACCTGGAGAAAACACATATATAATCCTCCAACATTTCCGCCACCTCTAACTGGATCCCACTACTGGTCACATCTTCACATCACCACCCCTTTCTGCTTTCAACAGAGACTGTTCCCTCCGAAACTCCCTGATCAACTCATCCCTTCCCACCTATAGAGACATAGAAACATAGAAGTTAGGTGCAGGAGTAGGCCATTCGGCCCTTCAAGCCTGCACTGCCATTCAATATGATCATGGCTGATCATCCAACTCAGTATCCCGTACCTGCCTTCTCTCCATACCATACCACCCAAACCATACCCCCTCCTCCTACAACTGCAGGAGATGCAACAGCTGTCCCTTTACCTTCCCCCTCGACTCCATCCAAGGACCCCAACAGTCTTTCCAGGTGAGGCAGAGGTTCACTTGCACTTCCTCCAACCTCATCTACTGTATCCACTGTTCCAGGTGTCAACTTCTCTACATCGGCGAGACCAAGCTCAGGCTCGGGGATTGTTTCACTGAACACCTCCCCTCAGTCCGTCCTAACCTATCTGATCTCCCGGTGGTTCAACACTTCAACTCCCCCTCCCATTCCCAATCTGACCTTTCTCTCCGGGGCCTTCTCTTTTATTGTCATTACACATAAGTGCAACGAGATTTGGTTTGCAACTTCGAGATTTCGGTTAGCAAATTCAATTCAACTGAAGCTGTGATTTAACGAGCACCGAGACTCATGACGGCTTGTGTGTGTCCAGTGGCATTTCATCTTCTGTTCCACGAGCCTTCCCGGAGTGTACAGCAACTTGTCTGAATCTTCCATTAAATGCTTGTTTACATTCTAAACACACTACAGCCTTGTTCATTCTCTTCGTAAATTCTTCAAAAGAATTTAATTAAATTAGTCAAGCATGACCTACTTACTGCAAATCTGTGTTGACTGTCCCCGATTAACTATTACCATTTTGATGGTTCATGTTGCTCATTTTATCTTTAGTAATTTTCTAATTGCCAACATGTACCTCGCTGGTTCTTAATTACTTGACCATTTATTCTTATTGAACAAAGGTTCATGAATCACTCCCCTCCACTCTTCTTGGAGAAATTGATAATTCATGTCTCCTGCTCTATCTGTTCCACTTAACTATTTGAACTGCAGACTCTATCCGAATTCAGTAACCCATCAACCCAAGTTTCATTAACCTTTTAATACACTTGTCTTTCCAGATTTGTTCGTCTTAGAGAACGCAACAACTCAAGTAGATGAGCTTGAGGTTCAGTTAGATATTGGTAGATATGACATTGTGGGGATTACCGAGATGTGACTGCAGGAGGATTGGGTCTGGGAACTTAATATTCAGGGTTACACATCCAATAGAAAGGACAGGCAGGTGGGCAGCGGAGGGGGGGTAGCTCTTCTGGTGAGGAATGGAATTCAGTCCCTTGCGAGGGAAGACATAGGGACTGCCGAGGTAGAGTCACTGTGGAATTGCAGAGGCAAGAAGACACTAATTGGTGTTATCTACAGACCCCCAAATAGTAGCCCAGGTATAGGGTGTAAGTTGCAGCAGGACTTAAAACTGGCATGTAACAAAGGTAATGCCACTGAGGTGATGGGGGATTTCAATATGCAGGCAGACTGGGAAAATCAGGTTGGTTCAGGACCCCAAGAAAGAGAGTTTGTAGAGTGCCTCCGAGATGGAATCTTAGAGCAGCTTGTAATGGAGCCGACCAGAGAAAAGGCAATTCTGGATTTAATGTTGTCCAATGAACCAGATTTGATAAGAGAACTCAAGGTAAAGGAACCGCTTGGAGGTAGTGATCATAATATTAGTTTTAATCTGCAATTTGAGTAGGAGAAGGTTAAATCGGAGGCGTCAGTGATGCAGTTGAACAAAGGGGACTATGAAGGCATGAGAGATGAGCTGGCCAGGGTAGACTGGAAGGGGATCCGAGCAGGAATGACGGTGGAACAGCAATGGCAGGAATTTCTGGGCATAATCCAGAAGATGCAGGATCATTTCATTCCAAAAAGGAAGAAAGATTCTTAGGGGAGTGGGAGGCAACCGTGGCTGACAAGAGAAGTTAGGGATTGAATAAAACTAAAAGAATATGTATAACACAGCAAAGAGTAGCTGGATGCCAGAGGATTGGGAAACTTTCACAGGACAACAGAAGGAAACAAAACGGGCAATACGGGCTGAAAAGATGAAGTATGAGGGGAAGCTGGCCCAGAATATCAAAAGGACAGTAAAAGCTTCTTTAGATATGTTAAAGGAAAAATAAGTCAAATGTGGGTCCCTTGAAGGTAGACATGGGTGAAATTATTATGGGGAACAAGGAAATGGCAGAAGAATTGAACAGGTACTTTGGATTTTGTACTTTGGTACTTTTCACTAAGGAAGACACAAACAATCTCCCAGAAGTGCTGGAGGACAGAGGATCTAAGGGGGTAGAATAACTGAGGCGAGAAATAGTATTGGGTAGGCTAATGGGACTGAAGGATGATAAATCCCCTGGTCTGAATCCCAGGGTCCTCAGGGAGGTGGCTCTAGAAATAGTGGACGCATTGGTGATTATTTTCCAATGTTCGATCGATTCAGGATCAGTTCCTGTGGATTGGAGGATAGCTAATGTTATCCCACTTTTCAAGAAAGGAGCGAGAGAGAAAACGGGGAATTACAGACCAGTTAGCCTGACTTCGGTGGTGGGAAAGATGCTGGAGTCAATTATTAAAGAGGTAATAATGGGGCATTTGGAGAGCAGTAAAAGGATTAGTTCAAGTCAGCATGGATTGATGAAAGGAAAATGTGTAACTAATCTTCTGGAATTTTTTTAGGCTGTGACAAGTAAAATGGATGAAGGGGAGCCAGTGGATGCAGTGTGTCTAGACTTTCAGAAAGCCTTTGATAAGGTCCCGCAGTGGAGACTGATGACTAATGACTAAAATTAGAGCACATGGTATTGGGGGTAGGGTGTTGACCTGGATAGAAAATTGATTGGCAGACAGGAAGCAAAGAGGAGTGAACGGGTCCTTTTCAGAATGGCAGGCAATGGCGAGTGGAGTGCAACAAGGCTCGGTGTTGGGGACGCAACTGTTTACCATATATATTAATGATTTGGAAGAGGGAATTAGGAGCAGCACTAGCAAGTTTGCGGATGACACAAAGCTGGGTGGGAGTTTGAACTGTGAAGAAGAGGTTAGGTAAGGGGAGGTACAGCGAGACTTGGGCGTCCTTGTACACCAGTCACTGAACACCAGTTGGCGTGCAGGTACAGCAGGCAGTGAAGAAAGCCAATGGAATGTTGGCCTTCATAACAAGAGGATTTCAGTATAGGAGTAAAGAGATTCTTCTGAGGGCTCTGGTAAGACCACATTGTGTACAGTTTTGGTCTCCTAATTTGAGGAAGGACATCCTTGTGATTGAGGCAGTGCAGCGTCGGTTCACGAGATTGATCCCTGGTATGGCGGGACTGTCATATGAGGAAGGATTGAAAAGACTAGACTTGTTTTCACTGGAGTTTAGAAGGATGAGGGGAAGGGGGGGGGGGGGGGGGGAGGGGGTCTTATAGAAACATATAAAATTATAAAAGGACTGGACAAGCTAGATGCAGGAAAAATGTTCCCAATGTTGGGCAGTCCAGAACCAGGAGCCACAGTCTTAGAATAAAGGGGAGGCCATTTAAGACTGAGGTGAAAAAAAAAAACTTTTTCACCCAGAGAGTTGTGAATTTGTGGAATTCCCTACCACAGAGGGCAGTGGAGGCCAAATCACTGGATGGATTTAAGAGAGAGTTAGATAGAGCTCTAGGGGCTACTGAAATCAAGCGATATGGGGAGAAGGCAGGCACGAGTATTTGATTGGGGATGATCAGCCATGATCACAATGAATGGTTGTGCTGGCTTGAAGGGCCAAATGGGCTCCACCTGCACCTATTTTCTATGTTTCTAAACATTAGAACGTATAGTTAAAATAAATGTTCTTGAGAGCAAATGATATTGCTAAGGTTCTGGGAATGAGGCACAAGAGAGCAACACCATGTGAAAGGGCAGTTGCAATATTATTACCAGAGGCGGGCTGGAAACATACAAATCACTGACTTTTTTTTGCATCATGGACCATAGATGATGCATCTTGCGAGGATAATCGTTGCAAAAAAACTGAGGTAACATTTTCATCTAGTATGTTTATAGGTTTTTGCAAATTATACTCTTATATGTGTAACCAGGGACTAAATGAGATGATGAATGAATGCAGTCATCAGATTAAAAAGGCACTGACTGAGAAATATAATTTTCGGATTTTTTAAAATCTAGATTGCCGAATAATCATTTGGTATGCAACCTAACAAACAAGACACTCGGGAAACACCATTTAATGCAGTGGATTTGTCATTTAGGTAGCCAATGATTATGGAAAGGAGACCACAAAAATATGTGGTCCCCAAGATGTGGGAGAGGTGGTAACGGTGGCCTGCTTGCATTCTTGATGTTGATACTTCAACTGCCATTACTGGGAAATCATTGTGTCAAATAAGTACCACAGAGTGGAAGGCTATAGATTGTGAGGGTGGGAAACAGAAGGTAGGTCTTGCTGTGGGTTTAATTGAACCCAGCCTCGATGCCATTCAAGATCACCCTATATTTGACTTGCCCCAGGTTCAAGAGCCAAGACTGTTTGTTATATTGTCCCAAACAGAACAATGAAATTCTTAATTGCAGCAGCACAACAGAATATGTAAACATAGTACTCTATATGGTAAACAATATATAGATATATCTATATCTACCTCAGGATAGCAACCAATATAGTCAAGGACCTTTTACACCACAGTCATTCTTTCTCTTAACAGGCAGACGATACCAAGGCTTGAAAGCACATTCAACCAGATTCAGGGAAAGCTTTCATCCCACAGTTAACAGACTATTGAATGGTCCTCCCATGTGCTAGGGGTATAGTCTCAATCCAACTTACTTCATTACAGGCCTTGTTCATTTGGTTCTGTAACTGTAATACCACAATGATGTAACATTATATTCTGCACTCAATATTTCTCTTTGCACTCACTACCTATTGTACGTGCGGGACTTATCATCTATAGTATGATTTGACTGGATAGCACGCAAACAAAGCTTCTCACTGTATCTCAGTACACATGACATTAAACCAATACCTGTGGACAGAGATTTGTCCAATTTGTGAGCCAAGAATATTAGCCCTTGGATAGAAGCCTCGACAAAGGATTCAGCTACTCTCCAGTGAGGATAGATTCAGAAAGTCCCAAACAGAAGATGACATCAAGCCTTAACTAAGTTATGTCACCTGAAAATACAGAGGCCTGACTGCAACAAGAGAGGTCGAGAACCCAGGTGGCCAAGTTGCGAGCACTCGTAGCTCTCCAGAGAAAGGGTCAGAGGCAATCACCTGCTTGCAGCTTTGAAATGGTCAGCAAAGAAAAGGCCCAGAATCCATGGGGAGTTGCAGTGATTGGTGATGCAATATCAAGTACATGTGAAGACTAGAAGATAGGAAACAAAGAAAAGTGTTTTGAATTGTTTTATTGAATTTGTGATAATTGAGAATATTTTGGAAATGATACAAATATATTGGTCAGTTTCATTTTGGTTATTAAAACTGCTATTTACAACTTGAATGTACTCTATTTACAATATGATGTACTCTATTTGACTGCTATTTACAATATGATGTACTCTATTCGACTTTTAAAATGACGGCAAAAACTGGTGGCGCTTGAATATGGACACAGTGGGTTGTTTATATGCATTATGTGCTTAACTAGGGATGGTACTTATAATCTTACATTATACTAATCAGTATTGAACAATAATCTTACAGATCTGTATTTCAAAAGAGGAATAAATCAAGGACCATTGAACTAAAAATACCACGTTTCTTTCTGTTTGTAACTAAATCAGCATTTCATTCACCTCTTAATTTAGTTTAGTTTAGAGAAACTGCGTGGAAACTGGCCCTTCGGAGCCGACCAATGTTCCCAATCATTAACACTAAGCACACTAGGGACTCTTTACAATTATACCGTGTCACAAACCTATATGTCGTTGGAGTTCTTAGGTTCAAGTTGTAGCAGGCATACAACTGTGGGAGGAAACTGGAGATTCCGGAAAAAAAACAATGCAGATCACAAGGAGAATGTAGATACAGACAAGCACCCATCGTCAGGATCGAACCTGGGTCTCTGGCGCTGTAAGGCAGCAACTCTACCGCTGCGCCACCATGCCGCTCCCAATTCCTCCATTGCTTTTGGACACATTTCCTTTTCCTTCTTCCTGTCAAAAATGGGAATCGCCAATAATTCCTGGGATCAAATGTTGCCATAGGCATTTGCTCCAAATCGCGCAGCTTGGAATAAATCATCAGCAGAGACTTTTTTTTTTTTTTTAATTTCCCTTGCTTTTCCCTACACATTCCGAACAGAGCAGTGATAATAATGCTCTTCAATCCATTGAATTGTAAATTCTGGGCGAATACAGGCCAGTTTCATTTTGGGGCAAAACAAATATCCAAAAAAACATTTCCTTCTAAAATTGTATCAATCCAATTGTACTCTAATGAACTTTCAAATTCCAGGAACAGATCAAAATCCAGACAAAAAGGTTTCAAAGAATAAGTTTGAATGGGTTCCAAAATCATACAACTTCTATGCCATGCTTCTTAAGGAATCACCCCCATTGCAAACACAATGCACATTGAAGGCTAAAGAGTACTCAACAAAAGCTTCTGTTGATATTTTTTTGATGCCTCGTTCACTTTGTCCAAACAAAACAAGCTTCAATAACATCTGCTTACTCATTTACACAGATGGTAAAATACTTAGAGTAACATTTTGCCATCAGAGGATAGATTACCCTTCGTGCCAAGTTAATTCCACAGTTAATATATGCAAGTACTGGAATATTTTCATTTGTTTGCTTTTCTATTGATGGGTTTTCAAAGTCAGAGCATCCATGATTATAAAGCAATCAACAGTGGAAAAATAAGCTATGAATATCACAAATACATTTCCCATCCTCCCTTAATCTATAACAAAATAGAATGATTTACTTGATATTGAGTTACATAGACATCAAGGACATCACTACTTCACACACTGTGGTGATAAACTTAAATGTGATGATTGGCTTGAAGTAATAGTGGGGCAACATGGCAGTATCTTTATTCCTGATTGTATTGCACCAATTACCGACAAAGTAGGATCCGGCACAGTTGTGATTATTTCAAAATGTGCCAGATTAATTATTGTTGGAGTTCATCTAATAAATCGCCATTTCAGCAAGGACAGAGTGTTGACCGTTTCCAACGAGGAATCAGTTGATTCATGGATTGAAGTGGAGACACCGATGAAAGGGTCTCAAATTTGTGATGTGGTTTTACTCCAGAAAATTGCTACGAAAGAGATGACAATGAACGTGCAAGCAAGGTTAATTTCTAGTCAATGACCTTTGTCACATCTGGAAAAAGTGACGTTGACACACTTTTGATCCAGACCTCGTGCTATCTTTGTGGAGTTCGCAAGTTCTTCTGAACTGCTTGGATTTCCTCCATGTGCTCCAGTTTTCTCCCCTAGTTCTAAGACCTACTGGCTCGTGGGTTAATTGACTACTCAAAATTGGTAGACCGAGTTTTTGACAGATATATTAATCCATATTACCAAGCTTGCTGACCTCACAGGCCACAAACTGAAACTTAATTTTTAATGTATGGACTTCAAAATGAGAAAAATAATTCTTCACAGCTTTGATTAAAATGCTTGTTATTTCAGTTTTTATTTTAATTTTGGGGACAACCCATCTTTACAGTCTGTAAAAATGCCATTTAGCTGAGCACAATGCTGGTTCCATTATCTGTCACAGGATTTTGCAATATATTTCTTTGATAACAAAATTGTTGCTGTCACCAGAGATTCCTTAGAAACTGTACTTCACAGCAATCAGCTTTGGAAACAATACAAGATCAATTGAACATTGTCCATCCCAGAGTGCACCATTGAGTCATAATTGACATTAAAACCTGGCTTGCAGCTTCTAAGTGCAGAATCCACAGAAAACAATAAATACATGGAAATGCCAAGCAAATATAAAGCTGAACAAAACACCCTATCATAACAGCAATTTTGCAGGAGCTGTCTGTTGTTCTTCGTCCTCCTCTCCCACATAAAGCAATTACATAAGCCAGAGAAACACAATCAATTGCAGATGCTGGAATCTTGAGCAAATGATCAGTCTGAAAAAGGGTTCCAACCCGAAACGTCTGTCCATTTCCTCCACAGATGTTGCCTGATTCACCGAGTTCCTCTAGCACCTTGGTGTTTTGGCAAATGTAAACCAGTCTTCTTTATCTCCAATTTAATTAGATGGTTCCTTTAGAAAATAACAGGTCATAACTAGTTAATGGAAGTTACTTGCACTTAATGTTATTGATTGTTATTGAAACAGGACCTTCAGCTCACCGAGTCCACGCCGACCAGCAACCCCACGCATCAACACTATCCTACACACTAGGAACAATTTACAATTTAACCATGCCAATTAACCTACAAACCAGTACGTTCTTGGAGTGTTGGAGGAAACCCGAGCTCCTAGAGAAAACCCACACAGTTCACAGGGAACACATACAAACTCCGTACAGACAATCACCTGTGATCATGATCGAACCTAGGTCTCTGGTGCTGTAGGGCATCAACTCTACCACCAGGCCACCGCACCGCCCTATCATCAAAGTTTTTCAAATTCATTCAAATTTTCAACTGGACCTGGAAAGTACCTATGCAAGTAAATTTATTTGCTTTTGTTTTATCCAGTTTTACTCCAACTGTTAGCCCACTATGAGAAACACACACTTTACACCCAGCCAATTCCTCTATGACCAAATGAATTCTGTGAATATAGCATAGGAATACAAATTCTACTCTCACCACTGAAACAAAAAATCAGCCACTGTTTATATGCCACATAGGGTAGGTGAGATAGGCAAAATAACTGGAATTATGGCCAGTGCCACTCATTTGGTAATCAGTTTATTTCAAATCAAGCGTGTCTTTAATCCCTGCACCAGGGAAAGAGCGGGAAAAGGTAAAAAAGACTTTTCCGTTTTGTAAAAGTGTTGTTAGATTGGAAATGCATTCCATCAGATAGCTTGTATACTCTGGAGTTCAGAAGGATGAGAGGGGATCTTATTGAAACATATAAGATTATTAAGGGTTTGGACACGCTAGAGGCAGGAAACATGTTCCCAATGTTGTGGGAGTCCAGAACCAGGGGCCACTGTTCAAGAATAAGGGGCAAGCCATTTAGAACAGAGATGAGAAAACACTTTTTCCACACAGAGAATTGTGAGTCTGTGGAATTCCCTGCCTCAGAGGGCAGTGGGGGCCGGTTTTCTGGATACTTTCAAAAGAGAGCTAGATAGGGCTCTTAAAGATAGCAAAGTCAGGGGATAAGGCAGGAACAGGGTACTGATTGGGGATGATCAGCAATGATCACATTGAATGGCGGTGCTGGCTCAAAGATCTAATTGACCAACTCCCGCACCTATTGTCTATTTACAGCATCAAAGGTAAACACAAATACTTACCCATTCAACTCCTTTCTTGTGCATCAGCCCACTTACACAAAGGCTACCATTGTAGATTTTTCTTTTTCACCTTTGCCACCCTCTTTCAAACTGCATCCATCTCCAGACTCATTCAGTCTTTGGATCACCACCCTTACTCAGACCTTCCTTTTTCTTCTCTCCCTACCAACTCCCTTTCTCTGTAGCTTTGAAATATATTTAATCTTTTCCCAGTTCTGACAAGTCATTGATATTGAACATTAGCTTTAGTATAGTTTACCAAGTCTGTACTGACCAGCAATCACCCATACACTTAAACACAATGGACAATTGACAGAAATCAATTAACCTACAAACCTGCATATCTTTGGAATGAGAGGAAACTGGAGCACCCAGAGAAAATCCATGTGGTCATAGAGAGAACGTACAAGCTCCATACAAACAGCACCCGTAGTCAGGATCAAACCCAGGTCTCCTGCGCTTTAAGGCAGCAACTCTATCGCTGCACCACTGTGCTGCCATTTTATCCCCTATAGTTGGTGGCTGAGCCACTAAGTACTTCCAGCAAAGTTCCCCTTGCACATCTTCAGTGTCTGCAGTATTCTGATCTTGAATGACAAAGGTAGTTTATTGTTGAATTCTACAAAGGACAGTTGAGATGAATTGTCCAGTTTCATTCAAATCTAAAGCATAATAACTTTAAACGAGAAAGGAATAGAAGGAAATGTACCAGAGATCAACTGAAAAACTGTATGTGCAAGAGGCCTGTGTAGTTCGGTAAAATTACCTACTCCTGTAAAACTAAGCAATTTACCGCATCATTCACTGATGCACCACAAGATGGGAAGACAAACGATAAATGCAAGTATTTTTTCTTCACCTTTACAGAGTAGTCACAAAATTGTTATGAAAACAATATAATTGCAACAATTTCCTTAATAAAGACACTCCCACTGATTTGAGATTTTTTTTACAGGCTGTGCAAATTCCACCCTGGAAAATGAAAGAAAAACAGTATTTGTAATGTTGGAGTAATTTTAATCATCAATGACCTCAAATTGACAGAGAGGATCCTGGAACAACAAACTGCAGCCTCCCCCTCCAGCTCACATAGCACATTACAAACCACACTTGCAGCAGCTGTGCCCTGATGGGAATCTAGCATGCATGATGATGAAGTTGCATCAGGAAACATTCACCCCCACCATCACAAAACACCTCAGTGTACAGAAAACTGCTTACATTGGGAGCATCTATACAAATAGAAGAATGTAAAATGAAAGGGGCATAATTTAAGTGTCTATCAAACAATACTACAACTCTTGATCATATTTATTCAACAGTACACAAAAACGATAAAGAAAAACAGTATCAACGAGAGCAGTTATAATGCGTGCAAAATATTTTAAAGATAATGCAGCATTTTTGATATGTTGTTACTATTGTAATATTAGAAAGATGGCTGCCACATACATGCAACGAAATTCATGCAAGTAGTAATAATGTGTGTTTGTTTGTGATTTTGGTTGAAATAAATTGGTTCAGCTACCAGGTAGAGCTCTCCTTCTCCACACAATGCCAAAGAATGCACTGCGACCCCAGAAACAATTTGTTTAACATCTCACCTTAAAGACTGGAAATAGTGCAAGGATAATAATGGGTTAACTTTTCCATTGACATAATAGAACGCTGCTGGAGTAAGGAGACTATGTGGATTCCCCAGATTTCATGCCACTTTGTTAGATACTAGGAGAAATGAAAGGACTTCAAATCATAAGGGACGACTGGGTACACTTAAGCGACTGATTGGTGATACAAGAACCTTATTAAGACCATGTGTGAAAACGTAAAATGAGAATCTAACAGAAAGAACCAAAACTTTAAATTAGGAAAATTGGATTTTGTCATTATGTTGGATTATCATCGATTTGCACTGTTCTAATTTTGAAGCTTTCGCCCAATCCTCCAGGGTCGCTTCATCACCAACCTCAGCCTGCAAGTTGCTAACAATCTTCCTGTCTTTATCACCACCCATCCCCAACTCAACCGTGTGTTCAGTCTTGACCATCATGGTCCTTCATGCTTTTCAAGTTTCAGCTCTTCCAAAATACTGCTGTTCACATATCTTAACAAATCCTTCTCACTCATCACCATTTGCTGACCAACATTAGCCCACATTCTACACCAAGGGATCCAGTTGTAAATATTTATTATCATTTGAGAAATCAAAAAAATTACAAATGCTGAAAATCTGAAATATAAACAGTACACAGAAGAAACATTCAGCAAGTTGGGCTGCATCTTTGGACAGAGCAGATTGAACATTTCAAGTAGGAGGCCCTTCTACTTGATCAACCCATTTAATCTATGCTTTTCACATCAATCCCCCTGGAAATATCCACTCCTCAATCTCATATCCCTTTGAGCAAGCCACAATTTTCAGTTCTATCCCTTATCCTCAGTGTCCTCATTCTATCCCGATTACAATAACCTCAGTATTGGTTCTATCATCATGCTCTCTCCAGTGCCTGTATATCCATCTCACAATACAAAAATTAGAGCTGTACACTGGCAACATAAAAATGAACCATAGCTTCCATTTTGCCCCAAATTGTTTTTCCTTAATAATGGAGACCCCATGATCTTGCATGTTTATTTCTAACGATTTGTCAGAATTATATCTGAATTCTCTTTACTACTGTTCAACTACACTCAACGCTGCAGATGTCTTTGGCTATCACCACCTTTAGGAGCAGGGGAAAAGTAATACATTAAAAATAAGAGAAAATACACAAGTCAGACACTACCTTGTGAATAAACATGGCGGCAACCATGGCAACACAAGAACTCCGCTAGGTACAATGGATTGAGCTTTACGTTCCATAAATAAAATTGCAGATTTAAAAAAAATGCTGAGCTCTATATCGCACAAGCATGCTAAAAGGAAGGTTGCTAAATGGAACAAAGCTGTACATTGTTGCCTGGTCAGTGAACTGGCAACAAACCTCATTCTTCCATTCCAGTTATTTTATCTTGAAAGATAAAGACACTCCCCCATCCAGCCACAATACCATGGAGTGAGCGAAGGCAAAGCAGAAATTTTTTAAAAAGAGACAAATCGGGTCTACAATTTTCACACTCCAAGGGTTTAATGAAAAGACCAAAAAATGAATAGAGGAAAGATTGATTTCTTAAAAATAGACTCTTTAGCAACTTTAGCCCTGCAAGCATGCAAAGATCCCAATCATAATCTTCCAGATGAGGTTAAAGTCCAGGAATAAGGCCAGGAAAAAAGGTGCATCAGACATTCACAGAATCCATTCTCCAAGGCCTGAAATAGAAACAAACATACTCCAAAAGTGAAATACTCTACATACTGGGAATCTGAAATAAAATAAATGAATGTTGGGAATATTCTATGTGTCAGACAGAATCTGTGGGAGAGTGAAACAGAGTTAATGTCTCTTATTAAAGACCTTTCAGCAGAACAGGAAAAAAAGTTAAATTAGTTTTAAATTGGAACTTAAGGAAGGTGGGAGGCTGGAGTAGTGGGAGGCTGTGTCAAAGGTTGAAATGCAGCAAACAAGGAAGATCTGGAATAGATTAAATGTATCAAGGAAGTGTGCCAGTAAATAAAACATGAAATACCAGAGTTCTGAAGATATGAAAAACAAAAATGTTGATAATATCTTAAAATGCTGAATTTGATGTTGAGGCTTTAGTGCTGTAATGTGCCTTGTCAAAAAGACGAGGCATTGTATGAATTTATGTTGAAACTTGTTGGGACAATGCATGAAGCCAAAAGCAAGAGGTCAGTGGGAAATTATATTTTTAAATGACAGGCTGGTAGTTACTTGTGCAGGTTGAATAGATGTGTCTGACAAAACAGTCCCTCAAACTTCCTTTGTTGTTTTCCCCTTACATAGTGACGCCCATATGGTGAGCACCTAATACAGTGTACTACATTAGTGGGATGGATTGAATCTTTAGAAACAATGGGAAGCTGTTCCAATGGGACTGATTCCAGAATGCAACAATTTACAAATCTCTTCAATCAAGGTGAAATGTGCAGATGATACATGAATGCACACACTGAGAAACTAAACTCCATGCCAATGTCAGTGCTGTCGCTGAAGTATTTGACAGGATGGGTACGAGAATTGCTGCCAACGAGACAACGGTCCTTTACCACCCTGTTCTCGCTGCACCACACTGCCCTCTGCTCTTGCAGGGCTTGACCCTGGAAAACATGCACCACTTTCCACAGCTTGGGATTACCTCTCAAAGGCAGATATCAATGACAAACACTTCCTTCAGTTGACTGATGAAAACAATTTGAAAAACAGTGTCCTTAGACAAAGTACAAGGCTCACAGTCCATCTATATGTATGAGACAAACCACTTAAAAACTCAAATACGAACAGTGCCTTAAAATCCTCCAAAGTTTAATGAAAGGGTAACCAAACCAATGTTCATGCCTTTTCCCCAATAAATATCTCCAGCAACAAAGGCAAGGTAATGCCTTTTGCTGACAAGATCAAATCTTACAAAATAAACATTTTTTTCTGAGTGTCAGGCTGAGAGATGATCAGGTAGATAGAGGAAATGATTCAATGCCCAAATAGTTTTTGGTGAAATCAACATCCCCCCAGACTCTTGGGGTAATCTATCCTTGACTGTTTAATGAATATCCTTTGAGATGGTACTCAGAACATCAAGGCCATGAATTTGGGTGTACTACAAGCCCTGCATAAGGAGCAGGAGTCAAGTCTATTAGTCACATATGCATACGAGATGTGCAGTGAAATGAAAAGTGGCAATGCTTGCAGATTGTGCAAAAAACTACAAACACAGATTGGAACAGAATCAGTAATTACATATTTGTGGGGAAAAAAAAAGAAAAAAGCTATTAAAAAGACACCACACTGCAGTAAATTGGTACAGTACGTTAGTCCCTGGTGAGAAAGGAGTTTACAGTCCTAATGGCCGCTGGGAAGAAACTCCTTCTCATCCTCTGTTTTCACAGTGTGGCAACGGAGGCGTTTGCCTGACCGTTGCAGCTGGAACAGTCTGTTACTAGGGTGGAAGGGGTCCCCAATAATGTTGCTGACTCTGGATCTGCAGCTCCTGATGTATAGTTCCTGCAGGGGGCGAGTGAAGTTCCCATAGTGCATTCGGCCGAACTCACTACTCTCTGCAGAGCCTTCTTGTCCTGGGCAGAGCAATTCCCAAACCAGATTGTGATGTTCCCGGACAAGGTGATTTCCACAGCCGCTGAGTAGAAGCACTGGAGGATCCTCAGAGACACTCTGAATTTCCTCAATTGCCTGAGGTGGTAAAGGCGCTGCCTTGCCTTACTCACTAGTAAGGCAGCGTGTGATGTCCATGTCAGATCCTCTGAGATGTGGACTCCCAGGTATTTAAAGCAGCTCACCCTATCCACAGTATCCCCATTTATCTTCAGCGGTGTGTACGTCCTTGGATGTTGTGCCCTGCTAAAGTCCACGATAAGCTCCTTAGTTTTTTTGACATTCAAGAGGAGGCTGTTGTCCTGACACTAGAGTACCAGATCAGCCACCTCTTCCCGGTAGGCCTTCTCATCGCCGTTATTTGAGATCCGGCCCGCCACCACAGTGTCATCAGCAAACTTGATTATAGAGTTGGAGCTGAACCTAACATGTGTGTACGGGGAGTACAGTTGGGGCTGAGGACGCAACCCTTGGGGGATCCTGTGCTCAGGGCGAGGGTCTTCGATGCATTTCCTCCCATCCTGTCCACCTGGGGCCTGGCGGTGAGAAAGTCCAGGACCCAGGCTCACAGGGGGGTGTTGAGCCCCAATTCCAGCAGCTTCTCAGCAAGTCTGGTGGGGACTATCGTGTTGAAGGCTAAACTGAAGTCTATGAACAACATCCTCAAAAAGCCCCCCTTCTGGCTGTCAAGGTGAGAGAGAGCGGTGTGCAGAACCTGGGAGACAGCATCGTCCGTGGATCTGTTCAGACGGTATGCAAATTGTGGCGGGTCCATGTTGCGAGGGAGGAAGGTGCAGATGTGTTTCTTGACCAGCCTCTCAAAGCATTTCATGACTACCGAGGTGAGAGCCACCGGCGGTAGTCATTCAGACAGGCTGGAGAGGCATTCTTTGGTACAGGTACAATGATGGACCTCTTGAAGCAGGCAGGGACCATGGGCCAGGGAGAGGTTGAATATTGTAGTGAGCACCGGAGCTAGCTGCGTAGCATAAGACTCAAGTACTCCCCCAGAGATGCAATCTGGGCCTACAGCTTTCCTCATGTTCACACGTATCAGAGCCCTCCTCACGTCATGCTCGGACAACGAGCGTGTGTACCCATCCCCAGCGGTGGCCCTCCGTCCAGCTTCGTTAGCCAGCGCGCTGGCAGTGTTGTCGTTAGCCGGCAAGCCTGGAGTGCCATCCCACAAACCAGTTCATTGGTCACCACCTGTCCAATTTGTGGATGGTTCTTATGTTGGCTTCATGAGCCACTTCCGCATCTATGAAAATGGAGCTGAAGTCAGCCATCCTCGATATTAAAGGAATGCACAAGAAGAAATTAAATAAAATAGAAAAATTATTTTTTCACCAAGAAGAGTTTTGAGTGTCTGAACCATGGGAAATGAGCAGAGCATCTACTTTGTTTGCATGGGAAGATGACAGAAGGGATGCGAGCATTGGTACATGCAGAAGGGCATTGGGAAAGTAAAGATTTATTCAGAAAGCACGAAAAATTATGCAGAATCACTATTGAATGTAGAGGCTGGCATGTTGGAAGCCAAAGGTACGGGGGTCAAATAAGATGGAGGAACTGAGTGAAATCCAGGTTAGCCGGGAGGTGGTGTTGGGTAAATTGAACGGATTGAAGGCCGATAAATCCCCAGGGCCAGATAGTCTGCATCCCAGAGTACTCAAGGAGGTAGCCACAGAAATAGTGGATGCATTAGTGATAATTTTTCAAAATTCCTTAGATTCTGGAGTAGTTCCTGAGGATTGGAGGGTAGCTAATGTAACCCCACTTTTTAAAAAAGGAGGGAGAGAGAAAGCGGGGAATTACAGACCAGTTAGTCTAACATCGGTAGTGGGGAAACTGCTAGAGTCAGTTATTAAAGATGGGATAGCAGCGCATTTGGAAAGTGGTGAAATCATTGGACAAAGTCAGCATGGATTTACAAAAGGTAAATCATGTCTGACAAATCTGATAGTATTTTTCAAGGATGTAACTAGTAGAGTGGATAAGGGAGAACCAGTGGATGTGTTATATCTAGACTTTCAGAAGGCTTTCGACAAGGTCCCGCATAAGAGATTAGCATACAAACTTAAAGCACACGGTATTGGGGGTTCAGTATTGATGTGGATAGAGAACTGGCTAGCAGACAGGAGGCAAAGGGTAGGAGTAAACGGGTCCTTTTCAGAATGGCAGGCAGTGACTAGTGGGGTGCCGCAAGGCTCAGTGCTGGAACCCCAGCTATTTACAATATATATTAATGATTTGGACGAGGGAATTCAATGCAACATCTCCAAATTTGCAGATGATACCAAGCTGGGGGGTATAGTTAGGTGTGAGGAGGATGCTTGGAGGCTGCAGGGTGATTTGGATAGGCTGAGTGAATGGGCAGATGCATGGCAGATGCAGTATAATGTGGATAAATGTGAGGTTATCCACTTTGGTGGCAAAAACATGAGGGTAGACTATTATCTGAATGGTGGCAGATTAGGAAAAGGGGAGATGCAACGAGACCTGGGTGTCATGGTACACCAGTCATTGAAAGTAGGCATGCAGGTGCAGCAGGCAGTGAAGAAAGCAAATGGTATGTTAACATTCATAGCGAAAGGATTTGAGTATAGGAGCAGGGAGGTTCTACTGCAGTTGTACAGGGTTTTGGTGAGGCCACACCTGGAGTATTGCGTACAGTTTTGGTCTCCAAATCTGAGGAAGGACATCCTTGCCATAGAGGGGGTACAGAGAAGATTCACCAGACTGATTCCTGGGATGTCAGGACTTTCATATGAGGAAAGATTGGATAGACTCGGCTTGTACTCGCTCGAATTTAGAAGATTGAGGGGGGATCTTATAGAAACTTACAAAATTCTTAAGGGGTTGGACAAGCTAGATGCTGGAAGATTGTTCCCGATGTTGGGGGAGTCCAGAGCAAGGGGTCACAGTCTAAGGATAAGGGGGAATTCCTTTAGGACCGAAATGAGGAAAACATTCTTTACACAGAGAGTGGTGAGTCCAGTTCATTGGCTATATTTAAGAGGGTGTTAGATGTGGCACTTGTGGCTAAAGGGATCAGGGGGTATGGAGAGAAGGCAGGTACGGGATACTGAGTTGGATGATCAGCCATGATCACATTGAATGGCGGTGCAGGCTCGAAGGGCCAAATGGCCTACTCCTGCACCTATTTTCTATGTTTCTATGTTTCTATAAAAGAAACCCTATCTTTGGTGAGAAGAGAGTGTGGGAGAAAAACTAAACAGTTAGCATAGACCAAAAACCTATCAAATCATTGCTAACAAAACAAAGCAATGGATTCTCCAGTCATGAAAGTTGGAGAAAATTTGAGATACGAATTTAGTTTGATCAGCAAGACCAAATCAGAAAAGCGGAGTAGGGTTTCTGGATTAATGATTCTACATTAACTAAAATATCAACTGGTGAAACAATAGAACAGAACAGAAGCACTAAAAGTAGACATCAAGTAAACATCTCCAAAACTAAAAGACAAGATAGTTGGGCGTTAGCATTAGAAGTTGAAACACGACAATACAGGCTGGATCTTGAATTGTGTAGTTCGGGGCATGTTTTTATAACAGACAAATGCAGACACTCTGTGCATGGTGCACAATAGTGACCCAACAATAAGCGAGTTCCGCATCTCGATAAATGCAAGGAATCATGGGATTTGACAAAGATAATTTGGGATTTTTTTTTTAAGCGAACACAGTGCTGTATAAACTAAGTATAAATTATTAACTATTCTACCAAAGAATTAATCTGGAATTCTGTCAACTCAATAGCTTCCTTTCTTGTTCTGCTGTTCATATACTACTCACACAGTCCCAGTTCAGTTTATTAATCTACAATTATGAGATATTCAAAAAGTTAAAGAATTTATTAGTTATATTTAATCCTGAATGTGTTTGCTACTGGAATAAGAAAATATTACTTGTGTTTGAAAAATGTTCTTATCTTTAAGTAAGTAATTTTATTTCAAAGCCACGCGAGTGACTACGTGAAGAAGCCTGCCAGCCCGCATGCGCGTCAATACATCTAATGCATGGCGCACGACTGGCTGGGAGGAGGGTCGCTCCGCCAGCGGTAAGTTTAAAAACCTCAAAGATACGTTTTTTCAACTTACTCCGAGGTAATTTTCTTTCGTATATTCTTTTCACAGTGGTCTCCAACGATGGATAAATCCAAGGCGAACAAATCCAGACAGGCCGCGGGGAAACCAGATATGGAGGACCGCAGGAGTGCGGGTAGCCGGCGGCCGTCTGTTACGCTTTCACAGTCGCTGACAGTGCGGTCAGCGACTTCAGACTTGGTGCCTGTACAGAGCACTTTGGCAACCCCTAAAAGGGGTAAAGCCAAACACAAGTTTGATAGGCCTGTATACTCAGATGAGTCAGGCCAGGAGGATATTCCTCCTACACCTATGAATAACGTCTTCGGGCGTTTATCCAATAGCAGCACCTCATGGAGAGGATGCTCGCTCGCAATATGCTCCGTGATATGGAGACATACCAACGCAGGTCTCCCATTATGCCTGCGGCAGCGCCTGGTCCAGGGCTGCTTACTGCCTCCCACTCTGATGAGGGGAGTGTCAGGGGTCAGTACATGACTGACATGAAGGACATGCTGAGATGCAGATGCATGAGGCTCACACACAAGAGTTGCCTGCCCAGGCATCCAGATTTGCGATACCCTCGCAAATAGGTGGGCTTCTTCAAGAAGAACTCGCCTCTAGCATCAACTATCTCACTTTCCATCAACTGCAAGAACAGATCATGGTTGAAACGGCTGCGAAGTACCACACGCCTGCAAATTGTGCATCCTTAAAAGTGCCGGCGGTCAACAGTTCCATTTGGGGTTACATTGGAGGTGGCATCAAGGCCCAGGAGATGAAGCTCCAGCGGATTCTGAAATTACTGGCTTCAGGCATCACAGCTTTCGCCAGATCAGCAGATGGCGGGCCGCTGTCGGACATTCAGCAACATGCCCTGGCGTTAATGTGCAATACACATTTCGAAATGAACTGTTTCCGCAAAAACAACATCAGGCCTGCATTAAACCCGAAATTTGCAGGTCTGTGTAAGTCCAGTAACGTCCAGCCACCTATATCATAATCTATATCATGTCTGAATGCACTATTTTTTCAACCATATCTGGTCAACTGATGCAGTGTGTTTGCATGTACTTGGGTTTATGGCATGAAATCACAGAGCTTTGAAATCATCACGTAGTCACTCACGTGACGTTGAAATAAAATAGAAAGATTAAACGAGAACTTACCGTTTGAAGTTTGATCTTTATTTTATGAGAAGTTGCGATGAGGGATTACGTGTCCTCCACTCCCAACCCTATTCTCATAAAGATCACTCGGTAGTTCTAGTTTCTTATCTTCCTATAGTTAGGTCAGCGATTGTTCTGTGATTTCATACGGCTGCTTTAAAGGTTGACACGCATGCAGGCTGGCAGGCTTCTTCACGTAATCACTCATCGCAACTTCTCATAAAATAAAGATCAAACTTCAAACGGTAAGTTCTCGTTTAATCTTTCTAGTTTATTGGCCAAGTATTCACATACAAGGAATTTGTCTTGGTGCTCCGCCCACAAGTAACATGACATTGTGACAGTTACAAATGACTCAAACACAAAACATTAATAATAATAAAACATTAATGACAAAACACCATTGATCAAGCATATGAACCAACAAAATACCAGATCAAAGGGAGGCTACAGATTTTTGGCTGTCAAGTAGAGAAACTACTCATGGATAAAAACTGTTTTTATGTCTGGCTGTGGCAGCTTTGACAGTCCAGAGTCGCCTTCCAGAGGGAAGTGGATCAAAGATTTTGTGGCCAGGGTGAGAGGCGTCAGAGATGATCTTGCCCACTCGCTTCCTGGCCCTTGCAATGTACAGTTCATCAATGGAGGGAAGGTTGCAACCAATAACCTTCTCTGCTGATCGGACGATTCGCTGCAGCCTCCAGGTGTCGTGCTTGGTGGCTGAGCCAAACCAGACCATGATGGAGAAGGTGAGAACAGGCTCTATGATGGCCATGTAGAATTGGACCATCATTGCCTGTGGCAGATTGTGCTTCCTCAGCTGCCGTAGGAAGTACATTCTCTGTTGTGCCTTTTTGACTGTGGAGTCGATGGGAGCCCCCCACTTCAGGTGCGTAGAGATGATGGTTCCCAGGAACTTAAATGACTCCACAGATGTGACTGCGGTATTGTTGATGGTGAGTGGGCTGAGGGGAGGGAGCTCTCCTAAAGTCTACAATCAATTAAGAGCGAGGAGCTCCAGGTTGTTGTGATGGCACCAGGACGCCAGCTGTAACACTTCCTGTCTGTAGGCAGATTCCTCCCCATCCTGGATCAGTCCAATCAGGGTTGTGTCGTCCGCAAACTTGATTCAGAATTTATGTGTAAAAATATATTTAATCTGAGGCAGACAGTGACTGCATGTACCATTAAGGCAAAGATTCATCTCCGAGGAAAAGTGAGTACAGGGTTGGCCCCGTGAAGGAGCCGCCAATCTGATACAAGACATTTAACTGCGAAATGCCTGCCCTTTAGTATTGGATAGATTGATTGAAGAGTCTGTGCTGTTCCAAGTTTGCAGTGGCTGCAGTGCGTTTCCCCTAGTCATCTTGCCCAGTGCATGTTGACCTGCACAGTTTGCCAGCCCGTTAGCAAAGGCTCTTTGTGCAGGTGTCATCCTAAGCCCAAAGGTTTTGTGGAGGTTCTGCACTAGGATCGGGCACGCAGCGACCTAGCGAGAGTGCTGTCAGATCAGATCAGCCCAGGTTGCTGAGTGGCTGATTTGAATGGGTCGTTATTAAACTGTTCCGGCTGTGTGGCATCGCCAGCTCTGTCGCCCAGATCCCCCATCCCAACTGTCGACAAAGTCCGACTGAGAAAATGCTCCCACTCATATTATGGGTTGGCTCCAAGTTTGCCCACTCGCTGGGGCAGGCAGCGCCTTCTTGAAAGAGAGCGAGAACAGGTCCCGTCAGCTGGGGAGTTGCGACCCACTCTAGAATGAAGCCTCTCGTTTGGCTGCAGTTCAAATTCTCATACTTGTCACCGTCCGGTCACCCAGACCAGGCTCCCAACTGTGTGCCTGACAGACTGGAATCAACCCCAGAGACAGCATCTTTATTTAAGCCAACCCACCTCAAACGTTTAACCAACGTGTTCGAATCCAATCTGAACTTTCCAACCTACCCCCCACACACAGCACATTCTCCTAGCTTCCTTCAATCCAGGAAGGTTGTTTAGATAGGAATGTAAGGACTGTCTCAAATTGGTTGACCACACAATTTGTAATTTGAGTAAATCAATATTGAATTTGAATGGCTGTGACTCAGGCTAATGCTAGACATTTGATAACCGACAGGTTCGTTCTAGGCATTCTTGCGATTAAGGCTGGTGCTGTATTGAGTCAATTATTTAAATAGATACAATTGTGGATTTGTGCAGCCTGCAGTACGTTGTGACCTACTGCCGACATATTTGACGGATACATTTATTTATAAATCTCATTGAAATGAATACACAGGTTCGTACACACACAGTAGCTCAGCTGGTGAGAATGTTTATCCCGAATGACCCATGACCTGGGCATGTACAATTGTAATACCGAACTCGCTTATTCGGGTCACATCAGGTTCTCAACCTTCTCCTCTGCAGAATTTAGCAAATAAAAAGCTGGCCAATTCCCCACAGGAACAGAAAAAACTAAAAACTAACATAACAGGTAATGCAACATCTGCAAACCTCCATGTGTCTGAATCTGAAGAATACATTTACATTGCACAAAAAAGACCTATTTGACCCATTTGATCTTTCTGGTGGAACTACTTTATTTTTAAACTTAATCTTACCTCATCAAAAAAATATTTTTTAACACATTTATGTTTCAGTTTCCAGGTTTGCAAAACCTATGAAAAAAAGATGTGACCTTCGGGACAAAATAATTAAAGAATCTGGACGACAGGGTGAAGATTAAAACTGCATACTGATTAAGATGCAAATTAATACAAATTAGTATTCAATCTTCACTGTCTGATGGACCAGACTTGCAAGTCACGATAAAACAATGTACAAAACCCAATGTATTTTCCTCATTTAACAGCAAAATTTCACCAGTTAAATGTTGTTTCCTCCAATAATAACAATAGTTTTAGCTCAACCTGAACAGCAAAATGTGTGTGCACAAAATGCAATATTCACAGGACAACTTCAATTGATTCGCTGCCTCACAAAACAAAATTGCATGCAAAGAACATTTTAAAGGAAAGCTACAATTATATATCTCCTCTTTTAACTCTGGGTTGCGACAAAGGAAAATAAGAAAACTAAACATTACTTCCATTTACATAGTCTATAAAAGTATTGAAAAAGACCAAAATGGACAGAATTTCTTAAAGTTGTTTTGATTGACATGTTTAATAGAAACTGGAGGGAACAGACCAACAATGGCAGTGTGTACTATTGCTAGAGACACACCATTAATAAATTAAAGAGACATTAAAGAGACAATAACCCAGAGATCAATGATAATATTTCTTAATACCTGGTTGTCTAGGGAGTCCATCTAAAGAGATATTTTTCAAGTGAAATGTATCACTGTAGAAATGAAAGAACATAAATAAGTCACTGTGGGTTGCCAACATTCCAGTTATACAAAATCTGACGGCCTTGATACATGACACAGAGACTAGAGGACAGGACTGGAGCGGTGTGATGCCGAGACTACGGACCAGAGATAGAAGGGCTTGCGTTTTATTAAAATCGTATCAAACTGAGATGTGCTTCCTTCTCTAAAAACCTGTATTCTTAAAGCTCTGTCCCACGGTACGAGTTCATTCCAAGAGTTCTCCCGAGTTTGCCCCGATTCGAACACAAAGATTTATGGTAATGGCCACTCTTCGGTACTCGGGGCTCTCGTGGACATTTTTCATCATGTTGAAAAATCTTCACGAGTCTTCCCGTGCTTACCTGCCATTAGCAAGTCTTCCCGAGTACCTGCCGTTAGCACTAAGAGACGTCCCCAAGCTCCGACGTACCCGCTACGTTCAATCTCCGTGCTTACCACAAGTTTGATTTTTTTTTAAACTCGGGAGAGCTCTTGGAATGAATTCGTACCGTGGGACAGGGCTATAAGTTCTCCCTGTTGCAATATTCAAGCACATATTAGAAACTTGGCCTATTTTACTTCCTCTCGATAAATACAAAATGCTGGAGTAACTCAGTGGGACAGGCAGCATCTCTGGAGAGAAGGAATGTTGACATTTTCAGGTCGAGACCCTTCTTTAGACTCCCACCCTCCCCCGATTTAGTCCCAGGCTAACAGAACCTCACCCACTTTCAGGCCCAGAGCCGAGACCTATGGAAGAGAATGGATTCCAAAAAACTGGGGGGGGGGGGGGGGGGGGGGGGGAAACTACAAACTTTGCTTGCACTACAAAGCCACAAATGTGCCTGTTGCCATTTAACATATCAGGTACACCAACATTGTCGGCACTATTGGGATCCCCAGCAGCATGGAACATCCACCAATGCAAGGGACAGCAGATACCAGTGTTCACCACAGGCCTTGCTCACATCCCATCTCATAGTATAAAAGGCCTGTCCCACTTTCCTCAACCTAATTCACGACCTTTTTTACTCGTGGACATTTTTCAGCATGTTGAAAAAATGCCCTGACCTACTTGATGTCACGAGTACCTACGACCAGCATCACAACCTGCTATGACCTACCTACGACCTTGTGACGACCATGCTGCGAGTATGTCAAGGGCAAACTCAGCAGATGTCGTGAATTAGGCCTTAAAAGTGGGACGGGCCCTTCAGGATACAATACTGGAAATCTAGTCCTACTCCAATCTTAAAAGAGACTATACTGCAAATAGATTGCTGCATTAACTGGCAACTAAAAATTACCCCTAGTGGAGACAAGTAGTAGAATCTGGGTGGAGTTAATGGGAATGTGAGGGGAATAATAAAAAAGAGACTTAGACTAAGTGAAATTGCAGGGCTGCCAACATTGGGTGAGAGTTGAGAATGAGAAATTGTGAGGGAGCATATTGTCTGAGGGGGGGGGGGGGGGGGGTGGGAGGAGGGTTAGGGAGCTTTTGGATTTTTCAGCTTGAAATTGTGTAATCTGGTGCATATTGTAGCGAGTTTTTTAACTTCCACTTGATTAACAGGTGCAGCACATGAATGACTATATTCATGTATGGAAATCAGATTATATTCATGCATTATACACACATAGAGAGAGAAAAACACAGCGAAACAAAGCAAAAAGTCGGACTTCCGTCTGTTCCGCACAAATAAATCAATCAACCTTACCCTTTGGATATGGAAACAAGACAAAAATAATGCCACATATTCAATCATATATGGTTCAATAAAATTAAGATATGTAAAAATATATATGGAAACAGGCCCTTCAGCCCACCAAGTTCACACCGATCAGCAATCTATCATACACGAGTTCCATCCATCACGCCAGGGACAATTTACAGAAGCCAATTAACCTACAAACCTGTACTTCTTTCGGATATGGGAGAAACCGGAATATCCAGAGAAAACCCATGTGGTAGTAAGCCAGCAACTCTATCGCTGCGCCACCCCATTAAATTATTTTTTCTGTAATATATTTATTATGGTGTCATGTACATAAAGATGAACACATGATTCTGATTTCTGCCCTTAATTGGATAACACACATGTCCAGTTATTGCGTTTTATGGCTGGTTTTCAACCTCTTCAGGCTGAAGGTCTCGACCTGAAACACCACCCATTCTTTCTCTCCAGAGATGCTGCCTGTCCTGTTGAGTTTTTCTAGTTTTTAGTGTCTATCTTCAGTTTAAACCAGCATCTGCAATTCCTTCATACACCATTTATTAAGAGAAACAGGTCCTATTCTCATTATATAATTTTGTGATCAGCGTGAGAGCATGAGAATTTTGTGAAATGCGTGAGTCTCATGTTCAACGCGTGAGAGTTGGAAGCCCTGCTAATAATGCAAAAATTTTATGCAAGTTCCAATTGTTTGGACAAAAAAAATCACTTATTACTGCTTTATAACAGCTAAGTTAATTTAAGACCATTTCAGAAATTATGGCTGTCAACAAACAATCAACTAACAAATTAAAGCAAATCAAAAAAAGTTTGCTTTCCTGACTCTACCTCATAAGTACTTTAACGCTGTTAACAGAGCAAAGGGATATTAATCTCAAGAATCAAAATGGGGAAAGTCGGGGCAGTTTTGCTTAAATGGTAATTCTAAGCCCATTCAGATCTGCATAGAGTTATACAACATGTACATGGCTGGCCCAATTTGTCCATAATAATCTGCGTGCCCAGGGACTGGCTGCCGTTCCCAAATCAGCTCACGTCCCAGGGACTGGCTGCAGTTCTCAGGTCGGTTCGCCAGCCCCGACCCTGCGAAAGCGAATTGAAAACCAAACGCGGTTTGTCGGGTTACAGGCCGGATTCGGCCTGTGTGCCGTAGGTTGCCAAATCCTATCCGAGATGTTTGGCCTCATTGCGGCCCCCCCCCCCCCCCATGTCTTACAACTGATTCACCTGGTCAGCGACTGCACATCCAACCAAGAAAGGTAAGAGGAGAGACATGACACGACTCACAGCCGCCAACTGACGCGCTTCCCCAGACTGCACAGACCGCTGTGATGTGGCGCAAAGAGACAAACTGTGCAGGGACTGAAGACAGCGTGAGAATTCTGTCATCAGCGTAAGAATTGGCTCAAATGTGTGACTAGTGCTCAAAGTGGGAGAGTTGGCAGCCCTGAAATTGACATGTGATGTCAGTGTGGATTCAGTGACTAGACAGGCCTGATTTTGTACAGAATGACATGTCGCTATAACTCATGAATTTCTCATCAAATGATTACCAGACCCATTTGCATCTTTGAGCACAAGATTAAGTTGACACCCACAACATTTAGAATACACATCCTCAATCGTTGACAGGTTAAAACAACGTTGTTCTTCTGCTTCAGACAAGAATGAAAGGTGCACTTAGACAAACTGCACAAATGCAAACAGTTTGTCATTTATCTTGGATAATATGCTTCCCGCAAAGAAAGTAATTCATAATTTATCTTACCATAGAAACATAGAAAATAGGTGCAAGAGTAGGCCATTCAGCCCTTCGAGCCTGCACCGCCATTCAATATGATCATGGCTGATCATCCAACTCAGTATCCTGTACCTGCCTTCTCTCCATACCCCCTGATCCCTTTAGCCACAAGGGCCACATCTAGCTCCCTCTTAAATATAGCCATTTAACTGGCCTAAACTACCTTCTGTGGCAGAGAATTCCACAGACTCACCACTCTCTGTGTGAAAAAAGATCTTCTCATCTCGGTCCTGAAAGACTTACCCCTTATCCTTAAACTGTGACCCCTTGTCCTGGAGTTCCCCAACATCGGGAACAATCTTCCTGCATCTAGCCTGTCCAACCCCTTAAGAATTTTGTAAGCCTCTATAAGATCCCCCCTCAATCTCCTAAATTCCAGCGAGTACAAGCTGAGTCTATCCAGTCTTTCTTCATATGGAAGTCCTGCCATCCCAGGAATCAGTCTGATGAACCTTCTCTGTACTCCCTCTATGGCAAGAATGTCTTTCGTCAGATTAGGAGACCAAAACTGTACGCAATACTCCAGGTGTGGCCTCACCAAGACCCTGTACAACTGCAGTAGAACCTCCCTGCTCTTGTACTCAAATCCTTTTGCTATGAATGCTAATATACCATTTGCTTTCTTTACAGGCTGCTGCACAGCTGCATGCCTACTTTCAATGACTGGTGTACCATGACACCCAGGTCTCATTGCATCTCCCCTTTTCCTAATCGGCCACCATTCAGATAATAATCTACCCTTCTGTTTTTGCTGCCAAAGTGGATAACCTCACATTTATCAACCAGCATTTATAAAATTCCACAACACCCAAATTCATTGCCAACATAAAATCAGGCAAATGTTCACAACAAGCCTCAGGAAACATGGTGGTGTTTCTAAAAGCCTGGTTTGAGGGAGGTTTTAAGGACCATAATAAAAGACAAGATAACCAGTAAGTTAGAAGTCCATAGAGGGAATTGAAGATGTAAGGGCCTTGACAAATAACAAATGTGGAAAGCCGGAAATCGAAGGTGCACAAGAGCTAAATTTGCTGAAATTTGCTATAGCTACAACTCTTCAAATGAATTTATTGCAAGTAAAGTGTTCTCGAACAGATACATGATAAGGCTCAACAGGCCTGGCCGATGGTTAGAAATCGTTTGGGTTTCTTTCTTAAGTTGTTCAGGTTCCTTAAACTACTAGAATGTATACCTACAAGTCATCTATTATTCTGCATTTACAAAATGGGATAAAGTGATCCGCACTGGGGAAGAGATCGTCTTGGCATGGGCATTGTCTATCCTATAGCACTGTTTATGCATCCAGTAAATCTGAATGATTGCATACTCAAGTACAAAATTGAAGTCATAATTCTCAATTAACTAAACAGACTGCTGCATTGTCAGAGACCCCATTGCATCAAAACTGCCGTTGCGTATCAACCGCCTCAACTTCTCCACTCCCCCGTCTCACTACAATCTCTCACCCCCTGAACGTACAGCCATCGACTCACTCCGCAACCCAGACTGGGTTATCAAACCCGCTGACAAGGGAGGTGCCGATCTCTATAAAGCTGAGGCCATATGCCAACTCTCGGACACTTCCTCCTACTTACCCCTGGACCATGACCCCACAGACGAGCACCAGGCCATTATCTCTAGCACCATCACTGACTTCATCCACTCCGGCTCCCTGCGCCCCCAACCCCCCAAGCCTCCAACCTCATCATTCCCCAGCCCCACATGGTACGATTTTACCTTCTCCCCAAAATCCAGAAACCTGACTGTCCTGGGAGACCCATTGTCTCTGCCTGTTCGTGCCCTACCAAACTTATTTCCACATACCTTGACTCCATCCTACCCCACCTGGTTAAATCCTCCCTACTTATGTTCAAGACACCTCAGACACTCTCCGTCGTCTCTGTGCATTCCATTCTCTAGGCCCCCATCCCCTCATCTTCACCATGAACGTCCAGTCACTCCACACCTCAATCCCCCACCAGGATGGTCTCAAAGCCCTCCGGTTCTTCCTCGACCGGAGGACCAACCTATACCAGTCCACTGATACTCTCCTTCACCTAGTTGGTCCTTACCCTCAATAACTTCGTTTGACTCCTCCCATTTCCTCCAAATACAAGGCGCAGCTATCGGCACGTGCATGGGCCCCAGCTATGCCTGACTCTTTGTAGGGTATGTTGAATAATCCTTGTTTGAGGCGAACCAGGGCCCCATCCCTGACCTCTACCTCTGCGACATCGACGATTGCTTTGGTGCTACCTCCTGCGCCCACACACAACTGACTGACTTCATCCGCTTCACCACTAACTTCCATCCGGCACTCAAATACACCTGGACCATTTCCGACAATTCACTACCATTTCTTGACCTCGCTCTCTCCATCGCCGGTGATAGACTTCTGACCAACATCCACTGTAAACCCACTGACTCCCATGGCTATCTAGACTACACTTCTTTCCACCCTGCTTCCTGTAAGGACTACACCCCCTACTCACAATTCCTCTGACTACGCCGCATCCACTCCCAAGATGGTGTTCCACACCAAGGCATCGGAAATGTCCTAATTCTTCAGGGAACGGGGGTTCCCCTCCCCTACCACAGATGAGGTTCTCACCAGGGTCTCTTCCATACCCTGTAACAATGTTCTCTCTCCCCATCCCCCCCACTCGTAACAAGGGCGGAGTCCCCCTAGTCCTCACCTTTCACTCCACTAGCCGTCACATATAACAAATAGTCCTCCATCATTTTTGCCACCTCCAATGTGACCCCACCACTCGCCACATCTTCCCATCTCCCCCCGTCTACTTTCTGCAAAGACCGCTCTCTCCGTAACTCTCTGATAAATTCTTCCCTTCCCTCCCGTACCACCCCCTCCCCGGGCACTTTCCCTTGCAACCGTAAGAGATGCTACACTTGTCCCTTTACCTCGACTCCATTCAACGGCCCAAGCAGTCGTTCCAGGTGTGACAGAGATTCACCTGCATCTCACCTGATCTATTGCACCCGCTGCTCTAGATGTCAGCTGATCTACATCGGTGAGACCAAGCGTCGGCTTGACGATAGTTTCGCCGAACACCTCCGCTCCGTCCGCATTAACCAACCTGATCTCCCGGTGGCTTAGCACTTCAACTCCCCCTCCCATTCTCCCCCCCCCCCCAAAAAACATCAGTCTGAAGAAGGGTTTTGGCCCAGAACGTTGCCCATTTCCTTCGCTCCATAGATGCTGCTGCACCCGCCGAGTTTCTCCAGCAATTTTGTCTACCATTGCATCCTAGCTTTGTTTACCTTCTCAGGAATGCACAGAGGTTACTTGGCACTATTTCAACTTATTTCGCCTGGTTTGCTTAACAATATTACTATGTAGTCATTGTTCAGCAAAATCCCTGAAATTATGTTATGTGGAGTCTCATTTATATTTTCCACATTACCTGGGCAGCTCCATTTCACATATACTTGACTGGGTATAAAAATTTTTTTTTTTTTTTTTTGAGATGTCCGAAACACTGAAAAGTTTAATTTTTTTTAAATATAAATAGCATTTTCCTTTCCTCTTCATCCGCTAATCAGTCTCAGGCATCCAACATACTAAGAAATAGCATTCCCGGGGACAGTACGCCAGAGAGCATGTGGAAAAGAGAACAGTGTTATCAGCCCACAAAAAGCTTTAGGAGATCTCACGAAGAATGCAGGAGTATGGAAGCGCTCTGCCAATATTTCTCCAATCTCACCCTCTATGGCATCCAACAGTAGACTCCTCGTGGAATCCAGCAAAGGAGGGTGAAAGGGTATCAACTACCCTTAAATCATCAAGCAATCCTCAACTAGAACATGATCACCATTCATTTGACTCTCTCAGAATGTTAGCATTAAGCACTCATTTTGGAAAATCCAGAATTTGGTTATTATCCAATTCATTTTAATTATTCAATAGTTGAATGTTTGTGATCGTCAGAATAATGCAAAAATTGATAGTTTTGACAGGTTAGCCAACTACACCACCACAATAACCACTATCTCACTCACTCTCCATTTTTGGCAGCTATTTTGTGGAGATAAGTTCTGCAACCACTCCATCACTATCCACAGTAACCTTACCTGCACATGCAATAGCAGTTATGAACGCAAGATCCTCTGGTCCACAAGCGCTTGTGGACCCAGCTGGCACTTTCTTGCACGTTAACATGAGATAGGCCAGAAGCAGATTCATTAAATACGACCAGAAGCTATGCCCGTTATAATCATACAAAAAAGTATTGTATTAATGAATTTTTAAGCAGAATTGCCAGGAACTAAAAAAGCAGAACCTATTACAGATCAATGAAATTACTTGAGGTTCTAGTTAAACCAACTCCACCCAGACATATACCAGGTCTATCATTGATGTACCAGTTTACTGCTGGTAAAAGCAAAGAGCAGAAAATAGGTGTCCACTTCCTTCCACATAATGCATGGAAACCATTAATGCACAAATGCAAGATTAGATAAGAGAACAGCTATATTTAAAAAAAAATAAACTCAAGACTGGGATTGTTTGCCTTGGCACAGGAAGAACGATCAAGAGCAGATAAAAGAGGTGTACAGGAACACATCTGGTTCAGATAGTAATAGGGTAAATGGAGGGGAGCTTTTCCTATTTACATCAAGGACCAGGAGATGCAATTTAAAATTCTCAGAGGTTATGATCTGGAACTCAATATCGGTTGGCAAATTGAAATCAAAACCAATAGGTTTGTTTGAAGGGGATCTTCGAGTCGGAGGAATTCTGCACAGAAATAAGCCCTTGTCGACCATCAGTCACTCATTGACATTGATGCTATTGTTTTAATTCTCTTCACATTGTTATCAACTTCTCCATTTTCCACCAGTGGCCAATTAACTTACTAACCCGCATATCCTCGGGACATGAAACCTGAGCACATGGAAGAAACCCATGTAGCAACAGAGGAAAAAAAGTGAAAACTCAACATCGACAGCATTTGAGTTCAGGATTGAACCCAGGTCTCTCACAATGCGAGTCAACGAATCTTCTAGCTGAAGATAAACATGCTGTCTGACCTGCTGAGTTACTCCAGCTTTTTGTGTCTATCTTCAGTTTTAACCAGCATTTGCAGTCCCTTCCTACAAATCTTCCAACTGAATTACTGTTTCACTCATTGGATGAGATTTTGAGAGGGAATAGTCTGCATGGTGCTTGCGAAAGCACTCATCCATCGGTTCAAGGTATGAATAGCTTCCTCCTGTTTCACAGCAATTCTGAATGACTGCATTAAAAACAGTTTCTCAATGCAAGACATACTCTTCAAGAATCTCAGTGATTCCCAGCACCTGTTGTTCTTTTCATTCGAAGTTCCAAAAAGTCTCAAGAAAATCAATGATTGGCTCCCACACATTTTTGGATTTATTCTGTTTCCCAGCAACAGCAATCATGCCTTTGTACCCTTAAAGCACCATGCTGATCAAACAAGAAGTTGTGGGCCACAAGGATCTTGAGAAAGAGAGAGATCAATTTGCATTTACATTGTGCACTTCACAACATTGTAAAATAGCAAAACACACTGCACTCATTGAACAGTTTAAGTATAATTATTTTTATATAATGGTATAATTTATGGGGTGGCACAGCACCACAGACCGAAATTTGATCCTGACTACAGGTGCTGTCTGGACAGAATTTGTACATTCTCCCTATGACCACATGGGTTTTCTCCAGGTATTCAGGTTTAAACATAGAAAATAGGTGCAGGAGTAGGCCATTCGGCCCTTCGAGCCTGCACCGCCATTCAATGTGATCATGGCTGATCATCCAACTCAGTATCCCGTACCTGCCTTCTCTCCATACCCCCTGATCCCTTTAGCCACAAGTGCCACATCTAACGCCCTCTTAAATATAGCCAATGAACTGGCCTCAACTACCTTCTGTGGCAGAGAATTCCAGAGACTCACCACTCTCTGTGTAAAGAATGTTTTCCTCATTTCGGTCCTAAAGGAATTCCCCCTTATCCTTAGACTGTGACCCCTTGTTCTGGACTCCCCCAACATTGGGAACAATCTTCCAGCATCTAGCTTGTCCAACCCCTTAAGAATTTTGTAGGTTTCTATAAGATCCCCCCTCAATCTTCTAAATTCCATCGAGTACAAACCGAGTCTATCCAATCTTTCCTCATATGAAAGTCCTGACATCCCAGGAATCAATCAGTCAGTTTCTCCCACATCCGAAAGCAGTGCAGGTAAAAGATGAAATAGCCGCACATTTGGATAGCAGTAACAGGATCGGTCCGAGTCAGCATAGATTTACGAAGGGGGAAATCATGCTCGACTAATCTTCTGGAATTTTTTGAGGACATAACTAGGAAAATGGACAGGGAGAGTCAGTGGATGTAGTGTACCTGGACTTTCAGAAAGCATTTGATAAGGTCCCACATAGGAGATTAGTGGGCAATATTAGGGCACATGATATTGGGGGTAGAGTGCTGACATGGATATAAAATTGGTTGGCAGGCAGGAAACAAAAGAGTAGGGATTAACGGGTCTCTTTCAGAATGGCAGGCAGTGACTTGTGGGGTACCGCAAGGCTCAGTGCTGGGACCGCAGGTGTTTACAATATACATCAATGATTTGGATGAAGGGATTCAAAGTAACATTGGCAAATTTGCAGATGACACAAAGCTGGGTGGCAGTGTGAACTGTGAGGAGGATGCTATGAGAATGCAGGGTGACCTGGACAGGTTCGGGGAGTGGGCAGATGCATGGCAGATGAGGTTTAATGTGGATGAATGCGAGGTTATCTACTTGGTAGCAAAAACAGGAAGGCAAATTACTATCTAAATGGTGTCGCTTTGCTCCCTTGCAATTTCTCACCAAATGTTGGCAGCCCTGACATTGGCACACTGAAAAAAGTTCCAAAAGATAGTAACATTGAATGGGTATAGGCACTCCCCGGAGCAAATTATATCATGAAGATCACAGGAGAGTCGACAGAGAAACATGGCTACATGGCAAGAATGCTACAATTACTGGTAGCCCGAGCAGAGATATTAGCAAGTGTATTTCTGTCATTAACCTTAGATGAATCCTCTGTGGAGAATGTTGCGAGATGGCTGATCGGCTATTCTAATCATGCGACTCCAGAGGTATTTGCCAGTAACACACAAACAGTCCCAGATGAAGAAATACACAATAGGTGCAGGAGTAGGCCATTTGGCCCTTCGAGCCAGCACTGCCATTCAATGTGATCATGGCTGGCTGATCATCCCCAATCAGTACCCCGTTCTGCCTTCTCCCCATATCCCCCGACTCCGCTATTTATAAGAGCCCCATCTAGCTCTCTTGAAAGCATCCAGAGAACCTGCCTCCACCGCTCTCTGAGGCAAAGAATTCCACAGACTCACCACTCTCTGTGAGAAAAAGTGTTTCCTCGTCTCCATTCTAAATGGCTTAAGGGCCTGTCCTATAAACATGCAACTCCATGCGATGAGCGCGACCGAACGTGGTCGCTTGAGCCGTCCGGCATCGCGGGGCCGGTCCCACTTCGATCGCCGGAGCCCATCCCGACATCGCGTGGGGCTCCGAAAAACTGACTATGTTCAAAACTTCCGCGCGGCAACTGCTTGTCAGCTCGCAGTCACCTCGATGCATTACACACCGCCTTGACATCGTGCCTCCGTGAACCTATCGGTAGGTGTTTCTGTGACCCTCTATGTGTGTGGCTCCATGGCCCTCTGTGTGTGTGCCTCTGTGCCCCTCTGTCCTGGCGAACTTACCTTAAGACTTCGCTCCAAATTCGCCTCACTTTGCGCCACTCACCCGACCTCCGCGCAGACCCCGCTGCCAGTTTGATCGCGCTCATCGCATTGAGTCGGATGCTGGTAGGACAGGCCCTTTACTCCTTATTGTTAAACTGTGGCCTCTGGTTCTGGACTCCCCCAACATCTGGAACATGTTTCTGCCTCTAGCGTGTCCAAGCCATTAACAATCTCATATGTTTCAATGAGACCCCCTCTCATTCTTCTGAACTCCAAAGTGTACAAGTCCAGCTGTTCCATTCTCTTAGCATACGACAGTCCCACCATCCCGGGAATTAAACTTGTAAACCTACACTGCACTCCCTCAATAGCAAGAAAGTCCTTCCTCAAATTAGAGGACCAAAACTGCACACAATACTCAGGTGTGGTCTCACTAGGGCTCTTAATAGATGAATGGATGACTATATTATGTTAAAGACACTGGCTAAAAGGCCCATCTTGCAGATGATTTTTTGTTTCACGTCAGATGCTATAGAATAATTTGGTGTACAGACTGCCGAATGAGACAAGTCAAGAAATCTGTTTCTTAACTATTGGAACAAGCGCGCAGGATAGCCAGGTGTATGCATGAGGAATTGATGAATACTTCAGAGTTTTATTCAGGACCCAATGCCAAGATGGAGACAGCGACATGGTTAGTTTTTTCCTTCAAGGTAAATCAGGCAAATATTACAGGTATCTTCAACGGTTAAACCGGGGTCACGGCAAGTGACAGATATGGCAAAGCTCAAAGTCATATTGGCAGGATTGGGTGGAGGGGGGGGGGATTAAATTAGAAATTAAAATAGGCAAAAGGACTTGCACCGCTTATTATGGCAGCCGTCTGACTTTGGAATGCCCGTTTCAGAGAGCACCATGGTTTAATTGCCACAGGATAGGACAAAATAGGTATACCAGTAGATCATTTTGTTGGTCCCTGGAGATGACTGCTGGCAGGAACAATTGACTTGGGTGCAAGTGGACAAAATGATAGAATAGTCCGAATTGAATATCCATGTAATGGAATTAGAGAATGAAGAGTTGGTGAGTAGGAAGAAATGTGTGTAGGCTTGGGACAGCAATCAGTACAAATTCTGTAGTATACTGCAGAGAGATAATTAAGCAGGTGACCTAGGTGGAAACGTCTGCAAAGGCCACCGGTAGATGGAAGGGAGATGTTATGGGCCATAGCACAGCTAAGTGCAAAGATAAGGTAAGGCCCTTTGTGAAAGTTTGGGTCTGGAGAGCGCAGAGACAGTGATATTGTTTTCCGAAGTGATGAGATATTTGCAGTCTTCATAAGAAACAATTTTGAAAGCAGATTTATTTTTAGCTAAGGTAGACACAAAATGCTGGAGTAACTCAGCAGTACAGGCAGCATCTCTGGAGAGAAGGAATGGATGACATTTTGGGTCGAGACCCTTCTTCAGAAACATCATCCATTCCTTTTCTCCAGAAAAGGAATGGATGACAGCTGCCTGTCCCGCTGAGTTACTACAGCATTTTGTGTCTACCTCAGATTTAAACCAGCATCTGCAGTTCTTTTCTCCCTATTTATTTTTAGCTACGTTTATAGTTGTTGATGGTGCATGTGTTTTGAAAATAATTAGTTACTTGCATAAGTCTGTATTCAATATAAATAGTTTGATGAAAATAATGCTGCTAGTTATTATCGTGGACTTGTTACTTGTGAAAAGAGGAAATCAATGTAATAAACATTGTATGGGAACACTTTGAAGAACAATATAGATCATGTTTTACGAGTTTGGATACATTCTTATATCAGCCTTGGCTGTTGGAGAGGAGCCTGTCAGCGAGCAACTGTTACAGTATATAACATTGTTTCAGACTATCATTGTAGAAATGTCAATAAGGTGATAATCTGGCAATTTCAATGGCCTCTCACAGTTACAGTAGCAGAGAAAATGTGTAGGCAAGAACTGTAGATGATGGAGTAAAGCAATGAGACACGGAAAGCTGGAGTAATTCAGCGAGTCGGGCAACATCACTGGAGAAAAGGAATAGGTGACGTATCGGGTCGAGACTCTTCTTCAGACCGAGAGTCAGGGGAAAGGGAAACGAGATATTAGACAGCACATCAAACACATGAATTAAAGCAACTGCGTGCTTAAGGGACAATGGTGTTCGATTACTACAGGGAGGTTATGAGGAAACAGTATTTTTGTCGCCTATACTGTTTAAATCCAAGGCACCCTTTTTTTTTTTAATTGGCAATTTCCAAAGTAATTTTTAAGTGGTCTCTACCTCCCGATCAAAATAGTCTTATATCCAATTCAGCCCACGTAGTGCAAATAATGTTCCCCAATTCATCACTCGCATTATATCCAATTCAAGTTATAGAAATACACATTCTATCAGACTACCTGTATCACATAAGTGCATCTGGATCATAAATGTGCACATTAAATGACAAGCCCCTAAACATCTTCAGTCTGAAGAAGGGTCCCAACCCTAAATGTCACCATCTATGGCCTGCACAGATGTTGCCTGACCTGCTGAGTTACTCCAACACTGTGTTCTACCCCTAAAATTAATGAAATAAGATCATTCCTTCAACCCTGGTGCAACAAACACAAAGAAACTGTGACCTTTTATTCATAAAACTCCCTTTCACATATTTTGCTACCAATCTCGGTAAATTAATAAATTTGAGGAAAGAAAATAAGATTTTTTTTTAATTCAAAAATAAACATTAGCTCAAATCATCTTGAATTCATGCCTCAAAAAAATCAGGAGGTTTCACCACCAATTTGCAAATAATTGCTTTATATGCCTAATTTTCCTCAAGATCCGTTTCACACCATTCTCCGCACCAGGGGTGCAGACTAGAAGCCAATTCTCAGACCTTGAAATATTTCTAAACTCAAATTCAAGGTTTTTGTAATTGGCCTAACTAACTGGTGCCAAAAAATCTGAACTGCAGTTTCTTCAGTTCTTTCAACATTTTAAACATCTATGAAAAGGACCAACCAGTTATTGCAGTCTGGTTCAGGCACGGAAAGTGCTATCAAAATATGAGGGGGAACCAGGTGACCGGGGGGCACACACTATCTTGGCGGCGGCTACACGCGCACACTCACACAGACACGCGAGGCTTTGGAGGCCCTGTGAACACTAATTTCAGCACCAATCCAGCACTAAATGCAGCTCAACTCTGCCTGTCTTGCCAGGTTAACCAACAGCCCTGCCTGGCCTGATGACATATGTTCCGTAAATCCAGGCAGGGCTGTAGGTTAACCTGGCGGGACAGGCAGAGTTGAGCTGCATTTAGTGCTGCTTCTCTGCGCTGGCTATGGGCCTGGAGGCACCTCTCCTGACGTCTCTGGCCACCCCCGGGCACTCGGGTGGGGACAGGGAAATTCAGTGGCGGCAGCGATTGCAGCGCCTGAGACCCAGGATTGATCCTGGCTGTGGATGAGGCGCAGGTCTGTGTCCAGGGCTGCCGATAGTGTCTTTGACTTGTGACCCGGGCACGTCTCCCTCCTCCAATAACCACACTATATTCTCAGTCCCCACCCCCCTACTTCCGCCTCTGACCAACACCTCCCTCCTCCAATCATCGCACGGAATCATGGTCCCCACCCTCCTTGCCTGCTGACCGACGTCTCTCTCATTCAATTGCTGCCTTCGATCAGCAGTTCTGCCCCCACTGTCACGGAAAGCGGAGATTTCACTGGGTTTTAAAATCCTGATTACAAAAATTGGGGGGGGGGGGGGGGGGGGGTGCGAACAGACGTGTGTCCCCTGCCCCCACCAGGATTTCTGGCCCTGGTCTGGTTGATGTAAAATATAATTAATTAATATTAGTAATTTAACTAAATTATAGAAAAGCATATGTTTCTGCACAAAACTCCTTGGGTTAGATAACTCTGCAAACACTTAAATTCAGTTTATTAACCATTCCCATTTTATGCAATCACAATCTCACAGATGATCCGTCGTCAGTTGTCCTCTTTAACTCGCACATGAAGGATGTTTAAAAGGGAAAAACAAAATAAATATTTCCATGTGTTCATAATCATCGTGTCTTAACACAGAAAAAATGTTTTTAAAACTCCCACTGCTGCAAGCTCTCAATATTCCTCCTACGTTGATGTGCCAAGTGACTAAGCTGAAACAGGAAAATACTTAGTGAAAATACGTACGAAAACACAGCAATGCAAATGAAAGATAATAATCAAGATAAACTTGTTGGGAAAGCCAGCTTCACCAAATCAAATCAAAATGTCACAATGGAGAACTGACAGTCAAACAAGTGTGCCTTATTTACAGAAACAAGGAGATAATTTACCCAGACATATTTAAGTAGATCTCACACTTCACACAAAAAGGCTGGATACTCTGGAGCAATACAAATGATGTGGAGATTTAAACGTTTATGTAAATATCATAAACTAGCATTAGGAAACAAATGACTTTTACATCAATGACTCATTACAAACAAATTGGATTACAGGACTTTGGTCTGGAGATCTGCCATTAAATCAGATCATAATTACCAATTAAATATGATCCAATTTTGTAAATCATGTTTTCTCTTTCCCTTTCATGTACAAGTTCCTCTCTATTACTTAAACTTCTCCAGAACAAAGTTAAACATCTCAACAAGTGTTTACTTTAACAAGGGGGCCTATATACAAAAGTATTTCAAAAAATATTGTTTGGTAAAGTAACAAGGACATTTTCCTATTTAAGTCAGGCAGCTCAGTGGGGCTCATGTTGTCGACCTCCCCGTAGTGAGCCCTGTCAACTAACCTCAGTCAAGGGAACGACAGCAGCAGCGCCGCAGCTTGGCGCCAACCCGGAGCATGCACCCTTTTTAGGGCAGGCACCTACAGATGTCGAACCGGATGGCATCACCCTGCTGCGGATTTCTGCTGCCTCAGACGCAAGAAGAACGAGGCAGCTCAGTAGTAGAGTTGCTGCCTTATTGCGCCAGAGATCCAGGTTTGATCTTGACGACGGTTGCTGTCTGTAAGGAGTTTATATTTTCTTGCTGTGACCGCGTCGGTTTTCTCTGGAAGCTCCAGTTTCCTCCCAAGTAGCAAACACGTGCAGGTTTGTAGGTTAATTGTCTTCTGTAAATGGTCCCCGATGTGTAGGATGGAACTAGCATACGGGTGATCATTGGTCAGCACGGTCACAGTGGGCCAAAGGGCCTGTTTCCACACTGTATCTTCAAAACTACATATTGTCTATTGGATAATCATAAATATTCAATTTATTTATTATTGTCTCAAGGAAGAAATTCCCCCCTCATTATCCAGTTGTGGTCCTGTCCCTACAGCAGTAATGATGATAGTGATGGGGCCCCTGAATAGGTCCAATAACCCATGCAACAGTAACCCATACTAGTCATGGGCAGCAGAACTGGGGGGGGGGCGGGCGCAGATGTGGACAGGGAGCCGGGGCAGGCGAGTGTTTGCCGGGCTGACGAGTCGCTCACTGCAGCTCCGGCCATGGAGCGGCCTCAGTGCAAAAGTCCCGGGCCATCAGAGGTGTTGGAAGCGTTGCGCCGCTGCCGTGAGAGTCTCTGCGCCCAATTCACCCTGGTGACCGGCATGGACCAGGCTGCGGCTCTGTGCATCCTGGAGGACAACCAGTGGCTGCTGGAAGTAGGTGCCAAGCACTGGGTTGAAGCAGTGGAAGATAGAGGCCTTCAAATGGGATGGTTGGAGAAAGCATCCTGCTTGCCTGCTAGATTTTCACTTACTGTAACTGCAGAAAAAATGTTCTCGATGTTGGGGGAGTCCAGAACCATGGTCACAGTTTAAGAATAAGGGATACGCCATTTAGGACTGAGATGAGGACAAACTTTCTTCACCCAGAGAGTTGTGAATCTGTGGAATTCTCTGTTCCAGAGGCAGTGGAGGCCAATTCACTGGATGTTTTCAAGAAAGAGTTACATTTAGCTTTTGGGGCTAGCGAAATCAAGGGGTAGGAGGGGAAAAATCAGGAAAGAGGTAGATGAATAGCCATGATCATATTGCTTGGCAGTCGTGGCTCAAAGGGCTGATGGCCTATTCCTGCACGTATTTTCTATTTTTCTATACTTGAGTATATGGCAATAAAACTCAACCACTTGATTTTGATGCATTCATGCATGGTGGAGGAATAATGTAGTCATAGAGTGATAGTGTGAACACAGTCCCTTCAGCCCAACTTGCCCACACCCGCCAATATGTCCCAGCTACACTACCTGCTTTTGGTCCATATCCCTCCAAACCCGTCCTATCCATGTATCAGTCTAACAGTTTCTTAAATGTTGGGATAGTCCCTGCCTCAACTACCTCCTCTGGCAGCTTGTTCCATACACCCACCACCCTTTGTGTGGAAAAAGTTACCCCTTGAAAAATTACCTCTTATGCTGGATGAGATGAACAAGGAGGAGGAAGACCCATCCAACAAGGCTGTGCTAGTTGCTATCACTGCGTAAAGAACTGAGATAGCCCAAATTAAGGGCAACATATGCACAACCATTGATAGCCGTATCAAGAATGTTTACACGGACTTAAGAGAGGAAATAACCACAGCTAAAAGATTTACAAACATCCATCTCTATGCTTGAGACGACGTCGACCTCACACAACACTATCAAGGAGATGGAAAAGTCAGCCTCGTTCCACTCGGATAGTGTTAGCATGCTACAACAACAAGCGGCTCGTCTCAACTCGGAGCTGCAATAGATTTCTCAAAAATGTGAGGACTTAGAAGGCAGATCGAGAAGACAATGTCAGAATCATCGGATTCTCGAGGGGAAAGAAGGGCCCAAACCAAGAGATTTTATTGCCCAACTCCTGCAGGAGACACTCTCGCTGGAGGAGAAACCACTTATCGACAGAGCGCACAGGACACTCCGACAGCGACCCGCACCCTCTGAACCTCCCCAGCCCTTTGTAATATGTCTACATTACTACCATACCCTGGAAAATATCCTATGCAAAGCGTCATCGACAAGAAACATCCAATACCAAGGTAAAAAGATTCAGATCTTCCCAGACACCCAACCACCATCACGAAACAGAGAGTACTCTTCACTAAATCCAGAGAGATGCTACGGGACTAACCCGGCATCAGATACGGCCTGCTCTACCCTGCAAGACTCCTGGTGACCTACAACGGCGAGCAAACTTCATTCACTGATCCCCAAAAAGCTCAGGACTACTCAAAACACCTCCTTAGAACACGGTCAGACACAACAAAAAACATATAATACACTGGATGGTCCAGCGTCTCTCTATTATATATGCTTGTGTTTCACAAGTTCTTTAACAGTTGTTAACTAATTCATTGATACTATGTTATAACCAGTTGCTTGTTTCTTATATCTTTGGAAAGTTGTCGAGCTATTTTTAAGGTAAGAAGTGACAGAGGTAAACAAGGTTTACAGTTACTTAGTAGAGAAGCTTCTTAAGTTTGAAATATATATTTTTTAATTATTATTTCTTTTATTTCTTTTTTCCCCATAGTGAACTTGCACCATAACTATTTTGGTAATGGTTAGAGATATTTTATTTTTTTTATTGTTGTTAGGTATGTTACTAGCTCTAATGCAGAAAACACAGAGAAAATCAGGCAGGGACAGATTTATTATGGAAGACCGAACTCATGTAGATAAAGACACCCCACATGATACACAATTGGGACGCAAGGTAACGTAAGTAATGAGACTGGCACGAAAAAAGGTTTGACATTCACAAGTTGGAATACTAGAGGAGTAAACAACCCAGTCAAGAGGCAAACTACTGGCTCGTTTGAATTACTGAATTCAGATATAATGTTTTTGCAAGAAACACATCTAAAGAATGACTTTCACAACAGGTCAAAATGGATAAAAGACCTATATCATCCAACCTTTTCCACAAAGGCAAGAGGAACATCAATATTAGTAAGAAAAGGGATACCCTTCATTCATAACAAAACAATTGCTAACAAGGAAGGACAGTATCTGGTCGTGACAGGGGACATATACAATACATCCTTAACTCCAGTTAATATATACGCACCCAATATAGACAACCCTTCATTCTTCAAGAAGGTCTTTGCCCTTACACCTGATACATCTCAAACCTAATAATCGGAGACGGTTTTGGATCCATATCTTGACAGATCATCCACCAAAAAGATCCCAATAAACAATTCAAGTAAACTCCTAAATACGTTCTTCAAAAATATGAATCTTTCAGATGTATGGCAGATCGAGAACCCTGCTGGCAGCGACTACTCTTTTTACTCCTCAGTACACAACTCGTACAGTAGAATCGATTACTTCCCGGTAGATACAAAATTATTAACCTTTACAACAAATGTTAAATATCACAATATTGGCATCTCAGATCACAGTCCTCTCACTTTGTCGCTGTACTTGGAAAACATGACCTCATCATATAGAACCTGGAGACCGAGCGAGAGCGAGCGAGCGAGAGAGAGAGCGAGAGAGAGAGCGAGAGAGAGAGCGAGAGAGAGAGCGAGAGAGAGAGCGAGAGAGAGAGCGAGAGAGAGAGCGAGAGAGAGAGCGAGAGAGAGAGCGAGAGAGAGAGGAGAGAGAGAGGAGAGAGAGGCGAGAGAGAGGCGAGAGAGAGGCGAGAGAGAGCGAGAGAGAGAGAGAGAGAGAGAGAGAGAGCGAGAGAGAGAGCGAGAGAGAGAGCGAGAGAGAGAGCGAGAGAGAGAGCGAGAGAGAGGAACAGCCGGCAGTAGATGAGCACCAAGGCACAAACGACATCGGGAAGAAGAGGAAGGAGGTTTTCCAACACGAGTTCAGAAAGTTGGGAAAAAGACTGAAAGGCAGGACTTCTAGGGTGGTTATCTCTGGATTGCTTCCAGTACCTCGTGGTAGCGAGGACAGGCACAGGGAGATAGGGGATCTGAATGTGTGGCTGAGGGGCTGGTGCAGGGAGCAAGGATTTTGATTTATAGACCACTGGGATGTCTTCTGGGGTAGGGGTGACCTGTACAAAATGGACGGGTTACACCTTAACTGGAGGGGGACCAACATTCTGGCAGGCAGGTTTGCTAGGGCTACACGTGTGGGTTTAAACTAAATAGTGGGGGGGGGGTGGGGGGGGGGGGGGGAAGAGGGATTGACAAATTGGGAGTATAAAGATGGAGTTGAAGGGGGAGTGGCTACAGGAAAAATTACAAAAGATTCTCGAATTAAAGGGAAGAAAAGCTCGAGAAGGGACAACAGAATAAGGTCAGGGCCAATTGTGAGGGGGGAACTGAATATGGACGTCAAAGTACTGTATATGAATGCGCGAAGTATAAGAAATAAAGTGGATGAGCTTGAGGCTCAGTTAGAAATTGGCAAGTATGATGTTGTGGGAATTACAGAGACATGGCTGCAAGAGAGCCAGAGCTGGGAACTGAATATTCAAGGGTATACCTCCTATTGAAAAGATGGACAGGTGGGCAGAGTGGGTGGGGTAGCTCTGTTGGTGAGGAATGAAATTCAGTCCCTTGCAAGGGGCGACATTGAAACAGGAGATGTGGAGTCAGTATGGATATAACTAAAGAATTGTAAGGGTTAAAAGACCCTAATGGGACTAACCTATAGGCCCCCACACAGTAGCCTGGACATAGGCTGCAAGTTGAATCAGGAGTTAAAATCGGCATGTAGTAAAAGTAATGCTGTGGTTGTTATGGGAGATTTCAACATGCAGGTAGACTGGGAAAATCAGGTTGGTACTGGACCCCAAGAAATGGACTTTGTAGAGTGCATTCATGATGGATTCTTAGAACAGCTTGTATTGGAGCCCATCAGGGAGAAGGCAATTCTGGATTTAGTGTTATATAATGAACCGGATTTGATAAAGGACCTTGAGGTTAATGAGCCATTAGGAGGCAGTGACCATAACATGGTCAGGTTTAATCTACAATTTGAGAGGGAGAAGGGTGGATCGGAGGTGTCAGTGTTGCAGTTGAATAAAGGGGACTATGGGGCCATGAGAGAGGAGCTGGCCAAAGTTGACAGGAAAGATACACTAGCAGGGATGACAGTGGAACAAAAATGGCAAGTATTTCTAGGAATAATACAGAAGGTGCAGGATTAGTTTATTCCTAGGAGGAAGAAAGATTCGAAGAGGAGAAAGGGATGACCATGGTTGACAAGGGACGTCAGGAACAGTATAAAAATTAAAGCGATGAAGAACAACGTAGCAAAGATGAGCCGGAAGCAAGAGGATTGGGTAATGTTTAAAGAACAACAGAAGGTAACCAAAACGACAATACGGGAAGAAAAGATGAGGTACGAAGGTAAGCTAGCCAAGAATATAACGCAGGATAGTAAAAGCCTCTTTAGGTATGTGAAGAGGAAAAAAATAGTTAAGACCAAAGTTGGACCCTTGAAGACCAAAAAAGGTGAATTTATTATGGGGAACAAGGAAATGGCAGACGAGTTGAACAGGTACTTTGGATCGGTCTTCACCAAGGAGGACACAAACAATCTTGCTTATTATATAGTGACCAGAGGATCTGGGGTGACGGAGGAACTGAAGAAAATCCACATTGGGCAGGAAATGGTATTGGATAGACTGATGGGACTGAAGGCTGATAAATCCCCAGGGTCTGATGGTCTGCATCCCAGGGTACTTAAGGAAGTGGCTCTAGAAATCGTGGACGCATTGGTGATAATTTACCAATGTTCTATAGACTCAGGATCAGTTCCTGTGGATTGGAGGGTAGCTAATGTTATCCCACTTTTTAAGAAAGGCGGGAGGGAGAAATCAGGAAATTATACACCAGTTAGCCTGACATCGGTGGTGGGGAAGATGCTGGAGTCAATTATAAAATATGAGATAGCCGAACATTTGGATAGCAGTAACAGGATCGGTCCGAGTCAGCATGGATTTACGGAGGGGAAACCATGCTTGACTAATCTTCTGGAATTTTTTGAAGATGTAACTAGGAAAATGGACAGGGGAGAGCCAGTGGATGGAGTGTAGCTGGACTTTCAGAAAGCATTTGATAGGGTCCCACATAGGTTAGTGGGCAACATTAGGGCACATAGTATTGAGGGTAGTGCTGACATGGATAGAGAAGTGGTTGGCAGACAGGAAACAAAGAGTAGGGATTAACGGGTCCCTTTCAGAATGGCAGGCAGTGACTAGTGGGGTACCGCAAGGCTCAGTGCTGGGACCGCAGCTATTTATAATATACATCAATGATATGGATGAAGGGATTAAAAGTAACATTAGAAAATTTGCAGATGACACAAAGCTGGGTGGCAGTGTGAACTGCGAGGACGATACTATGAGAATGCAGGGTGACTTGGACAGGTTGGGGGAGTGGGCAGATGCATGGAAGATTAAGTTTAATGTGGATAAATGTGAGGTTATCCACTTTGGTAGCAAAAACAGGAAGGCAGATTACTATCTGAATGGCGTCAAGTTGGGAAAAGGAGAAATACAATGGTATCTGGGGGTCTTTGTACATCAGTCTATGAAAGTAAGCATGCAGGTACAGCAGGCAGTGAAGAAAGCAAATGGCATGTTGGCCTTTATAACAAGAGGAATCGAATAAGGTCAAAAGAGTTTGTCATGTGTCCCTGACAGGACAATGAAAATCTTTCTTTGCACAGCACAACAGAACATAGAAGGCATTGACTACAATTCTATACATAAATACACACATGACTTAATAAATTAATAAAGTGCAAATAACAGCTGGAGGGATATTAATGTTCAGAGTTCCGAGCCAGGTTTAATAGCCTGATGGCTGTGGGGAAGTAGCTATTCCTAAACCGGGTTGTTGCAGTCTTCAGGCTCCTGTACCTTCTACCCGAAGGTAGCAGGGAGATGAGTGTGTGGCTAGGGTGGTGTGGGTCCTTGGTGATGCTGCCAGCCTTTTTGAGGCAGCGACTGTGATGAATCCCCTCGATGGAAGGAAGGTCAGAGCCGATGATGGACTGGGCAGTGTTTACTACTTTTTGGAGGCTTTTCCTCTCCAGGGCGCTCAAGTTGCCGAACCAAGCCACGATGCAACCAGTCAGCAAGCTCTCTACTGTACACCTGTAGAAGTTAGAGAGAGTCCTTCTTGACAGACCAACTCTCCGTAATCTTCTCAGGAAGTAGAGGCGCTGATGAGCTTTCTTAATAATTGCATCTGCGTTCTCGGACCAGGAAAGATCTTCACAGATGTGCACGCCCAGGAATTTGAAGCTCTTGACCCTTTCAACCATCGACCCGTTGATATAAACAGGACTGTGGGTCCCCATCCTACTCCTTCCAAAGTCCACAATCAGTTCCTTGGTTTACAATATAGGAGAAAATAGGTCCTTCTGCAGTTGTACAAAGCCCTAGTGAGACCACACCTGGAGTATTGCGTGCATTTTATGTCCCCTAATTTGAGGAAGGACATCCTTGATATTGAGGGAGTGCAGCGTAGGTTTACAAGGTTGATTCCCGGGACGGCTGGACTGTCATATGCTGAAAGAATGGAGCAGCTGGGCTTGTATACTCTGGAGTTTAGAAGGATGAGAGGGGATCTCATTGACACATATAAGATTGTTAAGGGTTTGGACATTGCTTGAGGCAGGAAATATGTTCCCGATGTTGGGGGAGTCCAGAACCAGGGACCACAGTTTAAGAATAAGGGGTAAGCCATTTAGAACGGAGACGAGGAAACACTTCTTCACACAGAGTGTCGTGAATCTGCCTCAGAGGGCAGTGGAGGCCAGTTCTCTGGATACTTTCAAGAGAGCAAGATAGGGCTCTTAAAGATAGCGGAGTCAGGGGATATGGGGAGAACGCAGGAACGGGGTACTGATTGGGGATGATCAGCCATGATCACATTGAATGGCGGTGCTGGCTCAAAAGGCCGAATGGCCTACGCCTGTGTCTATATACACTACATCCACTGGCTCCCCTTCATCCATTTTACTTGTCACATCTTCAAAAAATTTCAGAAGATTAGTCAAGTGTGATTACCCTTTCATAAATACATATTAACTTGGACTAATCCTTTTACTGTTATCCAAATGCCTCATTCCTACTGCTTTAATAATTGACTCCAGCATCTTTCCCACCACTGAAGTCAGGCTAACTGGTCTGTAATTCTCCGTTTTCTCCCTCACCCCTTTCGTGAAAAGTAAAAAAAGCACTGGCCTATCCAGCCTCTCCTGATAATTCAAAACATTTGTCTTTGCACAATTAGCAAGAAATCCTCATTTAATGCAATATTTTCCTGTATTGCAGTAGCAAATTCACTTTCAAAAAACTATAGACAATAGGTGCAGGAGTAGGCTATTCAGCCCATCGAGGCAGCATCGCCATTCACTGTGATCACGGCTGGTCATCCACAATCAGTCCCCGTTCCTGCCTTCCCCCCATATTCCTTGACTTCGCTATCTTTAAGAGCTCTATCTAACTCTTGAAAGCATCCATTGGATCGGCCTCCACTGCCTTCTGAGGCAGAGAATTCAAGTTCAAGAATTCAAGAGAGTTTATTGTCATGTGTCCCTGATAGAACAATGATATTCCTGCATTGCTATAGCACACCAGAACATGGTACGTTCCACAGATTCACAACTCACTGGGCGAAAAAGTTTTTCCTCATCTCCGTTCTAAAGGGCCTACCCCTTATTCTTAAACTGTGGCCCCTGGTTCTGCTCTCCCCCAACATCGGGAACGTTTCCTGCCTCTAGCATGTCCAATCCCTTAATAATCATATGTTTCAATGAGATCCCCTCTCATCCTTCTAAATTCCAGTGTATATAAGCTTAGTAGCTCCATTCCTTCAACATAAGACAGCTCAGCCATTCCGCAAATTAACCTCGTGAACCTGCGCTGCACTCCCTCAATAGCAAGAATGACCTTCCTCAAATGTGGAAACCAAAACTGCACACAATACTCCAGGTGTGGTCTCACCAGGGCCCTGCACAACTGCAGAAGGACCTCTTTGCTCCTATACTCAACTCCTCTTGTTATGAAGGCCAACAGGCCATTCGCTTTCTTCATTGCCTGCTGTACTTGTATGCTTGCTTTCAGTAACTGATGTACAAGGACACCCAGATCCCTCATTCACAACTCCCTCACAAAATTCCTCATTCACATCTCTTGAATTATGGGAAAAATAATTTTATGGGACACCTTTAATGTGACAGTATCTCATCACCTCATGAGGTTGAAAGATGTGCTTTTCATTCAATGTTTCTATACAGTGGATAGGAGAACTAAACACAAAATGCTGGAGTAACTCAGAGGGACAGGCAGCATCTCTGGAGAGAAGGAATGGGTGAGGATTTCACCAGAAAAGTCATTTTATTCAGCATCTTTCATGGACATTATAACTGTTCAATTAAGTCACAGATTGCTATGATGCTGATGTATTGCAAGAAATGTGAAAATCTGCTTTGGGATGTCGGATGTAAACAATGCATACCCAACATGCAGTATACCCTCATTGCTGAAATAGAATAAAAAGCCACTTAGCCGTTCAGGCAACCTCCAATGTGAAAGAAAGCCAATTAATGTTTCAGGGCTCGATGACTGAAAGGGAGAAGAGAGAAAATAAGTTTGTTTTAAGTTGCACAGAAAGAGGGAAGGTAGCATTGTTCCTTGTAGTGGGCTTTGTTGGAGATGTATAGGAGACAAACGCAGGTCTCTACCTGGGAAATAAACACAGAGCAGTCCTCACTGCTCAATACTTTTCAGCAGCCTCTCCCGTTTGTCTCATTGCTGGAGAGTACAATTAACTCAAGTTTTTCCATCTTCACACAGTTCTTGCCCTCCTGCGTATTCCGAAATTATATTTTATTTCACATCCTCAGGCATTGGTGTGCTCTGCATCACTCAGCTCCAATATTGTTTTTTTTTCCCTCTTGAATTCTGTTCCGTCTTGATTCATTTCTCTCCATTTACACCTCCCCAGGCAGAACAGCCACGATTAATAAGCATGCACCCGCCACTAAAGGCAGCACCAACAACATGCATGTATTCTGCATTCCTCTAGTCTTAATCCTTCCTCGGTTTCTCATTTTTTCAGTTCTAATGAAAATCCACCACCCTGAATATTAAACCGGTTTCCTTCTCCTCGGGTGCTGCACGAGCTGCTGATTATTTCAGGCAATTTATGTTGCTATTTCAGAATTTCAGTACTTGCAAAGCTTTGAGATCAACTTGAATGTCTGTCAGTACCTGAATGTCATACTCCCTTTTTGTTTGCAAGCTTTTAAAGTAAAATTTAAACCCATGAATTTCAGATTTGGAGGTGCGAGACCAGTCAATTGAGCTAAGGCTGACACTTACAATTATTGGGCACAAGCTTAAAGTAACTGACAAAAACGATCAAGGAGACAAGCTAATTTGAGAATGCAAAACCGAGGAGGAGAATGATTTGCTTTGGAACTGGTGACATATGCAATTTTATGGGAACAAGATAAAAGGGTAATCAATATCTACAAGCAATATAGATTATTGGCATCAAAAAAATTTAAAAATTCACTCTAATCAGAAATGTGCCAACTGATGGCTGCAGTAACTTCAATAGTAGTTTTTAACATACAAAAAATGCAAGGTTATAAGAGCGGACGATGAGCAATAATTAGTTGGTTCTTTCAGAGTAAGCAGAGTCACAATGGGACATATTGCCTCTGCTTATGCTGTATGAATGTGATCAATAATTCCTATCAACAAAACACATTTTGTCACCAATGCAGTTAGTTAAGGCAAAGAAATTGTGACAAACCTCAAATTTTAAACAATACGCCCGCAATAGCTTCCATGAAAAATACAATACCAATTTCATACTACAAATAATGGCCTAGAAACCAATCAAGTCCATAAAAGAACCATCTATGCAAATACAAGTGAAAACCCATATGCCAAGGCAAAGCTATAATTACAATCTGAAAATAATGATGTACGACTAGGACATAGAAAATACATCTATTTCCTTCCCATTCAATTGTATCCCATTCCTGCACCTGAATAACTTAATTTCTATTCATTCGTACTTTCACCATACAACAGAATTCCAGTGCAACAGTATAAAGAAATTCATATATTTCAAACAGGAAAACATTTAATTCTATCTTCGTTACAAACATGCAGCAAAATCATCATCAGCCTGAAAATGGTTATTTATAACTGTAAGCAATTCTCTCAAATATTTCCTTCTGAAAAATTTACCGACGTTTCCATACAATCACACAAGAATGTTGCTTGGTAACATGGAGGGGGCTTCACAAGTGGCAGAAAGTACATTCACTCCCTGGAGTTTTGCATTTTTGAGCTTCCTGGTGAGGTTAGTTGACATGGCTATCTGGACTACACTTCTTCCTATCCTGCTTCCTGTATGGAATCTATCCCCTACTCCCAATTCATCCGTCTATGTCACATCTGCGCCCAGGATGAGGTGTTCCAAACCAGGGCATCAGAGATGTCCTCATTCTTTAGGGAACGGGGTTCCCCTCTTCGACTATAGATGAGGCTCTCACCAGGTCTCCTCTATATCCTGTAGCTCCGCTCTTACTCCCCATTCCCCCCCCCCCCCCCCCCCACTCATTACAAGGACAGAGTCCCCCTTGTCCTCACCTTCCACCCAACCAGCCGTCACATACAACAGATAATCCTCCAACATTTCCGCCATCTCCAACGGGACCCCACCACTGGCCACATCTTCCCATCTCCTCCCCTTTTGGCTTTCCGCAGAGACCGCTCCCTCTGTAACTCCTTGGTCAATTTGTCCCTTCCCATCCAAACCACCACCTCCCCTACTTTCCCATGCAACCATAGCAAACGCTACACTTGTCGCTTTACCTCCCCCCTCGTCTCCATCCAAGGACCCAAGCAGTCTTTCCAGGTGAGGCAGAGGTTCACCTACACCTCCTCCGCCCTCATCTATTTCATCGGCTGTTCTAGGTGTCAACTGCTCTACATCGGTGAGACTAAGCGCAGGCTTGGCGATCGCTTCGCCCAACACCTCCGCTCAGTTCGCATTAACCAACTTGATCTCCCAGTGACTCAGCATTTCAACTCCCCCTCCCATTCCAAATTGGACCTTTCTGTCCTGGGCCTCCTCCATGGTGAGAGTGCACCACCACAAATTGGAGGCGCAGCACATTTTTCGCTTGGGTAGTTTAAACCCCAGCTGTATGAACATTGACTTTTCCAATTTCAGGTAGTCGTTGCTTTCTCCCTCCTTCCCAGCTCTCCCACAGCCTACGCCTCTTCAGATTCAGATTCAAACTTTATTGTCATTGTGCAGTGTACAAGTACAGAGACAACGAAATGCAGTTAGCATCTCACCCAGAAGTGCGAACACAGAATGGAACAGTAAAATATATATATGTATATACAGTAGCAGTATATACAGTAGCAAGGGGACAGCCAATCACCAAGGTGAAGAGTTAAGTAGTGTAACAGCCGCAGGGAAGAAGCTGTTCCTGAACCTGCTGGTTCGGCAACGGAGAGACCTGTAGCGACTCCCAGATCGGAGGAGGGTAAACAGTCTTTGGTTGGGGTGAGAGCAGTCCTTGACAATGCTGCGTGCCCTTCGCAGACATCGCTTGCTCTGGACAGACTCAATGGAGGGGAGTGAGGAACCAGTGATGCGTCGGGCAGTTTTCACCACCCTCTGCAGTGCTTTCCGGTCGGAGACAGTGCAGTTGCCATACCATACTGGGATACAGTTAGTAAGGATGCTCATGATGGCGCAGCAGTAGAATCTGAGGAGACAGATGGACCTTCTTTAGTCTCCTCAAGAAGAAGAGACACTGGTGAGCCTTCTTGATCATTTTTGAGGTATTGTGGGTCCAAGAGAGGTCATCAGAAATGTTGACCCGCAGAAACCTGAAGCTGGAAATACGCTCCACCTCCGTCCCGTTAATATGGATGGTGGCGTGCGTGCCACCCCTAGACCTACTGTAGTCCACAATGAGCTCCTTGGTCTTCTTGGTGTTAAGGGCCAGGTTGTCGTCAGCGTGCCATGCTGCTAGGAGCTGGACCTCCTCCCTATAGGCAGACTCATCATGGTAGCTGATGAGGCCAATCACCGTTGTATCATCTGCATACTTGATGATGGTGTTAGTACCATGTACAGGTGTGCAGTCGTAGATGAAGAGGGAGTAGAGGAGTGGGCTCAGCGCACAGCCCTGTGGAACGCAGGCTCTTCCTTTATTCTTCCCGCCCCCACACCCCACATCAGTCTGAAGAAGGTCTCGATCCGAAAAGTTACCCATTCCTTCGCTCCATAGATGCTGCCTCACCCGCTGAGTTTCTTCAGCGGTTTTTTGTCTATCTTCGATTTTTCCAGCACCTGCAGTTCTTTCTTAAAGTTAGTTGACTTCATTATTTTCATCGTATTTGGGTAGGAACCTTACATTTATGCAGCAAGATAGGCCGGTTTGGCTGAATATGAATTCTATTTGATGCATACCTAGTCAATTTCTAATTATAACTCAATGATTAGGAAAAGCTTAGATAGATAATTTAAAGAAAGGGAAATTGAGTGGTGCTACATCCAACTCTCTATTTACATGAAAGTTCAATCAGGAATCCCATCTCCGAATGAATCCAAAGTCTCCAACTCTCCCCATGATCATTGGTTAATATTCATCCTGCTCATTGCTAATTTTGTTTTTGTTTTTAAAGTTTAGTCACCAATCATGTGTTTTTATTAAATAGAGGATGTTCAGGAATGGATTGTAGCTGATATCAAAGAATCAACTAAAATAAATTGCAATGAGAGGGCAAAGGAATGGAGGAATTTGTGGAAAGAAGTTACTTAGCCAGAAGCAGTCAGCCAGTCGGGGTAATGTGTTATTGGACCTTGGTGAAAGTCACGACTAGGCAATGGAATTTCTAATGATCTCAAGTTAATGGAAGGTAGAAAGAGGAGAGTTTGGGAACAGTTAAATGTAAAGGTGATAAAAGGCTTATAGCAGAGTGAGGTCACGGATGGTCTATTCACTTGAAGCTGTAGAGGAAAATGTCTTCACGATAACAAAGATGGACTTTCTAAACTTCACCTTGGGGTCAACTGGTCCAAGGTACAAGCAGCAGTTCGGATACAGACAGATGTCAATAGGGTAATGAAATATTTTGCTGGGCACTAAAATTTGTGAGATTAACTGAAATTAATGTCTTCTCTCTTGGAAATAATGCTCATGGTTCAATATTAAATAAAAGCTCAGTTAGGTGCAGTGTAATTTGGATAGGTGGGATAGGGGGTGTTACTTGAAGTTAGAGAATTCAATGTCCACTTGGTTGTGTTGTAGGCTCCCAAGAAGAATATGAGGCATTGTTCTTGCATGTGGCCTAACTCTGACAGTGTAGGAGGCCAAAGGAGAAAGGTCTAAACGGGAATGGAAAGGGAAGTTAAAATGGTTCACAACCAGGAGATCCAGCAGGTGGACAGACCACATGTTCATTGAAATGGTTGCCTAGTCAACGCTTGACTTCACTAACATAGGGGAGGTCACATCTGGAGCACAGAACAACAGAATGGAAATAAGGGAGGTGGTGTAGGGAAAGGAGTTATATCCCCTGCAGTTGCAGTGGAAAGTGCCCGAGGAGGAATTGGGTTGGTTGGGAAGGGATAGATGAAACAAGGAGTTGTGGAGAGGGGGGGGGTCACCACCTTTCTTCCCCCTACTTCATCAGTCTGAAGAAGGGTTCCAGGCCAAAATGTCACCTGTTCATTCCGTCCACAGATGTCGCCTGACGCACTGAATTCCTCCAGCGGTTTACTTTTTGTATCAAAATTCCAGCATCTTCAGTTCTTTGTGCCTCAAGACCATCTATATCTTTTACAGTCTCAAGCTTTCATCTTTAACCATACAACTATTTTTTTCTATCTTCAGCAAATTTCATTACCAGTCCTCTATAATCAGACAAAACACCATTAAGTGCAAAATACAAAAGGTATGAATTCAACGGAAGCCCACGGAAGACTTCCAATCACCAAACCATCTATCAATCATGAATTTCCATTTCTTGCTAGTGCCAATTTTTATACCAATTTGCTATTTCTCCCTCAGATCCCATGGGGTTTTATATTATTTGGTCAGCCAGCCAGCGTAGATATTGTCAAATGTTGACAACTTAAAAAAAACATTAGCCTCATCCACCTTGTTACTTTCGCCAAAATATCCAATTAATTTTTCTGAACGCAGCAACACAGGTAGATGATATTTGGTATGCTTGTCTTCCTTGGCCAGGGAACCGAGTACAGGAGTTGGGATGTCATGTTGCAGCTGTACAAGATGTTGCAAGGCCACATTTCGAGTACGATACGATGGCACTTTATTGCCAGACCGAGGACTGAAATGTGTTTTTGCATACAGCCATACAGTAAAGAACACAACACACAAATAGAGTCCAATATAAAACATTCCCACACAGCAGAATCAAAACGTTTCCCACCATGAGGGAAGGCACCAAAGTCAGTCATCTTCCTCTAATGTTCCTGATGTTCACCTGTGGCGGGGCCTCCGGTGTTTCCGCAGTCGCCGCTACGGGCAGCCCACCCGCTGGCATGAAGGAACTCGGACGTCGGGACTGGAGGACAACCTCCGTGGCTTGGACCTCCAAATCAGCCGCCTCCTACCAGAGTCCGCGGCTCCCGAAGTCCCCAGGCCATGCCGAGATTCAACGCTGGCGGCCCTCGGCAAAGGGCACCAGGACTCTGCGATGTTGGAGCAGCTGCCCAGCACGCCGGAGCTCCAAACGGTGATCCAGGTCGCTGTCGCTCGCTCCGTGGTGAAACCACTACCGCTGCCGAAGCTCTGGTCCGGTCTCCTGTAGGAAAGGCCATGGTAGGCCGCAAGGAGTTGGGGGCTAGGACGCTAAATGGTCTCGTCCTCGCCAGGAAACCACTGGGAAACGGTTCCTCCCTTACCCTACCACCTCCCCCACACAGAAAGACTAAAGAATCCCCCAAACAACTGTTTAGACAAACTAAAATAAAAAAATGTATAGTTCTGGTCGCCATGCTACAGGAAGGATGCTATTAAACCGGAAAGGGTGCAAATATGATTTACTCGGATGTTACCATATCTGTTTAGTTTGAGTTATAAAGAGAGGCTGGATAGGATGGGTCTTTTTTCTGTGGAGCAAAGGAAGCTGAGGAGTGAACTTCGAAGTTTATAAAAATGTTGAGAGAGAAATAAGGTGAAAAAAACCACAGTCTTTTACACAGGATAGTCTAAGACTAGAGGCATAGGTTTAACGTGATGGTGGAAAGATTTTAAATGAACCTGAAGGGCAACTTTGTCCACACAGGGTGGCATGTACATGGAATGAGCCGCCGGAGAAAATGGTAGAGGCCAGTACAATTATGGCATTTAGAACATGTTTGGAAAAGCACATGGATAGGCAAGGTTTGGAGGGACACGAGCCAGACATTTAAAAAAAATGCGGCACAGTGACACAGCATAGTGGCACCATGGCGCAGCAGGAGAGTTGCTGCCTTACAGCGCCAGAGACCCGGGTTCAAAACTGACGAAGCGTGCCTTCGGTACATTTATATGTTCTCCCCATGACTGAGCGTGTTCTCTGGGTGCTCCGGTTTCCTCCCACATTCCACAGACGTACAGGTTTATAGGTTAATTGGCTTATGTAAAATTGTAAATTGTCCCCAGTGTGTAGGATAGTGCCAGTGTATGAGGATCTTTGGTCAGCGCGGACTCAGTGGGCCGAAGGGCCTGTTTCCATGCTGTATCTCTAAACTAAACTAGCTCAGTCGGGTAACTCAGTTGGCATGGATGAATTGAGCCGAAGGACCCGTTTTCATGCTGTACAGTTCTATGACTCAAATTCAATCAGGAATATCTTCCCTTCAAACCATACTAAATGTTCCTCATTACCTTTGCTTTTCTAAACTAAGTGTCATGAATGTAATATTGAAAACACAGACAATTAGCAAATATCTTATTAAGATATGTAAAATTCTAATGGTCCTTGAAAGGGTAGAACGTGGTGTAGACCTTTCTCACAACTGGAAGACTAGAACCAGGGACCTTTGTTTCAAATTGGGGTTCAGCAATTCAAGACTGCGATGAGAAGAAATTTCTTCCCCCAGAGGATAGTGAATTTCTCATTCTTATTGAATAGCAGAGCAGGCACGAGGAACGGATTGTGTCCTTGACTCATTTCAGTTGAATAATCTGAATAACAGTTAGAATTAGTTATTTAATTCTTACTACAAACATCCATCTGAATTAACGATTGGGGTATAAATCCTGCTCATTACAATAAGAGATTCTCTGTTCTTTGAAACAACAACCTGAGCAAGCATTCAGGACCTCGAGTTAAATCCAATTCAAAAGTTGACTGCCTCCCATGAATACAATAGTGGAGAGACAGCCTGGATTTTTGTGTTCAAGTCTATGGAAGTGTACATGAGCCTCAAACCTTTCAACTGAAAGGCAAGAATGATATAGATTGGTCATATCCAGGTACAAGCTATGCCCAGGTGGAAGCAGATCTACATAGTCCAGGTAGTCCACACGTTCGCTTGCATTTGAGATTGGGGTTGCAATCAGCAGAGGCCCTGGCTGATATGTCACTCTCAAGGTATTAACAGTAAACACAGACTCTGACTGTATCAGAGTAACACTACCCCCACAACAACACCTTCTTATGGTTTCCTCCATCACTACATTTTCATCAGAAACAGATGGGGGGAAAAACGAGAAATCATTGTCCTTTCTGTTCCTTATTCATATTGTTACGTGTCAAATAGGTTGCAACAAGTTGTGTAATTGAACACCTTAATTGGTTACAAGCACTTTATGACTTTAAAGTCATGAAAACTGCTGTATACAAGCACTTGTTTATTTTGGCTTAGCTTGCCAAGCCTACATCCATAGCGATGCAGACATGCTGACTTTAAAGCTACTGGCAAACAACAACCTTAAGGGCCTGTCCTACCAGCATCCGACTCCATGCGATGAACGCGATCAAACAAGAAGCAGGGGCCGCGCGGAGGTCGGGTGATCCCTGTACATGGCCGTTCCCACCAGCATGCGCCAAGCGCGACCAAACCGGCAGTAGAGGCCGCGCGGAGGTCGGGTGAGCGGCGCAACGCGGCGCAAAGTGAGGCGAACTTGGAGCAAAGTATAAAGGTAAGTTCGCCAGGAGAGAGGCACACACAGAGAGGGGCACAGAGGCACACACAGAGAGGGCCACGGAGCCACACACACAGAGGGTCATGGAGGCACCTACAGAGAGGGTCACGGAGGCACGACGTTGAGGCGGTGTGTAATGCGTCAAGGCGACTGCAAGCCGACAAGCCGCTGCCGTGCGGAATTTTTGAACAGTCAGTTTTTCGGAGCCTCGCGCGATATCGGGACGAACTCCGCACAATTCCGGCGATCAAAGTGCGACCGGCCCCGCGACACCGGACGGCTCAAACGACCACGTTAGGTCGCGCTCATCGCATAGATTTGCATGCTGGTGGGACAGGCCCTTTACTCACATTCAAGTAGTTGCAAGCAGGTAAATTTTCCAGCTGATGTATATGACTGTGTAATATTTCATTACGAATAAAGTTTACTTTTCAAAGTTAAAAAGTGTCAAGTACCATGTTGGGGATTGGAAAAAAGGCCAACAAAAAGTCAGTAGTGGTTTCCATTCCTGATGATAATGTTTCGTCATCCATTTCTTTAGGGCAATTCATTATAGTAGACAAAATAAAACTGAGCTAAGGTTTCCAGACTTCATTTGTGTTTCAAGGTTCATGATCCTAATTTATTTTACTTTGAAACAGGTATTCAACCATAAATTAACAAAGGTAACAAATAAATATGTAATAACCCTAACCCTACCTCGGCAACAAATTACTCTGGACTTTGCCCTACTATGTACTTTGGCTTGCACTATCATGATAGGTTAAAATAAGCGATAATGTATTGTATCTGTATTTGTTTTGTTGCTTTTAATGTGCCTCTAAAGCTGCAGCAAGTTAGAATTTCATTGTAGACACAAGAAACTGCAAAAGCTGCCATCTTGAGTAAAACGCACCATGCTGGAACTTCTCTAAGGGCCAGGCAGCATTTGTCCAGGAAACGGGCATACAACATAAAAGGAGACAAAAGGTCGTCAGATAAAGAAAGATGAGGAGTGAAATGTAAAGCCGCAGGATGGGTTATGTGGATGGGGACAGGGGAGGAAAAAGGGGATAATAAGAAATAAAGGAAATGGTATGGTACCCATGTGGAACACAAGGTGTCATTCTTATTCATACTATTGGGTTGTACGCTATTCATTGTTCATTATTCTAGTCATGGTGCAATGACAATTAAACGCTTTTCCGAAGACACAATATGGCACTGAGATACACAAGGACATATTAGTCTAGGTGACAATAAATTTGGTCAGAACTAAATTTAAGATGATTTTGAGAGGGAATTCCAGACCTTGTGAACAATGAACACCCACAGTAAAACTCCAATAACCCTGCATCCTCGGGTCTTTGGCAGTGCAGGACTGGCAGATTTCTGGACTATTGGATCATCTTTCTGTTACTATCCCAACAAAACTTGAACTCGCTTTATTAAATGTTACACATATTGTAACAAATTTCCCAGTGAACCAGGGAGTGTGGGAACTGTGGCCCCAATAAGCAGAAAGCTAATTGGGCAAATATGACCTGGTGAGGCAGATGGCGAACCACTGGTATTTGAAATTGGTCGGACAACAGATGAAAGTGTGTTACTGTATAGAACAATGGTGTTTCACAAGAAATGTGTAATTAAAATGCCATGCATCTACCGACTCGCCCAACCTATCCAAGTCAACGACCTGAGGGCTCCAGTCGCGGAGCCTGCGGACTACCAACCATCGCGGGGCTGGCCGATTTCGGAGCGTGGAGAGCTGTGGTGGCACGCTGCTGCGGCCCGACCCCAGGAGCTTCGGAGGTATGGTAACACCGGGAGCTCGCAGGTCCCTGGTGGGAGACCGCTTTTTGGAGCTTCCTCATCGGCAACTTCTCCTGCCCGAGTTGGGGTTGAAAATGACCTGGAGCGGGGCCTTACATCGACCGGCGTGGCTTTAATGGCCGCAGGACTTGCTAGCGCCCGCCGGGGGCTCCAACATCAAGACCTGGAGCGGGGCCTTACATCGCACCAGCGTGACCTTAATGGCCACGGGACTATTTACCATCGCCCGCTGGGGGCTATGACTTTGACATCGAGAGGAGAATGGGGAGTGCAGGGGAGAGATAAGACTTTGTCTTGCACCACATGGAGGAGGAGATTCGCTGTGATGGATGTTTGTGTAAATTGTGTTGTGTCTTGGTTCTTTTTCAGGTTTGTATGACTGCAGAAACCAAATTTCATTTGAACTTCAATGAGGTTCAAATGACAACAAATAAATTGTATTGTATTGTAACCTATCCAAGTCACCTTGCTGCCTGAGAGCATCCTCATCGCAGCTCACACTGCCACCCAGCTTTGTGTCATCTGCAAACTTGGAGACGTCGCATTTAATCCCCTCATCTAAATCATTAATATATATTGTAAATAACTGGAGTCCCAGCACTGAGCCTTGCCACACCTCACTAGTCACTGCCTGCCATTCTTAAAAGGACCCATTAATTCCTACTCTTTGCTTCCTGTCTGCCAACCAGTTCTCTATCCATGTCAATACCCTACCCCTAATACCATGTGCTCTAATTTTGCACACTCTCGTGTGGGACCTTGTCAAAGGCTTTTTGAAAGATACACCACATCCACTGGCCCTCCCCTATCCATTCTACTTGTTACATCCTCAAAGAATTCTAGAAGATTAGGCAAACATGATTTCCCCTTCATAAAGCCATGCTGACTTTACCGATCCTGTCACTGCTTTCCAAATGCACTGCTATAACATATTTAACAATAGTCTCAAGCTGGTCTATAATTCCACATTTTCTCTCTCCCTCCTTGCTTAACAGTTGGAGTTACGTTAGCTACCCTCCAATCCACAGGAACTAATCTAAAATTATCATCAATGTATCCACGATTTCTAGGGCTACCTCCTTGAATATTCTGGGATGGAGACCATCAGGCCCTCATGATGTATCTGCCTTCAGTCCCAACAGTTTACCTAACACCTTCAATTCAGATAAGTGTAAGGAGTTGCATTTTTGAGAGTCAAGCCAGAACAGGACTTTCACAATGAGCAGTAGAGCCCTATGAAGTGCTACGTAGAAGTGATTTTACTAACTAAATAGTGGCTAAAACACCAGAAAGAATGCACCATCTCCTTTAAAATAAGATCACAGAATAGTGTTTTGTCTTCACAAGCAAACAAGATGAAGTGTCTCTTCTAAAAGACAGTACCTCTGCCAGTGTGGCATCTTCTGCCAAGTGTCATGTCAAATCTTGGATTAATAGCTTGAATAAGAGACAGCACCCACTGCACCGAGTTGTGTATATATTTATGAATTCACCTTTTTGGCAAAGTTCAAAATCATGAGCCAAAAAAACCCACAAATGGGCAACATAGCAAAACCAGCTAGCAATCACTGAATAAGATGGGATTACATTTTCACTGATGAAATTCATTTTTAATCCCCACATGATGCAAAAGTGGAATCAAATCTATTTTAAAACTAAACCTCTGGTGTCTCCAAGTTAACATATAGAGACTGAGCACATAAGAAGATTGAAGATGATTCTGAAAATGGAGAAGAATGTTGATATGCATTTGTTTGAAAAATACAAATATTACTAAAATAATATTTGTTTAAGTTTCATTTTGAATTTTGTTGAAAGATGCAGTTGTGCAAATATTACAAAGAACAGAGGAATAAAAGTCAATGTTAATAGGTTTGGATGAATAGGTCATGACGAAGTTGGAAAGGATGATAGAAACTTGAAGCTCCTGAAATCAGAATTGACAACGTTTTTCAGCAAAATGGTTTTAAAAACAAGACTCACAGTCGTATGATAGTTAGATCACAGATCAACATGATTACATTGAAAGCCAGAATTGGCTTCATTGCAATAACCTCCGGTTGTGGTTGATGGTAAATATAAACACCATAGTGCTGGGCCGAATGGCGTGCGGCTGTGTTGTGACTATAACAGTCCCTACTCACAGTAGAAACTGTCAGTCACCATGTTGGATGGCAGTTTGCTCACAGGTAAACAATGTACCTTACCTTAGTTTATAAAGTCGCGCGTGTGTGCGGTATTCTTACCTTGGCGGTGTTCTTGCAGTATCTCTGGACGGCTTGGTGAATGAGCTGCTTGACGCTGAGGGTCCCATCCCCGCAAGGCACGACGATGCCCGTGCGGCCGAACTGCACCGTCACCTTCATGCTGGCGGCAGAAGCCGCGGGGGGCACAGGTGAGCGACTGACTGCCCGCCTGCCCGCACACCTGGGCGCGAGGGGCCGCTGCCAAAGGCGCTTCGCTCCCGAGCCAGATGCTGACAATCCTCCTCTCAACTCCACTTAAAGGCTCCGCATCCGCAGACAATGGAAAGGCAGGTGGAACAGTCTTTTTGGTAACAAAAGTGGTTTAAATAAATTCAAAGTACTTAATCCTTTCTCCAATTTCCGCTCAGGTCGTCTGTTCAGTACTGTAAAATGTTCGCTATCTTTTTTTCAAAAAAAGGGACAATTTTCCAGAAAATGAAACTTCATGGAAGTCGGTCGGGTTCGTGTTGTTGCTGTATTATCCCTGTAACTCGGATTGCTTCTCTGCCCCCCGCTTACAACGCAGGTGCTTTCAATAGGACGTTTGGTGCCCAGCGCGCTGGTCCACCCACACGGCCGGAAGGAGCCGACTTCCTCTCCCAGGTGAACTGAGGCGGGAGAGTGGGAATGGGATCCAGGCAGGGATATAGAGAGGGGAAACTTTCTCCGGCCGCCGTCAAATCCCAAGCAAAGTCCAACACAGACTGAGCTTCTCCGGTCTCTGGCTTGGATACGCGCGGGGTCAAGTATTGGGAACTCACCGCGTCTCTCTGATACCGAAACTATTCCTTGTGTGTGTGTGTGGGGGGGTGGGTGGGGTGTTGAGCTCCTGCGGGTGCCTTCTATTTGCCTGTGCTTTTTGTTCCTCCTCGCAAGTTTCCGAGCTCCTTGCGAGACCTTTGTCCCGGATCTTCTGTCAGTGTAGTTTTTCACCGTGGAAAGGCTCGGTTGAAGGTTTCTTTTCCCCGAAACTTCCGCGAAATACTTTTCGCCAAACTTTTCCCTCCCGTGGCCGCAGCGGCAACAGACACACCAGGCCTCAATCTCTTTCTCCCTCTACACTCAATCAGAAGTTAACCCTCTGCTCGCCAGAACTCTCTTCAAATGCAACTTTACCAGTGAATGCATCATTGCCCTGTCGTAAGAAGAACATAAACGGCATTTGACATTAAATGCATTTTTTTTTAAAAGAAAGTATTTTGAGTAGACAGGTTAGTACTTGAAGTATCTTGTGTAACCTGGCTAAGAACAAGAATAGACACAAAATGCTGGAGCAACTCAGCAGGACAGGCAGCATTTCTGGAGAGAAGGAATGGGTGACGTTTCGGGTCGAGACCCTTCTTCAGACACTCATTAGCTACTAATAAATCGGATTATTGACCAATATAGTAACCAATAAGGAGACGAGATTTATTTTAAAGGGAATTTGTGTTTGTTTGAATATATTTTGTGATAACTGATAGAAGTAAAATTCAAAAGCTGTTTATTTGGAAAGGATGTGGGTGGTGGGGGTGGCAATACAAGTTTAAGTGTCTTTGGCACAAGGAACTTCAGATGCTGGTTTGCAAAATAAGATACAAAATACTTAATTAACTCAGTTAGTCGGGCAGCATCTTTGGAGAACGTAAACAGGTGACACTTTGTGTCGGGTTTCACCTTTAGGCCAAGTGTGTTATATTCTTTCCTCTTACTCAAGATTCGATCCTCTTATGTCATAGAAGATTTGCTTTTACTATGGCATAAGTTTGTGACTCAAGTACATTATAATCAAAGTAGAACAAGTAGCCCTTTCCCTCTCCATCCCCTCTCCCTTCCCAGTTCTCCCGCCAGTCATACTGTCTCCTACTACATTTTATCTCTGTACCATCCACTCTCCTGACATCAGTCTGAAGAAGGGTCACGACCCGAAACATCACCCATTCCTTCTCTCCAGAGATGTTACCTGTTCTGCTGAGTTACTCCAGCACTTTGTGTCCACCTTAGAACCTTGCATTGTAGTCTCTTGAAAGGTGGCAATCACTGCATGCCACAAGATTTCACAAACTGCACTGATATAAATAAACAAACATTTACTTCATTGGATGAGGATTAATATTGGCAAGATCAAGAGAGAGTTTAACTGCTACTCTAGTTCTAATGCTGCTAAGTTATATTATAGAACCATCACTTGAACATTCATGTCGACAACATCGCCAAACACTTTTGCCTGTGGGTTGCTAACCATTTTAACTCCCCTTCCCATTCTCATACCAACCTTTGTCCTGGGCCTTTTCCACTGCCAGAGTTATATCATATGTAAACTGGAGGAATAGTACCTCATATTCCAATTGAGTAGCTTACAACCCAACAGAATGAACATTGAATTCTCCAATTTTAGGTAACTGACCAAAAACAATCCTTTCCCCTTCCATTTGTATATCTGCCTCAGGTATATCTGCCTTCATATTATCCTACATAGAAACAAGCATAGAAATTAGGTGCAGGAGTAGGCCATTCAGCCCTTCGAGCCTGCACCGCCATTCAATATGAACATGGCTGATCATCCAACTCAGTATCCCGTACCTGCCTTCTCTCCATACCCTCTGATCCCCTTAGCCACAAGGGCCACATCTAACTCCCTCTCAAATATAGCCAATGAACTGGCCTCAACTACCCTCTGTGGCAGAGAGTTCCAGAGACCCACCACTCTCTGTGTGAAAAAATTCCTTCTCATCTCGGTCCTAAAGGATTTTCCCCTTATCCTTAAGCTGTGACCCCTTGTCCTGAACCTCCCCAACATCGGGAACAATCTTCCCGCATCTAGCCTGTCCAACCCCTTAAGAATTTTGTAAGTTTCTATAAGATCCCCTCTCAATCTCCTAAATTCTAGAGAATATAAACCGAGTCTGTGCAGTCTTTGTTCATAAGACAGTCCTGACATCCCAGGAATTTGTCTGGTGAACCTTCTCTGCACTCCCTCTATGGCAATAATGTCCTTCCTCAGATTTGGAGACCAGAACTGTACGCAATACTCCAGGTGTGGCCTCACCAAGACCCTATACAACTGAAGTAGAACCTCCCAGCTCCAATATTCAAATCCTTTTGCTATGAAAGCTAACATACCATTCGTTTTCTTCACTGCCTGCTGTACCTGCATGCCTACTTTCAATGACTGGTGTACCATGACACCCAGGTCGCGCTGCATCTCCCCTTTTCCTAATCGGCCTCCATTTAGATAATAGTCTGTTTTCCTATTTTTGCCACCAAAGTGGATAACGTCACATTTATCCACGTTATACTGCATCTGCCAAACATTTGCCCACTCACCCAGCCTATCCAAGTCACCTTGCAGTCTCCTAGCATCCTCCTCACAGCTAACACTGCCCCCCAGCTTAGTGTCATCCGCAAACTTGGAGATATTGCCTTCAATTCCCTCATCCAGATCATTTATGTATATTGTAAATAGCTGGGGTCCCAGCACTGAGCCTTGCGGTACCCCACTAGTCACTGCCTGCCATTGTGAAAACGACCCGTTTACTCCTACTCTTTGCTTCCTGTTTGCCAGCCAGTTCTCTATCCACATCAATACTGAACCCCCAATGCCGTATGTTTTAAGTTTATATACTAATCTCTTATGTGGGACCTTGTCGAAAGCCTTATGGAAGTCCAGATACACCACATCCACTGGTTCTCCCCCATCCACGCTACTAGTTACATCCTCGAAAAATTCCACAAGATTCGTCAGACATGATTTACCTTTCGTAAATCCATGCTGACTTTGTCCAATGATTTCACCACTTTCCAAATGTGCTGCTATCCCATCTTCCCATCTCTGGCCTTTGTCCACCATCTACCAATCAAACCCCTCTTCTCCTGTATCCACTTATCTCTTGCTACATTTTGTCCTGCTACCACCTCTACAAGTTTTCTGGCCCTTCTGCAATCAGTACGAAGAAGAATCTTCACGTGAACTGTCGCCCATCCTTTTTCTCCAGAGTTTCTCCAGCACGTTTTTTAAGAAAGAACTGCAGATGCTGGATAATTCGAAGGTAGACAAAAAATGCTGGAGAAACTCAGCAGGTGAGGCAGCATCAATGGAGAGAAGGAATAGGCAAAGTTTTGGGTCAAGACCCTTCTTCAGACTGATCACTTGTTTTCATCCACTGTTTTAAAGTTGAAGCATAGTCAGCGGTTTCAGAAAGATATTTAACCACTGTGGCACCACAGGATTTTACACCACAGACAACCATGACTTGAACATGGGGTTTTCAACAGCAACAGGAAAATGACATTAATCTCATTATAATATGATTGTTCCTCAAAGAGATTCAGATTCAGATTCAGATTCAATTTTAATTGTCATTGTCAGTGTACAGTACAGAGACAACGAAATGCATTTAGCATCTCCCTGGAAGAGCGACACAGCAAATGATTTGAATAAATAACAATAAGTGTCCGGGGGGGGGGTGATTGGCAGTCACCGAGGTACGTTGTTGAGTAGCGTGACAGCCGCCGGAAAGAAGCTGTTCCTGGACCTGCTGGTTCGGCAACGGAGAGACCTGTAGCGCCTCCCGGATGGTAGGAGGGTAAACAGTCCATGGTTGGGGTGAGAGAGGTCCTTGGCGATGCTGAGCGCCCTCCGCAGACAACGCTTGCTTTGGACAGACTCAATGGAGGGGAGCGAGGAACCGGTGATGCGTTGGGCAATTTTCACCACCCTCTGCAATGCCTTCCGGTCGGAGACAGAGCAGTTGCCATACCAAACTGTGATGCAGTTGGTAAGGATGCTCTCGATGGTGCAGCGGTAGAAGTTCACCAGGATCTGAGGAGACAGATGGACCTTCTTCAGTCTCCTCAGGAAGAAGAGACGCTGGTGAGCCTTCTTGATCAGAGTTGAGGTATTGTGGGTCCAAGAGAGGTCGTCGGAGAGGTTGACTCCCAGGAACCTGAAGCTAGAAACACGTTCCACCTCCGTACCGTTAATGTGGATGGGGGTGTGCGTGCCGCCCCTGGACTTCCTGAAGCCTACAATGAGCTCCTTGGTCTTCTTGGAGTTAAGGGTCAGGTTGTTGTCAGCGCACCATGCTGCTAAGTGCTGGACCTCCTCCCTGTAGGCCGACTCATCGTTGTTGCTGATGAGGCCAATCACCGTTGTATCATCTGCATACTTGATGATGGTGTTAGTACCATGTACAGGTGTGCAGTCATAGGTGAAGAGGGAGTAGAGGAGGGGGCTCAGCACACAGCCCTGTGGAACGCCGGTGTTCAGGGTGAGGGTTGAAGAGGTGTGCTTGTCTAACCTAACAGACTGGGGTCTGTTGGTTAGAAAGTCCAGTATCCAGTTGCAGAGGGAAGGAGCGATGCACAGATTAATCATTAGGAAGCATGCAGTCAGCTGCAGCACAGTTGCTGTCCCCTTAGTAGGTGAGAATGCTCGACACAAAAATATTTGAATGTTCATAATCAATGCCAGAGATTTGAATGTCGTACACAATGCAGTTCTGACGGAGTGCTACACCATCAAATGAAACCGTTTAACAGTCATGAAGGAGCATGAAAGATCTCTTGAATTTACTTACAGAACAGAATAGATTTCTCTACAATTTTCTGGGCAATATACTCTATGCAACATCAGAAATTGCATTTTAATTTGTGGGACTTTTTATTATGCATAATTCACAATCACAATCACAATAATACTTTATTAGCCAAGTATGTTTTGCAACATGTGAGGAATTTCATTTGGCAAGTCAGTCATACATATAAAAAGCAACGAAACACACAAAACACATTTTAACATAACCATCCATCACTATGACTCCTCCACATTCCTCACTGTGGTGGATGGCAAAATAAAAGTTCAATCTTCTCTATGCGTTCCTGCGGTCGAGGGCCTCGAGCCCTCCGTTGGTGGGATGATCTTGACTCCTGTAGCCAGCAGCGGACCCTCCGCATCGAGGCGATCAGCTCCTACATCGGGGGATGTCAGCTCCCCCATGCTGGACGATCGAACCCCGCGTCGGGGCTGGTCGAACCTTTTACGGCATTGGAGCTCCCGACATTCACAGCCTCCACCAAGACTGCGAGGTCCCGATGTAAAGTCTGCAGGCCATGGTCAGAGCGATCCCAGGCAAAGGATCGACTCTGATGTAAGTCCACGCCCCGCAGTGGGGCCCAAGGTCAGTCTGAGGAGGCCTCCAGCTCCATCGATGGTAGGCCGCAGAGCAACCTGAGAAAGCGATCCGAAAATTAATCACATCTCCAGTAAGGTAAAAAACTGAAAAAAAACATTTTCCCTCTCCCCCCACATTAAACAAACCAGAGAACAGGTACACAGACTGTTACCACACACTAAAAAAAAACAAACAAACAAACAGACTGTTGGCGGGGCTGCCAATCGTGGAGGAGGCTCTGGTGGTATTATGTTAATGTTGTTTGATTGCCATATTGTAAATGCTGCATAGTTACTACAATTCAAATACATTCTTAATCTTCTATCTATCTATCTAATTAATAGTCTCATCTAGAGCACTCCTGTTTGCACTGTGCTTTGATTTTAGAAAAAACGCTACCACATATGGCTATGATTGTTTGGCTATCTTACTCAAAGTCCTCCACTGCGCATGCCCCGAGGATTTTTCCCATCGATGAAAAATAAAAGACTTATTAGTGTTTTAGATTCTCTCTCCTGTCAACACCCCCATTTGGCCACGCCCCTTCCGGTGGGAGGGGGGAGGGACTATAAACCCGAAAGTGTGGGCGTGGCTCAGTCTGTCTGCACGAGGGAGAGGTCACAAGAGCTGTCTGAGCTGGGAAACTACAGAACACTGAGTAAACTTGAATAGATGATTTGTTAGCCCTTAATGAAAATAAAATGAATTGTTTGGCCTGCCCTGTGCTTGAAACCACAATGGCAATGGAAATGTAGTGAAAATGCAATCAGCTGTTTGGCTTGAGCCTGCGCTGTGCTTGAAAGTGCAATGGCAATGGAAATTAAGTGAAAATGTAATTAGCTGTTTGGCTTGGCCTGCCCTGTCCTGGAAACTGCAATGGCAATGGAAGTGAAATGAAAATGCAATGAGCTATTCGGCCTGCCCTGTGCTTGAAACTACAATGCAATTGGAAATTAAATTAAATGAGTTGTTTGGCCTGCCTGAAACCACGAATTTCAACTACAAGGAACCATTAGCCAAGAAACCAGTCCCTTTTGCCCCAAATCCCCGTATTAGCCCAGGAGGAGCATTTTGGCCCAAAAGGCCCATGCCAGGCCAGGAAAAGTCCAGAAAAAGTGCCTTTCACTGAGATTTCACAAATTTTTTTTAAGAGGCCCTTTGGCCCATCCAACCTGTACTAGCCCAGGAGCCCCTTTGGCCCATCAGTAAGTATTCCCCCAGCAAGTATTAACCCTCATCGCGGTATTTTTCTCCCTCCCTTCATTTGCTCCCTGTGAGATCAAGGCCAGGATAGACTTTCCTCCTTCATTGTCAGCCCACCAGGCCTGAGTGACTGCGCTGCCATCCCAAGAATCCATTCGGCCCACACTGTCCATACTTGCCCTCTGGAAACCAGTCCATTCAGCCCACAACACCCATACTAGCATTCCAGAAAGACCACCCCCCCCCCCCCCCCCCACTGGCCAGCAATATTGGAATTGGTGGAGAGGTCGAATATTGCGTTGGGGGATCAGCCCTCCCTTGTGAACATGGGTCCCAACGGGGCACGCTTAGTCTAGAATATAACTAAAATTCTGATCTTGTTATCTTCCGGTTTGCATGCTCTCTCTTTTTGCGCAAAAACGGTTCACGATGGCGCTACGATTTTTTTTGCCAGTTCACTTACCGTTCTCCTATGCTGCGAGTTCACCAAATTTTGTTCCGATAGGTTGAATGTTGTAAAAGTTAGTGAGGTTTAAAAATCTTAAAAACCGCGCGTGCGCAAATCGATCTCTTCTCTTACCTGTCAGCGCCGCGTGGATTAGTCTCTTCCTCTGTCACTCCCCGGGACGGTCCGCCCCTTCCTGCGCCATCGCGTCTTTACTGGTGCTGAGGACGGCCAGCGGAGGTTTCCAACAGGACCCAATATTCGGAGGGAGCCGATGCGACCCCAAGCAGACCAGCCCCAGGCAACCCAACCCTAGGCAGCCCAGCCTCGAGCAGCCCAGCGTCAGAGACCCAGCCCAGCCCAGCGTCGGAGACCCAGCCCAACCCAGCCCAGAGTCGGAGACCCAGCCCAGCGTCGGAGACCCAGCCCAGCCCAGCGTCGGAGACCCAGCACAGTCAGAGACCCAGCCCAGCGTCGGAGACCCAGCCCAGCCTAGTGTCGGAGACCCAGCCCAGCGTCGGAGACCCAGCCCAGCCCAGCGTCGGAGACCCAGCCCAGTCAGAGACCCAGCCCAGCGTCGGAGACCCAGCCCAGCCCAGCGTCGGAGACCCAGCCCAGCACAGTCAGAGACCCAGCCCAGCCCAGTCAGAGACCCAGCCCAGCGTCGGAGACCCAGCGCAGCCCAGCCCGGAATCGGAGATGTTGCCGGTCGCCAAACAGAAAGCGGAGGCTTTGATTCTGGTTGAGGAGAACAACCAGCGACCAGCACCCGCTGTGAGTCCCCATCGCACCGCCAATTCCAGCCACTACCCCTCTAGTCCCCATCGCTGGTACCTCCCCCTCCCAAGTGATACCCCCCTCTCCCCCATGGGTCTTCCCTGTCTTTTCTCCGAGCGTATTCCCCCCTTCCCCGCCCCCACACCACCCCCTGCCCTTGCAACCCCCCGGACCCACAACCCCGCCCCCCCCCCCGAATGAGTAGACTCATTCGGGCATTCGGAATCTCTGCTTACAAATTAGTTGTTTTCTCCGCCAGTTACAAGAGACTTTGTGTATCAATCTGCTGAGCCACTCTTTTAAAATAAAAATTGCAATGGGATAGACACTGGTTTTGTGAACCATCACCAAAATTTAGTGTCTAAATGTAGCCCTGGCGTGACAATACAAAAGGACAAAGGACAAAGGACATTTATTGTCACATTCACCAATTGGTGTAGTGAAATTTGTCTTGCCATGCAGCACACAAATAAAGATAAGACACAACACTAAAGAATTAACAATGAACATATAAACATCCCCCCACAATTGTTCCCACTGTGGGGGAAGGCACAAAGTCCAGTCCCATCCCCAAGTCCACCCATAGTCAGGCCTATTGAGGCCTCCGCAGTCGGCGCTACTGCGGCCCGATGTTTTAGGCCTTCTCGCCGGGTGTTGGTGTTCTGGCGTCGGGAGAGTCTTCACAGCGGCTTGGGACACCTGGAACGGCCGCTTCCCTACCGGAGTCCGTGGCTTCCAAAGCTGACAAGGCCGCGCTGGATGGAGCTCCACAACTGGTGACCTCGCCGAGAGATCCCAGGCTCCTGATGTAAAAGTTCAGTGCTGCCGCCCGCAGCCGGCCGCCCCACAGTCCCGCAGCTCCGCGATGTTCACCTGCGGTCTCAGCATTCTGCAGCTCCAGCGCAGCGATCCAGGCAAGGTATCGCCCGCTCCGCTCCCCGATGGTGCTCCAGCGCTGAGCCGCTGCCGAAGCCGAGGTTCTGGGCGGTCCCCTCAGGAAACGCCGCTCCAGGCCCGCTGGTAGGCTGCGAGGTCGGGTCGACGGTGCAGCCCGGAGAAAAGCTGCCTCTCCGACCAGGTAGGGACCGGGAAAAGTAGTTTCCCTCTTCCCCCCCACCCCCCCACATAAAAAAGGCTAGGGCTCCAAAAACAAACACTAAAACTCACTAAAAATGAAAGAAAGAAGTTAAAAAACAGACAGCTGCAGGCTGGGCAGCCATACCAACTGGACGGCACCCCCTGGAACGCCATATTATCATGTTAATCAAGATGATGTTTACAAATATTTTGGAATTCAACTTCAATGTTGCACCCAACAGACAGACTTAACTAGCTAACAATTTCCTGTATAATTTGAGTCTCTGGAGAACTATTTCTGGACACTAATTTTAGCTCCATCAAGAGATCACACTATCAACCAGATCAGAAACTTTCAATTGCTTCTTGTTAAGTTAACATCTTCAGCCCAAAGAAAATAAACTGATGCTTTTTCTTTCCCAGACTAGATACTTGAGTGGGTGGCGGTGGTATGTCTTCACACATTTAAACATTTATATGAGAGAGTGTGCAGACCATGCGCTGGAAAATTGGATTTATATCAATGGTTACTTTATGGTGGCATGGACATGCCGGGGAGAAAAGTTATACAAGCACAACTTATGACTAGTGAAAATGTTATTAGTACCTAAATTTATTTTACAACGCCGACTCGTGTATCCCATAACAATGGTTACACACATATTTTGCCAAAGATAAGCATCACACTCTTTTTAATTCTCAACAAAATGTTTTAATTAAAAATCCTGGAAATTAAAAGTTATGACATTCGTGGCAGATGTAGTTTCATCTAGGTAAGTGTGAGGTGGAAGGTTAAATGTTAGGGAAAAGTATGCAGTTAATGCCAGAACCCTTAACAGCACAGCACTAATCTGCAGAGAGATCTTGAGGTCCAAGTTTGTGAAAGTAGCACCACAAGTAAATAGAGTAGTAAAGAGGGCATGTGTTATTCTTGCCTTCATCAGTATGAGGAAGCAATGTCACGGCATCATAAAACTGGTTGCGCCACTTTTAGAGTGTTGGAATACAGTTCTGGTCTCCCCATTACAAGGGTATGGAGGCTTAGGAGAGAATGTAGAAAAGGTTTGCTCGGATGCTGCTGGGATTAGACAGTATTAATTATAAAGTGAGTTTGGGCAAACTTGGATTATTTTCTCTGATGCATCAGAAGTTGATGGGTGACCACATAAACACTCATAAAATTATGGGAGGCCTGGATAGTGTTGACAATCAGAATTTTTCCCCAGGGTAAATGACATGAGGGCATTGTTATAAGATGAGTGTAAGAAATGATCAGTTATACATAGTGATTAGAATCCATAGTCTTTTATTAGCAACTCTGTAGAGGAAAGACAAGGTGCTTTCGCCTCCACATATATATAAGAGAGAGAGAGAGAGAGTGTGTCTCTACATCCTCCTCTTAAATACTTAAATGGAAATACAAAACTACTGAGTACTACAAAGAATTAAATGCAAATGTATGCTGCTGACTATATAAAGCACACATAGTATGTGGCAATAAACTGGAGGAAGTTCAAACATAGCCTGGGTACTTTACGGTGGGTTTACAAACATGACCATGTTGCAGTCAGTTGATAGATGGATGTACTGAAGGTGACCTGACCAAGGTCATTACAAGCATCAATGCCTAGCAGAGAAGGCACATTCTCGGACAATAACGAAGCTCAGGCTGTGGACACGTGGATCCAGGTAGCATCATCGTTCGACTTGACTTGACCGATAGGATGCACTGCACCACCTGCAAATGGAAGTAGAGTGGCAGCCATGTGATTGATGATCGTATCCTATTGAGTTCAGATAAGGATTAAAAAATTGCAATGAGCTCCAGTGTCGAGTTTCCCAAGAACATCCATTTAGTTAATGAGGAAAGTGACCATGGGATCTTGATGTTTACAAGACAAATCCGACAAAGAATGTCTGATGATATCAAGATTCTCGTTAGCAGACAGTATGTCCTCGTTAGTCCGAACAGCTTGCGTGGGAGCCATATGGGAAGGCTCTGGATCCAAGCTCTCAAGTTGGAGCAGATTGAGGCAACGTTCACGAATGCCTGCATGCGAACCTCCACACCTCACACAATTATTAATGAACTTAAGATCAGATCCGTCGGGCACCTGTGAAAACTGGCGTTGGGCCTGATAAACTGTGCCGGTAACATTAACATCATAGGCAGAATGGGGACCATGCCCCAAAGATTTGTTGTGATAATCTGTCATTTCTGCAATGCGACAGCGATTTTCAGAAGTCTCCAGTATCACGTAGAAGTTCATCACGCACCTTATCATTGAGAATTCCATAAACCAGTCTGTCTCGTGTCAGACTATCGCACAAATTGTCAGACTCTCACCGGCTGGCGATGAGCTTCAAAGAACTGACATACGCTTCGACAGGTTCACTGCGCTTTTCTCTGCACAAAATTTTTTATGGCGCTCCATAACAAGATTAATGAGTAACTCACATAGGTGTCTGAACTCAGGATCTTGAATAGATTCAGCTGGAACAATCTGGACACCCGCAGTATTGAACTGTGCCTGGGCATAATGAAATCTTCCAGCATGGCAAGTGGCTTCCATACCAGCTAGGTTGAGGAGAATAGAGGCACGAACACCTGGTGTGCAGCGAAATCCTGTTTGAAGATGTGCCAACGCTCGGCGTGATAGGAAATCATTAGAATCACACAAAGTTATTAGAATCCATAGTTTTTCACAGAGAGAGAGAGAGAGAGTGAGGGCATGTTCTAACCAATGACTTGCATTTCATTTGCATGATATCTGCGGCCAGTTTAATAACTTAGTGTAGATACGATACAATATAACTTTATTTATCCCAGGGGGGAAATTGATCTGCCAACAGTCATAAAACACAAGATACATGAAATTATAGTGACGAGTGGAATGGATTGGGGATGTGCAAATATTTGGGGGGGGGGGGGGCGGGGTCAGTCTACCCCACGCCAGAAGGGGGACGAGGCACAAGGGTAAAGAAGGAACAATGCAATAAAATCAGGGAGGGTTATCAAAAAAAGGAGAAAGAGATTAAGTCACAAAGAGCTTTAAAGTCAATAAAACACTTTTAAAGAGTTATCACATCACAATGCATTGCACAGAGCAGGGTCCCATAAAAAAGTCTAATAAATGTTGCTTACGGTATAAGCACTATCCTCTTGTATAATATTACTGCATGGAGTTTCTAATGACCTCTTGAAAGATGTCACCTCTCATAATGCAACAAGTCTTGCTATATTAAACTGGCCTCTGCTTTTTTTTGTAAATTCTGCTGATCTAAATGCACCAGTCTAAATACAAAATTGTGCCCAATATGCAATTAAATATTTAATTATTAATTAACGAATAATCACTTTGGGTGCAAAGGAAATATAATTCTTATCTCCAGCACCAACATAATACCAGCTTTCTGTGCATTTTTCACTTTGCTTTTGGAGGAAATTTATAAAATGCATTAATTTAAGTTACACACAATCCTACTGTTGAATGATGAGACCCATACACAGGAGTAGTAACTCATAGTCTTTATTGTAGTACAACCGGAGGGAACATTACATTCTATCGTCTCCGTGGTCAGCACCTAGTCTGCTGGGAGACACCGACGGCCTATCTTAACAGTAGTAACAGTTCAGGGTAGGGATGAATATCTGGACTGCACTACATAAGGAATGTGCAGCATGCATAATCTGTGTGGTGACAGATATAGCAAAGACAGACTAATCCACATTTTTCCTCTTTGGAATGAACTCATAATAAAATAAATATGACAATCACATGCAGAATATATGTACCACTGATTACAAGTTGTAAGTATAAGTAAACTGAAGGGAATAACACCAAAGGCAGTTCAAACATAATCCTGGTACTTTGGGTTAGGCTTGCAGGTGTGACCTGCATGTGTACGGCACAGTCCTGCATTTCCTCCCCTCACCAGAGATGTGATCAGTGATAAAAACAGGTGCAGGAGAATGAAGCAGCATCCCCAACGACGAAACTGGAGACCTTGGCTGGGGTCAAGGTGGCGTGGTCGTGGGCGAGACGATTGGATTAGGAGTAGCTGGCAACGGTGATATGATCGGGCCGGTGCCGCTGGATGGGGATGGAAGTATACTTGTGCGGTCAGGTCGGTGCAGAGGAGGCGCTGGTTCATTCACAGGCAGGATATGCTGCCTATTGTGCCTGTCGGTGCCACCGTCGGTAATGACCAGATATGAACGTGGTTCGGGAGCAGCTCCAAATATTACATCGAGGCGGTCGTGACCCTTTTTGGTTTTTAGACAGATTACTTGTCCCTTGGCTAGTGGTGGAAGTGGTCTGCTTGTCTTGTCATACCATCTTTTTTAAATGCTTTTAGGCTAGATGCAGGAAGATTGTTCCCGATGTTGGGGAGGTCCAGGACAAGGGGTCACAGCTTAAGGATAAGGGGGAAATCCTTTAGGACCGAGATGAGAAGGACTTTTTTCACACACAGAGTGGTGGGTCTCTGGAACTCTCTGCCACAGAGGGTAGTTGAGGCCAGTTCATTGGCTATATTTAAGAGGGAGTTAGATGTGGCCCTTGTGGCTAAGGGGATCAAAGGGTATGGAGAGAAGGCAGGTACGGGATACTGAGTTGGATGATCAGCCATGATCATATTGAATGGCGGTGCAGGCTTAAAGGGCCGAATGGCCTACTCCTGCACCTAATTTCTATGTTTCTATATGTCTCATTTTTGTTGTAGCCTGGACTGGATTTCGGATGGTGTGCGAACTTGCAGTACTAGTGTCTGTTTTGCCACACGCAGTGTGGCTCGTGTCTGACTTGACATCAGTCCTGGGTGGGTGAACCCAATATCAGGTCATGGGTGATGTTGAGCAAGTCTAGGTACACGTCTAATCCTGCTCTGTGGGATCGTTCCATCACTTGTTTGGCACACCTGACAGCACGTTCAGCCAGCCCGTTTGACTATGGTTATTCGGGGCTGCTGATGATATGACGAAAGTCCCAGCGTGTAACAAAGTCTTTGAAGTACTGGGTGGTAAATTGACTGCCATTATCAGATAGTAGTTGATAAGGAGACCCGTGGACAGAGAAATGGCGTGCCAGCTTCTGGGCTACCCCTGCAAAAGTGGGGCTACTGAGTAGATCAATTTCAAACCATCCGGAGCACGTTGACTAGAACCAGGTATTGTTTGCCATGCCAATCAAAAATGTCAGTTGCCCATGTGGATCATGGATGAAGATCTGGACTGCACTACATAAGGAATGTGCAGCATGCAGAATCTGTGTGGTGATATAGTAAAAACAGACAAATCTACACTACTGGGTCTATTTTCTCCCAATCCACCCACCTCCCAACTTTTCAAAATGAATTTGCAACTTCTGATGACAAACAAAACTGGTGCCCACTCCACTGAATGTAAAGTGGGTGAGTTCAAATTCATCTAGGGTTCTTCTAGCAAAACACAATGTCAATGTAAACCACAGCCAAAGAATTGAAAAAATCTGCTGGAATATTTCCTTCTTATCGGCATCAGGCCACCAGATGGGTAGTGGAAGCATTTGCACACTGGTGAGGACAACTATGCTTGGACCTTGCGGCTGAATGACTTCTCAAAATTCAAGGCACAAACGAGAATGTACATTTTAGTTAAGTGAATGCCTCATGTTGTAGAGACATCAGCAGTGGAAAAGAAAACTATAATTATTCATTCTTTCAACAGGAGCCCTGATGCCAAACTCTATTAAGTAGAGTTTGATGTCACAGATGTCCACTGTGGTTTAGTTAATAGAACTCCCACCTAAGTCAGTCGGTTGCACATAACCTACTTTTGGAATAATCCCATGCAAGTGCAAAATCCTACTGAAAGGCCTGACAAGGGTGCATTGTAGAAATAGGATTACAAAGTGACTAAGATTGGGAAAAAATAATATTCCAGGATAATTAACTTTGAAAGTCAGGCAAAGTAGAAAATGAGATAAGGTAACCCTGATGATAGAGTATTTGTGTCTTTTTACAATGCTACACACAAAAATGTGACCATGGGGGTCACATTTCAAATTCCTTCAAAACAGTTGACAAGCACTTTATTGGGATCATGACTAACATAGTATCAACCAAAAATATAAGAAAAGATAGCATATAGATGGCAAATGACCAAAAATGGCATTAGGATATACAAATACATTTTGTGTAACGGTTGTGTAATGGTTGGCACAGTAAGTGCACGTATTTCTGGTTCCTTTCTATGTTTATGAATACCACATGGAACAATAAAATTGCAAATACTGACTTCATCCATTTCACCACCAACTTCCATCCGGCACTCAAATACACTTGGACCATTTCCGACATTTCCCTATCATTCCTTGACCTCACCATCTCTATTGCAGGTGATACACTCCTGACTGACATCCACTACAAACCAACTGACTCCCACAGCTACCTGGACTACTCTTCCTCCCACCCTGCTTCCTGTAAGGACTCCATCCCCTATTCCCAATTCCTCCGTCTACGCCGCATCTGCTCCTAGGATGAGGTGTTCCACACCAGGTCATCACAAATGTCCTCATTCTTCAGAGAACGGGGTTTCCCCTCCCCCACTATAGATGAGGCTTGCACCAGGGTCTCCTCCATACCCCGCAACACTGCCCTCTCTCCCCATTCCCCCACTCACAACAAGGGCTGAGTCCCCCTGGTTCTCACCTTTCACCCCACCAGCCAGCGCATACAACAGATAGTCCTCCACCAGTTTCGCCACCTCCAGCGTGACCCCTCCACTCGCCACATCTTCCCATCTCCCTCCCTGTCTGCCTTCCGCAAAGACCGTTCCCTCCGCAACTCCCTTGTCAATTCTTCTCTTCCCTCCCGCTCCACCCCTTCCCCGGGCACTTTCCCTTGCAACCGCAAGAGATGCTACACTTGTCCCTTCACCTCCCCCATCCACTCCTTTCAGGGACCCAAGCAGTCATTCCAAGTCCGGCAGAGGTTCACCTGCACCTCCTCCAACCTCATCTACTGCATCCGTTGCTCCAGATGCCAGCTGATCTACATCGGTGAGATCAAGCGGAGGCTGGGCAATCGTTTCGCCGAACACCTCCGCTCAGTCCGCAATAACCAACCCGACCTCCCGGTGGCTCAGCACTTCAACTCCCCCTCCCATTCCGTATCCGACCTCTCGGTCCTGGGCCTCTTCCACGGCCATAGTGAGCAACACCGCAAGTTGGAGGAACAGCACCTCATATTCCGCTTGGGGAGTCTGCATCCTCTGGGCTTAAACATTGAATTTTCTCAATTCTGTTAACCCAGACTGCCCCCTCCCCACCTCTCCCTCAGCCCTCGGGCCCTGACATTCCTTCTCCATCTCCCCCCCCCCCCCCACCCAAGTCGCACTAGCTTCTCATTTTCACACTACAAACAGCTTACAATGGCCTGTTTCCTTTATCATCAATACTTTTTTGCATATCTTTCATTCATTGTTCTTTATCTCTCCACATCACTGTCTATATCTCTCGTTTCCCTGATCCCTCACCAGTCTGAAGAAGGGTCTCGACCCGAAACGTCACCTATCTCCTTCGCTCCTTAGATGCTGCTGCACCCGCTGAGTTTCTCCAGCTTTTTGTGTACCCTCGATTCTCCAGCATTTGCAGTTCCTTCTTTAACACAATAAAATTGCAAACACCGTTTCCACTTCATTCACCTGATCATGTAGTAGAATACTGCATCAATCTGAGTGGACACCGCAATGTGCATTACACATCATACACACAAACGTACGTTGCAGAGTAAGAACAGTGTAATGGTTTAAAAAGCTGAATAATAATGTTGTTCCTAAAAATCTCTCCCGAATTGTAAAAAGACTCATTTGGTAACAGCAACAATCAAATCAATGTTGGTATGGAAAATCAAAAAGTACAATCAGTTAGAGCAAAGAAAAAATGGTTTGGTGTCCCAGAAAACAAACATTACCCTATTAGCGAAAATCAAACATTTACAACAATGTGATCTAAATGGTATATTTATGGATTCGAGCTATATCGATGGCCGATGATTCGTCATTTTGATTTGGGTTGATTTTTTAATAAGTAAAATGTCTCCGTAACGGTCGTTGCGGAGCTTCCCGAAGTTGACACGAAGGAATAAAGTTAGCGACTTGGTCTGTACGAAAGGTAAACAAGATATATTAAATTGGAAAATAAGAAAAAATATTTCACCCGCCCAAAAATCGCTACTACCATAGGATACCTCATTGGGTTTTTGAAAAGCATTAGAGGTTTGGAGCCTCCGTGGTTTAACTTACAGAGGTACTGACCACGATAACGGTCGTTGTGACAATGGACACCAAGCACAACGTCCATTACGGGATCTTTGCTAGGTGGAATACCAGACATGTTACTCTACTTTTCTCCTGGTATTGATGAAGATATTTCCCTAGATCATTATCAAAATGTATATATGAAGTTTATTTATTAATTAAATATTCATGCCTAAATGTGGCAGAGTTTTTAGTGACACATTTTTAGTGTCCATAATGGTGGTAAAATTATGAAAATTTGTCTGTTATGAAAAAGGTTTTTGACTTTCGGTCTTGAACTTATCTAATTTATATCTGTTATTTGTGAGGTTTCACATGATGGGTAGATCTTTGTTAAGAACAGTGTAATGGTTTAAAAAGCTGAATAATAATGTTGTTCCTAAAAATCTCTCCCGAATTGTAAAAAGACTCATTTGGTAACAGCAGCAATCAAATCAATGTTGGTATGGAAAATCAAAAAGTACAATCAGTTAGAGCAAAGAAAAAACAAAGGGCAGAAAACATTGGTGAGATTTTTTTGTAGGACCCCAAACGGGACATTTTGTTTTATGGGAAGGATGTAGAAGAGAAATGGAGGACATTTAAAGGGGAAATTGTAAGAGTACTGAATCTTTATGTCCCTGTTCGGTTGAAAGGAAATAGTAAAAATCGGAAAGAGCCATGGTTTTCAAGGAAAACTGGACACTTGGTTTGAAAAAAGAGAGATATCTACAATAATTATAGGAGGCATGGAGTAAATGCGATGCTAGATGAGTATAAAGAATGTAAAAAGATTCTTAAGAAAGAAATAAGTAAAGCTAAAAGAAGATATGAGGTTGCTTTGGTAAGAAAGGTGAAAGGAAATCCAAAGGATTTCTACAGCTATATTAATAGCAAAAGGATAACGAGGGATAAAATTGGACCATTAGAGAGCCAGAATGGACAGAGGTCAAAAGAGATGGGGGAGATATTGAAAAACGTATTTTCTTCGGTATTCACCAAGGAGAAGGATATTGAACTCTGTGAGGTAAGGGAAAAAAGTAGCGTAGCTATGGAAACTATGAGAGTCAAAGAGGAGGAAGTACTGGCACTTTTGAAAAATATAAAAGTGGATAAGTCTCCAGGTCGTGACAGGATATTCCCTAGGACATTGAGGGAAGTTAGTGTAGAAATAGCAGGGGCTATGACAGAAATATTTCAAATGTCATTAGAAATGGGAATAGTGCCGGAGGATTGGCGTACTGCGCATGTTGTTCCATTGCTTAAAAAGGGTTCAAAGAATAAACCTAGCAATTATAGACCTGTTAGTTTGACGTCAGTGGTGGGCAAATTAATGGAAAGGATACTTATAGATAAGATATATAAGCATCTGGATAAACAGGGTCTGATCAAGAACAGTCAACATGGATTTGTGCCTGGAAGGTCATGTTTGACAAACCTTCTTGACTTTTTTGAAGAGGTTACTAGGGACATTGATGAGGGTAAAGCAATGGATGTTGTCTATATGGATTTCAGTAAGGCCTTTGACAAGGTTCCCCATGGAAGGTTGGTTAAGAAGGTTCAATCTTTGGGTGTTAATGGCGGAGTAGCAAGATGGATTCAACAGTGGCTGAATGGGAGATGCCAGAGAGTAATGGTGGATGGCTGTTTGTCAGGTTGGAAGCCGGTGACCAGTGGGGTGCCTCAGGGATCTGTGTTGGGTCCACTGTTGTTTGTCATGTACATCAATGATCTAGATGATGGGGTGGAAAATTTGATAAGTAAGTATGCAGATGATACTAAGATAGGTGGTGCTGTGGATAATGAAGTAGATTTTCAAAGTCTACAAAGAGATTTGGGCCATTTGGAAGAGTGGGCTGAAAGATGGCAGATGGAGTTTAATGCTGATAAGTGTGAGGTGCTACATCTTGGCAGGACAAATCAAAATAGGACGTACATGGTAAATGGTAGGGAATTGAGGAATGCTGTGGAACAGAGGGATCTAGGAATAACTATGCATAGTTCCCTGAAGGTGGAATCGCATGTAGCTGGGTGGTAAAGAAAGCTTTTGGTGTGCTGGCCTTTATAAATCAGAGTATTGAATATAGGAGTAGGGAAGTAATGTTAAAATTGTACAAGGCATTGGTAAGACCAATTCTGGAGTATGGTGTACAATTTTGGTCGCCTAATTATAGGAAGGATGTCAACAAAATAGAGAGAGTACAGACGAGATTTACTAGAATGTTGCCTGGGTTGCAGCAACTAAGTTACAGAGAAAGGTTGAACAAGTTAGGTCTTTATTCTTTGGAGCGCAGAAGGTTAAGGGGGGACTTGATTGAGTCTTTAAAATGATGAAAGGGATAGACAGAGTTGACGTGGATAAGCTTTTCCCATTGAGGCATTGGGAAGATTCAAACAAGAGGGCATGACATGAGAATTAAGGGACAGAAGTTTAGGGGTAACATGAGGGGGAACTTCTTTACTCAGAGAGTGGTGGCTGCGTGGAATGATCTTCCAGCAGAAGTGGTGGAGGCAGGATCGATTTTAACATTTAAAAGTAAAGTGGATAGGTATATGGACGGGAAGGGAATGGAGGGATATGGTCTGAGTGCAGGTAGATGGGACTAGGGGAAAATAAATGGTCGGCATGGACTGGAAGGGCCGAGAAGGCCTGTTTCCGTGCTGTAATTGTTATATGGTTATATTATATGGTTACTGTACAAGTTGATATAAATCAGAAATTTAGAATTGTGCACTACAATTTTCACAGAGAACGTTAATCCACATTGAAACTGGGAAATCAATACTTGCAGTAATATTGTGGAGGATGAATTCACAAACTATATAAGCAATAGTTTTCTAGATGAGTATGGCAAAATGCCAATAAGGGCTTTTTTTTTTAGATCGTATTGATTAATAAGAAAGGAATAATGAATAATCTGCATTTAAAAGGCTTCTTGGAACAGTAATCACAATATGATACGATTTAGATAAATATTACAAGTACGAACTAAACTTAAATCTGAACAATGCAGATTGCAAAGGCAAAAGGCATGTTAGATATGGTATTTGGGAATTCACATTAAACAAAAAAAACTAACTTGTAAAGAATTGCACCAAAGCTTGACACAAATAAACATCCATCTTGACAAACAACTTGAGGATTGGAAAAATGTCAGAATTTTCAGCAGAACCAAGGCATTGATAAAGAAATAGAAAGTAGAAGGATGAAGCAATCCAGCATTGTGAGAGCTGAAATAGATGTGCATAAAGAAACCGATTAGCAAAGCTAATATGAATCCCTTACAAACAAAGACAGGAGAAATAATATTGGGGAGCAAACAAATAGTTGTGAAATAAAAAGAAATTTGTGTTGATCTTCACAAAAAATGGCATAGCAACACTCCAAGAAATAATGGAGGAGACCCTGTCCCAAAGGAATAGGGAACTCATGCATCAATAATCAAAATCTAGTATTGGATAAATAAATGAGACTGAAAGCTATAAATGCCGAGAATCTGATTGCAAGCATCCTTGGTTTTTGAAAGAGGTGCTTATGGGGATAGTGGATGGACTGGTTATCATTTTTCGGAATTCTACAGATTCTAAAATGGTTCCAGTGGACTGGACAGTAGTAAATGTGACTACTCAGGAGGGGGGGGGGGGGGGGGGGGGGGGGGAAGGGAGAGAAAATGTGGCCCATTTGTTTGCCATGGGTTCACTTTCCGGAGGGCCAATCTGATATCTGTGACTGACCTGTGGGAATAGCAGCTCCCAAGGCTGTTGGGGCGGGTGACATCATTCCACCGACCTACTGTTCAAAGCAAACATGGAAATAATTGAACTCGTCTGGGAGGAATGCGTTGTTGCCAGCGATGCTGCCTGACTTCACCTTGCAAGTATTTTACCTGAATTGCATCACTTTCAAAAGTATGGCATTCCCTCACTTCACCGAACTAAGCGAAGGGTGGAATGTGGATTTGCAACTTTTTGACTCAGAAGAAAGACTGCTGTTAGCATTCCACTCTTGAAGAATAGAGTTAACGATACCAGATCTTTCATGCCTTGCACTGTGACTAATGAAATGTTCAGCAACTTTGTGATTATAATGATGGTAACTTTTTTTTAATGCAACATGTTTTCTTATGAGGCTGCAGATTGTATTCAATAAATTTGTAGATGTAGCAATTTCCCAATTGATCACCTGGTGATTTCTGTGAGATTGCAACTGAATAAGGTTGATTGAATTCAGGCCCACTGCCAAGTTTGAGCTAAGAATCCCAATGAATAAAATATGTCAGCTATTATGGGACTCCGTAATTGTACAAGTACTAAATTATTTATCATAATTATGTTGGCTTGCTCACTCCGAGAAGCAACAGGTCCTGCATTTTTAAATGAAAGTGACATTAAATTCAGAATTACCTATTTCTACTGTTACACAAAAAGCTGGAGAAACTCAGCGGGTGCAGCAGCATCTAAGGAGTGAAGGAGATAGGCGACGTTTCGGGTCGAGACCCTTCTTCAGACGAAGGAGAAGTGTCTGAAGAAGGGTCTCGACCCGAAACGTCGCCTATCTCCTTCACTCCTTAGATGCTGCTGCACCCGCTGAGTTTCTCCAGCTTTTTGTGCAACCCTCGATTTTCCAGCATCTGCAGTTCCTTCTTTAATACCTATTTCTACTCCTGTCTCAATTCATAAATGCTCGACTATTCTTTTGCTGCCACCACTCTTGACTGTGCTTGTTCTTTTGTCCTGTGCTTCCTATCATCCATCTGTGACAGTGGAATTAGAGGTGTAAAGATGTATTAAGGCTCTAATCATATTCGCTTGCGTCAAAGACGACAGACTCTCAAAACAGACATGGGTGGTTGTTGGTGGTTGATTAAATATCATCCCTTTCCCTATTCCTGGCATACTTTCTGATTGCCAACTTCTAACATATTAACTGAAGTCATAACATTGTCAGCAAAGAGGCTATTGGAGATAACTGATATTCCATCTCATACTGCATGAATTGAATGCTTTCACGATCTTTAAAATAAATCATCCATAACATCTGGACATTTAAGTATTTGCAAGGATTGAAGATGTTTTGAGAGAGATTAAAGAATGTTCATTAGAAGGATTGTCTAAACATGTCAAAATGCCTGCCCTATAAATGGATTTTTAAATAATTAATTTTGCAAGACATCATGTATCAACTAAAATCAGAATTTGATTTCATAAATTTACAAGGAAATGGTTGAAATACAAAGGTTGTAAAATGTGGAGGCAAAAAAAATGTGGAAGTAAACACAACAGAACGAGCACACATAAACTAGGTCAATTAGCTTCCTTCTTCAGTAAGTTTATATGATTTGGAACTGTAGAAAGCTTCACTTGATCACTATTCCCAAATTGAATCTCAGGACTTATCTGAAGATTGAAGTAAATTTGAATGCTCTGCGTTGGAAATTTATTTTTAAGTGAAAATCAAAACAAAATTATAGATTTTGGAAATCTGAAATGCAAACAGAAAATGCTGGAAATACTTGGCAAGTCAGGCTGCATGGGTGGGGAGATAAATAGTAGTAACATATCAGGTTGAAGGCCCTTCGTCGGAATAGTTTGTTTTGAACAGTTTTGTTTTAATTTCAGTAGGCCAAAACTAAGTTGCCAGTTTGTACATACACATCTAACTTGAAATCCATTTTTATTGTCGTGGCAAAGGCATCAAATCATCACCAGATTTTGTCACGTTTTTGATTACTAAGAAGCCCAAAGTCAGTGCATGACCTGTTGCTCAGTTTTTTGTAATTCCACATCAATCAGAAGTTTGTGGTTTCCAGTCCACATTATGAACACATGCACAACATCCCGTACCGACGTGGTACCGGTTTAAAAACAGAAAAAGTTCGATCCACTTGCGAAAGGAAAGACATTTAAAAGTTCAGGTTCAGGATCTTTCATCAGAGAACACAAAGTTGTGATGAAGGGTTCTAAACTTGAAACATTAACTGTTGCTCTTTCCACAAAAGCTGCCGTACCTGCTGAGTGTTGCTAGCACTTTCTGCTTTTATTTCAGATTTCTTTATTTTCAGAGGCAGTACTGTAAATAAAGAAAATAACTGTCTTTTCTCTTGGGGATCAAGTAACAGATCCCTCAGCAACCTTCAAAGATCAAGGGAGTTGCCCTTGGTGACCTAACTGGATTATCTAGTCAGCCGCTTCACTGGAATTACTGGGACTTGTGGTGAAATAGTCTTCTATGTGTCCTAGATCATAAAAGTGGCCACGCATCAATAATGTTTAGTAGAACTGTAAGTTGCATTGCAAGATTGTGAAAGGCTGTGTGTTTTGTAGATGTTTTTGTGTATGAGTGTGTTCACTTCTCAATGATGTGACATGTCCTGCGCAACCTTGCAACCTTGGAATTGTTCCATGTCCACAGTTCCTGCGAAGATCGTACTACAGAGACAGAGCAGAGTTTATACCACTGCATTATTATCTAAAAGATGGGAATATTATGATCCATTACTTTCAAACAACATCTTGGTGAATTATACAGATACAGTAATATGTTCGGTAGCAGACAGTAGCACGAAAATATGTTCAATTCCCACTTTGAATGCAAAGTATGGTAATAGTGATCATTAAACTACCTGATTTGTGTAAAGAAATGGTTCACTAATGCTATTCAGAGGAGGAAATTTGTCTTCCCGGATTCAATCTGATCCACAAATGAGTGAGACCCACATCTCAATAGTTGATTCATAATTGCCTAGCAAGACCCTAGAAGGACTGCCATGCTGGAGGAATTCATTACCTCTAGAAAACAGTTCACCCTGCTGTAGGAAAGATGTTCTTAAGTTGGAAAGCGTGAAGAGAAGATTTAATAGAATATTGTCTGGAATTAAGGGCCTGACTGAAAGGGAAAAGCTGGGCAGGCGAGGACTATATTCCTCAAAGTGTAGGAGGATGAGAGGTGATCATGTAGAGTTTTATAAGATAATGAGGGGAATAGATAAGGTGACTGCACAGAGTTCTTTACCTAGAGTAAGGGAATACGATACGACAGAACTTTATTTACCCAGGAGGGAAATTGATCTGCCAAGTCATAAAAACACAAAATACATGAAACATGAAATTAAAGTGACGAGTGGAAAGGGGGGATGTGCAAAGATTGGGGAGGGGGTTGTCAGTCTCAGTCTACCCCAAGACAGAAAGGAGAGGAGTTATAAAGTTTGATAGCCACAGGGAAGAAGGATTTCCTGTGGCAATCTGTTTTGCATCTTGGTGGAACCAGTCTGCTGCTGAAGGTACTCCTCAGGTTGGCCAGTCTGATAGAGGGGGTGAGCTGTATTGTACAGGATGCTCTGCAGTTTGACGAGCATCCTCCCCTCCAAGACCACCTCCAATGAATCCAATTCTTCCCCCAGGATGGAGCCAGCCTTCTTGATGAGTTTGTTGATCCTATTGGTGTCCACAGCCTTTACCCTGCTGCCCCAGCACATGGCAGCAAAGAAGATGGCACAGGCAACCACCGATTACTGCAGACATTGAAGGAGCGGAGACTTCTCAAAAAGTACAGCCAGCTCTGTCCCTTCTTGTACAGGGCCTCCACATTCCTGGACCAGTCAGTTTACTGTCTAGGTACACTCCACAGTATTTGTACTCCCTGGCAATCTGCAAATCCACACCATTGATGGAGACAGGGGACAGGGGACAGGGATATTCCTCTCCTCCTAAAGTCCACCACCAACTCCTTAGTCTTGTCCAATTCTGAATCAAGAACCAGAGGACATTGGTTTAAGGTGAGATGGGCAGGTTGTGCTGAAAGGCCTGTTTCTGTGCTGTATGACTCTATCTCCCTTCAGCTTCTGTCGCAAACTGAGAAAACTATCCAATTTTGTCCAACATCTCCTTGTAGCTAATGCCCTCTAATCCAGCCAAAATTCTGGTGAACACTCTGCACCTTCTCCAAAGCCTCCACATATATCCTATAATGGGACAACCAGGCCCACACACAATACTCCAGATTCAGCCTAACCAAAGTTGTTTCAGCTGTGACATGACATCCTGATTCTTAAACTAAACACCCCTATTAAGGCAAGCATACCTTATACCTTTTTTACCATATAAACCATATAACCATATAACAATTGCAGCACGGAAACAGGCCATCTCGGCCCTTCAAGTCCGTGCCGAACAACTTTTTTCCCTTAGTCCCACCTGCCTGCACTCATACCATAACCCTCTTTACCACTTTACTATATTGCCATTTTCAGGAAGTAATGGACCGCTCTGTTTATTAATGATGCTCTTGCCATTAACTCTACACTCTCCCCTTTCATTCAACCTCCCAAAGTGCAACGCCTCACTCCTGAGGCAGCATAAATTATAGTCAATGGAAGGGAGTTTTGTTTGTATGGTGGACTGGGCTGCATCCACAACAGCTGGTCTTAAATGGAGCTGCTCCCAAACCATACTGTGAGGCGTCCCAATAAAATACTTTATTTTGCCCGTCTGTTGGTAAGGGTTGTTAGGGGCATGCTGAACTTCCTAAGCCTTCTAAAGAATTGGTGTGCTTTCTTGGTCATTGCTTCGATGCAGCTGGTCCAGGAATACAATTGATGGTGGTATTTATTTCTAAGAACTTGAAGCTATCAACCATCCTGACTTCGGCGCTCCACAGCGTCACTGATGTTATGAGTCATACTTTCTAGCTACACCCACTAGTTTAACAGAAAGCTTCCCTGCCCTTTCTCTCTCACTTTTGAGTTACGTGTTAAGATGAAGTTACCTATGCTATAACGTTAATGAAGTCTTTGGATCTTTATCATATGGTGTGACTTAAGTTATTCCAACAGCAAAAGCTCAACATGGTGTCAGAGTGTACGGACTCACTCCTTGCTTAATTATATTGCTTTTTTTGTTTGAAAAAGGGTCTCAACCCAAAACTTTGCCTATTTCCTTCACTCCATAGATGCTGCCTCACCCGCTGAGTTTCCCTAGCATTTTTGTCTGCCTTTGCTTTTATTTTGTTGTTTTCTCCAGTGTATATGACTATGGCTTCTGCTCTCAGAAAACAAGAGACCCTGGTGTTTGACAAAGACCACGCAGAACGGTGGTGTGTATTTGAAGAAGACTTCTCAATTTGACCCAGCTGGTGTTCAGATCGCTCCTGCTGAGTCTATCCAAGACCCTGACTGCCTACTACACAAATTCCGACAGTTATGTGAGCTACGTACTAACTTGGTCGTGGAGAGGCATTTGTTCTTTTCCCGAAGCCAGAGACAGGGTGAACTTGTGGAGATGTATGTCAGTGCATTGAAGCACATTGCCAGTCGATGTGATTTCAGGGATATATGTGATAGCCTTGTCCATGACCGTCTGGTTTTTGGAGTCCGCAATGATAAATTACGCGACGACATGGGACTTGTCTCTTTCAGCCCTTCTGTTTGGCATCTGACTACCACCTGTGACTTTAGCCAACAAATCCTGACACAATACAAAACTTTGTTTGACGACGAGCTGAGCAGGTTGCCTGTTAAGTACACAATTACCATTAACCGTGAGGTAATTCTAATTGTTCGTCCAACCCATAAATTCCCCATGCTATACGGGACCGTGTTCAAAGTGAACTCAACAGAATGGTGTCTCCAGGTGTGAGCGCTCCCGCCACTGACCCCTCGGATTGGGTTTCCACCATGGTTGTGGCAACGAAGAAGAATAAAGATGAAATACGGATTTGTATCAATCCTAAGGACTTAAACACAGCCATTAAACAACCTCACTATCCCATGCGCACTGTGGACAAGATTACAGTGCAGATGGCTGAAGCAACTGCATTCACAGTACTAGATGCCAAGAGTTCATTCTGGAAGATTTCGCTGGAACACAACTCCTCCAAGTTAACCACTTGCAGCACACCGTTTGGGCGTTACAGATTTCTTTGCATGCCTTTTGGCATAAGCTCTGCTAGTGAAGCATTTCAAGAAGCTATGGAGCAGTTGTTTGCAGGTTACCCACACTCCATTGTAGTGGATGACATCCTCGTTGTGGAACGAACTGTCGAAGAACACAATGCTGATCTGACAAAGGTCCTGGCTCGCGCCAAGGCCATTAACCATATAACATATAACCATATAACAATTACAGCACGGAAACAGGCCATCTCGGCCCTTCAAGTCCGTGCCGAACAACTTTTTTCCCTTAGTCCCACCTGCCTGCACTCATACCATAACCCTCCATACCCTTCTCATCCATATGCCTATCCAATTTATTTTTAAATGATACCAACGAACCTGCCGCCACCACTTCCACTGGAAGCTCATTCCACACCGCTACCACTCTCTGAGTGAAGAAGTTCCCCCTCATGTTACCCCTAAACCTCTGTCCCTTAATTCTAAAGTCATGTCCTCTTGTTTGAATCTTCCCTATTCTCAAAGGGAAAAGCTTGTCCACATTAACTCTGTCTATCCCTCTCATCATTTTAAAGACCTCTATCAAGTCCCCCCTTAACCTTCTGCGCTCCAGAGAATAAAGACCTAACTTATTCAACCTATCTCTGTAACTTAGCTGTTGAAACCCAGGCAACATTCTAGTAAATCTCCTCTGTACCCTCTCTATTTTGTTGACATCCTTCCTATAATTGGGCGACCAAAATTGTACACCATACTCCAGATTTGGTCTCACCAACGTCTTGTACAATTTTAACATTACATCCCAGCTTCTATACTCAATGCTCTGATTTATAAAGGCTAGCATACCAAAAGCTTTCTTTACCACCCTATCTATATGAGATTCTACCTTCAAGGAACTATGCACGGTTATTCCCAGATCCCTCTGTTCAACTGTATTCTTCAATTCCCTACCGTTTACCATGTACGTCCTATTTTGATTTGTCCTGCCAAGGTGTAGCACCTCACATTTATCAGCATTAAACTCCATCTGCCATCTTTCAGCCCATTTTTCCAACTGGCCTAAATCACTCTGTAGACTTTGGAAATCCTCTTCATTATCCACAACACCCCCTATCTTGGTATCATCTGCATACTTACTAATCCAATTTACCACCCCTTCATCCAGATCATTGATGTACATGACAAACAACAAAGGACCCAACACAGATCCCTGAGGCACCCCACTAGTCACCTGCCTCCAACCCGACAAACAGCCATCCACCATTACCCTCTGGCTTCTCCCATTCAGCCACTGTTGAATCCATCTTGCTATTCCTGCATTTATACCCAACAGTTGAACCTTCTTAACCAACCTTCCATGAGGAACCTTGTCAAAGGCCTTACTGAAGTCCATATAGACAACATCCACTGCTTTACCCTCGTCAATTTCCCTAGTAACCTCTTCAAAAAATTCAAGAAGATTAGTCAAACATGACCTTCCAGGCATAAATCCATGTTGACTGTTCCTAATTAGACCCTCTTTATCCAGATACTTATATATATTATCTCTAAGTATCTTTTCCATTAATTTGCCCACCACTGAAGTCAAACTAACCGGTCTATAATTGCTAGGTTTACTTTTAGAACCCTTTTTAAACAATGGAACAACATGCGCAGTACGCCAATCTTCGGGGACTATTCCAGTTTCTAATGACATTTGAAATATTTCTGTCATAGCCCCGGCTATTTCTACACTAACTTCCCTCAATGTCCTAGGGAATATCCTGTCAGGACCTGGAGACTTATCCACTTTTATATTTTTCAAAAGTGCCAGTACTTCTTTTACTTTGAAACTCATAGTATCCATAGCTACTCTACTAGTTTCCCTTACCTCACATAATTTAATATCCTTCTCCTTGGTGAATACCGAAGAAAATAAATTGTTCAATATCTCCCCCATCTCTTTTGGCTCTGCAGATAGCTGTCCACTCGGTCTCTCCAATGGACCAATTTTATCCCTTGTTATCCTTTTGCTATTAACATAGCTGTAGAAACCCTTTGGATTTACTTTCACCTTACTTGCCAAAGCAACCTCATATCTTCTTTTAGCTTTTCTAATTTCTTTCTTTAGATTCTTTTTACATTCCTTATACTCCTCAAGCACATCATTTACTTCATGCTGCCTATAATTATTGTAGATCTCCCTCTTTTTCCGAACAAGATGTCCAATTTCCCTTGAAAACCAGGGCTCTTTCCAATTTTTACTGGTTCCTTTCAACCGAACAGGAACATAAAGATTTTGTACTCTTAAAATTTCCCCTTTAAATGTCCTCCATTTCTCCTCTACATCTTTCCCATAAAACAAAATGTCCCAGTTCACTCCTTTTAAATCATCTCGCATCTCGTTAAAGTTAGCCTTTCTCCAATCAAAAATCTCAACCCTAGGCCCAGTTCTGTCCTTCTCCATAATTATATTGAAACTAATGGTATTGTGATCACTGGACCCGAAGTGCTCCCCTACGCATACCTCCACCACCTGTCCCGTCTCATTTCCTAACAGGAGATCCAGCACTGCCCCTCCTCTAGTAGGCACCTCTATGTATTGCTGCAAAAAACTATCCTGCACACATTTTACAAACTCCAAACCATCCAGCCCATTTATAGCCCATTAACCTCAAGCTAAACTCAAAAAAGCAAATTCAGGGTCAGTGAGGTGAAATATATAGGCCATGCGTTTTCTAAAGATGGCCTAAAAACTGATCTGGCACAAACCAGTGCTATCAACGAGCTCCCAGCACCCACAGACGTGCTCCGTCTGCAGAGATTCCTTGGCATGGTTTACTTGAGCAAATGTATTCTGGACTTCAGTGAAATATCAGCCCCGTTGCGCCAGCTTACACACAAAGACACTGCTTGGACCTGGCACGAGCATCTGCAGAGGACGTTCGAGACTCTTAAGCAGCAGATGTCTTGTGCTCCTACTCTCGCTTACTTTGACCCTAAATGACCAGTCACACTGACTTGTGACGCTACACAACACAGACTGGGTGCAGCATGTCTTCAAAATGATGGTAGCGGCAATGAGCCTGTTGCCTATGCCTCGCGCACAATGACTGACACAGAACAACAATATGCCTCAATTGAAAAAGAGCTGCTCACAGTTGTTTTCGCCTGCAAGAAATTTAATGACTTTATTTTCGAACATACGGTCATGATTGAAACCGACCACCAAGCTCTGATCAGCATCTTTAACAAACCGATTCATGCCTCTGCAGCGCACCTACATCGGATGCTGCTGCAGCTTCAAAAATATGACATTGTTCTGACCTACAAACGTGGTAAGGATATGCACCTGGCTGACACTCTCTCGCGTGCACCCCGGAAGACCTGTGAGGGTCCGTCCTCGCCGGATGATGACTTTATCGTAATGACTGTGTCTTTTATTCCCTCGTCCTGTGTGGAGGACTTGGTTGTCCACACTGCTGCTGACAGTACTTTACGGTCGCTCACCTCCGTCATTAAGGGCGGATGGCCAGGCAAACACTACAAAAGGCCAGTTCGGCCTTTCTTTGTCGTCCGTGATGAGCCAGCGCAGAATGGCATTATTGTAAAAGGACATGAGACTGTGGTCCCTGCTTCACTGCACAGCAAGTAATTTAACACTGTCCACACAGGCACCCAGGCGCTGAAGCCACCATCCTACGGGCAAGAAACATGTTTTACTGACCTGGCATGGCCGAATACATCACCGAATATGTGGCGTCCTGTGCAGTGTGTAACAGCTTGGCCCCTCATCAACAAAAGCAGCCACTTCTTTCAAGTCCGGCTCCTGCCCTCCCGTGGTCTACAGTGCCACTGACGTATTTGAATGGCATGGCAAGCAGTACCTGGTACTTGTCAATTCGTATTCTGGATGGTTTGACACTGATTTTCTTAGCAGCCCCACTTCTCGCGGGGTTGTTTCGAAGCTCGCCATTTTGCAAACCACAGAGCTCCGCGCATACAAGTTATCTGATAGCGGCAGCCAATTTACCAGCCAAACACTTCAAGGAGTTTGCTGCACGCTGGGGTTTTCGCTGCATCACCAGCAGCCCTGAATATCCACAGTTGAATGGAGTAGCTGAGCGGGCTGTCAAGAGTGCCAAACAGCTCATGGATCGTTCATACAGAACTAATTCCGACGTGTTCCTGGATCTACTCAACTTACAAAATAGTATTGGGTAAGCTAATGGGACTGAAGGATGATAAATCCCCTGGGCCTGAAGGTCTGTATCCCAGGGACCTGGGATCCCTGGGAGGTGGCTCTAGAAATAGTGGATGCAATAGACTCAGGATCAGTTCCTGGTGTTTGGAGGATAGCTAATGGTATCCCACTTTTCAATAAAGGAGCGAGAGAGAAAACGGGGTATTACAGACCAGTTAGCCTGACTTTGGTGGTGGGAAACATGTTGGAGTCAATTATTAAAGAGGTAATAATGGGGTATTTGGATAGCAGTAAAAGGGTTAGTCCAAATTAACATGGATTTATGAAAGGGAAATCATGCTTGAGTAATCTGTGGGCCCTTGGTTCCTCATCACATCACCCGTCACATAACATCTTCTCCATTCTGCCATCTGGGAGAGGTACAGGAGCATCAGCTGCAAAACCAGCAGGATGCTACCCAGCTTCTTCCCACAGGCAATAAGACTGGTTAACGGACTGTGTCCCCTCCCCATACATCACACACCAAATCATCTAACCTCGCCCATACTTTGACAGCTAGGCACCTGTCAAAGCATGCTACTGTTCGGTCTGAATGTCTGTTTTTAGTTCAAATTTTTAAGCCTACTTTTAGATATGTTTATTTTAATTTTTTAAGTTGTATGTATTTATTCTGTTTTTATTAACTGCACCGATGGGAAATGATTGAGAAACAATTTTTTGTTTCTTCTGTGTATGTAAGTACTCAGTTAAAATGACATTAAAGTAAATACTGAACTGAAATACTGAATACTAATCTTCTGGAATTTTTTGAGGATGTGACAAGTAAAATGGATGAAGGGGAGCCAGCGGATGTAGTGTATCTAGACTTTCAGAAAGCCTTTGATAAGGTCCGGCACGGGAGACTGGTGAGTAAAATTAGAGCACATGGTATTGGGGGTAGGGTGTTGACAAGGATAGAAATTGGGTAGCAGACAGGAAGCAAAGAGGAGTGAACGGGTCCTTTTCAGAATGGCAGGCAGTGGCGAGTGGAGTGCGGCAAGGCTCGGTGTTGGGGCCACAACTGTTTACCATATATATTAATGATTTGGAAGAGGGAATTAGGAGCAACACTAACTAGTTTGAGGATGACACAAAGCTGGGTGGCAGTGTGAACTGTGAAGAGGATGTTAGGAGGTTGCAGGGTGACCTGGACAGGTTGAGTGAGTGGCAGATACAGTTTAATATAGATAACTGTGAGGTTATCCACTTTGGCGGCAAACACAAGGGGGCAGATTGTTATCTCACTGGGATTAGGTTAGGTAAGGAGGAGGTGCAGCGAGACCTGGGTGTCCTTGTACACCGGTCACTGAAAGTTGGCGTGCAGGTGCAGCAGGCAGTGAAGAAAGCTAATGGAATGTTGGCTTTCATAACAAGAGAATTTCAGTATAGGAGTATAGAGGTTCTTCTGCAGTTGTATAGGGCTCTGGTAAGACCACATTGTGTACAGTTTTGATCTCCTAATTTGAGGAAGAATTGGGCGAGTCCAGAACCAGGGTTGTGAGCTTCACACAGAGAGTTGTGAGTCTGTGGAATTCTCTGCCTTAGAGGGTGGTAGAGGCCGGTTCTCTGGATACTATCAAGAGAGAGCTCGATAGCGCTCTTAAAGATAGCGGTGTCAGGGGACATGGGGAGAAGGCAGGAAAGTGGTTCTGATTGTGGATGATCAGCCCTGATCACATTGAATGGCAGTGCTGGCTCAAAGGGCCGAATGGCCTACTCCTGCACCTATTGTCTATTGAATCCAACTATCTCACCTTTTTGGTTAAACCATTACTATTAACAGTTCCCACACCATCAATACTCTGGAGTCACACTCATCAAAAATGTAATTGAACCAATCATTTAATATGACTGTAAGAACATGTTGGACATGTATTTTATGTCAAAGTCAAAATTACTCTATTGTCACAATACACAACACAAGTTAGGAAGGTGATGTAATATTGTCCACCTGACTTGATTAATGCAGTTCCAATAATATTTGAACAGACTGATATCATCCAAAAGAAAATAGACTGTTGTACACAATGCACAAACTTAAATATTCACCCTAATCCTCCCTTACCAACAAACTATAATAGCTTGTAACATTGAAAAATGCACATTCATAACAAACCCAGGCTATTTTACTATACTTGGACCTTTATTATGTAAAAGAACATGGGAACATCATGCCCTGCTAGTTTGCCTCCAGGCTACAAAACATCTTATCTTGGAAATATACCAACATATTATCCTTGCCAATGGTTAAATATGCTGGAACACTAACAAAGAACACTATATTTTTTGCAAAGCAGTGACAGGATTGGTCAAAGTCAGCATGGATTTATGAAGGAGAAATGGTGCCTGACTAACCTTCTGGAATTCTTTGAGGATGTAAAAAGTAGAATGGATATGGGAGAGACAGTGGATGTGGTGTATCTGGACTTTCAAAAAAGCCTTTGACAAGGTCCCACACAAGAGATTAGTGTGCAAAATTAGAGCACATGGTATTGGGTGCAGGCTTTTGACATGGATAGAGAACTGGTTGTCGTAGGAATTAACAGGTCCCTTTCAGAATGGCCGCAAGGATCAGTGCTAGGACGCAGTTCTTATCAATATATATTAACGAGTTAGACAAAGGAATTAAACGTGACATCTCCAAGTTTACGGGTGGCACAAAGCTGGGTGGCAGTGTAGGCTACGATGAGGATGCTATGAGGCTGCAGGGTGACTTGGATAGGTTGGGTGAGTGGGCAAATGCATTGCATATGCAGAATAATGTGGATAAGTGTAAGGTTATCCACTTTCGTGGCAAGAGCAGGAAGGCAGATTATTATCTGAATGGTGTCAGATTAAGAAAAGTGGACAAAATGTGTAGGAAAGAACTGCAGATGCTGGTTTAAATCGAAGATAGACACAAAACGCTGGAGTAACTCCGTGGGACAGGCAGCATCTCTGGAGAGAAGGAGTGGATGATCAGAAGAAGGGTTTTGACCCAAAACATCACCCATTCCTTCTCTCCAGAGATGCTGCCTGTCCCGCTGAGTTACTCCAGCATTTTGTGTCTACCTTAGGAAAAGGGGAGGTGCAATGAGACCTGGGTGTGCTTGGACATCAGTCACTGAAAGTAAGCATGCAGCTACAGCAGTGAGGAAACAAATGGCATATTGGCATTCATTGCGAGAGGATTTGATTTTAGAAGCAAGGAGGTCCTACTGCAGTCATACAGGGCCCTGGTGAGACTGCTCCTGGAGTATTGTGTGCAATCTTGGTATCCAAATTTGAGGAAGGACATTATTGTTCAGGACTGACATATGATGAAAGAATGGGTTGACTGGGCTTGTATTAACTGGAATTTAGAAGGATGAGAGGATATCTTATAGGAGCATATAAAATTCTTAAGGGATTGGACAGGCTAGATGCAGGAAAAATGTTCCCGATGTTGGGGGAGTCAAGAACCAGGGGGTCACAGTTTAAGAATAAGGGTTAGGCCATTTAAGACTGAGATGAGGAACATTTTATTCACCCAGAGAGTTGTAAATCTGTGGAATTCTCTGCCACAAAGGACAGTGGAGTCCAATTCACTGGAAGTTCTCATGAGAGAACTAGATTTAGCTCTTCGGGCTAAAGGAATCAAGGAATATGGGGGAAAAAGCTGGAACGGGGTACTGATTTTAGATGATCAGCCATGATCATATTGAATACCTGTTTTTTCTCTAGAATACCGTCACCTCAAGGCTTCAGTGGGTCAAGAGAGGCACTCCTTGACCCACATTCCAGATTAATCAGTGGTGATGGCGTTAAATTCTGCCAGCAATATTTGTCTATTCTTATTCTCCTTTTGTTGTTGATTATCTCAACCTCTGTTTCACCACAATTCCTGAATATAAGACCTCACTAAATCACTAGTCAAAACAATCTATATAGTTCTGATCAAGACAAAAGCCTTACATTTTAATTTATTTTTTAGTTTAGAGATACTGCACGGAAACAGTCCCTTTGGCCCACAAAGTCCGTGCTGACCAGCGATCCCCGCACACTAACACTATCTTACACACACACTAGGGACAATTTACAACTTTACTGAAGCCTATTAACCTACAAACCTGTCGCCCTATGCTCAATCATATCTTCCATCAAAAATTCCAAATCTTTGAAATGAATGAATGAATGCTTTATTGTCACATGTGACAAGTCACAGTAAAATTCTTTACTTGCATTCCCAAGGTATGCAAATAGTCACCAGATAAAGAACAGTAATAAAGTCACAAAGTATCCACGCCAGGTCCACCTTTGCTCGTCCCCCCTCCCATTCTGTTCGCCCCCTCCCCCTCCTCGCAGCGGTCCCCCCATGCCGGGTCCTTCATTGTTCTTCCCCCTCCCTCAAGGAGCCCCCCCCGCCACACCAGGTCCTCCATTGTTCGTTTCCTCGGCGATGGCATCCTCACTCCCATGTGGTCCATCCTCGTCCATCGGTCAGCCTCTCCTATGCAGTCATCACAACGACCACTCCACTATCGCCGCTGGGCCCTCTCCGGACGCGGGGGTCTGACCGACTCCCAGGGGTTGACCACTGGCTCCGCCAACCCAGGCACCGTCAGCCACGGGTTCCGTCGAGGCGGGGCTTCACCTCCGAACCGCGGGGATCTGACTTGCGAGGCTTCTTTGCAAAGTCTGCCACCAGCAATCGTAGTCAATGAGTATCTGCCTTTTAATAGATATAGGCATGACATCAATTAGCAATTGATAGCTTTAATTAATGCCAGATTTCACACAGTTGGAACATATATTAATAAATGGCACAGTTAATGCTAGCTAGAGGCGACAATTATGGTAATAACATGGGAACACACCATTTTTTGTCAAATCGACACAGGGTCAAACGCACATGGTTTAATCATTCATCCTAATTCCATCATATGCTTTATAGAGATATCCAACCCTGCTCATTTCATTGCTGTTTATTAATGGCAGAATACGTTTCATGCTGATAGTAGATCTCAAATGACTTCTATTCCAGTTTTCTATATTAATCAGCTTTTTATTCCAGGTCAGTGACTGCTGGATGACAAACACTTGCATTTTTTCCCCTGTGCGTGCCTGGAGGTCAAGTGTTGCAATATAGGAAATGCTCTGCAGCTCTGGTCTGATCATTGAATCATTGCTTCAGTCTTTCTCCACAATTTTCACGCTGATTCTTCCCAAAGTCCCATTGTGTTGCTGAATCAAGCTGTTTTGTTAATCTCTTTCCAAACCTTTTTCTATCTGAGATAGAGCTCTATATATTATCCTCCATTTTCGACCCTTCTCAACTCTTAAAAATCAATTCCTTAAATATCAAATGCTTTAAATTCTTCATTCTAATATAAATGTACTTTTGAATATGCAGAATTTCTGCCTCTGCTAGCCTTTCAGGCAGTTAAGTTCCAGACCCCTCACAGATCTTCATTTCATGTTACCTGACTGCTCAACTAAGCAGCCTATTTATTCTGTCTTGGACCCTAATACTCTCATATATGTTTTTTTGCCCTGCTCTGTTGCAAAGAAAACAACCAGCCTTTACGACCTTTCCTCTTGGTACCATTCTCATGAATATTATCCTTGCCCTCTCCAGTTCATCCACAGCTTTCCTGTAATATGGTCATTAAAACTGCACTGAATACTCAAATGTGGCCGAACAAGCACTAAATACAATTCTAGCACAGCCATGTTGCTCTTATAATTCAAATTTTCAAATTTAAACATTTTGTTAAAGTACTCAAGCAGGAGTGATTTTAAGAAAAAACTTTTATTTCCTCAATCTGTCTATTGAAATTAAAGGAAACTTAATAACTCTGTAATGATATTAACTAAGGGTCTCAACCCGAAACGTCACCTATTCCTTCGCTCCATAGATGCTGCCTCTCCCGCTGAATTTCTCCTGCGTTTTTGTCTACCTTTAACTATTAGCCCATTAACAGTGCTTCCCCTTAATAAACTTTCCAAAGTAAACTTACTTACTTACTTAGTAAACTTCCACTTTCCAACTTATCCTGCTCATCCAAATACTTCTTCAAAGCACTCTGACACAGGTCTGGACACAAAGTGCTGGCGTAACTCAGCATGTCAGGCAGCATCTTTGCAGAACTTGGTTAGGTGACGTTCCAGGTCGAAACCCTGATGGCGGAGGGTGAAGAAGAAAGCTGGAAAGGTGAGATGTAGGACAAAGCATGGCAGGTAATAAGTTGACAAAGACGGTTTTTATTGGACAGGCAGATAGTTTGAATAAAGGCCAGATATAAGAAGAGTAGGTGGAGGACAAGTTTAAAGAGGTACAGATTGTGTAATCAGGGGGAGAAAAGTAGCGCGGGAATAGTGGAGGAGGGGAGAAATAGGTGGGAGTTCGCAGGGGATGGAAGTGGGTGGAGGAAGAAGGGAGGTGTGGGTGAGAAAGGTGGGGGGGGGGGTTACTTAGAGGTTATCTAAAATCAGAGAATTTAACGTTCTTACCATTGGGTTATTAGCTACCCAGGCAGACTATGAAGTGTTGTTCCTCCAGTTTGCATTTGACATCACTCTGGTAATGGAGGAGGCCCAGGATAAAAAGGTCAGTGTGGGAATAGGAAGGGCAATTGAAATGGTTAGCAGCCGGCAGTAAGTCTTGGTCGGGTGACCTTTTTGTGATTGATGACCAGAAATGCCTTTGATGAATGATTACGTGACACCATGAGTATGAAAATCTCAATCACAATCACAATAATACTTTATTAGCCAAGTATGTTTTGCAACATATGAGGAATTTCATTTGCCAAGTCACTCATACAAATAAAAAGCAACGGAACACACATGATAGATTTTAACATAAACATCCACCACAGTGCCTCCTCCGCAATCCTCACTGTGATGGAAGGCGAACAAAAGTTCAAATTTCTTCCCTTAGCTTTCCCGCGGTAGGGGGCCTCGAGCCCTCCGTTGACGGGATGTCAGCTCCCTTGTGCCGGATGATCAGACCCCACATTGGGACTGGTTGAGCCTCTGCTTCATTGGAGCTTCCCGACTAGCCTCTCCCGAGACTGCGAGCTCTTGGTGGTAAAGTCCACAGGGCATGGTTGGAGCGATCCCGCAATGAGGCCCAAAATCAGCCCGATTAAGCCTCCAGCTCCATCGATGGTAGGCCGCAGAATAACTGGAGAATGCGATCCGAAAATTAATCGCATCTCCGGCAAGGTAAGAAACTGAAAAAAAAAGTTTTCCCCTCCCCTTCCCCCTCCCCCCAAATAATACAAACATTTACACAGACATTTAACACACACTAAAAATTAAAAAAAGACAACAAAAAAACAGACTGTTGGCGGGGCTGCAATCGTGCGGTGCCCCTGGTGGTGACTATGCTGCCTTGGGCTGAGTAGTTGCAGTCCAGAAAACTGGCTGTTGGACACATGAGATGAGATTGCTGGAGAACTTGTGGTGGTGGAGAAATATTGACGCTGAAATTGAGAGATGATCTCTGAGATGCTTTACAGTTTCCAATTCAGCAGCAGTGCCACTGGCAGCCTTCTAGGACTGGGAGCAGAATGAGTACTGTAGCTGGTGTGACCCAGATCACACGGCTCTTATTACTTCTCCTTATTGTGGGCTATCGACCCAGTCAATGCATTAGTCCATTCCCTGAGTGCAACCATGAGATGCTGGTGGAAACTTATTGCTCTAGGAGGACCGCAATCTGTTCCCTGATGGCAGCTGTGTGGGCTGTGGCCATACCCAAGAGGTATAAAGAAACCCATCTTATCAACCATGTACCAGGGGAGTATCAGTGAACCGGATTTTATGGTCCCTGACTGGTGAGGCTTGCTTCTGACTCCGCAGAAAGAGTTTAGTTGAGTTTATTCTATTCACAAATGCAATGAGGTACAGGTTTGAAAATCTTGTTTGTAGCAGCATCATAGGCACATAGACTCAACATACAAAACATAAATTAATCATTAATTATACATAAATTCTGCAAGACAGAAAAAAGAAAAAATGCAAAACAAAAGTCATTAATGCAAAACACAATTAGAAAGACTAGACCATAATCGTGCAAGAGGTGGTCCACAGTGTGCCGTTACCATTGTTGGATTAGAGTGGTGCGGGCTCCTTCACGTTCCTCATGTGCTGTCAGCGGACCTGGAAATGCATCAACTATTTCCACCTGTATCTACCGCAACCATCCCAATGCACTCTCTTCAGAAGTATTCTCGGCGTGCTCTTTGGGACGAAAACAAATGTATTGTTTTTGTATTCACTTTCCTACTGCTCTGTTCCAGTTGTAGTGTGTTATTGCCAGGTTTCTCTCCATATGTCAAGCAGGTCCCTCATCAACGTTGTTCATCCCAATCAGTGGCGTTATTTGAAATGGGTGTGATTAAGTGAAGTACAATGACAGGATGTGTATTTTCTTTACCTCTGTGGAGTGCCGTATCCGCACCAGGGTTGTGGTGGGGTGTGATGGGTGAGGAGTATTTGTGATGTTTCCTTAGACGCGTGCGTGCGTGCGTGCCTGCGTGCCTGCGTGTGTGTGTGTGTGTGTCAAATTGTTTGGATTTACGAAATCCCATTCTGCTGCTCACTACAGGAATTCACTTGGCGGTGATTTCTGTGGGCCTGCTTCTTTTTAAACGCTGGTCCCCTGTGTTGAGGACATGGCTTATACTTTCCACGATACCCACAAGGAAATAATGGTCTGTGTCAGTGAAGCAGCAGACAAGCTCCTTTCCCTTTGTGCTGCGTTCCAAACTAAACCTTACAACAATTAAAATTCTGGTTCTGAGCCCTGACATCCATTGTACATAAATGGATCAACAAGTACATGGTATTGAACAACCAATCATCAATAACCACACATTACCAAGGTTATGCATTCAGAATGTTCCCATTATATTTATTATGTCCTAGATGTAACTACATAGCATCGTTTTGCACAACTCTTTTGGAGTATATTGAATTTATAAGCTGCAACTTCTGGATGAAACATTGAACTTAAGTCCTGTTTACCATCTCAGGTGAACATAATTTGTCAGGTTAACACTTCAAGTCAATGAAATGTCATCAGAATGGGAGAGAAGATATTTACCTGAGATTTAAACTCTGTTTTGCTAATGCCAGCTGACCTGTTACTGTTCCTGTATTTTCTGTTTATTTGTTTCGGAATTCCATTACCCACGGTATTTCACATGTGTTTATATATTCAAATTGTACTGTGTTGATGAAAATGGAGAAAAACTATTTCCTGACATGTAATGGATTTATTTCTCAACTAACAAAACTAAAATGGATGATATTTGCTCTGGGCATATTGGCTGCTGTGTTTCCTGCATTACAACAGTTACTGCACTAAAAAAACCCTGTGGGATGTTCTGTGCTGCGAAAGGCTCAATACAGATTCTGATTTTATTTCATTTATCCACCTTGTATCCTTAAATTATGGTAAATAGAATTGATGATATTCAATAAATATTTTGCATAACCATTTGTTTGAATGAAATTTTGCACTACTCAAGGTGTGTAATTGCTGGAAATATAATAACCAGAGCAGGAGGAGGCCATTCCGGTCATTGTGCCTGCTCCACCATTCAATAAACTCATGGCTGATATTTTACCTCAGTGCCACATGCTTGCACTAACCCCATATCACCCAATCCCTTAATTTCTAAAAATCCATCAAACGTTTTCCTGAATATACCCAGGAACTAAATCTTTGCAGCTCCTTGGGCAGTCAGTTTGAATGATTTATAGGTGAAGAACTTTCATGTTCTCCATCTCCTCAGAGGCTGTCCCCTTATATTGTGACTGTGATCCTTTCTTTCAATCATCCAAACCATCATCCCTGCTTCTATTCCATAAACCGTGTCAGAATTTTGTGCACATCAATGAAACCATTTTACATACTAAACTCAGGAGAGTACAGACTCAGTCTGCTCTCAGCACTTGAAAAAATACTCTACACTTCTATTTTTCCCACCAATGATTTCCATTTGCCGTTTCACTGCCCATTCATTTAACCTGTCCACATCTCAGTAAAGCCTCTGCGTTTGCTTTCCACATTGCCATCCAGCTCTGGGAAATTGAATACTTTCAGGAACTTGGCATCTCCTTGCCCTACCAATTTTTCAAGGTTAAGTACAGCCCACATGAATGTAAAAATAAATCTTCCACCAACATGCACCATCATCGTGCCACAACTTGACCCTCAGAAGATTCAGAGCAGAAAGAAGAAAGGCCTATTTTTCATTTTGCACCTTTCACCATGTAGGGTGTTCTAAAGCATTTTATAGCCAATTAATTACACTGAAGAGCAGTCGCTGTTTTTTTTTATGAGTAAATGCATCTGCCAATATTTGCACAGCAGGGACTTGCAAACAGCAGTGAGATAAATGACTCGATAATCTGTTTCTGATTGTGTTGTTTGATGTAGGAATATATGAATTCAACGATATAAAGTAAAGGATTTCGCCATTCAGCTTTACTGAGCCTATTCTGACATTGAATTACAAGCTGATCCATATCTCAATTCTTCATCCATATTTTCTCCATAAAACATGGCACCATTATCCAACATAAATTATCACTCACATTATAACAGTGCATAATTATCACGATAATTTCAAGCCATTCTTACTTCCTCAGCCTCACGATCCTTTAGGAGAAAGAATTGTTGATTCCCACCTGTGCATGAGAGAGTTCTTGGTTTGACTCCGAAATGAACTATCTTCAATTTTATGCTTCCTGGTTCTGATTTCCTCCACCAAAGAAATAGTGTTTCAGAATTTCATGGCAGTGGCAAATTTCTAATGTTTTCCTTTGGTCGACTCACAAGACTGCATTTACCTTGAATGGACCTATGTATTGCAACTCTCTGAGTGACGTCAACTCCTAAGGGGTCAACAAGTGCCTGGTGTAATAAAAGAGATCAAATGACAGGGCCTGAACATGCCCTAGTGCTATGCTTTGACCATCTGTTATCCAATACCACAGCTTTAACTAGCATCAAATAATGTTGAAGGCTGAGCTGTAGTCAATGAATATCTTCCTGACACTGTTGTTCTTAGTTTTGTGGTCATCCAGAGCTGTAATGCAAGAAACCTATTATTTCTTTATGCAAATTGTCGGACGTCTAGAAGATGGATAGTAATGTGGGCATTACCAATCTTTCAAAGCACTTCATGATGGTTGATGTTAGAGCTACTCGGTGGTAGTCATTGGAACAGGTCACTTTTTTCTCTTGGGTAGTGGAATAACAGGTTTCCTTGAAGTAAATAGGGGCAGAAGAAGAGACAGCACAATTTCATCCCATCCAGGATCTCCATCCAGGCCACCCACTTTCAGAGAGTTTATTCTCGTGAAAGCAGATCTGACTTCTGCCACTGGAATGTGTGGGACCGAGCCAGAGGAGAACGAGGAGACATGACTAGGTGGAGCTTTGTTATCTGTTCCTTTGTTTTCATCAATACATAAAAGACATGAATTTATTTGCGTAGAGATGTATTGTTGCCAGAGATTACCCCCGATTTTAACATAGCCTGTATGGCATTCAGGCCCTGTCACAGTCGCCAAGCAGCCACTTGATTAAATGTCTTGCATTTGAATCTTTATCTGTGAACCAGCAGAAGCAGCAGCAACAAATAATAAGACTAGCCAGAATATGAGGGAGGGATGGAATGATAGGCATACCTGATGGTCGTGTGGCAATGGTAGTGTGCGAGGCAGGAGACATGTTGAGGCGTATGTTACTGAAGTTATACAGTTCAAAGTAATTGGAAACGATGAACAGGTTATCAGGGTTCATTGTCCCGAGAGAATCGACGACAGAGTATAATTCCTCCAATGGCACCTTGGCATGGGCTTGAGGTGCTATGGAGACTACCGACAAGATGGTATTGGTGAATTTCCTCAGTGGCATTTTATGAACACGTACTCCAGGGGAGCAGAGTTGAGCTAAGACTATCACGTCAGTGCATTGGGAGCATTGACTAAAACACAGCGCTTCTGCCTTTTCTTTTGCCTGAAGATTCTATAGTCCATACGATAAATGGAGAAACCTCAGGTTGTATAGCAGTAGCAGGGTCAGGTGAGAAAGGGCCAGTTTTTGATGAAACAAAGAACACAATAATCTCTGATCTTCCTTTGCAACAGTAGCCTTGTTCTAAGGCCTGTTAGAGTGATTGAACGTTAGGTTGAAGTATGCTGCGGTGGAGAGGTTGAAACCCCCATTGTTTCAGCCAGACGTGGAACCCCAGATATGGCGAAAACAATGGCATACCTGCCATACTTCCTTATTTTGTTAGTACTCACAGTTGTCCAATCTAATTTCATTTTATGCCCTCCAGAGGAGATGTTCACCCTACTGATGTTGGCTGGACTCAAACCCAGAACCCAAGTGGGAACTTGGGACACACTGTGGGTTAGCTTCCAGTCACAAAGTTGTTGGTTTGAGTTTTACAGCAGATAATCTGTGCTGTCTGCAGTGATATAATTACATCCCCCCCCCCCCCCCCCTGCTCCCTTGCAAAATATACCATAGTAGTATCTCTAAGAAGGGGAATTATTTATTGTTCAACATTACTCTTCGATAATACTAAGATCGATAATGTGCTCATTGCTGTATAGAATACATCTTGGTGGTGATTTGCAAGTTACCTCATTACCTCAGGTATGGCACAAAACTCGTAGTCTACCAGGCAGCACTGATCCAAGCTCCAGTATGCTTCTAAGACCTGGGCTGTCACCACAGGCATCTCAATGCTTAAAAAACGTACAACCAACGCTGTCACTGAAAACCTTCCAAATACCCTGGAAGGGAAAGAGAACCAACATCAGAGTCATCTCCCAGATCAACGTCCCTCTGCTCCGGACTCTTGTTACTTTTAATCGGCTGGCCAGATTACTCACATGCCCTGGAACCAGACACCTGAAGCAGAAATTTCAAGGAGGTTATCAGACAAACAGTGTAAAACATTTGAGGATATGCTGAAAGCTTCCTTGAAGAAATGTGGCATCTCCTCTTGCCCCTGAGAGCCACTGGTCCATAACCATTGAAAGTGAAGAAGGAGCATTCAGAATGCTGTTACGAACTTCGAGGCTATGCTTTGGGAGCCTTCTGCAAATAGCAGTACGGATGGACTACCTCAAAAATCTACTCACCTACCTAGCACATAAGTCAACACTTTGAAGCCAGTTACTGCAAGAGTCTGCTGTTCCCACATTGGCCTCATTTGCCTTGTCAGAAACCACAAAAACAGAGTGGAACGATTCATCATCAATCAAGAGGAGTGTCTAAATGAAAGATGACTAAAATACTTAATTATCATTGAAAATATCCTGAAGTTGTGCAAATTTCTAAAGAAATGCAAATGTTCTTCCTTTCACCGAGTTCCCCACCCGGCACCAATCTGACATGTTTTTGAAGGTTTATTACAGAAAATTAGGGCCTGTACGTCCTTGAGATGTCATTCTTTCACTTATGATTACAGTTCTAGATTTATTGATTTTAGTCCATCAAGTAAAGGGCTCCACAGGAATTACATCAGGAAGAAGTAAAAGAGACATAAACAGCTTCACTGCCTGCCATCTTAATGTCTGAGCCCTAAATTGGTACTTTTCTACCTGTTTTAGCTTGAATCATTTAAAGAAAATGGTGCAATTATTTAGAATTAGCGAAGCATATCTTTGAAGCTGCAAGTATTTTTAAGTACAATATGGTTAGTGTATTGTCCAGAGCAGTGATTTCCCAAAGTTTTGATACCCGTGTACCACTCGTTAAAAACAATCATATTTCATTGTAAAAGTCGATAAAAATTGCGTACATTTTTATTTTGGATGAAGGTATGCATGTAAACAAAGGTTTTCTATAATATAATGTATAATTACTAGAATAAAATGAATAAACTTTTGGTTACCACCAACGCCATGCCTAGCAATGCCCAGATAACATTCCCGAAAAAAACATCCTTCATCCGGGAAGGTGAGAAACGGAGGGCTAACCCCCTCGCCTCTCAAGTCATGCCCACTGGACGCAGCCAGGGACTGGGAAATGCGTGTTGACCTAGGCCAGAGGCTTTCGTTCCCAGTTGAAATCGCAGATACCAACCTGCGACCAGACCTCGTTCTCTGGTCCAACTCCTGTCGGCGTGTTTTCATCATTGAGCTGACAGTCCCATGGGAGGAGGCTGTGGACGAAGCATATGAAAGGAAAACGCTTCGATATTCAAACCTTGCAGCAGAGGCAGAGGAGAGAGGTTGGAGGGTAAGGTTGTGTCCAGTGGGGTGCAGGGGCTTTGAAGCCAGTTCTACCGCAAGGCTCCTGAGGCAAGTAGGAGTCAAAGGGCAGGCACAAAGGAGGGCAATAAAAGAACTTGCCAATGCCGCCGAACGGAGCAGTCACTGGCTGTGGCTGAAGAGGAAAGATGCTGTCTGGGCTGCCACGTGACCATCTAGAAGCTAGCAATAAGACACACACCCAGGTCTGATCAACCTGTGGAGGGCCTGCCTCGACTGAGGGTGTCTTGTGATAAATGGCCAAAACACCCAGTGACATTGAGGTACACAACTGAAGATGTGTCTGATTGTAAGCAAAATTCACCTGGTGGTCATACCCAAGAATGTCAATTGTAGTGAAATCCTAGGGATTGTAACATCCAGTCCTAATAATCAATCCATTAAATACATTTTTAATTAAAATAATTTATCATCAATGTGAAAGATGAAATTGCTTACGTTTGGAAAATATTTAGGCAAACATTGGTTCAATAGTTGTTGATTTCAACCTCATTTGCTGTTCGACATCTAATGCGGCTCCTCTTCTTCATCTCAATGTCCATCAGGGCCGAAAATCCAACTTCACACAGCTATGAGCATGGAAATGGGAAAATGAACTTTAGGGCTTTTCTGACAATTCTGGAAATTCATTTTGTGTTTGTAACCTAAATGAAGTTAATGAAGATAATACATTATATGTTTTATAAGGATCCATCAGAAGCGAGTTCCAAAAGTTGTTTTTCTGTTTGTGACAGCTATAAACCTGAAATGGTTTCATGATATTTTTGCCATAGCCTCTCTCTCGTGGCTAATAAAACTGTATTGCCATGTTTTAATATAATACAAATATATTTGTAGAATTATGAATGCAATTTATGAAGTTATGTATTTAGTTAAGATTTTATCCTATACTTTGAAGCTTGAACTACTTTGTTCATTTTGTTGTTCCATTAAATAAAATATCAATGAGATATTTGTTATTTTTATGTGATACAATGCCGAAATTGATAACAATAACATCCATCAATTAATCCATCTAATTATCATCCCACTTCTTTCCATTAGCCAATTGTCCAGTAACCTTTGCATCAAGACAATACAAACAGAAAACTCCAGTTTCAGAATCAACCATAAATATTTCTTGCAGCTCAACGTTCATGACTTCATGAGCTTTTGGTGTAGAAGTTTTTACTATTTCGTTAAGCCATTCAACTTTAAACCAGCTTGCAATTCTTTTGCGCTTCACACCATTTGCATCCTTTGAATTTGACATGGTGAATCAAAATTTATTTCAATAAAAACTCAATAAGCCAGCTACGGAATTTGAAAATAAACCAGCTACGAATCTTCATAAACTATACAATAAGGTCAATATGATTAAAAGATTTTTACAAAGAAGTAAAAATTATATACTGCGTAATACTGTATAATTATTGATTACTACATTTTAGGTAACATTGCAGTGTCTATGACATACAGACTCTTTAATGCTTTCGTTTTTCAAATGAAACAATTCTTTATTTTAACACTAACAAATCCTCCCCCTCCCCTCCCCCCTCTCTCCTCCTTCCTCCTCCTCCCTCTCCCCTCTCCCCCCCCCTCCCACTCTCTCCTGCCCGTCTCTCCTTCCCTTTCCTCATTCCCTCTTCACCCCTCTCTCCCTTTCCCCATCCCTGCCCTACCCACCTCCCTTTCCTCTCCAAGGTCCAGTCCCGTGCATTTACCACGGGGCTCCTGCCAGCAGCACCGCCATCTTTGAGGAGGACGGCCTGGCCCTCCCCCGGATTAATCCAATTGATGATTTCCCCAATGCCAAGAGCGGGCTGCAGCTGTCCCCGGAGCCGGATCGGGCCGCGGATTTTGAAATTGGGAAAAAATCCTTTTTTATCATACTATTTACAGCGGAGAAATTTTATAGCGGAGATTTTTTTTTAACGAATTTCGAAATCCGCGATGATCCTTTTGTGCGCACATAAATTTCCTTTGTGTGCTGGTTGCGGCGTCCACATGCACACAGTTTAGAGGGAACCTTACTTGTAATGACAAATTAAGATTATTTAAAACAAAAAATATGTCTGGCAGATATGCAAATTGACAGAGCCCTCTCCAAAAACATTCTTTCCATTCAAAGCTTTCATTAAGGAAAACCAGTAGTTCATTCCGGAGATCAAATAAAAGAGTCAACACTTTTGAGAAAGCCAACGAACCTCGGTATAGATAAGAAGGGTGTGATTACGACCCATTTCTTCGCACAGACCAAAGTTTTCCCAATTGTCTCCGGTGCACCAGTTTTTGCTATTAAGAGCAACACCATATGGGATTTCAAAATAGACTTTATTCGAGTAATAAATATATACAATACATCAACCGTGCAAAAAATCCATCCGACATTTTCGGAGGCTATACAAATTGCTCCATACAGTCTATATACATTTTTCAAATTTCGCGAATCGATCCCCCACCCGTGCCACTCATGTGGCCCCCCGGCATGGGATACCCTCCCTTATTTTGAGGGGCGTCTCCACCATACTGTGCCCCCCATGTCCAGCAGCGGAAGGACCTTGGACTGTGGCCCTCCCCCACCGAGCCTTGGCGTTGGCTGCACCGAGCTTCAGTGCGGGTGGGGGATCGATTCGCGAAATTTGAAAAATGTGTATAGACTGCATGGAGCAATTTGTATAGCCTCCGAAAATGTCGGATGGATTTTTCGCAAGGTTGATGTATTGTATATATTTATTACTTGAATAAAGTCTATTTTGAAATATTTTTTTAAAAAAACACCATATAGGATTTGCCTATACTTACCTGGCAGGTAAGAAACCCATGATCACCAAGGAGGTTCTCCCAGAATCGCTTCTTGGCCTTATGGCTAAGATCAAGTGTAGTATCTGTTCTTAGTTACACTTGTAAGAATGAAAGAGACTATCTGTTCTTATTAGAATGGTTCTGGCGGTCCCTTGGGGACAAGGGCCGTGAATTGCGGAGCGAACTTGGTGATGAGGAGTCGGTCGGCTGCAGGCTTAGAGGTGGATCCATGCTGGTTGGGTAACCAACCTAACACCTTTTAGCCACAATGGCAGCAGGAGCAGGAGTACAGGGTATTTGGAATACCTTGCGAATAAGCGTCAAGGACCTCAGCGAGGGGACCCTCTTCTCACGAGACCTGTTTGTGAAGAAGGTCTTGCTCGGGGCCCTCAAATTTGAGCCCAAGGACATCTACTGCCTCCAGGATTTCCCGGGTAACGGATATTTTGACGTTACCTTCAAGTATCCCAAGGGGATGGCAGAAGGTGATGGAAGACTTCCGGGAGAGGGGGAATGAAGCTCCGCTGTCGCTGCTCAAAGTACAGCCGCTCTTCACCCTCCCCACCCAGAAGGAAATGTTGATCACGGTGCACATGTTCAACCCACATGTGCCCGTAGTTGATGTCCTCACCTTCCTGGCTCGCTACGTTGAGGGAACAGGGAACTGTGTGGACGTGAAGGACATACACGGGATATGGACGAGCAAGAGGCAAGTTAAGGTGAAGCTGAGGGTGGATAAGGACGGAGAAATTGTCCACCCCCCTCGGTTTTCGCGATTGGAGGAAACCGAGGCTACCAGAGCTACGTAGGGCAACCCAGGCTGTGCAGGAAATGCAACAAGCCTGGGCATGTGATGGCCCAATGCACAGCAGTTGTATGCAAAAACTGCAAGATGGAGGGCCATGAGACAAAGGACTGTCAGGCCAGCAAGAACTGCAACCTGTGCGGGGAGGCAGGCCACCTTTACAGGGCTTACCCTAAAAGTGCCTGCACCTACGCACAGGCAACAAGAGGGGGTGCTGCCAGCACCCCCAAGGTGGGTGAGGCAACCCCCACCACTGCCAAGACCCCAGCAGAAAGAAGGAACATGGGTGAGGACAGCCCAACCACCTCGAGCCCCCAAGTGCCAGAAGGAGATGCCCAGCATCCTGCCCAGGAGGGAGAGTCAATGGAGGAGGAGGAACTGAAGGAGAAATGGACAACGGTGACGTACAAGAAGCAGAGGGTTCAGCCCAAAGAGCCAAGGCCGCAAAGGACTGGTAAGTCAAAAAGTAAACCGCAAAAAAGATGTCTTTCTATTGCAGAAGGCAGCAACCGCTCCTCTTCGTCGGAGGATGAGGCGACCGGGAAGTCCTAACGAGGGAGGCAGAGGATGAAAACGGGGGAAGAGAAGAGAGAGCCACGACGATCACCTCCCAGCCCCAGGAGACAGAGAGCAGAGAAGCGGCCGAAGGGCTCCAGCCCCAGGACATCGGGAGCAGTGCAGCGGTCGAGGGGCTCCAGCCCCAGGACATCGGAACAGTGCAGCGGTCGAGGGGCTCCAGCCCCTGGAGACAGGGATCATCATGGCGGCCAATGGGCCCCAGCTCCGGGCGACCGGGAGCATTGCAGCGGCCAATGGGCCCCAGCTCCGGGCGACCGGGAGCAGTAAACCAGCCACCGTGACCCAGCTACAGGAGACGGAGGAAGCCGTGTGCCCAAAAGGGGGTGGAACGAGAAGGCCCCCCCCCAACGACACCTTTGGTTGTGCCACCAGAAACCCACCTCATCGCTGGATTCTTGAGCCCAGGAAAACTGAGGCAATTCACCGAAGCGGTGGGAATGAGGGGACACGGAAATGGTCAGTGACTCTAAAGACAATGGAGCTCCAACTGGCATCTTTAAACATGCGCAGTATAAAGAGCACTGCGCGATGTGTTAACGCCTTACAGTACCTGGCCAAGGTCAAGGCAGATGTGACTTTTCTTCAGGAGTGCGGCCTGCCACACCTCCGCTGCTATCGGAGGTGGTCGCGATGGTGGCCCCACGGACTGTCGGTGTGGTCGGGGGGCAATGACTGTCGTGCTTCCGGCCTGGGGATTTTGCTGCGGGGAGGGAACTTCGCCATCAATGAGGTCAGGGAGGTGGTTGGGGGGCGGCTCCCGTGGTGGATGTTATGTACCGTGGCTCTCCGCTCCGGCTGATTAATGTGTATGCCTCACCCATGCAGAGCGAGCGGCTGGCCGTTCTCCAGCAGCACCCAGTGCTGCTGGCCACGTCCCGGCAGCTTGTTCTGGCCGGTGCCTTCAACTGCATCATTGATGCGGCTGGACGATCCGGAAGTGCCGACAGCAGACTGGACAGCACGTCCAAGTTCCTGATGGAGATGGTAAAAGATGCAAAGCTGCGCGATGCCTTCAGCGACCCTGCAGGAGGGTCCCAGCCGCGCTTCACCTGCTCGAGATCGGACAGTTTAGCCCGATCTCGGATAGACTTTGTCTTCACGACGAAGGCCATCACGGTGACACACACTGACCTCACGTCGGTGTTCTTCTCCGACCACTGCCTCCTTCAGGCTTCCTGTCACCTACAGGAGGGCCGGAAGGCAGGCAGAGGGGCGTAGAAGTTAAACATGAAGCTGTTGACCACAGAGAACATCGAGGAGCTAAAGAGGGACTACGCATGTTGGAGAATGGTGAAGCCCCTCTTTGACTCCCCCACACTCTGGTGGGAAGCAACCAAGGAGAACATTAAGAGGTTCTTCATAAGTAAAGGGGTTCAGAGAGCAAGACAGTCAGAGGGAATTGTGCCAACTCCAGACAGATTTTCAACAACTGCTCCTTCTGCAGTCAAGGGTGTGGATGTGAGGGAGGAACTTAGAGATGTGACGGACCGGCAAGCTTGGCTCTTTACCTCTGAATCCTCCAAGATCATCTTCCGATCCAGGGTCCGCCATGTGGAGCAAGATGAGACGTGCTCACGTTTCTTCTTCCATAAGGTTCACAGGGGGAGCTCTGTGATGAACAGCCTTAGGGAGTTGGACGGCTCGGTAGCATCCTCACAGACAGACATGCTGAGGATCTGCAAATCCTTTACACAGATTTGTATGACCAAAAGGCCATAGACAGTACCTCCTCCCAGAACTTCCTGTCCTCGATGACGGAGGTCTTGGAGGACAGCAAGCGGGAGAGTCTGGACCAACCACTGACCCTAGAGGAGCTGACTGGCTCCATCCGTTCCTTTGACTCGAGTAAAACTCCCGGAAGCGATGGCTTACCGGCCGAGTTGTATTCGGCTCTGTGGGACTTGATGGGCCCGGACCTGCTAGAAGTGTACAACGACATGCTTCTAGCTGGTAGCATGTCAGACTCCATGAGGAAGGGCAACATCACCCTAATCTACAAGCAGAAGGGGGAGATGAAGGACATAAAGAATTGGAGACCCATAACATTATTGAATGTAGACTACAAGATCCTGTCTAAGGCCATCGCCAACCGGGTCAAGTCTGCTCTGGGACAGGTGATCCACCCGGGCCAAACTTGTGCTGTACCTGGCAGGAAAATCTCAGACAGCCTAGCGCTGCTGAAAGATACCATCGCCTGCGTGCAGGACAGATGGGTGGATGCCTGCCTAGTCAGCTTGGACCAGGAGAAGGCCTTTGACAGGATTTCACACACGAACATGAGGGACGTGCTCTCCAAAATGGGTTTTGTGGAGTGAATTAGGAATTGGATCAAACTGCTCTACACCGACATTCAAAGTGCAGTCCAAATCAGTGGGTGGGAATCAGACAGTTTCCCTGTAAGGTCTGGAGTCAGGCAGGGTTGCCCTCTCCCTCCTGTCTTGTTTGTCTGCTGTATTGAACCCTTTGCCAAATCCATCAGGAAGGATGCGAGCATAAGAGGAGTGACACTGCCTGGCAGTGGGGACATTCAAGTAAAAACCTCCCTGTACATGGAAGATGTCGCTGTCTTCTGCTCGGATCCAGGGTCGGTCCGCAGACTGATTAGGATCTGCGACCAGTTTGAGTCGGCCACGGGAGCCAGGGTGAACCGCAGGAAGAGCGAGGCCATGCTCTTTGGCAACTGGCCCAACATCTTCCGTCCCCTTCACCAAAAGGCCTGACTTCTTGAAGGTGCTGGGGATCTGGTTCGGGGGGGGCTGAGGCATGTAACAAGAATTGGCTGGAGCGGATAGCCAGGGTGGGGAGGAAGCTGGAGCTGTGGAGGCAATGCTCCCTCTCCATAACGGGAAAGAATTTGGTCATCAGGTGTGAGGTGCTCTCAGGCCTGCTGTACTTGGCACAGGTGTGGCCTGTCCCTCCATCCTACGCCACAGGGATCACCCGGGCCGTCTTCCAGTTCATCTGGGGGTCGAGGATGGACCGGGTGCTACGGGGCACAATGTACAAGTCAGCAGACAACGGGGGTAAAAGCATGCCCAACGTCGCTCTCATCCTGATGACCACCTTCGTGTGTGGCTGCATCAGGCGGAGTGTAGAGCCAAGGCACGTGGGCACCAAGTGTCACTACCTGCTGAGGTTCTACCTGTCCCTGGTGTTGCGAAGGATGGGCCTGGTGCAGATGCCATGCAAGGTGCCAGTCAGCTGGACACTGCCGCCCCATCTGTCATCTGTGGAAAGGTTCTTCCGGACCAACACCTTTGACCACATGTCCATTGGGCAGTGGTCAGCACGGAATGTCCTGCAGACACTGCAGGGAAAGGACTCGATGGATCCGGTGGCATGGTTCCCTGAACAGACTGCCCAGCTTGTCTGGCAAAATGCCTCATCGCCAGAACTCACCAACAAACACCAAGACCTGGCTTGGCAGGCGGTGAGGGGAGCCCTCCCAGTCAGGTCCTTCCTGCACCGTCGGAACCTCACTACCAGCGCACGCTGCCCTCAGGACGGCTGCTATGGAGAGGAGACAGTTGCCCACCTCTTTGCAGAGTGTGGATTAGCACAAGGAGTCTGGAGAAGTATGCAAGGGTCCCTGGTACGCTTTATTCCAAACAGCTCCATCACAGAGGACTCTGTAATTTACGGACTGTTCCCAGGGACACATTCAGAGACTGACATCATGTGCTGCTGGAGGGTCATCAACTCGGTGAAAGATGCCCTTTGGTCTGTCCGAGCGTTGTTCACCACCCAGCAGAGCGAGATGTCCGTCAGGGAATGTTGCAGACTGGCCCGATGCAGACTGCAGGAGTACGTGCTGAGGGACGCACTGAAGCTCGGTGGAGCCAACGCCAAGGCTCGGTGGGGGAGGGCCACAGTCTAAGGTCCTTCCGCTGCTGGACATGGGGGGCACGGTATGGTGGAGACGTCTTTCCAAATAAGGGAAGGTATCCCATGCCAGTGGGCCACATAAGTGGCATGGGTGAGGGACTGATTTGTGGAATTTGAAAAATGTATAAACTGTATTGAACAATTTGTATAGCCTCCGAAAATGTCGGATGAATTTTCCGCACGGTTCATGTATTGTATATATTTATTATTTAAATAAAGTCTATTTTGAAATTTTAAAAAATATATATTATATATTTATGAGGCTAATAAGGCTTTTTTATTCTCATTTCCTGTCAGTCCCCAGATTTTCTGAGTTTTAAAAAAATCTTTAAGTTTATTCTCGAAAAATTCCGCAGGTTTGTCTTTGTATTCGATATGTTTCGATTCAAAATGGCGCTTCAAGTTGGAAGACTTCACACTCTCATTTGTTAAAATTTCATGACAAATGACACATCATGGAGCTGGTTCATCTTCATCTCCCGTCCATGAAAATCCATGTTTCAAGTAATTTACATTGTACTTACAAAGTTTCTTTGCCATCTTCTTAGTTGGTCCTTTAGAAATGTCAGGTGACACACCTTTCTCAATTTCATTACATTCATATGGTCCACATATATCAACATTTTCTTGTTGTCTGCAGCTACTTCTATCTTCCTTACTGCTCTCTTTTGTGTGTTTCATACACCCAGTTTTTAACCAATAATTGAGAATTTAAGGCTAGAAATGCATTTACCCATGACCACATGATTACTCTCTCAGTCACTGACACACATGAAGTGCTAACCATTCGGGCAGGTGAGGCTGAACGAAAATTTACAAGTTGTCGCACGGGAGTCTGCAAGCTACCCAAATGCAACTATCACAACTTGAGTAAGAGAATTCATACGGAATATATAATTTACCTGCAAATATGTATGTATGAAATAATTTGTAACCGCAGTATTTTTTTCTAATAATTAATCTATGTTTCAGTAGTAGAGCTGAAAATTGCCCCGTACCCCCTGAAACCCGAGTGTTCTTTATGATGATAGGCTTGCAAGTAGGCTTGCTCTTCCTGAAGCATAAATTGTTACAACAGATATTACACTCTTTCCATATATTCTTACACCAGATTTAACATGTAGTTCTTTGGATTGAAATGCAAAATACTAAATTAGAGCAAATTATTGTCACCTTACAGTAGGAAGCTATTTTGGCTACTCATACAGTATTGCTGATCTATACCACAATTTCATTTTAACCCACCTTGGTTCAATATGTGCTTCTATCCTTACTTAACAAAAATCATAGTTTTGACATTGACTCTCAGCATAATTCTATGGGACAGATTGCCATATATCGACTACCCTCTATGTGAAGAATTGATGCCTGCTATTTCCCCAAATAAGGTGAGTTCCAATTTTAAAGTTACACCCTATGTCTGCCATTACCATTCCAGAGGAAATAGTTACTATCAATTCCATTAACACCCTGAACCATCCTTTACGTAGTTTAAACAGTTTCAGATTTCCAGCATCTGCATTTTTTAATATTTTCAATTTCTTCCTGAAGTCCAAGGAAGGAATGCTCTAATCTAGATAGTCAAAACGGAGTTTGGTTTATTATTGTTACATATACAGTGAAAATACCAGGATTATACCATTCCTGAGTACAATCCAAGTAGATCATGCCATACATGAGTACAATCAAACCACAATTACAACAGGTAGTGCAAAAAAAGAACCAAAACTGATTACAGAATATGGTGTTACAGTTATAATGAAAGTGCATATTTAAAACATTTCAAGAGCCCCAATGTTAGACAATTAGTAGCCCCCCCTCGATCATGATTGACCATGGGTGATGCATCCTAGTTGTTAGCTGCTTGCTCCAAACCTCGGTTAGAGCAGCAGGTGATGTGTGGTCGGATGCAAGCCTGGGCGATGTCAAATGGCGGACAGGCTGTTGCCCATGCAGCACGCCCCCCTCTCCACGTCGCTGATCAATCCAAAGGAAAGCAATAGACAGTAGACAATAGGTGCAGGAGTAGGCCATTTGGCCCTTCGAGCCAGCACCACCATTCAATGTGATCATGGCTGATCATCCACAATCAGTACCCCGTTCCTGTCTTCTCCCCATATCCCCTGATTCCGCTATCTTTAAGAGCCCTATCTAACCATCTCTTGAAAGTATCCAGAGAACCAGCCTCTACCATCCTCTGAGGCAGAGAATTCCGCAGACTCACAACTCTCTGTGTGAAGAAGTGTATTCTCGTCTCCGTTCTAAATGGCTTACTCCTTATTCTTAAACTGTGGCCCCTGGTTCTGAAAATCGGGAACATGTTTCCTACCTCTAGCATGTCCAAACCCTTAACAATCTTATATGTTTCAATGAGATCCACTCTCATCTTTCTAAACTCTAGATTGAAAGATCTAGACAAGTAGTTTGATAACAGTGGGTAAAATTCAAGTGCCTGTTCCACTTGGGCGTCATTTGTGCGTCATTTACGCGACATCATTTACGCGTCATGACGCATTACGCGTGCATGGTGAGGCGTGGTGGCATAGGCAGTGATGCGTGGTCGTGCGCGGCGCCCCAGGATTTTGAGATTCACCAAATCTTCGCTCGCCACCTGTGTGACGCGCAAAAGAAGCCCAAGTGGGACAGGCCCTTTAGTAGTCTGTAGCAATGGATAACAGGCTGTTCTTGAATCTAGTGGTATGTATTTTCAAGTTTTTGTATCCTTTGCCTGACAGGAGAGGAGAAAATAAAGAATGACAGGAGAGCGAGTGGTCATTGATAATGTTGACTCGTGTGAAGTGTAGTTGATTAGGGGGGAGATTGGTTTGCATGATGGACTGAGGTAGATCCACAACTCTGCAATTTTTGTGGTCTTGTGCAGAGGTAGATTGGAAAATCATAAAACAACATTCTATACATACAAAGGACAAAGGACAGTTCGGGAGTCTGATGGTAAGTGCTTTCAAGTTTTAGTACCTATTGCCTGATGGGAGAGGGAAGAAAAGAGACTAACTAAAGTATGAGTTATCAAGTGCTCTGCTATTCCTTCCCTTCTTCGTATTGGCTGTGGGGCCAATCAACCACATATATTTTTTAAGTGACTCGCTGCTGCTCTGCTCTGTTCCATCTCTAGGCTGGAAACTGACTTGATGGGGCAGGTAGGTGGGTAATTTGTGAAAAGTAAAAAACGGCATATCTGAAATAAAACCAGAAATTACCAGGAACACTCAGTCGGTCAGGTCACTTCTATGGAGAGAGAAGTGAAATAAAAACCCTTGTTCTGATGAAGGACTCATTCAAAACAGAGATCAATAGATTTATGGAATTAAGGAATCAAAAGATGTGGGGATTATGTTGGAAAATGGCACCATTGTTAAAAAAAAAAATCAGCTATTAATGAAAGGTGGGTCAGGTTCAAAGAACTTGATTCAAAGACACTTGATGAGGCCCAAAACTGCTCACAATATTTAAATGTGGCCTGACCAGCGGCTTAGAAAGCCTCAGCATTACATCCTTGCATTTATATTCTAGTCCTCCAAACAATGAATGCTAACATTGCATTAGTTTCAAGAGGCCCTGTCACAGGTGGCTTTGGAGAGAGTGCAGAAGATGGGTGTTAGAGGTTATGGGGAGAAGGCAGGAGAATGGGGTTAAGAGGGAGAGATAGATCAGCCATGTTTGAATGGAGAAGTAGACTTGATGGGCTGAATGGCCTAATTTTACTCCTATAACATGATCTTATGATAAGATGTTTACCAGAAAACTGCCTGGATTAGAAGGCATTAGCTATGAGGAGGGATTGGACAAACTTGCATTGTTTTCTCTGAATCATTGGAGGTTGAGGGAGATTATGTAGAAGTATACAAAATTATGAGAGGCATAGATCGGGTAGACCCAGGATGTAAATGATAAAGATTAGAGGGCATAGCTTTAAGTGAAAGGAACACATTTTAAAGGGGATGTATGGGAGAGAGTGGTGTGTGACTGGAATGTGCTGCCAGGAGTGGTGGTAGGCAAATAAAATAGAAATTTTCAAGAAGCTTTTAGTTTAGCACATGGATATACAGGAAATGGAGGGATATGGAACATGTGCAGGCAGAGAAGATTACTTTACCTTGGCAGTATGTTCAGCACAGGCATTGTGGGCAACGGGCGTGTTCCTGTGCTGTACTGTTCTATGCTCTAAGAATCACATCTATCCCATTCGTGAAAGAGTCAGTGACCATGTTGGCAAGCCAGCTACTACAGAACCAATGTGGAATTAAATCATCCTAGATCCCGAGAGACCGCTGAGAACATGACTGGGAAGTTGCCAGCCTGACCTGACAGCACAGATTTACTACATCAATTGTCAAATTGCTAATATATTTTACTTTTGTTAATGCAACCTCTCTTCCACTTCACACACTTATCCCTCCACTCTCTCTGCAGCACAGAGAATTGCTTTGCAGAGTGAGGTTGCCAGGCAACTTATTCCCTGAGCCTTAGTGAATAACTGAGCAACTTGAGCAATGAAGAGCTTGCGCAAGGCTAGCCTCAGCTGACCTCTTCTTCTGTTTATCCATTCCTTTCTCGTATTGGCAGCCACTCATGTCCCATCCCAAAGGTGGAGCACAAAATTAACATAGCACCAAAACAGACCCTTCAGCCCATCAGACCAGTCCCCAGCAGGCACTCATTTACACTAATCCCATTTTAGTCTCCTCACATTCTCACCAGCCCACCATACATTCTGCTACTCACTTAGACACTGCTGCAATGCTTATTTGACAATTCTCTTGAAGTGCAAGAAACATCCTTGTGCATAAAAAGGCCCGTTTCATTGTGTAGGTGTCTCTTGCTATCACCCAAGTAGTTCAGATGTTTTTAATTCAATCACCATACCATAGCTGCAAAAAGAGAATCCATTGCAGTTTTTCCAAGAATTTATTGAATTTATGTCAAGAAGATAAAGCGCTTTCAGAACTCTGGGAAAGTGTGAGGGAATGGCACTGGGTAGACAGCACTTCAGAAGGCTGTGGTGAGTTTCCCTCTGTGTGATAAAATTCTATGATCGCTGGTGTAGTCAAGGATTCAATTATTGTAAACCACAATGTGTCAGAACACCCTCCCCAGTGTGCCCAATAGTACAATATACATAAAATATTTACCAGGCTCCTGACAGCACACAACAGATGTAAATAGTCATTATAGCTCGCACTTTGCTTTAGATGCAAAGAATGCTTCAAGAAGGACAACTCATAGGATCCACTAGCATCCGGTCTTGTTCATTTGAAGTATTGTTTTTTAATCCACAGGCCACATCTGTAATTTAAGTGATCACATGCATCCTGTGTCAGAGGGCATTCCAACCAACTTTACAATTCACGAAGCACTTTCAAGTCAATTAATGCTCAGCAAACTGATAACGGCTTGATTATATGTGCTGGACATTTTGGTTTGTTGAGTGATAAATATTTGCCACAGTAGTCTATCCTAAGATCTGTCAACGGAAGAGATTAGTAGGCAATCAAAAGTAAAGAAGGCTTCCTTGAAAAAATGCAGCATTCCCAGTGATTCCTTTGAATTTCTGAACCACGACTGCTCAAAGTTGAATAAGATCGTTTTGGTTGGTACTGAGAACCTTTGGTCCAGATACCAGGAACACACGACAGCACAAAGTACTTTGTACATTGTATATCCATAAATTTGTGCAGCTGGGCACGTAATGTCCCATGAGTAAAACAATCTGAGTCTCTAAATAGCCTCATAATTCACCTGAGAACTAATAAAATTAGAGTGGAAGCGCTCCTCGATTCAAAGGGACCTTCTTGGAGGAAGTAAGAAAGCTAGGCACAACATTGGGAAGAACTTGTCTGCAAACCATTCAAGCTGCCAAGAAATGTTAATAACACAAATGAAAGACACGTCCCTGGAAGAGCAGCATTTCCTCAATTCTGTATGAAAGTGATTAGTAATCTAGAATGAAGCTTGAACAAACAATATTGGAACTGAGGGGAGAGTGTCATTAAACAAGCCTCAAGCTTTACGTACTGAATTAGTGATGCTCTTAATCAATATGATTGGAGAACCCACTGTTGCTTTTTCAATTCTAATATTGTGTCTCCATTAAATAATGCTTGCAAAAAAGCCAGGGAACTACAGACCGGGTCCCGTACATCAGTGGCAGGTAAGTTATTGGAGGGATTCTGATAAATAATATCAACGTGTCTTTGGAAAAGCAAGACCTGATTAGAAATAGTCCTCTTTTCCTATCTACCTATCTACCTATCTACCTATCTATCTATCTGCTTCCCACCTTATAGGAGGTGTATGACAAGGATTAGTGCGGGGTCCACTGCTGTTTATTTATATTAAGGATTTTGATGTGAATGTAGCTTGGTAAGCTTGTGGATGACACAAAAAATTATGGTAAAATGTATCATGAAGGGGATTTTCTATGATTACAATGGGATTTTGATTAACTGGGACAAGGGCAGATGGAGTTTAATTCAGATACATGTGAGGTGTTACATTTGGGCAAGGAAATTTAGGGCAGAACTTACACAGTAATTTATAGGGTTCTGGGGGATGATGTACAAAGAGAGATCTTAAGCAGCAGGTACATAGTTACATTAAGATGACAACACAGATGGACTGGGTGGTGAAGAACACATTTGGCGTGCTTCCCTTGATCAGTCAGAAGCTGAATACAAGAGTTGGGACATCAAGTTAAATCTGTACAAGACGTTGATAAGGCCACATTTGGAGTACTGTGTACACTTTTGGTCACATTGCTATAGGAAGGATGTCACCAAATTGGAAAAGCTGCAAAAAAGATTTACGAAGAAGTTCCCAGGTCTTGAGTGTTTGAGCACGGAGAATTAACATAGCGGGTACGTCGGAGCTCAGGGACATCTCTTAGTGGCTCGTAACGCTAACGGCAGGTACTCAGGAAGACTCGCTAACGGCAGGTAAGCTCGGGAAGACTCGTGAAGATTTTTCAACATGTTCAAACATGTTGAAAAATGTCCATGAGAGCCCCGAGCACCGACGAACGGCCATTACCATATATCTCTGAGTTCGATCAGGGCAAACCGGGAGAGCTCTTGGAATGAACTCGTACCGTGGGACAGGGCTTTAAGACTTGATAATCTGGGTCTTTTTTCCAAGGGGTTTAAGAGGCTGAGGGGTGACCTGATAGAGGTATACAAAATAATAAGAACCAGAAATAAGGTGACTAACCACAGTCTTTTCTCTACGGTAGGTGAGACAAAAACTGGAGGGTATAAGTTTAAGGTGAGAAGGGAAAAATTTAAAAGGGACATGAGAGGCAACTTTTTTTACACAAATGGAAGTGTCAACTTGGAATAAGCTGACAAGGAAAGTTGTAAAGGCAAGTGCAATTCTGACATTTAATACGGACTTAGACAGGTACATGGATAAGAATGATTTGGAGGAACATAGGCCGGCACAATTTGGTTGGCATGAACAATGGCCTGTTTCCATGCTGGAAAGCTCTTGACTTTATAATTCCGGGAATGTGGCTGTAAATGAACTGTAGCTATGGTAAAAAGTGACGGCAACAACTGGCCATAAAATGTTCCCCAAATGATATGTTCAGGGACTGGGAAAGAAAATCAGGCAGCAACAATTTACATTTCTGTCGTGCAGTTACCATTGTAAAATGTTGTAAGGCATTTCACGGGTTGTTTTCAGGCAACATTTTGCACTGTGCCACAGGAGTTTAAAATGGGTGATTGAAAAGTTGGGTCAAAGAGATTGATTTTAAAGAACATTGTAAAGGAGAGACAGATGGAGACGTTTCGTAGGAAATTCCAAAGCTTTGTACCTAGGTAACTGAAAATAAAGCTGCCAAGACAAGGTAAATTGGAAGCGTGGAGGAGGTCAGAGCTGGACAAACATAACAAGCTCAGAGGGTTGTAGTGGTTACAGAGATTGGGAAGAGTGGGGGCGATGAGGGGTTTGAAAAGGAGCATGAGAACTTTAAATTCAACACATACAAGGATGGTAAGTCATCAAATGTTTTGCAGACTGTTGATTCACGACTGCTAGAATTTTCATTGCCATGATTGCTGCCTTCAAATGTATCTGTGTTTTTAATGCTGAGCACATCAGGTGCAGTCAATAATCTGACAGCCTTCAAATATTGATGGCAATGCCACTGAGAAGAACAATCCATTCTGTGTAAAATATAATCTTTCTTCAGGGCTTTCCGTTGTCTTTGATTAGACTGAGCTGCTGAATGGGTGATTAAATGAGCCGTGGTACAAAGAATTTGCAAATTGGCAGTTTTAATCCCTAGTTTATGGAAATTATGATTTGAGCATAACATTTCCCAATAAATGAGTTATGGATTTATCTTGGGACTTGGCTGCTTTGGGACGTCAGACATGTGCATTTAGAATTTAATTTGAAATAAATTAGAAGTTTTCACATATCCTAAGTGTGTTATGAGGGTTGTTCGAATCCTACCTTTGCATTCTTCTCGCTGCCTGTAAGAACATACTGTCCGCAGCTAGTTAAGGCAGAACATACTTAAGGGCCTGCCCCACTTGGGCGTCATTTGCGCCTCATTTACGCGTCATGTAGAAAATTGGTCGACACGTCATGACGCGTGGAGGGCGCGTGGGTGATACGCGTATAGCACATGGTGAGGCGTGGAATCGCATGTAGTGTCGTGCGGTATCGCGCGGCGCTCCAGGATTTCGTAGTGTACTGAAATCCTCGCCCGCCACCTGTGTGACGTATCGCTCACGCACACTGACGCATTGGCTACGCACGCTGACGCATTGGTATCGCACGCTAACGTCCCGACATCGCACATGTATCGCGTGGTGATGTCACCATGCGTCAAAGTCCGTAAATATGCAACGCCGTGCGCCGCCCATACGCAGTCGGCCTCTTTTACGCGTCATGTAACCTCTAACCTCATCCACACAGACCTCTTCCTGGGTTTCTAACTAGCCTTTCTTGTTGTACTACTGCCTGGCTGATCTGTATGTATGAGGGCTGCTGCTAACAGAAGTCTCTGTTGTTGCTGTGGCAATAATATCTGTAGTTCTTCCATGATGGTCATGATGCAGAATAGGGAAGCAGGGTATTCTAAGGACGTCACACGCACCAGATGACTGTGCTGACGTATGATGACGTGTGATTTGCACACGACCATCGCGCATCAGTCACTACCGGCCTGTGCAAATGACACCCAAGTGGGACAGGCCCTTTAGGCTTGAAAACCAGACAGTTGTTGAATATAATCATAAGCATCTGCTAGATTAGCATTTTTGCACCATTCTTTCCACGGGAAAGAAAAAAATATATTTCTATAGCATTTATCACAACCTTACAATATCAAAAATGTTGCTATTGAAGAACTTTTGAAGCGTACTCATTGTTGCAATATCAACATTCTGCACAAAACGAAAAACTATGCAAGGACCACAAGATAAAGACTGGTTTAAAAGTAAATATTTAATTATGAGCACAAGATCTTCCTTCAAATGAATGCCATGAGATCCAACTGAAAACAAACAGGGGTATTCAACAAATTACTGCTGGAACTCAGTGGGTCAGGCAGCATCCTTGGAGGGAGATGAAAAAATGATGTTGCAAATGAAGAAGGGTTCTCAACACTAAACGTCGCCTGTCCATTTCCTTCCACAGATGCTGCCTGACCCATGAGTTCCTTCAGCAGTTTGTTTTCACTCAAAAGTCCAGCATCTGAAGTCTCTTGTGTTTCCAAGCATGTGTCTTAGTTTGACCTCATTTGAAAAACATCTCTTGCAACAATGCAGCACTCCATCAGTTCTACCCTAGACTTTCAGCCCAAACACTTGACTGGATACTGACTTGAAACCAAAACTCAGTTAAATAGACACAGAAGAAATCCATTCAGCCCAACAGGCACATGCCAATTCCCAACAGAGCAATCCCATTAGTTACATGCCTCCGCATTGCCTTGTAACTCTGCAATTTATGCACTCTCACATGTCCATCAAGTCCCATGCGATCATAGAGAGAACATGCTAGTTCCACTTGGACAGCACCCATGATCAGGATGAAACCAAGTCTTTAGAGCCACAATGCAGCAACTGCTTCACGATGTTGTCCTTTTCAACAGCTGATGGTGTTGCCACTGTGCCAAGAAAAAGCAATGAGTAGGATTCTACCATATCATCTTTGGGATGTGGGAGAAGTCACAGACACATTACAGCATGGCTGAGTTACACCGATCATCAATGACCAATTTACAATAATCCTACACAATCCCATAGCTGCATACCTGCTTAGATTCTCCACACATTCCCATCACCTACCCCCAAATGCAATCACTCACTTACACACTAGGGGTAATTTATAGTGACCATTGAATCTACCAGCCTGATAGTCTTTAGGAATACAGGATAAAACCGGAGAACCTGGAAGAAACCCAGGAGGTCGTATGAAGAACATGCAATTTCCGCACAGACAGCACCTGAGGTTAGGATGAATATCAGGTCACTGGAACTGCAAAACCACGGCTGCATTACTGCATCTTCCTCATCAATAACTAACGATGCTGCTACTGTGCCTAGAAAAACATAGAGCAAGATTCTCTGGTCCGCAGTCAGCACAGCAGATATGCTGCCGACCTCAAGAAAGAAACAGAGATTTACGATCCCAGCAGGAATGTCCAGGATACTCCATGTGATCCTTCACAATGATGTACATAAAGCCACATGTCAATTCTGACAGCAAATTAGCCCTATCTCCAATATAGCAGGGTGTCTGCTGCTACTTCACTTGGAGCAGGGCTGCCATCATTGGGTGAGAGTTGGGAGTGAGAAATTGCGAGAGACCAAGCCCGGGGGGGGGGGGGGGGGGGGGGGGGGGGGGTGCGGAGCATTTTTGAAAGTGGAGGGGCTTAATGATCACTTAACACTGGCCTTAAGGCTACCCGGCAAGGGGTTGGAGTGACCGAGTTGGGGCAGGTATGGGAAGGGGGTGTGCCCACGGTTGGGACTTTTGGAAATTTGATGTATTCAAATCATGTTTTAGTGCATTGTAGAAGTATGATTTCAATGTTTTTTGTTTGAATTATTTTTAAGAGGTAACTTTTTAAGGGGTAACATTTTCCACACAAATGGTGGTGGGTGTATGGAACAAGCTGCCAGAGGAGGTAGTTGAGGCAGGGACTATCCCAACATTTAAGAAACAGTCAACATTTAAGATACATGGGTAGGACAGGTTTGGAGGGATATGGACCAAAAGCAGGTAGTGCAGCTGGGACATGTTGGCGGGTGTGGGCAAGATGGGCCAAAGGGCTTGTTTTCATGCATGAATGCATCAAAATCAAATGGTCGAGTTTTTATTGCCATATACTCAAGTATAGAAACATAGAAAACTGGTGCAGGAATAGGCCATTCAATATGATCATGGCTGTTCATCTAAAATTAGTACCTCTTTCCTGTTTTTTCCCCATATTCCATGATTTTGCTAGCCCCAAGAGCTTAATGCAACTCTCTCTTGGAAACATCCAATGAATTGGCTTCCATTGCCTTCCGTGGCAGAGAATTCCATAGATTCACAACTCTCTGGGTGAAAAAGGTTTGTCCTCATCTCAGTCCTAAAGGCCTACCCCTTATTCTTAAACTGTGACTCCTGGTTCTGAACTCCCGCAACATCGCGAACATTTTTCCTGCAGTTACAGTAAGTGAAAATCTAGCAGGCAAGCAGGATGCTTTCTCCAACCACCCCATTTGAAGGCCACTGTCTTCCACCGCTTCTACCCAGTGCTTGGTACCTACTTCCAGCAGCCGCTGGTTGTCCCCCAGGATGCACCAAGCTATCGCCTGGTCCATGCCGGTCACCAGGGCAAATTAGGCGCAGAGACTCTCACGGCAGCGGTGCAATGCTTCCGAGGCCTCCGACGGCCCGGACTCTTGCACTGAGGTTGCCCCATGGCCGGAGCTGCATCGAGCGACTCCCCAGCCCCGCAAACAATCGCCAGCCCCGGCTCCCCGTCCGCATCTGCCGCTGCTTCTGCTTCCATCCGTCCCTCCGCCCAGGCTCGCCAACACCACAACCAGTTGCTCAGAGCACAGCAGTGCCCCAACCAAAGCCGGTGACATTGAAACATGTCTAGCCAAAAATGTGCCCCCCCCCCCCCCCCCCCCCCCCCACCCACGGTTCCGGGGCACATGTACCTTTCTCCTGCTCTTCGCCGGCCTCGCTCATGTCAGCCGCTTCCGGCAAATCGTTAAATTCCGACTGCCGCTGGGAGAAAGACATGGCCTTACTTGCTGCACTGGGTGACACTCATTCACTGCCCAGTCCATGTCTTTCAATGTAAATTTGCATGGGGACATGCTTTGGAGGTGGACTTCCGTCAAGTTAGAATAACTGAGAATAAGAATGCTGCTGTCTTGACAACGGGAGCACACACAAGCAGTTGATATTAGTTTTGAAATTCTGATTGATCGCACAATTTCTCACGACAGAGCATTGTGATCCGTGAGAATTGGGCAAAATGCGTGATTCTCACGCTCAATGCGTGAGAGTTGCCAGCTCTGCTTGGAGGGAGGATGGAGAACTGGAGACACAAGAAAGAGGCAAAAGAGAGGATGGGGACAGGTAGTAAGGAGCGGGGGAAGCAGTACAATGGATGTTCAGAGGGACAGCAGGGATGCAACGAGGGGAGGGGTTGTGCGAGGTAGAGTTTCAACAAAGCGAAAATAGAAGCATGGAAGGGTGACAGTGGAGAGAAAGAAGGGGAGGAGAGTTGAATCTGAGTGAAGGGGATGGGAAAGCAGAAATGGAGGTGGAGTTATAGAGAAGAGATAGGAGATGAGGAAGGAAAAATGAGAAATTGTCTTGCACAATATCATGGTGGGCTGCCCATTTCACAAAATAATTTCTAACCCTGCCACCCAAAGAGGACTTGGCACAGAATCAACCATGATTGTATCGAGTGGTGAGGGATTTTATCACCTTCCCAAGCTTCTGTTTCTTACATTGTCTGGTTTTTGGGCTTGGCTTGGCTACAGATACTGCCTTCCTTGGTCCAAGAGTCTAGACTGATAATCAGGAGTGGTCCTGAAGATGAAGCTGTGTATCTCAGAAAGGATTCAGTGACTTTAGAAGAGAAAACCAACAGGAGAAATCTATTTTTTTATTCTGAACAAGTTGTGACTTCTGTCAGCCTGTGAAATGCTGCCTCCTGCAGCCCATCTTCGGTCACTGCACACAGGGAAATTCTGCCTGAACATCAGCCTATTTTTTTCGGCATCTGATTAATTAAACTGTTAAATATTTAGCAGGTCAGCTCAACTTGTTAGTCGTAAATAACATGCACTTAGTGGGAGGGCAATGCTGTTTAATAAAGTGATAGACAGGACCCTGGAGATTTCACATACTTAAGCATACCATAAAATATGTTAGTCAAACACAGCAGTAAAATGTTTAATTATTTAACTGTCTGCGCTGTTCCTACCAATGATAAAACAGATCCGAAAATAAACTTGATGGGGTGGTGGAGAGGTAGTGGAAATTCCCCGTAGTTCAGAGGAAGAGGATAAACTAACAAAGTGTAAGGGTCAAATGGTCTCAAAAGGCTTTATAAAAACTTCCCTGTAATTAGTTAGCTAGTTTTCCATTCTCTTTAAAGTCTTCTTGAGGAGTTACAAAACAAAGAAGGAGGAAAAATAAATGAATGAAAGTCGGAAAAACCAAGTAGGATTCATTAACCAGAACACACACAGAGTTTTCTATGAAACTCAGACAGAATAATGTTTTTTTAGATATTCTTCCCATCTAAGCAAAATCATGATCCCCAACAGCGCCTTTCTGCAACAAAGCTTTTATAAGAAGCTTACAGCTTTTTTTGAAATGTTCCAAAAATATACCAAATGGTTGCAGATTTTGAGTCCATTTCATCAGCTGTGATTGAATCTCTCCCTTGTACTTTAGTGGATCTGTCTGTGTTATCCAAACTCTGTGTTTAACTCTATCTGGTTTCTTCTATGTATGCCTCGATACTTATTAAAGGTATTTTTTTTAAATACATTTATGTGATATATTTCACGGTGACTAAACGTGTTTTACAACTAATTAAGTACTTTTGAATAAAAGTCATTTCATGAATACTAAGCACATCAGTCAATTGGGATAAAGGAGAATGTAATCATTTATTCAAGCAAAAGGTAGTGAACTTTTGAATTAGATATCCCACTGGCTTTCAGAGTTATGCCCCTGTCCCACTTAGGAAACCTGAATGAAACTCTGATGACCTTGCGCCCCACCCAAGGTTTCCGTGAGGTTCCCGGAGGTTTTGGTCACTCTCCCTAATGGTCGAAAGTGGTTTCCGCGTAGTCGAGGCATCTTCTATGTTCCTGCTGAGTTTCTCCAGCTTTTTGTGTACCTTCTATGTTCCTGCGATTATTTCAACAAAATCAAAACCAGCCTCGACTAAAAATAGGTTGCCGTTTGGTCGAAGCCAGTGGAGTGGGGTTGCTATTTACTTACAGGCAGTCGAAGGCAATCTCCTTCGCTGACTTGCCATTTTGATTGGCTCATTGGAGTTTTCAGCAAAGATCCAATAGGATCTTTGGTTTTCAGGACCTAGAAGATCCGCCGGAAGGTAAAATACCCGCTAACTTTATTACACTTCTTAAAACTGTCTCCACTCCTTCTCCCCCCACCTTCTCTCCCCTTCTCCCCCCTTTTCCCCCCTTCTCTCTCCCCTTCTCTCTCCCCTTCTTTCCCCTTATCTCCCTCCCTCCCGCACTCTCTAAAGGACTTACCGTGCTCTGTGGCAGCTGTTTACCTTCCTCTTCATCGGGCAGACAGCGCTCCTCCGCTGTCCCTGCCCCCACCTTCGCGATGTGTTTGTGTGTGTGTGCGGTCGGTAGCAAAGATCCTGTAGGATCTTTGGTCAGTAGATGCAGCTCACGCTTCGGTCGAGGCTTTCCAGGCGAGTGACCAAAACCTCTGGCGACTCATGGAAACGTTGTGTGCGTGCAAGGTCACCAGAGGTTTCAGTTGAGGTTTCCTAAGTGGGACAGGGGCATTAGGCATTGAGTTCGTACAAAAGAGATTTCTGGAATTTTAGGGAATCAAGGAGCATGGCACTGAGTAGATCAGCTATGATCTTAATAAAATGGTGGAGCCACCTTGAAGAGTCAAAGGGCCTGCGATTTAAGTTTTTGCATTATCAACTAATTTAGCAAAACTGTGTGGAAACAGGCCCTTCGGTCCACTGAGTCCACGCCAACCACCCTTTCACACAAGCTCAATGTTATCAAATTTACGCATCTACTCTGGACCAATTTATGGAGGCCAATTAACTTACAAATTCGCACACTTATTTAATGTGGGAAGAAACCGGAGCACCCAGAGGGAGAACGTGCAAACTCCACAGCACCTGAAGGTCAGGATCAGACCCGGGTCTCTGACACTGTGAGGCAACAAGTTACGAGACATTGGCCAGAAACAAAACATACTTTGTCTATGTTGGCTGGGAGATAAAGGAAGAACTCTTCTTTGAGATGGTTCCATGGGGTTAACTTTAACATTTTATCTAAAGGGTAGGTCTTTGGATAGTGAGCTCTCACAGCAGGTGGTGAATCTCTGGAATTCTCTGCCCCAGAGTGTTGTTAGAGGTTTGATCATTGAGGGTCATTAAAGAGAAGGTAGATAAATATCTGAACGATCAGAGAATTGAGGGTTCTGGATAACTGACACAAAAGAGAGGATGAGGCCTGGGACTGATCAAGCTTGGTGAGGTGGCATGCATTGTGGCATTGATTGATGAGGCAGGCTTGATGGCCAGAGTGACCTACTCCTTCACTTGTTTTCTTACAGGGTAACACTACATCAGTGTGACAGCGGAGTATGAGCCTATCTTTTATGCCCAAATGTCTCAATCTGGGATGACTCAAAGCTACCCACTGAGTCCCTGCTGATGAATAATCTTCCATCACTGCTACTCCAGAACATACAATGGATTAAAACATGAGTCACTTGAAATGGACTGGAATTAGTAACTGCATACTGCTTCCAAGAAAGTGTTCATTTCCCTCTGTTCTTGGGAGCAGGCATAAATGATGTACTACACAAAGAATTTCTGGCCTTGCTTTTCCGATTGACTCGTTAAGCTCAGGAGTGCCACCCTTTAGCTAGAACAAACTGCTGAGATTTGTTGCTGAGGCCAGTATGTGACAAAGTATTTTGGACTGTGTAAGGGGGCCACTTGGGCAAGGTCTTGGGATCAATTGAGCAAGGTCAGAGGTCACTGTAGAGGAATCATAAGCACATTTGGGGAAGCGCATGGGGACACGTGGGCAAGGTCATGGAGCCACTTGGGAAATTACATAATGCAGCTAAGAGTTAGCCTGTTAAGAAAATGTTATGAGGTTTGGGGAAGGCCGGTGGGGTGGGAGGGTGGATGGGGGGGGAGGGGAGTGTGGTTGTTGGTGGGAAACTGGAGGAAATTAAAAACATCTGGCTGAAGGCAAGGTTATATTTCATTACTGGGCCAAGTCAGCATCAATTTCTGTTATTTCTTATGGAATTTGATAATGACCCTCGCATTCCTTGCCTGTTACAAACCCGTCAGATCCTATTGCTTCAGTGAGTCAAGTAAACCAAAAGTGTGTCTGAGTGCAAACTAGCTGGGCTACAAGCTCTGCAAAGGCTCCAAACAGCTTCTATGGTCTTGTTCCTTGTTTCTACAAATGCTACCCGACCCGCTGTGTTATTCCAGCACTTTGTGTCTTTTTTTTTAAACCAGTATCTGCAGTTAATGGTCTTGTTGTTTGTTGGGAGATCCAGAATGATGTAGATCTTATAAGGGAACATCCCAGAAATCATGAGAAAAAGTTGGCAAACAGTTTTTAGTAAGATGGAAAAAGAAAAAAGGCCATTCAACATCTCAAGATGATTCTATCACTCACTTTGATCATGGCAGAACTGTAGCTGAATTCGCACTGCCCAATTTCTGAATGGCTTAATTAACTTTCAGTATTTCCCTTGTTCAGGACTTCCCCGTTCCTGTAATTATCTTAAGTACTTAATTAGATCACCTTGCATCCCTTCCATTTGAACAATGTTGCATGCAAATATGGGATGGTTTGCACATGGAAGTCACAGGAATTCCTGGTCGTCATTTTGGATAGAATCAGGCGATACGGTGGTATAGTATGGCGTTGCTGCTTTACAGCACCAGAGACCAGGGTTCGATCCTGACTATGGGTGCTGTCTGTATGGAGTTTGTACATTCTCCCCGTGACCGCATGGGTTTTCCCTGGGTGCTCCAGTTTTCTCCCAGATTCCAAAGACATGCATTGGCTTTGGTTAATTGGCCAATGCATGTCTTTGGAATTGGTTAATTGGCTTTGGTAAAGACTGTAAATTATCCCTAGTGTGGAGGATAGTGCTCATTGTTGGCGTGGCGTCGGTGGGTCGAAGGGCCTGTTTCCATGCTGAATCTCAAAACTAAACTGAAAACTAAAAGCTGAACAAGATACAAAGTGAAAGACACTATTGGAAATATGTCCCGCTCCTTCCAGTAATCAATATCGGGTACATTTTCTCTTCATTTTCTGAGGACGTAAATAATGCTGGCAAGTCTGTTGAACTTCCTCTAACATGTTTGCCTACTTAACAGTGGTCAATACGCTACATTTCATGGTACAATTGTTTAAAATGCCTCACTCATGTGAAAACAAATTGTTAAAATAAGGAACTCTTTAAAGTTGCCTTTTCCAAACTTCTTTTGTTAGAGAAGTACTAGCACACCATGACGTGACCTTTACTAATTCAAAGCCCTCGTGCCTGCTTTTTAAAATCTAATTTATTAAAATAAAATCTCCTTTATGTCCAAATCCTTTCTGAATGTTAAGCCAAGAAAAGAAATTACAGAGACAAGAGCACTTGTGCAAAGAGCCGTGGTTGAAAATTTACATGAAATGTGGCCTTTCTCTATATAGAAGGTTCCTGAGCTGAATAAGGAAAATAAATAATTTACATTCATGCAGCACCTTTCATGGCAACAACTGTAACAGAGCACTTGAAGGCCATCTGTCGCAAAACATTCCAAGGTGAATCATAGGACGTTTATCATGTCTCTCATAATGAAATGTTAGGATAGTCGAGTTTCATGGATCATCTTAAAAAAAACAAATAATAGCTACACGGAGAATTTTTAAGGAATAATTTCCAGAGCTTCAATCAACAATGGCTAAACATACAGCACGCAATCCTGAAACAATGGAAACCAGGACTGCACAATTGTCCAGAGTTGGAGAAACATAGGTAGGTCGGAGAGTTGTGCAATGGAAAGAGGTGAGTTCATCACTGAACTCTAGTGAAGATACCCGGGATGCGCCGTGTGGTGCAGCAGCAGAGGGCTCCTGGGATGCTCCGCAGGGCTGGGTACCCATCCAGGAGACCCGATGACCGAAGAAGCAGGTGGGTCACACCCTGTAGGGGGATGCCATCAAGACCTCCCCCTCCCCCCCCCCAGCCATGGCGGCAGGCTTGGCTGCAGTGGGTGCAAGCTCAAAAACCTGTGAAGAAAGGCCTGGCAGGCTGCGGCCGCAGGGGTGGAAGTTCGAAAATCGCCGAGCCCATCCCCGAGGAGGGAGCTGCTAGTAACAAGGAACACGAGGTGTGGGCCAGTAGGAGATGGGTATTGCCACCAGCGCCTTCATGGCCGGTTGCAGGAGGCACTCCCAGGACAGCGAGGTGAGGGACGTCAGTTTGCAGGCCAAGCTGGTTGAGGGTGATGGAGGAGGCCCTGTTGCAAGCTGGGGCTTACCCTATCAGGAGCCGCACCAGTACATTGAGCGCATGGACGAAACGGTTGGACTTTTTTTGTAAATGGCTTTAAAATATGGTGACTCGTGCATGTGTATGATCTATGCAAACAGAATACCACTGTGCAGTGAAATAAAGCACCATTGAATTATTGAACCTGAACACAGGAATATGAATATTATTTGTCGGATTGGGACACAGTATGGATTAATGAAAACAGAGTTAAGGGGGTGCATGAAATTTGGTGAGGTTTCTGGACAGGAGGGATTTGAATGAACTGAAATTTTATGAAAAGTAAAAAACAGACAAAAGTCGTCTATATTTAAATTTTGTTTTCATGCAGAGAAGGCAAGTTTTGGTTAAAGTAACTCAATTTTTTGTGTGGATTGGCTGATTGTTTTCAGAAGATTGGCAATATTCATAGATTTGCTCCAAGGACACTAAGCAGTATGAAAAACCCTATCAGGATAGATTCTTCCCACCTCCAACCTGCCTACCTCGTTAAACAACGTCCTCCCATATATTTTACAAATAATTATTTATTTGCCCAAAGATTAGTAAGAATGGGAAACTTGCAACCAAAAGACATGGTTTTGAGAAATATTACAAATACGCTTAAGGAAAGATATATAAACGTGACAAATAAATGAATAGAATATAGTGGTAGGGTTAAATGACATAAGATTGAAAGAGCCATACATGCAGCATTGACACTGGATCGGTTGGGTCAAATGGTCCATTTTAATGCAGAGATATTCTATATCGTGTTTAAAGAAAATGGAAATAGTGCATATTTTTAATATCCCTATGATTTTTCTACTCAGTTTTGGTTACATTAATATCAAAAGGATTCCTGAAAACCAGAAAAATGCAGGAGCTTGGAAGCTCAATAATATTAAATAAAGATTGCAAGAACTCAGAACCAGGGTAAAAAGAATAGGGAAGTGGTGGGGCAACTTTGCCAAGGATATTCCTACTCTGGACAAGAGCCATTCTGTTCACAACTGAATATTGCTGCACGATTCTGATCGGTGAATGCTTACTGAATAAGGGGGGTGGGGTGTCAAATGGGATAATCGAGAACGGAGTTAAAGGGAAAGAGAGTAAAGGGATGGTTAATGACCCCAGAATTAACGGGAAATAAAGCTCACAAAGGGATAGGAGAGTATGGCCAAGTGTAATAGGGATCGATGTGAAAGGGGCCACTTGTCAACATAATTGTATAAGGAGTAAGAGTGTTGTAAAAACAAGCCTGAAGGCTTTGTGTCTCAATGCGAGGAGCATTCGTAATAAGGTGGATGAGTTGAAGGTGCAGATAGCGATTAATGACTATGCTATAGTTGGGATCACGGAGACATGGCTCCAGGATGACCAAGGCTGGGAGCTGAACATCCAGGGATATTCAATATTCAGGAGGGATAGACGAAAAGGAAAAGGAGGTGGGGTAGCGTTGCTGGTGAGAGAGGAGATTAATGCAATAGAAAGGAAGGACATTAGCGTGGAGGATGTGGAATCGATATGGGTACAGCTGCGAAACTCTAAGGGGCAGAAAACGCTAGTGGGAGCTGTGTACAGGCCACCAGTAGTATTGGAGTTGGGGATGGCATCAAACAGGAAATTAGAAATGCGTGCAACAAGGGTAACACGGTTATAATGGGTGACTTCAATCTGCATGTAGATTGGGTGAATCAAATTGGCAGGGGTGCTGAGGAAGAGGATTTCCTGGAATGTATGCGGGATAGTTTTCTCAACCAACATGTGGAGGAACCAACGAGAGAGCAGGCTATTCTAGACTGGGTATTGAGTAATGAGGAAGGGTTAGTTAGCAGTCTTGTTGTGCGTGGCCCCTTGGGCAAGAGTGACCATAATATGGTTGAGTTCTTCATTGGATGGAGAGTGACAAAATTAAGTCAGAAACAAGGGTTCTGAACTTGAACAAAGGTAACTTTGAAGGTATGAGATGTGAATTGGCCAAGATAGACTGGCAGGTGATTCTTAAAGGGTTGACAGTGGACAATGGAAGGTATTTAAAGACTGCATGGATGAAGTACAAAAGTTGTTCATACGATGATGAGATGAGATGAGATGAGATGCATTTATTTGTCACTGTGCCAATTGGCACAGCGAAATTAAATCGCCATACAGCCATACATTAAAAAAAAATAAAGAACACAACATGGAGTAGATAGAATTCAACATAAAACATCCCCCCACAGCAGGGTCAAAATGTCCTACTGTGTGGGAAGGCACCAAAGTCAGTCTCTTCCCCTGATGTTCCCCACTGTTCCACCGTGGTCGGGGGCCAGTTTGGCAAAAGAATAAATCGGGGAAGGTGGTGCATCCATGGATAACAAGGGAAATCAGGGATAGTATAAAAACAAAAGATGAGGCATACAAATTTGCCAGAAAAAGCAGCCTACCGGAGGACTGGGAGAAATTCAGAATGCAGCAGAGGAGGACAAAGGGCTTAATTAGGAAAGGGAAAATAGATTATGAAAGGAAACTGGCAGGGAACATAAAAACTGACTGCAAAAGTTTTTATAGATATGTGAAGAGAAAGAGACTAGTTAAAACAAATGTTGGTCCCTTGCAGTCAGAAACAGGTGAATTGATCATGGGGAACAAGGACATGGCAGACCAATTGAATAACTACTTTGGTTCTGTCTTCACTAAGGAAGACATAAATAATCTGCCGGAAATAGCAGTGGAACGGGGGTCAAATAAGATGGAGGAACTGAGTGAAATCCAGGTTAGCCGGGAGGTGGTGTTGGGTAAATTGAACGGATTGAAGGCCGATAAATCCCCAGGGCCAGATAGTCTGCATCCCAGAGTACTCAAGGAGGTAGCCACAGAAATAGTGGATGCATTAGTGATAATTTTTCAAAATTCCTTAGATTCTGGAGTAGTTCCTGAGGATTGGAGGGTAGCTAATGTAACCCCACTTTTTAAAAAAGGAGGGAGAGAGAAAGCGGGGAATTACAGACCAGTTAGTCTAACATCGGTAGTGGGGAAACTGCTAGAGTCAGTTATTAAAGATGGGATAGCAGCGCATTTGGAAAGTGGTGAAATCATTGGACAAAGTCAGCATGGATTTACGAAAGGTAAATCATGTCTGACAAATCTGATAGAATTTTTTGAGGATGTAACTAGTAGAGTGGATAAGGGAGAACCAGTGGATGTGTTATATCTAGACTTTCAGAAGGCTTTCGACAAGGTCCCACATAAGAGATTAGCATACAAACTTAAAGCACACGGTATTGGGGGTTCAGTATTGATGTGGATAGAGAACTGGCTAGCAGACAGGAGGCAAAGGGTAGGAGTAAACGGGTCCTTTTCAGAATGGCAGGCAGTGACTAGTGGGGTGCCGCAAGGCTCAGTGCTGGGACCCCAGCTATTTACAATATATATTAATGATTTGGACGAGGGAATTCAATGCAACATCTCCAAATTTGCAGATGATACCAAGCTGGGGGGTATAGTTAGGTGTGAGGAGGATGCTTGGAGGCGGCAGGGTGATTTGGATAGGCTGAGTGAATGGGCAGATGCATGGCAGATGCAGTATAATGTGGATAAATGTGAGGTTATCCACTTTGGTGGCAAAAACATGAGGGTAGACTATTATCTAAATGGTGGCAGATTAGGAAAGGGGGAGATGCAACGAGACCTGGGTGTCATGGTACACCAGTCATTGAAAGTAGGCATGCAGGTGCAGCAGGCAGTGAAGAAAGCAAATGGTATGTTAGCATTCATAGCGAAAGGATTTGAGTATAGGAGCAGGGAGGTTCTACTGCAGTTGTACAGGGTTTTGGTGAGGCCACACCTGGAGTATTGCGTACAGTTTTGGTCTCCAAATCTGAGGAAAGACATCCTTGCCATAGAGGGGGTACAGAGAAGATTCACCAGACTGATTCCTGGGATGTCAGGACTTTCATATGAGGAAAGATTGGATAGACTCGGCTTGTACTCGCTGGAATTTAGAAGATTGAGGGGGGATCTTATAGAAACTTACAAAATTCTTAAGGGGTTGGACAAGCTAGATGCTGGAAGATTGTTCCCGATGTTGGGGGAGTCCAGAACAAGGGGTCACAGTCTAAGGATAAGGGGGAATTCCTTTAGGACCGAAATGAGGAAAACATTCTTTACACAGAGAGTCGTGAGTCTCTGGAATTCTCTGCCACAGAAGGTAGTTGAGGCCAGTTCATTGGCTATATTTAAGAGGGCGTTAGATGTGGCACTTGTGGCTAAAGGGATCAGGGGGTATGGAGAGAAGGCAGGTACGGGATACTGAGTTGGATGATCAGCCATGATCACATTGAATGGCGGTGCAGGCTCGAAGGGCCGAATGGCCTACTCCTGCACCTATTTTCTATGTTTCTATGTTTCTACTTAACTGCTGGCTTCCAGGCTCTGCTTCCTATCTTGGAAGTATAAATCAGTGGGTGGTGTAAATGGGTGCTTGGTGGTCAACGTGGATTGCTTTCACACTGCATTACTATGACATTGCCAGCTGCTGTAATGTGCAATTCTGCAATGTGCTGCCAAAAGAAATGGTTCAGCCAAATATCAGAAATATACCTCAGGAAAGATAGATGAACATGACAGATGAACAAATAGAATATTGTGATAGAATAGGATAACATGATAGAAATAATTGGTTGGTGCATTTCTTGAATTAAAACATTGGCAATATTAAGTATTTAATTAGCTGTGACCACCTCTGGGATATCATGACAACATGAAAGATGTGTAGAATTGTAAGCTTTCCCCTTTTTAAAGAGCAGAATTTTAGTAAACTTTCCTCAGTACCAGGAAGAAATCTATACCTTCTCTTGCGTACCTTCAGTCTGAATCTGTTACGGAGAGAAAAGGCAGGGTGGGGAGAGTGAAAGATAGGAGTAGAAGACAAGAAGTAGAGACTGGTGAAGAAAAACAATGCAGGGAATTTGCTGGAGCAAGCACTGCCTATTGCAGTTGTGAACTGATCCAAATCATGGTGTCTGATGCATTGCTGTGGAGTCAGGCGGGTACAGTACCTGCTGTGATATGGAATTCCTTGAAAGCTTCCCGACTGTGTGCTGATTGTTGTGCTGGTAGGAGACCGACTGGTTCCACTTTCTTCAGAGTGCCATAACCTGTCGTAATAAATAAAAAGCTGTTTTTCTTTCAGAGCCAGAATGACAATTTTAACCACTCCACATTTGTGACGTAGCAGCAAATGGGAACTCAGTCTCTTAGAAGTAAATAGTTATCAAAGCAGCAACAGTGTGCTGTAGGAAGTGAGACTCCAGTTTCCCACAAGGTGAGAGACATTCTCACATCAGTGGTCCATAATCTTAACCAAAATATTCCAGAGCAACATTACCAGATATATTTTTAAGACACGTTTTCACTTTATCCGACAAGCATTTTAGATTAAATTGTTGTGGAATAAACTTAAATTGCAATAATTAAGCCAATGCAATTTATGGTTTGACTGAGATATTTAATGGGAAGTTAGCAGAGAGAAAATAAATACACATCACACTAAGTCCCTGAAGTCCAGAAGGAGGTATCATCCATTGATACTAAATGTAAAACAAAATGCAGAAGGAAACCATTTCACAAGGTTGCAAGACTGTTGAATGATTAACTGAAGTTAGCGACAGAAGCAGAGACCATGTCAACACTCAAGAGTAGGTTAGAAAGGTATTTGTGGAAAGAGGAAATATGAGTAACAAAATAAGAGATCAGAAAAGGACCACACCTCATGTGAGAGTCAAAAATGGACACAGACTGGATTGGGGCTGAATGTTATGTTTTCATGTTTCAAGGTTTCCAGGTCAGTTTATTGTCACATGTACCAATTAAGGTGTAGTGAAATTCGAATTACCATACAGCCATACTAAAACAAAAGCAACAATACACACAACTACATAAAAGTTAACATAAACATCCTCTACAGCGGATTCCACGTTCCTCACTGTGATGGAAGGCAATAAGGTCCAATCTCCTTCCTCTTTATTCTCCCGCAGTCGGGGCAGTTAAAGCTCCCACAGCTAGTGGTCGAAGCCGTCACGTCAGGGCGATCAAAACTCCCACATCGGGGTCCGCACATCGGGGCGGTCGAAACTCCTGTGGCTTGGAGTTCCCGATGTCTGTCTGTAACCAGAGATCGCGGACTCTGCAATGATAAAGTCCCGCAGGCTCCCACGGTTGGAGCCCCAAAGATGACCCCCAACAGGGATCGCGAACTCTGCGTTGGTATGTCCGCAGGCTCAAGCGATGGAGCTCCTGGTCGATCTCCAGCAAACGCCGCCAACTTCACGATGTTAGGCCGGAGTGCGGAGATAAGATATTAAAAAAATTGCATCTCTGTCGAGGTATGAGATTAGAAAAAGTTTCCCCCAACTCCCCCTCCCCCCGCCACATAAAACAAAGCTAAAACAAACTAAACAACATTAATTTAACACATACAAAACAGACATAAAGAAGGAAAGGACAGTCAGACTGTTGGCGAGGCAGCCATTGCTGGCGCCATGTTGAAATAATGCCAGGTATTCTCAGTTATTTATTTTACCCAATAGTCTTAAAACCTATCTAGTGTCTGATGTAGCTCAGTGGTAGAACTTTTTGCCTCAGGACAGAGTCCGACCCACTCCAGAGAACTCCAGTAACTGTAATAGGTGACATATTTTGGTTGAGGTTTTGCTTTTTGGAATGAACTTAACCTGCGGCACTAGAACAGAGGAAACATCCTTTGTGTCCTCTGCAATATTTGTCTCGGGTGAAGATGGGTCCTGACATGAAACAAAGCCTATCCATTCCCTCCATGGATATTTGCCTCACCTGCTGAGTGACTCCAGCACTTTGCGTTTTGCTCAAGATTCCAGCATCAGCAGTTCCTTGTGTATCCATCTTTATCTCTCAATTACCATCACCAGAGTTCATTTGGTGTTTAATACATTGCTGTTAGTGAGATAGTGTTGTGCACAATTAGATTATCAAGTTTAAAATTTGGATTGTTTTCTTCAAACATAGATTGTTTTCTCTGGAGCGTCAGAAGTTAAAGGGAGAACTGTTAAACGTTTACAAAATGATGAGATGCAAAAGGTGAGTAGACAGTCAGCTCTTCTTACACAAGGTGGAAATTTTAAATACTAGCTTTAAGCAGTATCTTTGGTTAGCACTATATAGCATCCCCCTCAAATATATGTTAAATTAAAAACTAAACTTTGGTAGCAATGTACATTATTCATGTCTAAAGTTCGCACTTCTGCATCTTTGTATGTATACACTAGATTTTAGTACACTATTATAGAATGAAAATAATGGAAAAACAATCTTGGAATGTGTTCATTGATATTTTCTTCACAATATTAGGATTTCATGGGGGGGGGGGAGAGAGGAGAGCGAGAGCGCGAGAGCGAGAGCGAGAGCGAGAGCGAGAGCGAGAGCGAGAGCGAGAGCGAGAGCGAGAGCGAGAGCGAGAGCGAGAGCGAGAGCGAGAGCGAGAGCGAGAGAGAGAGAGAGAGAGAGAGAACATATAATGAATATACAGGTATATGTGTTTATATTTATATAGGAAACTAGAGAAATATAAATGTGTGTTATCTATATTACTACAAGTCTGATCTTGACCACAATCCATGTTGAACAGTCAATGGCCAAATATTCACAAGAGTGGAGTATGATGTTGATCAGGGAAAGATTGCTTTGTTTGTTTGGTTTGTTTATCATTATTATGAATTTGCAGGAATTTGTTGAGATAGCATTGGCGGTATTTTTTCAGTGCTTTAAGGTGTCTGCTGTAGGTAATCAATACGAACAAAGAGGGGGATGCCTCCCTGCCTCACCTCACCTCACATTACGATGTTGAGAAACGGGTAGATGAAAGAACAAAAAGCAGAACAGTTGCTTGTGTTTACCTTTCTCCAGGGGGTGCTTCTCATCCTCATCTATATATTACTAAGAGTCTGATCTTGACCATTTCCTGTTGTTCTGTATATTGATTTTAGAAAAAACACTGCCACTTACGGCTGTGATTTTTGGCCATCTCACTCAGAGCCCCCCTCCGCTGTGCAGGTCAAGAGGATTTTTCCCATCGATGAAAAATAAAAGAGTTATTAGTGTTTAAAAAAGATTTTTGAGATTTTCTCTACTGAGGGCCACGCCCCTTCCGGAGGGACTATAAAACCTGGAAGTGTTGAGTGTCTCAGTCAGTCTCTGCAAGATGGGGGAACGAGAGGGTCACGTCTCTCAGTCCGAGCTGTGAATAACACTGAACACTGGTCTACTAAACTGTGAGTGGTTTTACTGACCTGTCAGTGCCCTTAATGTGGTTTGAAAATATAGTTTGGAAATGCTAAAGCTGTGTTGCATTTAGTTAGGAAATGCTAAAGCTGTGTTGCCTTTGGTTTGGAAATGCTAAAGCTGTGTTGCCTTTGGTTTGGAAATGCTAAAGCTGTGTTGCCTTTGGTTTGGAAATGCTAAAGCTGTGTTGCCTAATTAAAGTTGCCTTGCCTAATTAAAGTTGCCTTGCCTAATTAAAGTTGCCTTGCCTTCTATATAATTAAAAGTCTAAGCTTGACTTCCTGTTTGCGTTTTATATTGATGTTAGAAAAAATGCTACCACGTATGGCTGTGATTTTTGGCCCTCTTACTCAGAGTCCCTCTCCGCTCATCAGGTGTCGAGGATTTTTCCCATCAATGAAAAATAAAAGAGTTATTAGTGTTTACAAAATGTTGAGATTCTCTCTCGTCAATCAAGCCACGAAGGCCACACCCCTTCTGGTGGGAGGGGGAGGGACTATAAAAGAATTATGGGCGTGGCTCAGTCTCTGCAAGATGGAGGAGGGAGAGGTCACGACTTGGTGTCTTTAGTGGCCTTGCACCCTGCTTGAAATGGTATGAAACTGCATTTGAATTTGCTGGCGTTGCACCCTGCTTGAAGTGGTAAGAAACTGCACTTGAATTTGGTGGCCGTGCACCCTGCTTGAAATGGAATTTCAAGGAATAGCTGTGAGTCAACTTCCAGCCCACCAGCCGTGAGTGAGTGAGCTGCCAGCACAACAGGCTTGAGTGACTGAGCCGCCAGCCCAACAATCCATTTGGCCCACAATGTCCATACTAGCCCTCTGGAAACAAGTCCCTTCAGCCCACAGCACCCATACTAGTGCTCCAGAAAGCAAGAAGCAGAGTTATTCCAGCATTTTGAGTCTTTCCTTGGTGCACCAGCATCTGCAATTTCTTGTTTCTAGATATGCAGGGAATGTATCACATGCAGGGAGAGGCGATTAGTTTAACTTATGATCAGCAGACGTTGGGCCGATAAGTCTGTTCCAATGCTGTGCTCTTTTATGTTCTACGTTCCGACATTGTATTATATGTTTCTGATTCATAGCCTCATCTTCTACCAAGAACCTGGAAGTAAGTCAATTTTGAGAGTGCCAAAGTAGAAGAAAATAAGAGTAAAATTATAGCACTGACTGAACTTCAAAATTGCTTCAGGACACCCAGAGGTAATGACGGGTGCAATATAATGCAATTTGTTTCTCTCGCTGATCCATTACCAAACAAGTTCTTAATTATCCAGTTATATTCCTTCAATTTTTTAAAGCAAATGGACATGTTCAAAGAACTTGAAAGACCTTATGTGATTTTACTTTAATAACCCTGTGATTTTTTTTCTCTTGAGCTTTTGCCACAGTGTCCTGAGATTAATCTTTAATTGCTATGGTCGCCACTGGAATCTGAAAGAGTTGCTGCACCATATCGGGACCACGCTGTCTAAGTTTTACTTCAAAGACCATGAAATGAAAGATGTGCCTTCTCTCAGTCCAATACATTGAAGCACAAATTTTATTCCAGGATATTGAGAAAACATTAAGAATAATCAAAGATTCATCGCTATGCACAGGTGCCCCATGTGCAGCCAACAATTTCCATGGTGCACATTTGTAATCTAATAGGCTTATTTCACTCATGTCTCCCCTTCCTGTCTGGAACCCCATGACAGGTCAAAGCCCTCATGTTACAGAATTATAGCAGAGTGGAACAAGGCCTGATCAGGCTACACAGTAAGTCAGTCACAGGTTCCCTGGTTTGCGTGCCTGGTTGTGCTAAGCTTTACAGTGCCTTGCCTCAAAATATATTACAGAAGGTCAGATGGAACTGACTTCACAAAATCTCTGATTAATGGCAGGCACAGAAGTTTAGGATTATTTTCTTTTGCTCAAATCACATGGAAAACGTTCCTCTCTACCAGCTCTCCTCATCTTTACATTGCTGTGGATAAGGGGAAATAATTGTTTTGACTCAATTTCTCCTGTATTATCTTCCAGTAAAGGTGAAGACTTTTCCCACTACCACAGTTATATAAGAACTGATTATAAAAATAACAAGGGAGCTCATGAAGTTAAGGTGGGTTCTCCCTCCTGCACATGCACTTGTTCCCCGCAAGGATGATTTAAATATTGCTCAAAAGTAATCAAAGCTGATTTCTGTTTTACACTGTCATACCAACATACCATACCATGAGTAAAGTGACAACTATGCTTCAATGGATGAGACTTGCTCCTCCCAAGAGCGTTTGGGTTAAGGGCACCTTCCTGAAACTCAAGCACAAATTTAGACCGACAATTGGATCACATTGCCAAAGGGATTCCATATTTGAGGAGGTGCTGTCCTTCTAAGGCCCATCTGTCTTCATAATATTTGAGTTTTAGAGATACAGAATGGGAACAAGCCCTTTGGCCCACCGGGTCCACACTGATCATTGATCACCCGTTCACACTAGTTATCTCACTATACACTGGGAATAATTTACAGAGGCCAATTAACCCACAAACCCACACGTCTTTGGGATGTGGAAGGAAAGAGGAGCGCCAGGAGTAAATCCATGCGGTCACATGGAGAATGTTGCAAACTCCACAAAGATAACACCCGAGGTCAGGATTGTATCCAGATCTCTGGTGCTTTGAGGCAGCAGTTCTACTGCTGCACCACTGTGCCACAAAGATCCACAGCACTATTTTGAAGAGCAGTTCTGTTCTCCCCAGAGTCCTGCTGAATCTTTACCTCTCAGTCAGCACCTGAAACATGTGATCTGTGTTTCTGGGACCTGGTTGACCACAGAATGGCTCCTATGTTTAACTAGCAGCTTAATAGTTTTCAAGATACTTCTTATGTTAAAGAGCACTTAAAATTATTTGGGGGGCAACCTGAGGAGGTAAAAAAAACAATATGAATGCAAGTCACCCACCCAGATCAGGTTGTTGTTGCTGCGTTGATTAGAATATCCCAGGCACCCATCGTAGCCTGGGACATCCTGTTCAGCAAGGTAACAATAGGAGGAGTGTCCATCAGTTTGAATGCCTGACGGAGAGTAATGGCCGTCTGAAGAAGGGCCTCAACACTAAAACTCACCTATTCCTTTTCTCCAGAGATGCTGCCTGACCCATTGAGTTACTCCAGCATTTTGTGTCTATTCACAGTAGTAACCGTGTTTTTTTCCAAGAATGGTGATACTATTATGAGTTTTGTATATTTCACAGTAGAATTAATACAATTGACATTTATCTGTCATCCTCATTTGTTATGTGGCAGTTCCGCTGACTTCTCCCTACTTCATGCTGAGTGTGTTGCCACTGAAAAATTTAATCCCCTTCCCCACCTCTCACTGCCTCAGGTTGTGTCAAGCAGATTGAATTGCAAATCACTGTTTATTTTAGCAATTCTGATCGGTGCCTTTTTTCCTTGCTGCCAGGCTTGTTTAAACTCGAGTCATCTCAATTTAAAGGGGAACATGTTATAAAACAAGCAATTGGGTTTGGAAAACTTCTTTTTGTCATTTTGTAAAAATAATCCATTCTGTACTGATGTCCCATTTTGTGACATCACGGGAAATTGGGAATCGTGGGTAACATTAACTCAATGATAGAAGAAAGATTTGGATTTATGAAGCAATTAGACTGTGCTACAACTAAGTACTTTTGAAATGTACTGTAGATGGAAGAATCACAGTAGTTGATTTACGTACAGCAAGGTCTTGCGAACAACAATGGTCAGAAAATTATATTTTCATCACTTTGGTCGTGGATGACTATTGGTCGGAATACCAGGGGGATTTCATAGCTCCTCTTTGAAATAATGCCACTTACACCCACTTTAGAGAGCAGACAAGGCTTGGTTTGACAATTCCTCTGAAAGGTGTTACCTTTGGAAATGGGATCATCAGCCTGGATTTTGTGTTTCAATTTTGGGAGTGGGACTTAAACTGGCAACCTTCTGGCTCATGTGTGAATGTGCTCTCTGTTGTTACACAAAGGGGCAACTTCCACCTGACTCACATATCGAGATTCTCAAACAAAGATGACGATAGATTTTACTTCCTCATTTAGTTCTCGCAAATGAATTACTGATTCTGCACAGTGGTTTTATCAACAGGCAGCTTCCATTTGTAACTCAGCAGTTCCATGCTGGGGTGCCTCGAGCAGAGTAAGGTATGGAATATATTCAGCATTCTATGATTTTATGGTGTGTTTTTTATTTATGAGAACTGGTGCAGATCAATTTCTATTTTCCAAACTTGTTCCCTGCTTTAAATTTTGCAAGTTTACAGTTTGCTCTGTGGGTGTTGATTTTTTAAAGTGTCTGTTGACATATGTGATCTTTCACACGTATGTAGGGCAGATGGTGTTTGCATATGTTAGATGCTGCATGCATGCACATATTCCCTCGCTCTTCCATTTATTATGCGCGATGGGTGAAAGGTTTGGATCCAAGGCAGCTGCGAATGCAACTTCTTGTTCCTGAACCTGACTCAGAGAAGGAATTTGCTGAATTCTCATTGGGGTATAAGGGGTTGGATTGAGGCAGATGCTGAGTCTCGTTCTATTTCGAAATGTCAGAGCAAAGAGCCCATTAAGAGATTAGAGTCTTTGCAAAATGATGTTTTCATCTTTTTTTAGAATCTTTTTACACTGTAATGGCTCAGTAGCTAAACATGCTGTCCATTCTGGTCTTGATCAAACATATTACAAAGGTCTTAGCTACTCTCAGTCCTCTATCCATTTATAGTTTGCCAGCCTCTTCAATGACACTGTCACAGTTAGCAATCATGAGGTAGTTAGGAAATAAAAGCAAAATACAAGAACTATCAGCTGAGTCATGGCATCCAGTGGGAGTATTCCTGCCCTTTGAGTCATCATCATACAGCACAGAAATAGGCAATTTGGCCCATTTATTCATGTTGTCCTATCTAAACTAATCCTATCTAAACAAATCCTAAACTGATGGGACTCAAGGCTGATAAATCCCCAGGGCCTGATGGTCTGCATCCCAGGGTACTTAAGGAAGTGGCTCTAGAAATCGTGGATGCATTGGTGAATATTTTCCAATGTTCTATAGACTCAGGATCAGTTCCTGTGGATTGGAGGGTAGCTAATGTTATCCCACTTTTTAAGAAAGGCGGGAGAGAGAAAACAGGGAATTATAGACAAGTTAGCCTGAATTCGGTGGCGAGGAAGATGCTGGAGTCAATTATAAAAGATGAAATAGCTGAACATTTGGATAGCAGTAACAGGATTTTTTGAAGATGTAACTAGGAAAATGGACAAGGGAGAGTCAGTGGATGTAATGTACCTGGACTTTCAGAAACCATTTGATAAGGTCCCACATAGGAGATTAGTGGGCCAAATTAGGGCACATGGTATTGGGGGTAGAGTGCTGACATGGATGGAGGAGACAGGAAACAATGAGTTGGGATTAACGGGTCCCTTTCAGAATGGCAGGCAGTGACTAGTGGGGTACCGCAATGCTCGGTGCTGGGACCGCAGGTATTTACAATATACATCAATGATTTGAATGAAGGCATTCAAAGTAACATTAGCAAATTTGCAGATGACACAAAGCTGGGTGGCAGTGTGAACTGTGAGGAGGATGCTATGGGAATGCAGGGTGACTTGGACAGATTGGGGGAGTGGGCAGATGCTTGGCAGATGAAGTTTAATGCGGATAAATGTGAGGTTATCCACTTTGGTAGCAAAAACAGGAAGGCAGATTACTATCTAAATGGCGTCAAGTTGGGAAAAGGGGAAGTACAACGGGATCTGGGGGTACACAAAAGGCTGGAGAAACTCCAGCAGCATCTAAGGAGCGAAGGAGATAGGCGACGTTTCGGACTGAAACTCTTCTTCAGATCTGGGGGTCCTTGTTCATCAGTCTATGAAAGTAAACATGCAGGTACAGCAGGCAGAGAGCGAATGGCATGTTGGCCTTTATAACAAGAGGAATCGAATATAGGAGCAAAGAGGTCCTTCTGCAGTTGTACAGAGCCCTAGTGAGACCACACCAGGAGTATTGTGTGCAGTTTTGGTCCCCTAATTTGAGGAAGGACATTCTTGCTATTGAGGGAGTGCAACGTAGGTTTACAAGGTTAATTCCCAGATGGCGGGACTGTCATATGCTGAGAGAATGGAGCAGCTGGGCTAGTACACTGGAGTTTAGAAGGATGAGAGGGGATCTCATTGAAACATATAAGATTGTTGAGGGTTTGGATACGCTAGAGGCAGGAAACATATTCCCGATGTTGGGGGAGTCCAGAACCAGGGGCCACAGTTTAAGAATAAGGAGTAAGCCATTTAGAACTGAGACGAGGAAACACTTTTTCTCACTAGAGAGTGATGAGTATGGAATTCTCTTCCTCAGAGGTGGAGGAAGGTTCTCCGGATGCTTTCAAGAGAAAGCTAGATAGGGCTCTTAAAAATAGCAGAGTCATGAGATATGGGGAGAAGGCAGGAACAGGGTGCTGATTGGGGATGATCAGCCATGATCACATTGAATGGCGGTGCTCGCTCGAAGGGCCGAATGGCCTACTCCTGTACCTATTGTCTATTTACCCACCTTATGTCTGTATTTCTGAGTCAGGAGATGAGCCCAAGACCCATTTCAGAGACTCCAACACAAGATCGAAGCTCAACAAATATTCTGTCGAAGGAACTCAGTCAAGCAGCATCTGTGGGTGGAAAGGAATGATCAACATTTCAGGTCAACACCCTCAAAATCTAGGGTAAATTCCCCAGTGCAGTGATGAACTTTCAGGTATGTCACCTTTCAGATGAGATCTTTAACAAAGCCAAAGGCGAATGTAAGAGAAAGAGAATTTACCCTTAGTGTCCAAGGCTATTTTTTCGATTCCACAGACAACACGAGCAGACTTTCCGGTCATTATCCCACCTGATGGTTGTGTTTGTTCTAGTAATACAGTGATTCTACCTCATGGAAACAAATTGCTTGGAATATCCTGATGTGAAAGAAGTTACCCAAATACAAGTCCTTCTTTCTGATGGTAAGTGAGTGATTAGCTGCTCGACCCCTCTCCCTCCGAAGTATATCAGTGTCTTTCTCAACTGGTTCTATTCAGGATTCAGATTAGAGAAGGGATGCCGGGATTTGTCATTGTAAGAACTTGTAGTTTTCTGGTTTTCAGTTTTGAACCAGAATGACAGAATTAGTGAGCAGGACAAGCAATGCTCAAATTTGGTATTTATTCAATCCAATGGGAATCTCAACCTTATTGCCACTGTCCTGGTGGGGCCAGGATGGAAAACAAATCTCCCACCTAAGTCAGGATAGAGCATTTTTACAATATTAAAATGGCTTCTTGAAACCTGTTGTCTTTCTCCTGCACAATTTAAAGGAGAGAGTTAGAGTTCTCATCAGTGCAAGCTACGAGTTTGCAGTATCCCGGCAAGCAGCACCAAGCCCTCCAGCAGACCCGGCCCGCCTGCCACAGACCAAGGACAGGGGACCCGCTGGTAGGCCTGCCTCGCTCACCACTGACTCTGAACTCGGCCCCAAGCCACCGGCGTCAACGAGACCCGCGCCACTCAGAGTGAGGATGGACCAGTGAGCAATCGGCAAGAGTGAGAGAACTATCAAGAACAAGTGGACCATTGGAGAGCAAGGAGGGCGCCGTTGGAGAGTGAAAAAAGCTCTTCAGAGTGAGGAGGGCCATCATAAGCTACCGCTGAGAGTGAAAGGAAGGCCATGCGGGTGGGGTGCCGAGAACGAAGGAGTGGGGTGCCGAGAATTTGTGTACTGCCTAGGTGAGGTCTGCTATATGATTTTATCAGGTGGTATGCAAAACAAAGCATTTCACTGACTATAAAGTATTCTTGAATCATTGATTATCTGATTGTTATCACATTGCTGTACATGGGACCTCACAAAATCCAAACCGGCTGTTACATTTCCTGAATACAACTCACATGTTAAGTTCAACCAGGCAAGAAATGTTAAAAAAAACATGACTTCTTTGATTTGATTTTGCCTTTTATGGTGATCAACTCTGAATTAATTTTTTTCAGAGTTCAAAGTAACAGACAGCTATTGGATTTCTTTGATAAAATGGCCTACAGCCAAGGCACGGGTTTATCTAAGAACATTATTCATTTGCTTTTCTTTTGGCAGCAAGTTAAGTTAAAGGGGAAGAACAACAATGCTATAGAAAATAAATTACTTTATAACAGGTGGTTGTTTGCACACTGCATACATTAACAATCTACTATCTGAAACTTGACTGAAGAACAATGCATCTAAAAAAGCACAGACCGTGTGGATAGTGTAGCTTCAAGGTGACCTGCAATTAAATCCTACATTAACTCCTTGGCATACCCAACTGACCTTTCTGCCCTGCCTCGGAGGCTCAGCACATCAACTCCTCCTCCCAATCCCAATCTGACCTTTCTGTCCTGGGCTTCCTCCATTGTCAGAGTGAGGCCCAGCGCAAATTGGAGGAACAGCACCTCATTTTTCGCTTGGATAGTTTACACCCCAGTCAAAAGTCAAAGTCAAAAGAGTTTATTGTCATTGTCCCTGACAGGACAATGAAAATCTTTCTTTGCATAGCACAACAGAACATAGAAGGTTACACAAAAAGCTGGAGAAACTCAGCGGGTGCAGCAGCATCTAAGGAGCGAAGGAGATAGGCGACGTTTCGGGTCGAGACCCTTCCTCAGACTGGTCAGGGATCAGGGAAACGAGAGATATAAACAGTGATGTGGAGAGATAAGGAACAATGAGTGAAAGATATGCAAAAAAGTATTGGTGATGAAGGAAGCAGGCCATTGTAAGCTGTTTGTGGTGTGAAAATGAGAAGCTAGTGCGACTGGGGGGGGGGGGGGGGGGGAGATGGAGAAGGAATGTCAGGGCCAGAGGGCTGAGGGAGAGGTGGGGGGGAGGCAGTCTGGGTTAACAGAATTGAGAAAATTCAATGTTTAAGCCCAGAGGATGCAGACTCCCCAAGCGGAATATGAGGTGCTGTTCCTCCAACTTGCGGTGTTGATCACTCTGGCCGTGGAGGAGGCCCAGAACCGAGAGGTCGGATACGCAGTGGGAGGGGGAGTTGAAGTGCTGAGCCACCGGGAGGTCGGGTTGGTTATTGCGGACCGAGCGGAGGTGTTCGGCGAAACGATCGCCCAGCCTCCGCTTGGTCTCACCGATGTAGATCAGCTGGCATCTGGAGCAACGGATGCAGTAGATGAGGTTGGAGGAGGTGCAGGTGAACCTCTGTCGGACTTGGAATGACTGCTTGGGTCCCTGAAAGGAGTGGATGGGGGAGGTGAAGGGACAAGTGTAGCATCTCTTGCGGTTGCAAGGGAAAGTGCCCGGGGAAGGAGTGGAGCGGGAGGGAAGGGAAGAATTGACGAGGGAGTTGCGGAGGGAGCGGTCTTTGCGGAAGGCAGACAGGGGGGGAGATGGGAAGATGTGGCGAGTGGAGGGGTCACGTTGGAGGTGACGAAACTGGCGGAGGACTATCTGTTGTATGCGCTGGCTGGTGGGGTGAAAGGTGAGGACCAGGGGGACTCGGCCCTTGTTGTGAGTGGGGGAATGGGGAGAGAGGGCAGTGTTGCGGGGTATGGAGGAGACGCTGGTGCGAGCCTCATCTATAGTGGGGGAGGGGAAACCCCGTTCTCTGAAGAACGAGGACATTTGCGATGACCTAGTGTGGAACACGTCATCCTGGGAGCAGATGCGGCGTAGACGGAGGAATTGGGAATAGGGGATGGAGTCCTTACAGGAAGCAGGGTGGGAGGAAGAGTAGTCCAGATAGCTGTGGGAGTCAGTTGGTTTGTAGTGGATGTCAGTCAGGAGTGTATCACCTGCAATAGAGATGGTGAGGTCAAGGAATGGTAGGGAAATGTCGGAAATGGTCCAAGTATATTTGAGTGCCGGATGGAAGTTGGTGGTGAAATGGATGAAGTCAGTCAGTTCTGCGTGGGTGCAGGAGGTGACACCAAAGCAGTCGTCAATGTAACGGAGGTAAAGGTCGGGGGTGGGGCCCTGGTACGCCGAGAACAAAGATTGTTCGACGTGCCCGACAAAGAGGCAGGCGTAGCTAGGGCCCATGCGTGTGCCCATAGCTACGCCTTGTGTTTGGAGGAAATGGGAGGAGTCAAAAGAGAAGTTGTTGAGGGTAAGGACCAACTCCGCTAGGCGGAGGAGGGTGTCAGTGGATGGGTATGGGTTGCTCCTTTGGTCGAGGAAGTACCGGAGGGCTTTGAGACCATCCTGGTGGGGGATGCAGGTGTATAGTGACTGGACGTCCATGGTGAAGATGAGAGGATGGGGGCCTGGACAACGGAATGTGCGGAGCCGACGGAGAGTGTCTGAGGTGTCTTGAACATAGGTGGGGAGGGATTTAACAAAGGGGGATAGGATGGAGTCAAGGTATGTGGAAATGTGTTCGGTGGGGCACGAACAGGCAGAGGCAATGGGTCTGCCGGGGCAGTCGGGTTTGTGGATTAGAACATAGAAGGCATTGACTACAATTCTATACATAAGTACACCCATGACTTAATGAATTAATAAAGTGCAAATAACAGATGGAGGGATATTAATGTTCAGAGTTCCGAGCAGAGATCCGAGTCCCCAGCAGTATGAACATTGACTTCCTAATTTCAGATGGCCCTTGCTTTCTCGCTCCATCCCCTCCCCCTTCCCAGTTCTCCCACTGGTCTTGCTGTCTCCGACTACATTCTATCTTTGTCCTGTTCCCTCCCGTGACATCAGTTTGAAGAAGGGTCTCGACCCGAAATGTCACCCATTCCTTCTCTCCAGAAGTGCTGCCTGAGTTACTCCAGCATTTTGTGCATTGTGTTAGTTAAACTGCAGGTTAGGCAGGATCCCGCTAATAGTGGTAAAGCTGCTTCACAATAACTCACCCTCTTCCCCCACCCTCTCCATCATAATTGCTCTCAGCTATCAGCTGTTGTTATGTATTGTACAGGCCCTTCAGCCTGCTGAGAATGCACTGAGCAACAAGCACCCATCCACACAAAACCCATACTAATCACATATTTTTTCTTCCCACAATCCCCTGAACTCCCCTAGGTTTCACATTGATCCACACGCTAGGGACAATTTACAGCAGCAAATTAACTTGCCAAGCTGCTCATCTTGAGGATGCTGAAAGATGACAGCGCCCAGGGGGCATCCCATGCTATCACAGGAAGAATGTGCAAACTCCAGACCAGAGGTCATGATTGAACCTGGGTTGCTGGAGCTATGAGCTACTAGCTATACTACCATGCCACCCATTTACAGCACCTACTCATCAATGTAAAATGCTCTGGGATGTCCTTGCACCACGAAAATATATATATTTTTTTCTCTATTGCCCTTCATTAATTGCTTCCAAACTGAAAGACTTGCTAAACAATTTCAAAGGGATGCCAAGCCTTGAACTTGTTCTGGAGTAATTTACAGCCAAGTAAAGATAATAGATTTTCTTTACCTCTTTCCAGCTACTGGAGGGTGGCGTGACCGACGTTGCAGCGGCCTCTGCAGTCTGTCTGTCTTTTTTTATTTTTGTCCCATTGAATGTATACTTTGTTATGGTTTTTATATTGTTTTTAGCTGTGTATATGTGGGGGGGGGGGGTGGGTGGGGGAAACTTTTAAATCTCTTCCCTGTGTGGGGGACCCGATCTTTTCCCTGTCGGGTCTCCGTTGTTGTTGGGGCGTAGCACTGTGGAGCGGTCTCCAACTGGAATGACCTGGGGGCTCCAGTTGCCGAGCCTGCTGAGTCTGTGGACGTACTTTCGTGGGGCTGGCTGGCTTCAAAGCATGGAGAGCTGTGGTGATGCGCGGCTGCGACCCGACTCTGGAGCTCGGAAGCTCCAGCCGCAGGTCCGGTGGACGGTGACATCGGGAGCTCACGGGTCCCTGGTGGGAGACCGCTTTTTGGAGCTCCCGCAACGGTAACCTCTCCCGCCCGAGTTGCTGGGTTGAGGGTGACCTCAGCGAGGCCTTGCATCACCCGGCGTGGCATTAATGGCCGCGGGACTTGCCATTGCCCGCTGGGGGGCTTTAACATCAGGAGAAGGATGGAACTCAGGGGAGAGACAAGACTTTGCCTACCATCACAGCGAGAAGAAGATTCACTGTGATGGATGTTTGTGTAAATTGTGTTGTTTATGTGACTTGGTTCTTTTCTTGTTGCATGACTGCGGAAACCAAATTTCGTTTGAACTTCTTTTGAGGGTCAAATGACAATAAATTTGTATTGTATTGTATTATTGTAATGAGATTCATACTCATATCTTCAGATTATTAGTCCGTGCTAACAAATACTAGCCCAACAGATCATAAGTGATAGAAGCAGAATTAGGCTATTCAGCCCATCAAGTCTATTCTATCATTCAATTATGGCTGATCGATCTCTCCCTCCTAACCCCATTCTCCCCATAACCCCTGATAATGGTACTAATCAAGAATCCATCTATGTATAAGAAGAACTGTAGATGCTGGTTTAAACTGAAGATAGACACAAAAAGCTAAAATCAACGGGCAGGCAGCATCTCTGGAGAGAAGGAATGGGTAACGTTTCGGGTCAAGGTCTGATTATAATGTCAGAGTTGCAGCAGAAGGGTTATATGGTCAGAGGGGCGAGGTTAGAGTAGATAAGAAGGGCTCGACCCAAAACGTCACCCATTCCTTCTCTCCAGAGATGCTGCCTGTCCCGCTGAGTTACTCCAGCTTTTTGTGTCTATCAAGAATCTGTCTACAGTGCATTCAGAAAGTATTCAGACCCCTTCACTTTTTCCACATTTTGTTACGTTACAACCTTATTTTAAAATGGATTAAATTATTTTTTTTTTATCATCACACAATACCCCAGAATGAAGAAGCAAAAACAGGACTTTAGAAATTTTTGCAAAGTAATTAAAAAGAAATAACTGAAATATCACATTTACATAAGTATTCAGACCCTTTGCTATGACACTCAAAATTGAGCTTAGGTTCATCCTGCTTCCATTGATTATCCTTGAGATGTTGCCACAACTTGATTGGAGACCACCAGTGGTAAATTAAATTGATTGGACAAGATTTAGAAAGGCACATACCTGTCTATATAAGGTCCCACAGTTGACAGTGCACGTCAGAGCAAAAACCAAGCCACAAAGAATTGGCCATAGACCTCCAAGACAGGATTGTGTAGAGACACAGATCTGGGGAAGGGTATAAAATAATTTCTGCAGCATTGCAGGCCCCGAAGGGTACAGTGGCCTCTGTCATTCTTAAATGGAAGAACGTTGGAACCACCAGGACTCTTCATAGAGCTGGCTCCCCGGCCAAATTAAGCAATCGGGGGAGAAGGGCCAAGGCCCTTGTCTTCCTCTGTGGAGATGGGAGAAGTTTCCAGAAGGCAACTATATTTGCAGCACTCCACCAATCAGGCCTTTATGGTAGTGGCCTGACGGAAGCCGCTCCTCAGTAAAAGGCATATGAAAGCCCGCTTGGAGTTTGCCAAAAGGCATGAGAAACAAGATTCTCTGGTCTGATGAAAATTAGTAACCTGGTAGGACCAAGTAACCTGAATGGCAAGCGTCACATCTGGAGGAAACCAAGCACCGCTCATCACCTGGCCAATACCATACCTATGGTGAAGTAAGGTGGTGGCAGTGTCTTGCTGTGGGGATGTTTTTTTAGTGGCAGGAACTGGGAGACTCGTCAGGATCGAGGGGAAGATGAATGGAACAAAGTACAGAGAGATCCTTGATGATAAGCTGCTCCAGAGCGTTCTGGACCTCGGACTGGGGCAGAGGTTCACCTTCCAACAGGACAATGACTCTAAGCACACAGCCAAGACAACACAGGTGTGGCTTTGTGACAAGTCTATGAATGTCCATGTGTGGCCCAGCCTGAGTCCAGACTTGAACCCCATCGAACATCTCTGGAGGGACATGAATAAAGCTGTGCATCAACGCTCCCCATCCAACCTGACAGAGCTTGAGAGGAACTGCCGAGAAGAATGGGAGAAATTACCCAAATACAGGTGTGCCAAGCTTGTTGCATCATACCCACGAAGACCTGAGGCTGTAATTGCTGCCAAAGGTGCCTTAACAAAGTACTGAGTAAAGCGTCTGAATACTTATGTAAATTTATTTTTAATCACTTTGCAAACATTTTTAAACACCTGTTTTTGCTTTTTTATTTTGGGGTATTGTGTGTAGATTGATGATAACAAAAATGAATTTGATCCATTTAAGAAAAGGCTGTAACGTAACAAAATGTGGAAAAAGTAAAGGGGCCTGAATACTTTCTGAATGCGCTGTATATCTGTCTCGACCCGAAACGTCACCCATTCCTTCTCTCCAGAGATTAACCATTGGGTCACCATGCCTTTATAAATTGCATCTGGATGGTAACAGGAAGCTGAGGCACAGTACCATTTTGTGGTGCAATAATTATTGGGCTGGTAGCCCACAGAACAAGAATTCAATTCCAATCAGAATTATCTGATAATTTAAAATGAATTTCATAGGTCTGCAATTAAAATGTTGGTAATAAAAAAAAAACCCAGAAGTTATTAGATTCTTCAAATACCCAGATGTTTTACAAATATCACTCCAGGGTAGAAAAAGCAATGTTCTTAACCTGATTGACAATGTGGCTTTATTCCCATAGCAAGTTGGCTTACTCCTTATTCTCCTCTGAAGTAGCTGAGCAAACCCATCCATTTTCTAAAACCTTCTTGGGGTAATGAGGAGTGGGCAATATACAGGGGATCTTCGTCATCTATGGGATGGTAATTACCTGGTATGCACACCTTCTGAGAGTGGTTGAAATTGGGCCACTGTCAGCATTTAAGAAATGTCTAGAAAAAAACTTAAATTGTTTCGGCATTGAAGCCGACAGATCAATTGCTGGAAAATGCGTGAAGAAGGCAGGAGAATAGGGTTAGGAGGGAGAGATATATCAGCCATGATTAAACAGCAGAGCAGACTTGATGGGCAGAATGGCCTAATTCTGCTCCTGTCACTAATGACCTTATGACATGAGATGGGATTAACTCCAAAGGATGCCTAATGATCAGCGTTGGCAAGCTGGGCCAAATTATTCTCTGACTCTATGACTATCTGCTTTAACTGCGGCATCACGTCGATTGCATAATGTTTTGATGCTGTGTTTAGCCAGAATTGCTAAATATTTTTCGAAGAGAATGTGAAAAATGCAAAGTAGCAGAAGATTACAGCCAATCAATTAGAAAAATAAATTGTGCTTTCAAATGATCTGTGCCAAGTTTTGAGCACCTTCATCTTTTGACATTGAAGAGTTAAGACACTTAGCTGATAGTGTTGTCATAGCGCATGGATTCTTATTGTGAAATCCTTGTGGTAAATTGGATGTCAGTGGATTACCTTCCTGGTAATTAGTGGATTAGCTTCCTTTGAAATGGGAATCTGTCTTTAAAAGAGCTATGCAGGCAGCCAAAAGTCAGCAATCCTTATTTTGTCTTGTCTTTATGCAGTTGAACTACACAACCCGTTTTTTTTCTCAATTTTGCTTATTGGTAATGCTCCATAAAAAGCGACTGTGTTGAATTTGCCAATAACTAAAAATAGGACAATCATCCTTGGTATATCCATCAGGCACTATAACTACTTATGTTTTAGTCTTGTTGATTTAATTATTTTATTTTTCTCGATTGTTTTATCGTAGAAACAATTTGCTGCATCTGGTCCACATATGTTTCAAGGGCTGATGCAAACCCTCAGTAATGCCACTTGTTGCCAAGTCTAAAATTGGAACGAAAAAAGTGGGCAAAGGGTTGTGATTTGAGGCTTGCTTAGCTTGGCAGGTAGGATAAAAAAAAGAGAATCTTAATTAATGATTCAAATGACAAGATATGTGAAAGTGAGGGGAAATTATTTAACAAGACTATTTTAAATTGAAAGACATTGTTCATTCTCATCAGGTTTCTTACCAATGATGGATAAACTGAACCAAGCATCAGTTTTTACTCCACTTCTGGCCACTCAGAGCAGTGGGACCAATCAAATGAAACTGCGGAAGAAGGAATTGCAAAAAGAAAGAATAATTTTGAATGTTTTTCCTAAAATTCTTTGCAGCCAGTGAAATAATTTAAAGTGTCATCAATGCTACAAAGAAGGAAATCGGACAACAATCAAGTGCTTAATAAGCAGGAACAGGAATGAGACAATGGCCAGGTGGCTTGCTTTCGTGTTGCGGAGTGAGGCTGAAATATTTTTTTGTGAAATTGTCATAAAATACAGGTAAAATCCCTTAGAGGAGAGAAAAACAATCTGAGACAAACACACCTAAAAGATGAGGGAGGATGAGTAATTTCTTCGACAAGGAGGTAAGTTTTAAGGAGGAAGGAGAGGCATTGCTGTTGTGATGTTGATAGAACACATTTCAGTATATAGGAATGGCCAGTAATGAAGGAGTCAAAAGGAGCACAGTAATACGTTTTTTAATTTCAAAAATAAACTTTGTTTGTAATTACATACATGTATAGTCACGAATAAAATATATATAATTATATATAAAATATTATATATTTTATTCGTGATTATACATGTATGTAATTACAAATAAAGTTTATTTTTGAGATATATTTATGGTATATATGAATTATATATGATTTGTATATGTATATATGTGTGTGTGTACATAGGTATATATATTTAAAAAATTAATAAATCATGCATAAATGTCTATATATTAAATTTTGCTGGTGTTATACTCTGTAGTATTAGCACCTCGCTATTTCTTTACACATAGCACCATTGCCACTCATGTGGCCCCTTGGGGTGATATCTCTTCCCTTTTTTTAAAGGGGTGTCCGCATCTGACTCAGCCCCTCGCATCCAGCAGCAGAACGGCCTGAGACTGTGGTCCTGCCCCACAGAATCTTTGCATTGGCTCCACCAGACTTCAGTACATCTCTCAAAACATCCTCCTGCAGTCCGCAATGAGATAGCAGCATTCCCTTATGGACATCCCAGTTTGCTGGAAGATCAACAGGTTTCTGGCAGAACAAAGGGAACCATTCACTGAATTGATGGTCATTACTGAGATAAGCAGATCAAAGGAATGATATTCTCCAGCAGAATTCTTTTTGCTGCTCTTTGCTATATTGTCATGGATTTTTTTACCTTTGCTGAACTGAGCAGAAGTCAGAGGGGTCTTGGTTTAATGTTTCATCTGAAAGTTATCAACTCTGATAATGCAGCCCTCTCTCGATAAAGTGCTGCAAATTACCACCAGGGCTTTGGGCTGGAACGTGCTTTGAATTTGTATCCTCTTAACTCCGAGGTGTGGAGTCTACCCATTGAGCCATGGCTGACACCTATAAACAGCTGGGAAAGACATAACCTAATGTGTACCAGAACGTTATAAAAGTTCAGGTTGGTTGCGCATTAAGATAAAGGCTAGTTTAAAATGTTAGTTTAAAATACTGTTCCCCGCGTCCCCCTTATATATGACAATAGAGCCTCCTATACTTCATCTAAATGCCCTATGTGCAGCAGTGTTCAAGACAGAGCTCAGCTGGAGAATGGCAGCCGAATCAGAATAATGAAATGCAAATATCAATTAAAAATGTATTGTGAGAAGCAACTGTACTGGTGTAGTGGGTACACATTAACAAAACAAGGCTCGACAGCAGGAGACTGTAGACCCTGGACTGCCAGACTGACAGCCAGATGGACTCACAATATTGTCAACATGTGGTCCATTAAAAGAATTAAAAATTTATGAGGATCATCTGCCCAAATTCCAGTTTAGCTCCCATAATTATGCAAAACATTCGAGTCCTTTTAACCCGTCGTATAGTCTTGAAACCCATCATAATCTCACAGCAGGCTTCACATAACTTTTGTTTAACAAAATCCCCTTAATTCCAATTCCCCTTAGCAATTGGAGCAAAATGAACCTGTGCAGGTTCATTTTGCTCCAATTGCTTACAAACTATGTGAGACGAAGTGTGAACAACAACTCGCATTCACTCACAGAGCAAAATATTGCAGATATCGGTAATCTGAAATACAAAGACAGAAAATGCATTTATCCACTCAGAGGGCCTGTCGTTATCTGCGGAAAAAGCAACATCACAGGTAGATAGGATGGTCAAGAAGGTCTTTGGTACATTGGTCTTCATCAGTCAGTGTATTGAGTATAGAAGTTGGGAAGTTGTGCTAATAGTTAGTGTCATTGAGCGTGGAAACGGGCCCTTCAGACCAACTTACCCACACCGCCCAATAGACAATAGGTGCAGGAGTAGACTATTCAGCCTTTGAAGAGCGCCGCCATTCAATGTGATCATGGCTGATCATCCCCAATCAGTACCCCGTTCCTACCTTCTCCCCATATCCCCTGACTCCACTATTTTTAAGAGAACCTTCCTCCACCGCCTTCTGAGGCAGATAATTCCACAGACTCGCCACTCTCTGTGAGGAAAAAGTGTTTCCTCGTCTCAGTTTTAAATGGCTTTAGTGGGCAAAATTAGGGCACATGTTATTGGGGGTAGAGTGCTGACATGGATAGAAAATTGGTTGGCAGATAGAAAACAAAGAGTAGGGATTAACTGGTCCCTTTCAGAATGGCAGGCAGTGACTAGTGGGGTACCGCAAGGCTCGGTGCAGGGAACACAGCTATTTACTATATACATCAATGATTTGGATGAAGGGATTCAAAGTACCATTAGCAAATTTGCAGATGACACAAAACTGGGTGCCAGTGTGAACTGGGAGAAGGATGCTATGAGAAGGCAGGGTGATTTGGACAGGTTGGGGGAATGGGCAGATGCATGGCAGATGAAGTTTAATGCAGATAAATGTGAGGTTATCCACTTTGGTATCAAAAACAGGAAGGCAGATTACTATCTGAATGGCGTTAAGTTGAGAATAGGAGCAAAATGGTCGAGTATTTGCTCGAGTATAGGAGCAAAATGGTCCTTCTGCAGTTGTGCAGGGCCCTAGTGAGACCACACCACACCAATATTGTGTGCAGTTTTGGTCCCCTAATTTGAGGAAGGGCATTCTTGCTATTGAGGGAGTGCAGCTTAGGTTTACTAGGTTAATTCTCATAGTGAACTCCCACAGAGAGTTGTGAGTCTGTGGAATTATCTGCCTCAGAGGGTGGTGGAGGCCGGTTCTCTGGATACTTTCAAGAGAGAGCTAGATAGCGCTCTTGAAGATAGCGGAGTCAGGGGATATGGGGAGAAGGCAGGAACGGGGTACTGATTGAGGATGATCAGCCATGATCTCATTGAATGGCGGTGCTGGCTCGAAGGGCCGGATGGCCTACTCCTGCACCTATTGTCTATTGTCTGTGCCATAATTTGCATCTGACACCCAAACCATCCCTTCCTCCGACTGCCCTCTTCTGTATTGCCCCTTCCTTCAGCTCACCATTTTAGCTATGTCTTTAATTGCCGCGCCCGCCACTTAATTTCCTTCCCACCCTCTCTTTAGCCCACTTCTTGAAACTTATTTCCTTCGACAAGTTTCTGATCATATGTAATAATATTTTCTTTTGACTCAGTATCCAATGTCATTGAATTAGAGGACTGATTTTCCACGTTTTTTTAAATTGTATTTCTGTCTTCTGCCTCCCTAATTTCCTCATGCTACCATGGGTGGTCACAGCTTCAATTCACCTGTGAAATTTCCTCCCAAAGCCTCGCTTCCTCTCTCCCTTTAACATTTTCCCCAGGGGGAACCAGAACCATGTTTATTGTAGAGTGCTGAAAGCCATTTGACAAAGTTTTTAAACCAGCAATCATTGTGAGTTCTGCATAAAACCTAACTCTTTGACCAAGCCTTTAGTCGCCTTTTCTAAAAAGCTCCTTAGTTAATCAGTTTAAGTTAATTTTATAATGCTCTTGGTGCTTTGGGGTGTTTTCTATGTTGGTGACATTATAACTATGAAAATTGATGTCAACTGTTATTTATTTTTTTGAGAATGGGGAAGAAACTTTGATGGTAATATTAAAACTAAACTTCAACAATTCACAACTAATGTGAGGGAAATAAAAATAAATCCATCTGCTTTATATAGAATGCAGTATTCGAGGAAAAGTCATATTCCCTACAGCAACAGTAATCTGATAAACCAGCGGATAGCAATACAACTAAACCTCTTAAAGACCTGAACAGTGAGACCACCTAGCTAGAGACACTGGCTGTCAACAGTATTTAAATTGAAAGGCTTTGGAACTCCCATGAGCTCACTGTTCTCTGAACAGATGGAGTCCACTTGCACTTATGGGGCAGAGGGACGAAAACAAGAATACTCAACTCGGTCACCTTGCATGTTAACAGATATTTTCTATCTCTGTATTTATCAGGCTAGATGTACCTTAATCTTTGGCTTTGCTTGTCTCATTCTGGTTTTTGACAGCAAAGATGGAAAGCACATCAAAAGGGTTTTAATAGCATCAGGAGTTATTTAAGCACTTCACATCCAATAAAGTTGATAGTTGGTTTGTGTTATAAAAGGGATACACAGCAGACAATACTTTCACACCAAAATCTCATCCATAATGATAGGCACATACTCTGTATGACCGGTTAAAGGATATATGTAGGGCATGATATCAGGAATGTTCTTTTTCAAAATGGTGCTATAGGATATTTCATAAAGATGTCAGAGAGCACATAAAGTTTGGTGTAGAGTTTCATCTAAAAGGGTCTAGAGTTCAAATGTACAGCGCTCTGGGTCTGGCTACTTGACCTGAATCCAGTGGTACTTGGCTAAACAAATTACAGGTCCTCAGGCTTGGGTCACATCAGCTGGACTGGCTCATAACTAATACAGAGGCTTGATATTTTATGGCGCGAGTGCCTGTTAATAACCTGGTGAGTGTTCGGAGTAGAAAAGTGGTTCGTATTTCTCAATGTACAGATCTTGACTACCTGACCCAACTGAACACTTTGGATTGGATTATATTATATGCAAGGAAAACCTATAACATTCCTCCAATAAAGCTCTGGTGTAAGTAGTCTACACTTTGAACTCTGGTGGGCCTAAATTTGCAAATGGCAGCATAACTTTGCATGGCACTAGTTTGTAGAAGGGCATAGAAACTGCTCTTCATATCCTCACTGATATTTGTCCCTCAGTCAGTTTACCGAAAACTGATTCAGTGGCCTTTGATTATAGGAGTGATTGATTTTTTTGAACCCACAAATACATTTCTGGCAGGCTGCTGCCCACTGAGGTGTGTTCAGAGCAGTAGTCAACTTCCTCAACCAACTTCACCTGGGACTGAATCAGTATCAGTTTGGATCTGTAAAAGCTGCTTCACTCCCTCCACCAAGAGAGTTATCAAAGCTGCATACAATCATTCGCATGTCTGCCTGTAACTTATCAGAATACTTTTGAAATATTGCATATTCCAAGGACACAGGAATTATGCAAGTTGCGGGATATTTGGAAAGTTGGCTAGACCATAAATTAGAAACGGTAGGCGGCGCGACTGACGTTGCAGCGGCCTCTGCAGTCCGTCTGCTTTTAAAATTTTTTTTTTTTTTTAATGTTTTGTCCTGTTGAGTGTATAGTTGTATAGTTTGTATAGGTTTATATATTGTTTTTTTACTGTGTATATGTGGGGAGCGGGGGAATCTTTTAAATCCCTTCCCTGCATGTGGGACCCGACCTTTTCCCTGTCATAGTTCTATGAAAGTTTCATCACAGGTAGATGGGATAATGAAAAATAATTTTGGCACATTGGTCTTCATCAGTCAGAGATCCCGAGGGCTAACTATTTTGCAGAATGGGTGGTGGAAATATAGAATGAGCTGCTATAGGAAGTATTTGTGGTAGGTACAACAACAACATTTAAAATATATTTGAACAGGTACATGGGTAGGAAAGGTTTGGAGGGATAAGATCCACACACAAGTAAATGGGACTAGCTAAGATGGGACATCTTGGTCGGCTGGGTAAAATTGGACAAGGAGCATGTTTCCATGCCGTGTGACTCTATGACCTGCTTTTTGAACCAGAAGTGGGCACACTGGCAGCAGATTTCCCCTTTTAAATATTTAACCCCGTCGATCCCTTCCTAATGAAGTTTATGGGTGAAGGCTCCATGTAAAATGAAATAAAAGGTTATTTGGCCCATCAGGTCTATGCCCGTTCTTTATAAATGTTATTCAATTAGTCTTGCTCCTTTACCTTTCCCCAAACCTCTGAAAAAGTATACACCTTGTTTTCAGTTAAACCTGTTTCAACCATCCTTTCAAGCTGTGTGCTGTCAATTACAAGAACGTACAGCAAATTAAAAAATTATCTCAAAAAATGTCCTCAAGTCATGGATTTATTTCAGCTGGTGCATTCTTATTCCTTTTTAATACTTTGACATCAAACCAGATTCTGCTGAAGTCCTTAATCACCGCGTCATCGGTTGCAATATTATTTGGATAGAGGGGGTGGGTTGGAGTTAGAATGGAGACGCTGAATTTCTAAATATTTCTTACAGGCTTTAAGAGATGAAAGCTGGAAGTATTAAGCGATCAGGGTTTTGAGTGATTAAGACATTAGTACCATGGCTGTGTAAAAGTCCCAGGTGCCTTTGATGTAAAGCCCTTGGAAGGAATATCATTTGCTGATTTTCTAATCTCCTTTGTGACTTTGTTTATCCACAGCCACAGCAGTTAATGCAGTAAAGGAGACAGAGGCTGGATTAAGTCTTATAAGAACTTCCATTAAAGACACACATCATCTTGTTGCAGATGATAAACCTTAACAAATTAACCAATAGTTCCTACCTGGGGTACCGTGTTCAATTCTGGACATCACTTATGCAAAAATGTCATAAAAGAGAGACTTACATTGATGTCATTCTTTTTTAGAATCTCAGAATATTCCAAAAGGCCTTATAGCAAACTTAATGAAGTATGGAAAATGGTATGGAAAGGATGCAGAGTGCAATTGCTGCTTGGATATATTGGAGAAATCACAATTCTTCTTCTTGAAACAAAATGTAAAGTGAGATCTAATGCAAGTGATCATAACTATGAGGAGTTTGATGGGAAGAAACTTGTTCCAGTGGCTGGAGGAATGTTGTCAACTTGCGATAATTGGCAAAACAACGGCAGGAGGAGATGAGAAAACATTGTTTGACTGCAAGTAGTTTTAATCTGGATTTCATTGGTTGATGGGCTCATAGTTGAAGGTTAGCTAGAAATTCTCATGAAGTGATTAAATATAAAGAAGAATTTTGTCAGGTCTATATAAAACAGCTGGGAGTAGTTTTAATTGGAAAGGTCTTTCAGCATCAGGGGAAAGAATAACGTCAAACTGTGCTGTATGACGCTGTGCATCTCAGACTGTGATTCTGGCTAATAATGGTCAAAGCTCTTGTTGGTAACACTTGTTTTCTTATATCAAAACTGGTCGTGGATCATGTGTAATTTTTTTAGTTTAGTTTATAAATACGCTACGGAAATAGGCCCTTCGGCCAACCGAGTCCGCGCCGACCAGCGATCGCCCCATACACTATGAGTCTTTATGAGTCTTTCTGAGGATGTATAAATTGCAGATGGAATTAATAGTGGGATGTCCGGTTTGTGTGATGGACTGGGCTACATCTACAATTCTCCCAAATTTCTTGCTGTCTTGGACAGAGCTGTTCCCAAACCTGGCTGTGGTGCAACTCGACAGCATGTTTCTATGGTGCATCTGTGGAAGTTTGTAAGTCATACTGAATTTCCACAGGAAGTAGAGGCATCGATGTGTCATTTTGGCTGTCGCATCAATGTGGTTGGTCCATGACATAACCTTGGTAATATTAGCACCAAAGAAGTTGCAGAACGTAATCATTCCCACTTCGTCACCATTGATGCTGACTGGGGCATGGACTCCACCATGCTTCCTGAAGTCAATAACTAGCTCCTTCATCTTGCAGGTACCGAGGAAAAGGGTTACTATCTGGACACCATGTTACTAAGTTTTGTATCTCGTTCCATTTCTCTGTCTCGTCATTGTTCGTGATCCCATTGTTCACCTACCAGTGGTATCATCTGCAAACTTGTAGATGATACCACTGAGTTAGAACTGAATTTGGCCACATAGTTGTGTGTACAGACGTCAATCTCACTCAAAGCTGCTTTCATCTCCATTTCACAATGCAATTTACAGTCTCCCTCTCTGCAGTTTACAATCTCTCTCACCACTAATGCTCAGTTCATTTGCTTCGAATCCAAACCTTTCCAGACATGTTGGCCATTACTCAGCTACAGTATTATTTTCTGTTGCACAGTAATGCACTCCAAGTACATGGATATCAAATTGAACCAGAATTACACTGTAAGACCACTGCTTTTTGTCTGAAGCCCAAAGCCTTTCCATTCCTTCATTCTATGGAGGTTGCTTTTCCACAGGTTGGAGGTGCTGATTATATTGAGGGTGACATTTCTGTGGGCATGCAGTCCTGTCAGCATGCTTCAACAATAACATTTTTCTCATGTTTTTAATTCAGTAAAAGCTTCCAGCTGATATCGATAGGACATGGTGCAGGCGAGACCCAACAAGGAATGTGAGACTTACATTTTTAAACGGTATTATTTTATTAAAAAACTCAACTGGAGAATGAGTTGTAATAAAAAGTGTTAAATATACTCCCTGGATAAAAGCACATCAGGAATTAATTACATTTGTTATAATGCATGGGTCATGATGAAGATCCACATGATATGCAACTGATTAAAGAACTACCTCAGCCATCTCACTGCATTAGCACAACTGCTGCGCTAATTGAACTGTTTGAGAGGACAGTGGTGATCCAATAAAAAAAACTCCGTTATTACATCTATTGAACAGTTAATCACATGGGGAGTGTGATTTCCTGATTAGTCCATTTGTCCCAAACAATTGCATTGTCACTCAGATCAAAACCTACAAAATTAGGCACTAATGAAAAAGATAGTTTCCCAGAACTGGCCTTTTTATTGCTTTTCAACCTTTCTGCACAATGAGCAAGCACTGAAATCTGAATGTATTTATCCTTTTTTCTTCTGCCAATTTTGCTTTCATAGTCTCCACTAAATGTTGCTGACCTTGCAGGGGCTCAGCTTCATGTTGACCCTCTAGTGTTCTACCCAAATACCTATTGCTTGACCATATGAGTGAGCATTATCCAGTCACGCAACTGGAAAGGGGAATCACAGGTGAGCATATCATCAAGAGGTATACGTACATTTCCTGGGGAAACCACTAGACATTGATCAAGAGCAGAAGCCTTGGGCACTTCCAGGATAACCCCTTCCATTTCTGGCATAGCATGGTCAAAGAGCCAGACTTGACCTCTTGTTATCCTCTACTGCTTGACTATTCACTGCCCCACTGAGTCACAGCAGAATGCTTTTGCCTTTAATGTAGTTATTTCCATCTTTGGAAATGAAAGATAATGCAGGTGCTGGATTATGAGTCCAGAGGATGGGTTTTGAGCCGAAACATCTTCTGTCTATTTCCCCCCGTGGATACCGCCTGACCTGCTGAGACCCTCCAGTCCTTCTTTGTATATTGCATATTCTATAATTTCTCCTATCACCCTCTACTTACCTTTTATTCCCAAATGATTAAATATATATGAAAATAACAGGTTTCAAATAACCATGATGTGCCAAAGGAAACATGTTTTTTGTGGGATGCTTCGCAGAATGGGTTGGGAACTGCTCCATCCAAGACAACAAGAAATTGCAGAGTTGTGGACGTAGTCCAAACCTTCACGTAAACCAACCTTCATTCCATTGATTCCATCTGCACTTCATGTTGCCTCAACAAGGCCACCAACTTAATCAAGGACCAATCTCATCCCTCTTCTCCCCTCTCCCATCAGGCCAGAGGTGCTGTACAAAAGTGTGAAACCGCATATCTCCAGATTCAGGATAGTTTCTTCCCAGCTGTTATCAGGCAACTGAACCATTCTATCACCAACTAGAGAGCGGTCTTGATCTACCATCTACCTCATTGAAGACCCTTGGACAATCTTTAATCAAACTAATGGAATTTATCTTGCACTAAACACTATTCTCATTATCATGTATCTATAAACTGTGGACGGCTTGATAGTAATCATGTAGAGTATTTTCACTGACTGGATAGCACGCAACAAAGAAGCTTTGCATTGTACCTCAGTACACGTGCCAATAAACTAAAGTAAACTAAACTGTAGAGGAAGCAGGGAATCTGCAGAAGGACTTGGACAGGTTGGTAGTGTAGGCAAAGAAGTGGCAAATGGAATACAGCTTAGCAAAGAGTGCTGTCATGCACTTTGACAGTAAAGGGCCTGTCCCACCAGCATGCGGCTGCATGCGGCAAGCACGACCTAACGTGGTGGCTTAAGCCGTACGGCCTCGTGAGGCTGGTCCCACTTAGATCGCTGGAGCCGTATGGAGTTGTGCGGGGCTCCGAAAAACTGACATTGTTCAAAAATCCCGCGCGGCAATGGCTTGTCGGCCCGCAGCCACATTGAGGACGTACGCAGCACCTCGACGGGCGTACATAGCGTCTTGATGCCGTACGCAGCATCTTGACAGAGTACGTCTAGCGTGTGGCTTTGCACGATGACGTCACCACCCGACGTCCAAATTCAGTTCGCCCGCCTCCTGCCCAGCTGATTGGTGAGTATGATGCTGGGACCAGCTCCATACGGCTCCGCGGTTGGAAGTGGGGCCAGCCCCGCGAGGCCGTACGCCTCAAGCCACCACGTTTGGTCACGCTCGCCACATGCAGTCGCATGCTGGTGGGACAGGCCCTTAAGAATAGAGGTGAAGACTATTTTCTAAATGGAGAGAGGATTCAACAATCGGAGGTGCAAAGGGACTTGGAAATGCTGGTGCAGGATTTCTAAAATGTCAATTTGCAGGTTGAATTGGTTGTAAGGAAGGAAAATGCAATGTCAGCATTCATTTTGAGAGGACTAGAAGATAAAATCAGGGATGTAATGCTGACACTTTATAGAGCACTGGTTAGACAGCATTTGGAGTATTATGCGCAGATTTTAAAGGTTCAAAGGTCACGTGTACCAATTAAGGTTAAGTGAAACTCGAAACCTTAAGCCCCATAACTGAGGAAGGATGTGCTGGCTATAGATCTTGGGGATGACTGGGTTAATGTGTGATGAGCGTTTGAAAACTCTGGGCCTGTACTTGCTGGAGTGTAGAAGGATGAGAGGGGATCTCATTGAAAATCACCAAATAAAGATTTGTATAGAATGGATGTGGAGTGGAAATTTCCACTAGTGGGAGAGTCTAGAACCAGAGGGCACTGTCTCAGAATAAAAAGACGTACATGTAGAAAGGAGATGAGGAGGAATTTATTATGCCAGATGGTGGTGAATATATGGGATTCATTGCAAATGACGGCTGTGGAAGCCAAGTCTTTCGGTATTTTAAAAATGGAGATTGATAGGTTCTTGATTAGTAAGTGTCATTTGGCTACAGCCAGAAGACAAGAGAATGGGGTTGAGAGGGAAACAGATAAGCCACGATGAAATGGGCCAAATGGCCTAATTCTGCTCCTATGACATGAACTTATGAACTTAATGTGTAGGTGAGAGTAGGCCCAGACACTAGGGTGCATTCCCACTCTTAGTGGGGCCATATTTGTGCTTTGAAACAAAAATAGAAAGAAGATTTAAAGGACTTAATGAACATAATTCATTTCTACATTTTCCAATAGTTTCATTTGGAGATGAATCAATCGAATTATGTTATTTGTTCCTTTTTCTCTCTATGCAGAAAGATGATAAAAATGAGAAATGTGAAACGGGCATTTCAGCTTCTTGCAATTAAAAAAATAAAGCTTGTTACAGTAACCAAGGAGCACATCAGTCAAAATCTGTGATAAGAAATGGTGTTTTTTACTCTCACCTTCAATGATATTTCAAAGAATACTACAGCCAACAAAGCACTCTGGAAATCTGGTCACTATTGTAAATGTGGAAGACAATTTACACATAAAGAGCAATCAAATACCAACCATGTAATCTGCTGAGCGATAAATGTCAGCCAGGTCCCAGGGGGAGCTCACTGCTCTTCTTCAGAATTGTGTCTTGAGCCTTTACACCCACCTGAGAGGGCAGAGAGTGTTCTGCATTTCACATTTTATTGATGACATCTTTGACAGCTCAACATCCCACTCAGTATTGTACTGGAAGCATCAACCTCGATTTTACGTTGAACTAGTTGGAGCAGGAGCAGAACCACCTTCTGATTCGGAAGCAAGAGTGTTACTGCTAACTTTTCTAGTTTCCTATTTAATGCCATCTTCCAAAGGTGCTCGTACAAACTCATCCTTCCCTTTTTCTATTGACAAATCCTGGGTTCCTTACTGCTGTGAAGTACCTTTCAAAGCTGGAAATCTGAAATAAAAGCAGCAAATGCTGGAAATACTCGCTGATCAGGCTGCGTCGGATAAAGGGTCTAGGAACTGAAACATTAATAGCCCTGTCCCACAGGCGATTTTTCAGGCAGAGGGGGGAGGGGGGAGGGGGGAGGGGGGAGGGGGGAGGGGGGAGGGGGGAGGGGGGAGGGGGGAGGGGGGAGGGGGGAGGGGGGAGGGGGGAGGGGGGAGGGGGGAGGGGGGAGGGGGGAGGGGGGAGGGGGGAGAAGACTTTCAAGAAGTCAGAGATACACGGCTGTGAAGCTCAGCAGACATTTAACATTACCGGTCGGTTATCCTTGGTTCTGAAAACTACTGCATACTTTTTTTTTCCCCCAATGAGCCAATGAAATTCACCAGTCAGCACCGTCTACAACCTACGAGAATCTACGAGAGCCTTCGACCTCCTGGCAACCCACTAGGACCTCCTGGCGATCCACCTACGGCATGAGAATTCTTGCTATTCTCCATGGCGACTTCATTCTGGTCGCTGCTAATTTTTCCATGTTGAAAGATTTGGGGTGACCATAATGAGGCCGTGACTAGTTTCCAGAATGTGGGAATTCCTCATGACCATGAAGGCGACTCCCCGGCAACCACCCGCGAATATGTGATGACTGCATAGTCTCCTGCAGTCACCTAAAAAGTCATCTAAGTGGGACAGGCCCATAACTGTTTCTCTTGCTATATATAAGTCTAATGGGCCTGTCCCACTTAGGTGACTTTTTAGGTGACTGCAGGAGACTATGCAGTTGCCACATGTTCGCAGGTGGTTGCCTGGGAGCTTCTGTACAACAGTGCATTGCTACAGTGATCACCATATATACGAATAAGAACCTGCAATCATGGGCAGTTTACATCCTTGCTTGGCTCACGACATTGGATGAAACTTCGAACCAGCAATGAGGTTTATGTTACCTGCCGGAGACACATTCTATGCTTTCATTCATTTTATAAAGTTTCAAATTGTGGACACAAGGAATGCGTTGTAAAAGCACTTCAAGTTCAGCAGTCATGATATATACCAGGAAATATTTTATTTCATGTGGGTCACTATCCAGAGGACATAGGTTTAAGATAATTGCCAAAAGAACCAGAGGGTCGAAGAGTATATTTTGTTTTAACATATCAAGTTGTTCTGATCTGAGATTCACTGCTTAAAAGACTGCTGGAAGCAGATTTAATAGCAGTTGAAAAAATGATAATTGGATAAATACTGGGGGAAAAATGCAGGGATCTGGGGAAAGATGTCCCTCAGGGCTGTAAGATTCGATTAACAGTTCTGTGCAATGTTGTTAATTGTCAAAAGTCCTGCCCTTTGGAGAAAGTATTAAATTGAAGCCCTGTGTGCTTGTTCTGTTGGATATTAAACATTCCATAGCACTGTTGTAAGAAGAATTAAGAGTCCTTCCAGTGCCCCGGCCAACATTGTTCCCAGCCAACATCATGGAAAACAAACTGTCTGGATATTCATTTGTTCTATTTTTGTAGACATTCTTGGGTTCAAACTGGCAGGCTCTTTTGCTTTCATGAGGAAAAAAAAGCTTAAACTTCAAAAATAAAATTCTTTACTTTAAGTGCTACAGTATGTCCTCAAGATACAATATATAAATGGAAATTCTTTCTTCCTTAAGGTCTTGTGTGAGATGTGCCAAAGAGATGGTGAGGGATAATTGTTTTCACTCAGTGACTTGTTGCAACCTGAAATCTACTACCTGGAAGAACAGTAGAAGGAAGTTTGATGACAGTTTCCAAAAGGGAATAAGATAATTACTTGAAAAACGATAATTGTGGGGCTATGAGACATAGAAAGTAGAATTAGAAAGAACATTCAGAGAGATGGTACTGGCACAATGGGATTGATGTCTTGATCCCAGGTTGTATCTTTTAATGAGTTTGTTGGTCTCATCCCTATTCCTTCCAGCTGTTGGCATAAAGAATAAAACCGTCCTTCATTTGGTTTTAAACTGGCACACTGGCTGCTAAGAAAAGGAGGCAAGAAACCATTTCAAGGAAAGAGTAGATGGAACCCTCGACTCTGGTTGTATGTTTAATACTTAAAATGACCAAAAACATTAAGACTTCTGATCCCCAACATTATCTCAAAGAACAGAAAAACACACGTTAGTATCAAATATCACTTTCAAAAGCATCTTGGTTTTTAATTTCCATGTTTTTTTGTTGTAGTCATGTGTTATTATCTGGCACCTTGATATCTGCCCTGATGACTCATATTGCTTCACAGAGATGTTATCAGTCACGATTCATCAGGGCTGATAACAAGAATTGTACTCAACATTATGAAGGGAAGGGAGTGGGGTGGCTGACGTACTAATGGATAGACCTCAGGAATTTACAACCAAGATAGATGAAAACAAGGCTATCAGTGGTGAGGTAAAGGGAATAGGAGATAAAGGGAACTGGAGGAGCATGAAGGTCTCAGAGGCTTATTCTCAAAAACCCCTTGAGAAAAATGTAATGCATTTTACAATGCAAATAGACAATCTGCATTTGGCTACTAGTTTGGCTACTAGGAAATAATTATTATTAAATGCTTGTTCTGAATTTATGGGAATCAGTGGACTGAGAACACCCAATCTGGTGGAGAAGCATTCAATAAGGCACCAAGCAATTTGAGCTCCTCCATCATCGGGTATAGAATCTCAAAACAACCACTGCATACAGTAATCCAAAAGACCTATCATCTACCTATCAGCATTATCTCACCCACCTATAATAGTCTGCAGATACTGGATTTGATCCAATGGTCACTGCAATAGCAGCAGAACTGTAGCGGAAGTAAGAAGTAAATAGACAATAGGTGCAGGAGTATGACATTTGGCCGTTCGAGCCAGCACTGCCATTCAATGTGATCATTATTGCCATATTTGCCATTATTGCACAGCAGCGCCATTCATTATTGATGTCGAGGAACCGTGAAGAAGATAGGCCAGAAGCTCTTGATGGCCAGTGAGAAGATATACAAGTGTGCACTTGCAAGTGCATAAGAGTAAAAGAGGCAACAATGTTCAATGCTTTAAGGACCTGTCCCACAGGCGATTTTTTTTTGGCTGTCGCCACATGGTCGCGGCATGACGCCTGTATTGTCGTGAGCAATCTCCTTAAGTGTCGTTACTTATTTCTTCTCGCTGCTGGATTTTGAAATGTTCAAAACCTTTCGGTGACAGTGGGCTTGATGTTGCCTGTCTTCTCATGTCTTAGGTGCTGTCGTAGGTTGTTGCCAGGATGAAGCCAGGTGACATTGGTTGTCGCCGGGTCATGACCTAGGTGAATTCCATTGGCGACAATCTATGTCATCCTACGTCAACTGGCGACAGTTCCGGCAGCAAGAGAAGTATTCAGTTGGCTTCATTTGCTGCCGACAGGGTCGTAGCTTGTCGCTGGTGGAGGTGGGTCAACTTTGGGTGTTGTAGGTTGTCGTCTGTGTGGTCAAAGGTTGTCGTAGGTGTGGTTCTAGGTGGACGACCCAAGTCGCGAGGAATTGTGTTGCCGGTAGACGTAGCTTGACGTCAACTAGGTGATTGCCCGTCGTGGATATTGTCGTCGGGTGGGTGCATTTCTGGCGTCACGCCGTGACAGTGACTGTCACCACAGTTGCCAAAAAAATCGTCTAAGTGGGACAGGCCCTTAATGCCTCCTCCATCAAGAAGCACTGATGAATTCAAGCCAATCAATGAAGTGCACAGACATTACGAAATATTTGCTTTCTCTACCCGACTTGGCTCCAGTATGTTTCAAATCTACAGACTTTTAATTGGCTGGACGAGTGAGCTGTTGAAATCATATACTCCGGACTGATTACACATGAATAGTCCAAACTTTGCAATTGGCTCATGGCCTGCTGCAATTTTGAAAAGGATGAAATGTCAGAGAGACACAAATAAAATCATGAAATTTGGCTGTTGTGTTCAAAATTGCAAAAAAAAGCCAAACATTCTCTGGCTGTGCTTCATAAATACTTTTGATTGCTGATGGGAGGCAATGAGACCACAGAGTTTGCAGGAATTCATTCCAACTGAACAGAAAAACAAGAATATTAAACCTCCCTCTCACTGTCTATAATGCCAGGTCATCACACTCTTTCAACACACACCAAATCTGCTTCATCTGATACCCTCTATGAATGGTTGCTTAATATCCATAGAGCTTGTACAATGCAAAAGATGACATAAGGATAAATAAAGGGAGGGACAATGGAAGAAGAAAGGCATTTCACAGGTGGATTATCAAAGAGATAAGATGATGTTGAGCTCCATGAAAGAAAGACAGGTCATTGGAGAATTTATCAAAAAAGGAAGTTTTTACAGCATCTTAGTGATGTGGAGATAGGGTGAAGATTTAGCTGGGAATTCCAGATAGATTGAACGATGGAATGATACAGTATGGAAACAGGCCCTTCAGCCAACCAAATCCACACCGGCCATCAATCAACCGTTCATACTTGTTCTATGTTATCTCAGTTTTGTAGTCACTCCTTACACACCTCACATATGCAGTGGGCAATTAACCTACAAACCCACAGATCTTTGGAATATGGGAGAAAACTAGACTAGGAAACCCTTGCCGCCGTGCAAACTACACAGAGACAGAACCCAAGGTCAGGATTGTGTCAAGGTCAGTACCAGCCATGCCACAGTGCCATTCAAAGTTGGAGCTTTGACAGCCAAAGGCACAACCACCAACAATGGAGCATTAACCCATGAGGATGCCCAAGAGCATATACTTGCAGAGCTCAGAGATAGAAGCATGTTGGTTTGGGCCTTATAGAAAGTGGTTAGGTCAGGCATCTGAAAATAAATTGGTAATAAGTAATAAATGGGGCTAGCTTAGATGGGGCATTATGGTTGGCATGGACAAGTTGGGTGAAAGGCCTGTTCCCTTGCTTTATTGTTCTATGACTAAGATTAAAAACAGAAGTTCTTCCAATTCGGTGGAATTCCCGCAAGATAAATTGGGTTACAATCCTAATGCCTAATGGCAAATTGTAATTTGTTTATCAAATCTTCTGAACTGTACTAGCATTACCATCTTGGATATGATTATCCATCTCTCCCTCTGCTGAAGACACTGTACCAATTATTTATTAAAACAATGAGCACTGTTATCCTTGCCATTATACTGAGAGCATATTCTGGCTAACTGGTAACCTTCCATTAAGGCATCCCATCTCCAACTTCACCAACCTTCTCACACCTCTTCTATTCAACATGCCTTCCAACTTCCCAAATTCTTGCACCCAGTAACAAAATTACTGGAAATCTGAAATTAGAACCAAAATTACTGGAAATGCCCAACAGGCCACACAACATCTGTTGAGGGGAAAACTGAGCCAACATTTCAGGTTTGACAATGACCTGAGGGGTCCAGTAAAACGCAATCATTATACCTAAAACCTGACTCTGAATTTCTCTCCTTGTATGTTGCATGGGCTGGTGAATGTTTCCAGCATTTTGTTTACAGCTCAGTGCCTGGTTCTTTGCTGTACCCCCACCCTATCTGAAATAGTTTAAGGTGTTTTCTGCTCTGATCCTGCCATGTATCTGAATTATTGCATCTGTGATTTGAAAAGAACAAATCCTCCCTCATGATACAACCCATGAAAAGGTGATTTAGGATTAGTACTTTCCATTTTTCCTAAGACATTAGCACTTGGTGCCTAAGTGATTTCCTTCTATTATTGAGGATTATCAATTTATAGCTATTAATGTCACTATTATTTAGCATAATAATCCAGCCTTGGGCCAAACAGCCTTCAGAAGTTGAAAGTGATAATTATGTGTCTGGAGTGTAACAGTATTCAATGCTACTGTTTTACAGTTAGGCTAATGAATTGTCATTTTGTACAGTATTACATGTTAGTGACAGAATATACATTTAAGATAATGGTAAGGGAAATGGTCCAGCCACTTCAGAGAAGGGGCAGATGCATGATGAAATGTGAACCTCCAAATACATTGGGCCTTTCCATCAGTGGCTTTGCAACAATCTCCCTGTGTTTCTTCAGAATATGCTGTATGAGCTTGGTGAACATCCATTTAAAAGGCTACAGGTCTTGTCATTACAAAAACATTTTACTAACTGGCAAGTGCTAAATATTGCCAAATAATTTCACTGCCATTGAAAGCTGACAGCTAAAGCTCTGATTCCCTCAAGTTTTGAATTTTTTAGATTCCAATTATATTATAAATTTTATTGTATCCTACTTTTCTGCTTTTACATGCATTTATTCTCTCTGTTCCTCCCAGACTTTGATTTATCACTGAATTCAACCCTTTGATTCTTCCTCCTTCTAATCTATCTTTACCTACTATTTATTAAATCTGAAGGGGAGACCTCACTCTTAGCTTGATTTTCAGGTCTCGATTCTGCGCACCATCTGGTGAACTGTTATCTGCTCACATTCCCAGCTTATGTTTTGATATAAAGGCTTTAGGGTGAACATTATTAGCTGAACCACTGTTGCAAATTCTGCCCTTTATATTCAGTTTAATAGCCATCTCATTGTAAGAAACATGTCTAATGATGCTCAGACTTACTACTGAACCTCTGCAGAGATATTTCAAATGATTAAAGGATTAATTGGGTGGATAGAAAGAATATTCCCAGTTCCACTTCCACAGCATAACCTTTAAATTAGAGGTAGACCTTTCAAAGGATGAAGCATTTCTTCATGCACAAGATATCAGGAATCTGGAACTCCTCACTTGTTTCAACTGAGACTGTATTTTTATTGGATTTGCGAACAAACCACTTTTTGTAACAGCAGCAAATGTTGATCGGTAGATAGAATACGTGCCCTGAATTAGTCATAGGTTCAAGACCCATTCAGAGTCACACATCAATAAGGGAATACAGAACTATTAAAATGTTGCTTTTTGGAGGAACCTCACACAGTGATTCAATCTGTCCTCTCGGGATAGAAACGATTTGATAGCACAATTTCCAAGACAAGCAATAAAATGAAGAATCTGGTGGTTATCACATTGGGTCTTACTGGGAAATAAATTGCTTGCTGCATGTCCCACCATATTGCAGTGATAACACATAGCAAGTACTTCATTGGCTACAAAGCACTGATTTGTGCTGAGTTCATGAGTACCTCTTAATATTTGGCAAATTCAGGCTTCAGTCTTTAGAAAAACAAATAAACAGGGTAGTAAACACTTACCAAGACCTTGTAATTGCAGACAACCTGGTAGCCTAGCAGCATGTTATGTGTTTAATTTTGCTTTGTTTCTCTCAGGTCCCAATTGGCAGGTGCCATTTTCTTCTGTAGTTTGGAGTTAATGGAATTCTGTCATAATTTAGGATGAAAAATAGCTGACAGCTCAATTAGCTCTAACCTCTATGTATGTGTAACAGGAAGACTGACCTATCATTATCTTCTTTATGGAGTCACCACAGGGGCCTAAATGATATAAATTAGCCAAAGCAACGGTTAGTTCAATCTGCAATATATTAGTTCAGTTTCAGCCTAATGTATTCAAATTACACTTTTTAATTATTCACCCTGAATTGATCATTATCTGACAAGTTGCTCTGCACTTTGCAAGCATGGTATTGTATTTTTAAAACAAACACCTTCTTAAAAAGGAGCATTAAAATTGGAAGTAACACCAGCAAGTTTCCACATACTGTATGTAATTTTAAGACAACAGTGAAAACTGTATTTTCTAATCAGTTCACACATCAGATTTGTTTTACCTGTGCCTGGGTTGTAGTATCATAACCTCAAAGTCAGAAGGTTGTGGCTTCAAGTCCCACATTTAGAGACTTCAGTACTAAATCTCAACTGACGTTCCAGAGCCGCATTGAGAGCTTGAGGCATGGCTGGTAATGTTGTGTTTCAGTTGAGAAGTTAAACTTCGGCTCTGGCTGCATTCCCAAGATGATGTAAAAGGCCCTTGGGGTCTGATTTCAAAGTACAACAGATTTCACCAATATTTATCCAGCATTATTATAGGAGATTAACAGGAAATTATGTGTCCAGTTTGGTTACTTGAATATAACAAGATGTGCTTCACTGGAGACCATTCACTTGGGACATCCTGAAATCATGAAAGGTGCAATGCAAATGAAAATCGATAGGTCTCCTTCCCATAAATATGATCTCTTGTGCAGGATGCCTTTGGGAAACAGCCATTTAACTTTGCTCAGCAAAGTAACAGCATTTTGTTTTACCCTTTTCAAATCAAAGTTTGCCGCAAAGTCATCAATACAGAATAGTAACAAATGTTTGATTCCCACCGAAGTATGATAAAAATGTCACACAAAATCCTAAAAGATAAGACATTGGACAAGTCATTGTGAGGATTACGACTGTCTCAGAACTGACCAGAAGTTTGGATGAACTCAAGATAATGCTATTGCCATAATCACCATTCAGGTTCTAAATCCCCAGACCACCAACTTCATGTTTGCTGCCATTTAGGAGTGAATGCAGAGCATGGAGCTCAAAGACAACCCAGACTTGTTCCCCATTGTGTGCTGACTGAGCTAATCCAGGTTTGATTGCGAATAATTGGCTTCTGTGCCTCTTTGGGCAAAACAGGGGAAGCTAAGAACAAAATCAGACCCATTTTTTAAAAATCTTGGCAGCACAACAGGGGAGTGAACATGATCGTTATCTCTGGCTGGGCAAATTTCTACTCATGACCTCCTGACCCCTGTTCTCCACTTCATTATTGATCATCCCATACATCAACCCTTGCAGTACCACCTTTCCATAACCAATCAAAAATCAGCCAGACTCTTTATTGGATGATTTGCAGCATACATTAGACAACCTTTCTTCCAGCACCATTTGTTTCACAGAACATTGAACAGTTCTGAACATGAATACACCCTTCACCCAAGATATCTGTGCGGAACGTGACACTGTTAAACTAATCCTTTCACCCTGCATGTGATCCATATTCCTCCATTCTCTGCATATTCATGTGCCCATCTAAAAGCCTCTTAAAAACCACTATAGTATCCGATTCTATCCACCCCTGACAGTGTGTTACAATTGTTTTTATTACAAATGCAAAACAATTGGATTACACACACATCCCAAAGATTTTTCAAGTATCTTTGCTCCCATAGGCATTGGAGAAATCAACATTCAGTTGATGAAAACTCCAGGATAATTGGATGAACTGATAACCCAAGGCGCACACAAGTGCTCAGCATTGGGCTTGGATCTGGAACCCCTGCAGATCCAACAGTCTCTCAACATGGGCCTTCTTAATATAATGTGATCTCTTGCACATGATGCCTTTGGGAAACAGCCATTTAACTTTGCTCAGCAACATAACAGCATTTTGTTTGACCGTTGTTTGTGAATATTTATTTAGACTTTAGGCTTTAGAGTGACAGATTCCTTGCCAACCAGCGATCATCCCATGCATCATACATTAGGTACAATTTACAATTTTTACTGAAGCCAATTAACCTACAAGCCTTTGGAGTGTGGGAGGAAACCGGAGCATCCGGAGAAATTCCACATGATCACAGTGAGAACGTAACAAACAGTTTCCAAACAACTGTCTCCAAACCATCAGCACCCATAGTTAAGACCTGGATCTCTACTGCTGCCCTCAAATTTGTCCCAAAGAAGTCTATGAGGATATTGATGCAACAGGCAGGCATACAATGAATGGTGAAAATATTCAAGGGTTGTGCAAAGCAAACCTCACAATTTTTACAGTGCATTCAGAAAGTATTCAGACACCTTCTCCTTTACCACATTTTGTCACGTTACAGCCTTATTCTAAAATGGTTTAAATTATTTGTTTTAAATAATCAATCTACACACAATACCCCATAATAAAAAAGTGAAAAGGGGCGTCTAGAAATGTTTGCAAAGTAATTAAAAGGAAATAACCAAAATATCACCTTGAGATACATATTCAGAACCTTTACTCAATACTTTGTTGAGGCACCTTTGGCAGCGATTACAGCCTCAAGTCTTCTTGGGTATGACACTACAAGCCTGGCACACCTGTATTTGGGTAATTTCTCCCATTCCTCTCTGCAGATCCTCTCAAGCTGTCAGGTTGGGTGGGGAGCATCGATGCACAGCTATTTTCAGGTCCCTCCAGAGATGTTCGATCAGGTTCAAGTCCGGGCTCTGGCTGATCCACTCAAGGATATTCACAGACTTGTCACAAAGCCGATCCTGCATTGTCTTGGCTGTGTGCTTAGGGTCGTTGTCCTGTTGGAAGGTGAACCTCCGCTCCAGTCTGGGGTCCAGAATGCTCTGGAGCAGGTTTTCATCAAAGATCTCTCTGTACTTTGCTCTTGTTCATTTTTCCCTCATTCCTGACTAGTCTCCCAATTCCTGCCGCTGAAAAACACAGCATGATGCTGCCACCACCATGCTTCACCGTAGGTATGATATTGGCCAGGTGATGGGCAGTGCCTGGTTTCCCCCAGACATGACACTTGCCATTCAGGCCAAAGCGTCCAATCTTGGTTTTATCAGACCAGAGAATCTTGTTTATCATGTCTTATGGCAAACACCAAGAGGGCTGTCATGTGCCTATTACTGAGGAGTGGCTTCCATCTGGCCACTCTACCATAAAGGCCTGATTGGTGGAGTGCTGGAGATCTAATTGTCCTTCTGGAAGGTTCTCCCACTCCACAAAGAAACCTGGAGCTCTGTCAGAGTGACCATCGGGTTCTTGATCACCTGCCTGACCAAGGCCCTTCTCCCCCAATTGCTCGGTTTGGCTGGGCAGACAGCTCTATGAAAAGTCTTGGTGGTTCCAAAGTTCTTCCATTTAAGAATGACAGAGGCCACTGTGCTCTTCGGGACCTGCAATGCTGCAGAAATTGTTTTATACCCTTCCCCCAATCTGTGTCTCAACACAATCCTGTCTCAGAGGCCTACAGCCATTCCATTGTCTTCGCAACTTGGTTTGTGCTCTGACATGCACTGTCAACTGTGTGACCTTATATAGACCGGTGTGTGCCTTTCCAAATCATGTCCAATCAATTTAATCTACCACTGATGGTCTCCAATCAAGTTGTAAAACATCTCAAGGATAATCAATGGAAACAGGATGAATCTAAGCTCAATATTGAGTGTCATAGCAAAGGGTTTGAATACTTATGTAAATGTGATATTGCAGTTATTTCTTTTTAATTACTTTGCAAAAATTTCTAAACACCTGTTTTCACTTCTTTATTCTGGGGTATTGTGTGTAGATTGATAATTTAAAAAATGAATTTAATCCATTTTAAAATAAGGCTGTAACGTAACAAAATGTGGAAAAAATGAAGGGGTCTGAATACTTTCTGAATGCACTGTATATTTTCTCATGACATAGAAGGCTCATAGAGTCAATATTAGCTCTGACAGCAATCCCATTCTCCTTTAATTTCATTTAACCTATTCTCTCTCACATGTCTATCAACTCCCCTGATTTTCTTACAACCCATTTACACCAGAGGCAAATTACAGTAAGCAATTAACCTACCAATTAATAGCAAAGTGTGTGGGGGGGGGGAAGCAGTGCCAGAGATGAAAGCCGATACAATTACAGGGAGAACATGCAAACTCTACTTAGACGGTACAAGAGGACAGGATTAACTCAGGGTAACTGGTATCATGAAGCAGCAACATTATCTGCTGTGCCTTTATGTTGTGATAATGCCCTTTTTCCGAGGCCTAGTTCTGTTTACATGCCTATTTAATAAACTTGCTGTGGAAAATTTACATTTTAAACCTGCAAAGTGTATCTGAATTTTATCTGAAGTGTGTATTTTGAGCAAGGCTACTTTATAACAGTTACATTTTGAGTGCAAACAATTTCAGTCTGGGCAGAGTTAAGATTGTCACCATGAAAATCCCTATGGTAGCTTCCTACTAAAAACACACAAACACAGCCCCAAAACAGATCCCCACCAAAACAGAGACACACATAGAGCTGCAATCAATGTCTCCAGTCCTCTTTAGAAGATAAATGATAATTGTCAATGATTTTAAGTGCACATTTGAAGCATCCATCTTCATTGACACTTTAAAAATTCATGCTCCCTGACGATATTGTTTAAAATTGCTATTTTCTCTCTTAGATCCTTTCAGACTCCCTGCAGCTACAGCCAGTCATGAATACGCATGGTACAAGTTTGACACCTAGTGACAGGGTGTTACACAACAGCTACTAAAATAAAAGCAAAATATTATAGTTAACCTTATAACCATATAACAATTACAGCATGGAAACAGGCCTTCTCGGCCCTTCCAGTCCGTGCCGACCATTTATTTTCCCCTAGTTCCATCTACCTGCACTCAGACCATACCCCTCCATTCCCTTCCTGTCCATATACCTATCCACTTTACTTTTAAATGTTAAAACCAATCCTGCCTCCACCACTTCTGCAGGAAGATCATTCCACACAGCCACCAATCTCTGAGTAAAGAAGTTCCCCCTCATGTTACCCCTAAACTTCTGTCCCTTAATTCTCATGTCATGCCCTCTTGTTTGAATCTTTCCTACCCTCAATGGGAAAAGCTTATCCACGTCAACTCTGTCTATCCCTTTCATCATTTTAATGACCTCAATCAAGTCCCCCCTTAACCTTCTGCACTCCAAGTTGCTGTATTATGAAAGAAATGGAGAAAATGCTAAAGAAATATTTGAAATAGAAATAGAATTAACATTTGAAAATTCATTAGAAGTCCATTTTGGTGACTTTCATTGTTCCCCTTATATCTTTGATCGTGTTTCTACTGAAACTCACTTGCACAGTCATGCCTCTTTCCTTGGCAACTGTCTCCAAATCCTGCTTGTTTCAGGTTGAATCGATTTGAAATTCTACCTTTTTAGATCTGAAGTTAATTAAATTGCTCGCTCACATATGCTGGAAAGTCCACTGAATGTTTCTACTCATATTAACTTGTGATTAAATATCCAACGGTACTTTGACAGACCGTTCAATTAGTTGGGCCCACAAAAGGATATGAAGCATTGTCACAAATTGGGTTACTTTATGACTGAATCAGCAGGTCAGGCAGCATCTCTGGAGAACAAGGATAGGCCACGGTTTGGGTTGAGACCCTTCTGCAGACTGATTGTAGTGGGTGAGAAGAAAGCTGGAAAAGGGGAGAGGCAGGAAAAAGCATGGCAGGCAATAGGCAACATCAGAGAGGAGGATTTTGAAGGCTGGAACAGAGACCAGATATATGAACAGAAGGTGTGATATAGGTTTGAAGAGTTGTGGATTGTGAAGCGAGATGGAGGAAAGTAGCAGGACAGAGGGGGGTGGAGGGCGGAAATAGGTGGGATTCAGGTGAGGCACCGGGGAGGGCAGGGGGTGGGGGTGGAAGGGAGGGACAGTGTGGGGATGGAAATAGTGGTGGGGGGATGGTGCTAGTTAGAGGTTACCTAAAATTTGAGAATTCAATTATCATATTGTTTAGTTGTAAGCTACCCAAGCGGAATATGAGGAGCTGTTCCTGCAGTATGTGTGTGGCCTCACTCTGCCAATGGAGAAGACCAGGACAGAAATATCAGTGTGTGAATGGGAAGGGGAGTTAAACCAGGAGATCAAGTAGACCTTGGCGCACCAAGCACAAGTGTTCCAGCGAAATGATTGCTGAGCTCAGTCTCGCTGATGTACTGAATGCCACATTGGGAACACCTCACACAGTAAATGAGGTTAGAGGAGGTGCATGTGAACCTCTGTCTCACCTGGTAGGATTGCTGGGATCCTGGATGAAGGAGAGGTGGGAGGTATAGGGACCAGTGTTACATCTCCTGCGTTTGCAAGGGAAGGTACCTGTGGAGGGGATGGTTTGCATGGGAAGGGATGAGTGAACCAAGAATTTGTGGTGGGAGCGGTCTCTGTAGAAGACGGAAAGGGGTGGAGATGGGAGGTTGTGACTCGTGGCGGATCACAATGGAGGTGCCAGAAATGGTGAAGTATGACGTGTTACATGCGGTGGCTGATGTGGTGAAAGGTGAGGACCAACTAAACTCTATGGGGGGGGGGGGAGGAGCAGATGTGGCGGAGACGAGAGAATTGAGAGTATGGAATAGCATCTTTGCAAGAGGCAGAGTGGGAGGAAGTCCAGATAACTGTGGGAGCCAGGAGGTTTATAGTAGAAGTCTTGGTTTTGAAGTTATCTTGTTTTCATTCCCTCCAACCCTCCCGAGCTGTGTAATGTCCCCCAGCCATATATCTCTCCAAGATAAAGTCATGGCAAACAGATGCCTGCAGAAACACAGAAAGATACTGCAGAAACAGCTCCACGGCATCCACACTGATCATGAAACACTTATCTACACTAATCCCATTTGTTTCTCCTCAACTCCCCATCTCCCCATCAACTACTCCCTGCAAAACCTCCTGCTGCCCACCAACATTGGGAGCAATTAACCGTGGCCAATTAACCTACTGTAATGTCTGCTGTAAGACCCTGTTGCGGCTAGCACAATGAATACACGTCCGACATCTTGTAAGAAGAGTTTATTATCAACAACTAACTGAAACTTCTAGAAGGGCACTTGACCTCAGTCACGAGACACAGGCACATTTGCCAGCTTCTGGTCTTGGCCTCAAGGGGCGCTGGCATTTACATTACATTACATCTACCAACATATTGTTGGCAAAAGGGAGGATACCCATACAGACACAGGGAGAATATACAAACTCCACACAGACAGCATACAGGAACAAACCCAGGTCTTTCAAGCAGAGGCAGTATCATTTTTCCAATACAACTTCAATACAACTCTTCTCCAATCTTTATCCATGCACACCCCTACTTTTAACATACACAATAAACAGCTAAAGGGACTGTCCAACTTGGACGACCTAATTGGTGAGTTTAGGAGAGTTTGAAAAAATGTCATGTTGAAGACCTCCTTCGACTATGTAGAAGACCTCCTTCGACTAGCTACAACTAACTTCAGGAAAATTGGACACCGAATAGTGGAGAGTGAAGACAACCTCCTTCGACTTCCCTTCGACTATGATGAAGACTATCTATGACTACCTTTGACTACCTTAGATTACCCTCGATTACCTACGACTAACATACCGACCTACTATGACCTACTACGACTAAACCTACGAGTAAAAAAACAATCGATTTTATCCATGATTACCTTTTTATACTTGCAGGCATTTTTCAACATGTTGAAAAATACGCCGCGACATAGCTGAGGCCTCGGGTACATGGGGACTACTCTCGAGCATGAAGGAGAGCTACAAAGACCTCCTACGACCTTGTGTCGACCATGCTGCGAGTATGAGTCGAGGGCAAACTCGCCAGAACACGTGAATTAGCTCGCCCAAGTGGGACAGCCCCTTTAGCCATTACCAGTCGTGGTCCTACAATCTCAAATACCCTCCCGTTTTACTTCTTTCTCTCCAATGAAATACACCTTAATACCTATGTCTTTAAACACTCTTCCCGCTCACTTTTCCTCATTAGGATCGGTGGCAAATATTAGATACCAAGGGCATCAAGTGGTAATGGGATGAGAGCAGGAATTGAGAAAGGAGACCAGCCATTGAATGGCAGACAGACAAAGGTTTCGACCCGAAATGTCACCAATTCCTTTTCTCCAAAGATATTGCCTGACCCGCTGTGTTACTCCAGCTTTTTGTGTTTGTCTTCGGTTTAAATCAGTATCTGCAGTGCCTCCCTTCACATTGAATGGCAGATCAGGTTTGAAAGGGTGAATGACCCACTCCAGCTTCTATTTTCAGGCTGATATCTGAACACATTTCTATGAAATCCCATGGGATATTTTACATGGGATATTGACTCCATTAAAAGCACTATAAAAATGCAGTTTGTTTTAGTATTGCTGCAAAGCTTTGTTGGCATCTTTAGTGAAGTATGAGAAATGGACCACTGATACCGCAGGTCTTCTTGAACAATGCATCACTACAACTTTCTGGTACATCACCCTGGAGTGAAGATGAGAGCAGGAATTTACAGCAGGAGAAAGAATTTAAAGTGAATGGGCAAAAACAGGGGCCAAAATCCTCAAAAGATATATTAAAATATTTCCATTCTGGTGATGGAAGTAAAGGGATTTGGGAGTTCATGAATCATTGAATGGTAATAGGGCTTATTTAGTACAGTTGCATGGATTAACTTGTATTCTTCTGATTATAGAAAGTTCTTAAAATGAGGGACCTACAATAGTAAACACAGTGTAGCTATTTTGTTACTGTTGTAGCAGTCTAAAACCTGACAATGTAATTTTAATTCAGAACCATGCATTTTAGAAGTGAAATCAAAACGCATGTGTTGTACATTAAGGGTTGGTGGAAATCTGAAACTGTTCTCCCCAGAAAGCTAACGAAGTGGAAGCAAAGACGGGTAACCCTGCCCAACCAGAGGAAACAATATTCTGGACCTAGTATATACCAATATTACTGAAGCATACAAAGTCCTCCCCCTCCCCCACCTGGGACAGTCTGACCACCTCTCTCTGTTCCTGCTCCCCAAATACACACCTCTGATCAGACGTGTGAAACCTGAGGACAGTGAAGATCTGGCCTGAGGCAGCTGTCTCTGTTTTACAGGAACAGTTTCAGCAAACAGACTGGAGTCCGTTTGCCACCCAGGCCACCTTTAACTCCCAAGTGGACATCAACTCATACACCTCAACCGTTCTGGACTATATAAAATTCTGCACTGACAACGTCACTGCCCACAAAGAGATAAAGAACTTCCCTAACCAGAAGCCGTGGATGAGCAGGGAGGTCAGACTCCTGCTGAAGGCTCGAGACGCCGCTTTTAAATCTGGCGACGCTGAGGGATACAGCTCATCCAGGGCCATTCTGAAAAAGGGAATTAGGAATGCTAAACTCAATCACAAACGGCGGATCGAGGAGCATTTCCGAAACAACTCTGACCCCAGGCGCATGTGGCAAAGAATCAAATCCATTTCCGATTACCATAAAGTCAACACTCCCCTCCCCCCCCCCCCCAGACAACGCCTCCCTTCCTGATGAGCTAAACCATTTCTATGCTCGCTTTGACTGGGACAACAAAATTCCAGCCATCAAAGTTGCTCCACCCCCGAATGAACAACCCCTCAGTCTCTCCACCTCTGCTGCACAAGCTGCACTGAGCAAGGTGAATGAGCACAAAGCTGCCGGCCCCGATGGCATCCCCGGGTGGGTGCTCAGGGCATGTGCTGGACAACTATCCCTGGTCCTCACTGACATTTTCAATCTGCACTGGCCCAGGGTGTTGTCCCCATTTGCCTCAAGACATCTACCATTGTGCCAGTGCACAAACAATCAGCGACAGGGAATCTCAACGACTTCCGGCCAGTGGCACTCACCCCTGTCATCGCAAGTGCTTTGAGCGGCTGATCTTGGCTCACCTCAAAGCCAGCCTCCCCCCCCCCCCCCCCCCCACCCCACACTGGACCCCCATCAGTTTGCCTACCGGACAAACAGGTCTACAGAGAACGCCATATCAGCGGCCCTACACTCTGCCCTGACCCACCTGGACAGCAACAACACCTACATCAGACTGCTGTTCAAGTGACCAGCTCCGCCTTTAACACTGTCATACCCGCTAGTTTGATCACCAAACTCAGGGGTCTTGGCATCTCCACCTCCCTGTGCAATTGGACACTGGATTTCCTCACTAACAGACCACAGTCTGATAGGGTCAACAACCTCACCTCCTCCACTATAACACTGAACACCGGCGTGCCACAGGGCTGTGTGCTCAGCCCCCTCCTCTACTCCCTCTTCACCCATGACTGCATCCCTAAGTATGGCTCCAACGCCATCATAAAATTTGCCGACAACACCACGGTGGTAGGACTGATCAGTGACAACGATGAGTCAGCCTACAGGGAGGAGGTCCAGCACCTGACAACCCAGTCTGCCAACAATAACCTTGTCCTCAACTCCCAGAAGACGAAGGAAATCATTGTTGACTTTAGAAAGAACAGAAGGGGCAGACACACCCCCATCCATACAAACGGGACTGAGGTGGAGCGGGTCTCCAACTACAAATTCCTCGGGGTACACATCTCGGAGGATCTGTCCTGGTCCCTCAACACCTCCAAGCTGATCAAAAAAGCCCACCTGTCCCCCCAGATCCTGACCAACATTTACCGCTGTACCATCGAAAGCATCCTGACCACCTGCTTCACGGTATGGTACAGCAGTTGCACCGTAGGAAGCACTGCAATGGGTGGTGAAAACCACCCAGTACATCATCGGTGCCCCGCTCCCTGCCATGGATGTCCTCCACCGAAAACGGTGTCTGAGACAGGCCGGGATGATCATCAAAGACCCCTCCCACCTAACCATGGACTGTTTGCCCTCCTACCATCAGGGAGGCGGTACAGGAGCCTCAGGTCCCGCACTAGTAGGATGAGGAACAGCCGTCCACATTGTCTGCATTCTGTATTTATTTCTATAATGCTATTACTACGAACTGACGCTAAACTGCATTTTGTTGTACCCATACTTGTATCTGTGCAATGACATTAAAGTTGAATTGAATTGAATTGAATTAAATGGGTCGGGCAAGATCTAACAGAACGACAGGTCATGTTAAATGGGTTGATTGGAATATTCAAAATAGGGCGTACATGGAAAATGGGTTAAATGGGTTGATTGGATGTTGCCTAAACAAAATTACTCATGTCATTGCAAAATTAGGATCAAGAAAGGCAACTACTTCTCAGACAACGTATAATCTGTTGATTCTGGCTAAGTACATTTAATCTGCTTCAAGCAGGCATTTAGAGGGGCTAAAAAGGGCCGTGAAATGTCATTAGCTAGTTGGATTAAAGAAAATCCCAAGGCTTTATATATATATATATATATATACATTAAAAACAAGGGGGTAACTAAGGAGAAGGTCGGATTATTCAAGGATAAAGGAAGGAGTTTATGCTTGGAATCAGAGGATGAGGTACTAAACAATACGGCATCACTATTCACCAAGGAAAGGATTGTGAGATCAGTGCAGTGTATACTAATCTGCCAGAGCAGTTTGAGATCAAGGAGAAGGTGTTATGTCTCTTGAAAGGCATTAAGATGGATAAATCCACAGGGCCTGATGGGATCTATCCCAGGTTATTGCTAAAGGGAAGTGTGAAGATTGCAGGGGCCTTGATGAAGATCTTTATATTCCCTTTAGCCACAAGCGAGGGTTCTGGGGGACTGGCCATTAGGGGTAAAGTGAGAGTAGCCAATGTTTTTCCTTTGTTTAAGAAATTAAGTAGAGATAATCCAGGAAATTATAGGTCATCGAGCCTTATATCAGTGGTAGGGAAGCTATTGGCGAGGATTCTTCAGGATAAGATTATTGCATTTGGCAGAAAATGGGATAATTAGGTATGGTGTGTCCCTGTAAGGTTATGTTTTATTAAAGGCGGCACAGTGGCGCAGTAGTAGAGCTGCTGCCTTACAGCACCAGAGACCTGGGTTAGAAGCTGACTACGAGTATGTCTGTATGGAGTTTACACATTCTCCCTGTGACCGCATGGGCTTTCTCCGGGTGCTCCAGTTTCCTCCCACATTCCAAAGACGTGCACGTTTGTAGGTTGATTGGCTTCTGAAAATTCTACGTCATCGGTTGGCGCCGAGATGGTAGCCTCGCCAGCAGCCTGTGTGTTATTTTGACTTTTTTGTTATTTTTAGTGTATCTAAACTGTATGTTTTAATGTTTCTTGGTGTGTTTTTATATGGGGGGTGAGGGGGGGGAATAGGGGAAACGGTTTTCAGTCACTTACCTCGACGGAGATGTGATCTTTCTCCATGTCACGTCTCCGTCCACTCCCCAGGGCCTAACAACTGGATTGGTGCGGCCTTTCCTGGAGACCGGCCTGGAGATACAAGCCGCAAGTGCGGCATGGACCTTATTATCACGGAGCCGGCGATCCTTTGCCAAGGATCAGTGTGGAAGTGCTCCGACCGCCAGGCTTGTGGACTTTAACATCGTGAAGCCGTGGTCTCTGGTAAGGAACGGCCAACTCGGGAGCTCCATGCCGTGGAGTGTTTCCGTTCCGTCCCAACGCTGGAGTCTCCATCATCCCGACAAGAGGACTTTAACATCGGGCCGTTGGCATAGGCAGCGCCGAGGTTTCAAAGCCCCGACCACCACGGTTGAACAAAGGAGGAAGATGACTGAACTTTATTGCCTTCCATCACAGTGAGGAATGTTGATTCAACTGTGGTGGATATTTATGTTAAAACTATTGTGTATTGCTTGTTTTTTTTTACTTGTATGGTAACTCAAATATCACTGTACCATAATTGGTGCATGTGACAATAAATGTGAACTTGAACTTGAACATGTCCCTGGTGTGTAGGATAGAACTGATATATGGGTGATCTTTGGTAAGTGTGGACTTGGTGGACTGAAAGGCCTGTTTCTGCATCTGTATCTCAAAACTACTGAAACTAAATTTGATTGTGTTCTCCGAGAAGGTGATTGATAAGGAAACGTCAGAGAATGTTGTCCACATGATTTTAGTAAGGCATTTGATAAAGCACCTCATGGGAGGCTGATCCAGAAAATTAAGATGCATGCAATCCACACTGACTTGGTTGTTTGGATTCAAAGTTGGCTCACCAATAGAAGGCAAATGGTAGTGATGGAAAGTTGTAACTCCGGCTAAGGGTCTGTGACCAGTGGTGTTTTACAGAGACCTGTGCTGAGACCATTTGTTTGTGGTATATATAAACAATTTGGATGTAAATGTAGATGATTATTTAGTAAGTTTGCAGATGACACCAAAATTGGTGGAGCAGTGGACAGTGAGGAAGAGTGAACATAGTGGATTTAAATCAGTTACATTTCTGGGCAGAGAAATGACTGATAGAATTTAACCCAAGCAAGTGTGAGGTGCTGTGCTTTGGGAGGTCAAATGTTAGATGAAAGTATGCAGATAATGGCAAGACCTTTAACAGCAGTGGGAGCTTAGGATCCAAGCCCATAGCTCCCTGAACATGACAACACAAGTAGACAGACTGTTAAACAGAGGGTATGGTATGCTTACATTCATCAGTTGAGTAAAAGCATCAGGAAGTCATGTTGCAGCTTTATAAAACTTTGATTAGGCCGCATTTGGAGTATTGTGTGCAGTTCTCGTCACCCCATTAAAGGAAGGATGTGAAGACTTTGGAGAGGGTGCAGAGATGGTTTACCACAATACTGCTTGGATTAGAGCAGAGGTTGGACAAACGGATTGTTTACTCTGGAGTTTCCTGTTCTTTTGTCGCAGAAGAATAATTGAGAAAGATATTTACTGAAAAAAAATGTATTTGCATTCATTTAGCACCTTTCATGACCTCCAGTTAAAAGTTAATTAGAGGCACTACCATGATATCAGTAAGTCAGCAGCCAAAATGCACTGGGAGCAAAATTAGGCCATTCGGCTCATCAATGTACTCTGCTATTCAAACATGGCTGATCTATCTTTCCCTCTCAACCCCATTCTCCTGATTTCTCCCCATAACCCCTGACACCCTTACTAAGCAATTTGATTAATTGGTTGATTAGAATAATAGGGAAACCCCATTTTTTCTTCATGATAGTGTAATGGGATCTTTATTGTCTTGGGTGGACACATTAGGCATTGATTTAGCATCCAATTTTAAAAGAGGGCCTCTCCCTTTTGTACATCTTGGACAATTGGATACTTGGTTCGAAAAAAGAGAGATATCTACAATATTTATAGGAGGAATGGAGTAAATGAGGTGCTAGATGAGTATAAAGAATGTAAAAAGAATCTTAAGAAAGAAATAAGAAAAGTTAAAAGAAGATATGAGGTTGCTTTGGCAAGAAAGGTGAAAGTAAATCCAAAGGGTTTCTACAGCTATATTAATAGCAAAAGAATAACGAGGGATAAAATTGGACCATTAGAGAGCCAGAATGGACAGCTATCTGCAGAGCCAAAAGAGATGGGGGAGATATTGAACAACTTATTTTCTTCGGTATTCACCAAGGAGAAGGATATTGAATTCTGTGAGGTAAGGGGAAAAAGTAGCATAGCTATGGAAACTATGAGATTCAAAGAGGAGGAAGTACTGACACTTTTGAAAAATATAAAAGTGGATAAGTCTCCAGGTCCTGACAGGATATTCCCTAGGACATTGAGGGAAGTTAGTGTAGAAATAGCAGGGGCTATGACAGAAATATTTCAAATGTCATTAGAAACGGGAATAGTGCCGGAGGATTGGCGTACTGCGCATGTTGTTCCTTTGTTTAAAAAGGGTTCAAAGAATAAACCTAGCAATTATAGACCTGTTAGTTTGACGTCAATGGTGGGCAAATTAATGGAAAGGATACTTAGAGATAATATATAAAAGCATCTGGATAAACAGGGTCTGATCAAGAACGGTCAACATGGATTTGTGCCTGGAAGGTCATGTTTGACAAACCTCCTTGAATTTTTTGAAGAGGTTACGAGGGAAATTGATGAGGGTAAAGCAGTGGATGTTGTCTATATGGATTTCAGTTAAGCTTTTGACAAGGTTCCCCATGGAAGGTTGGTTAAGAAGGTTCAATCTTTGGGTGTTAATGGCGGAGTAGCAAGATGGATTCAACAGTGGCTGAATGGGAGATGCCAGAGAGTAATGGTGGATGGCTGTTTGTCAGGTTGGAAGCCGGTGACCAGTGGGGTGCCTCAGGGATCTGTGTTGGGTCCACTGTTGTTTGTCATGTACATCAATGATCTGGATGATGTGGTGGAAAATTGGATAAGTAAGTATGCAGATGATACTAAGATAGGGGGTGCTGTGGATAATGAAGTAGATTTTCAAAGTCTACAGAGAGATTTGGGCCATTTGGAACAGAGGGCTGAAAGATGGCAGATGGAGTTTAATGCTGATAAGTGTGAGGTGCTACATCTTGGCAGGACAAATCAAAATAGGACGTATATGGTAAATGGTAGGGAATTGAGGAATGCTGTGGAACAGAGAGATCTAGGAATAACTGTGCATAGTTCCCTGAAGGTGGAATCGCATGTAGATAGGATGGTAAAGAAAGCTTTTGGTGTGCTGGCCTTTATAAATCAGAGTATTGAATATAGGAGTAGGGAAGTAATGTTAAAATTGTACAAGGCATTGGTAAGACCAATTCTGGAGTATGGTGTACAATTTTGGTCGCCTAATTATAGGAAGGATGTCAACAAAATAGAGAAAGTACAGAGGAGATTTACTAGAATGTTGCCTGGGTTCCAGCAACTAAGTTACAGAGAAAGGTTGAACAAGTTAGGTCTTTATTCTTTGGAGCAAGAAGGTTAAGGGGGGACTTGATTGAGGTCTTTAAAATGATGAAAGGGATAGACAGAGTTGACGTGGATAAACATTTCCCATTGAGGTTAGGGAAGATTCAAAAAAGAGGGCATGACATGAGAATTAAGGGACAGAAGTTTAGGGGTAACATGAGGGGGAACTTCTTTACTCAGAGAGTGGTGGCTGTGTGGAATGATCTCCCTGCAGAAGTGGTGGAGGCAGGATCGATTTTAACATTTAAAAGTAAAGTGGATAGGTATATGGATGGGAAGGGAATGGAGGGGTATGGTCTGAGTGCAGGTAGATGGGACTAGGGGAAAATGAATGGTCGGCATGAACTGGAAGGGCCGAGAAGGCCTGTTTCCGTGCTGTAATTGTTATATGGTTATATGGTTATCTTAACTTTTCCTCCCTTGACCTGTTGTATTCACAAAACAAACTCCATTTATTTTCTTAAGAGCAAGATTGGATTCACCCCTACTATTTCACTAGTCCGTGTGTGATTTTGGTTTTAGACCAAGCATCACTCATTCGATTCTGCTCAAGACTAAATTCTGTCACAGCTGTATTAATATGGTTACCCGTGACTTTTATTGTTGACTAGACCAAGTGGGACCCGGTGGGCCCCGTCCCCCAACGCGGATGATGTGTGACGTCACACGGGAGGCCTGGTCCCCGAACGCAATATTCCGCCGCTCACCCATAGCCCTCAACTGAGCAGGCGTGGCTGTCGGGTTCCCGTTGTGACATGATCACCCCCCCCACACACACTAACCCCCCCACACACACTAATCCCCCCTCCCACACACACACTAACCCCCCACACACCAACACCCCCCCCAACACACTAACCCCCTCCCCACACACTAACCCCCTCCCCACACACTAACCCCCCCACACATTAACCCCCTTCCCACACACTAACCCCCCCACACTCTAACCCCCCTGTCCACACACACACTATTCCCCCTCTGTTTCTCCGTAACATCCCCCATTACACACTCCCCCCATGGTCATACACTCCCCCTCCCCCGTCACATACTCCCGCCCATCACACACTCCTCCCCGTCACACACATTCCCCCATCACACACACTCCCCCGTCACATACTCCCCCCCCCCGTCACACACTCCCGCCCGTCAGACACTCCTCTCCGTCACACACTTTCCCCCGGCACACACACTCCCCCCATGGTCACATACTCCCCCCCCCCCGTCACACACTCCCCCCCCCCCCCCCCCCCGTCACACACTACCCCTCCACCCCACACCCGTTAGGCAGTTATGATGTCACAATGCCCTACCGACTACAATGTTGCAAGTCCAGAACACTGACTCCTTCATAGCAAATGTCCTGAATCTGCCAGCCTTAAAGAGCAGCAGCACCTGTCTCTCTGTCTCTGTCTCTCTCAATCCTTCCCACATGGGAGAGGGGGGGGGGGGGGCAAAAATCTTACTCTCTCCTTACTCCCCTTGAAACTGCTGATCCCAATGTTCTCTGTCACCTCCTTTTCCCTACACTCAGTCACTCCCTACCTCACCTCTCTCATTTCACACTCCTCCACTAGAGACAATGTTAAACATTTCTTCTCCTCCAATTCCCCACTCAGTCAACTCTTCTTCTTCTTACTAGAGAGGGGGAGGGGGGGGGAGCAGGGAAGGAAGCGAGTTCGGGGGGAGGGGGGTGGAAGAGAGGCCGGGGGGGTGGAAGAGAGGCTGGGGGAGGGAGACTAGGGGGAAGGGAGGCCGGAGGGAGAGAGAAAGATGGGGGGAGAGAGATGAGCCAACCGAGGAGCCGAGAGAAAGCGCCAAGAGAAAGCAAACCGCAAGAGAAAGCGACCCCCGAGAGAAAGAGACCCATGAGTGTTATTCAAGGAGGACGAGGTGAGGGAAGGGGGGAGGGGAGAGGAGGGGGGGAGAGCAGGGGGTAGGGGAGGGGGTAGAGGAAATGGGAGAGGAGGGGAAGGAGGGAGAGGTGGGGAGCATGAAAGGGCTGCATGTTTTGAATAATGGGGGGAGGAGGGAGAGGTCGGGGTGGGACAAGGGAGAAGAGAGGTGGGTGGGGTGAAGTCAGTCACAGCGCGTGGAAGACGGCAGGTACGCAGATCCATTGTGATGTCATCAGCGAAAGACAGTCAGTTTTATTTCAAAGTTTGTCGGGTTTTTGAACATTTTCATTACTAAATCGAGAAATAAAGCATGAATTTTTAGATAAGGCGATTTCGGACTCCAGGGGAAAAATCTCTACCGGAGTATGTAAAAATGGTACTGTTACTGCGTCGTTTTTTTCGAGAAGATGTGATAAACAAACAAATAAACAAACAAACAAATACACACACACACATCCAAGATCAGAGTTTTATAAGTATAGAGATAGATAGATGAAATCTAAGTGACATGTGAATACAACACTTTCTATTTCAGACCACATCAATATGTTCGACACTGTGCAGAGTATAGAAATGCGGAAGTGATTGATTTGATTAATTTACAAAATGCTTTGGGATGTCCCAGGATATTATTCAGGAGTTCTTTCCTTATTGTATTCAAACAATGTTCCTGAATCCAAATCACTGAAGGCCTTTCTCTTATTTTGGAAGTACCCTAGTCACACATACCGACCTCCGCCTTCCATCACCCATCGACTCTTCCTACACTTCATGCTGCCTCAGGAAAGTAACGAACATAATCGACAACTTATACTCGTTCATTTTCTCTTCACCCCTTTCTGGTTGGCAGAAGATACAAAAGCTTGAAAGCACATACCTAGAAAGCTTCTTCCCCAATGTTATCTGACTCTTGAATGGATATCTCATGCGAAAGATCCTACTTTTTTTTTAAAAATCTGTGCTATTTATTTTCTCTTTCACACTATCTTCTGCATTCATATGTGGTATGATCTGCATGGACAGCTCGCAAACCAAAGCTTTTTACTGCATCTCGGTGCACATGACTATACTAAACCAATACCAATATCGTTCCATTGCATTTACTGTATCAACAATCACCATGCTACCGTTATACCCTGATATGAAATAAATGTCATTGTGACTGTTACAGCAATGCAATAATCTTTTCCTGTGCAACAAGAATAAACAACCCCTCTACAATATAAACAGAAAATGTTGGAAATGACCAGTAATTCAGCCAGCATCTGTGAAAAGAGAAACCAGAAAGAGAAAAAGAAAAGAGACCTTTCCCAGATCGGTATTGGGAGAAAGAGAACCAAGCTTGTTTTCTGTAAGAGAGATGGTAGGAGAGGGGTGAGTAGAACAATGAAAATATGAAGTCTTCAATATAATGGAACATCCCATTCACAGCACCATTACCAGCCAAAGAACCAAGCATTTACCAGTAAGGCAAAACATTGGTCAAAGTGATCGGCTTTAAGGAAAGTGGTGATGGAGCAACAAGCGGTCTACCTGGGAACTCCAAAGCTTTGGAACCTGGCGACTAAAGATTCAGCAAAGATTCATTAGAAGCAAAGAAAGTAAGAGATACAGATGAGATGAGAACTGAGGTGCCTTGGAGCAGGGCTGCCAACATTGGGTGAGAGTTGAGGGTGAGAAATTGCGAGAGGGCGTAGCGACCGATCGGGGGTGGGGGGGCGGTGTTGGTGTGGGAAGGGGGTGTTTTTGGTTGGGAGCTTTTGTATTTTTCAGCTTGAAATTGTGCAATCTGGTGCATACTGTTGCAAGTCTTTTAACTTACACTTAAATGCAACATTTATGCTTCAAATTGGATTAGGTATGAATAAGGTTAGGCTAAATTATATTCCTAACTACATTCCATGGTAGAGCCAGGCTCTGATCAACATGTGCAATACATGAATGACCTTAGTATATTCATGTATGGAGATCAGATTATAATTCATGCTGTTATGCATATATATATAGAGAAACAAAAACCTAGAAACAAGGCAAGAGGAGTGGGACTTCCATCACTGTTCTGCACAAATAAATCAAATCAACCTTACCCTTTGACTATAGAGACAAGAGGAAAATAATGCCACATATTCAACCGTATATGGTTCAATGAAATTAAGATATATATGTAAAACATATATATGGAAACAGGCCCTTCAGTCCACGAAGTCCACACTGACCAGCAATCTACCTTACACCAGTTGTATCCTACACGCCACGGACAATTTACAGAGGCCAATTGACCTACAAACCTGCACTTCTTTCGGATGTGGGAGAAACCGGAATATCCAGAGAAAACCATGTGATCATAAGGAGAATGTACAAATACTGTACAGACAGCACCCGTAGTCAGGATCAAATCTGGGTCTGTGGTGCTGCAAGAAAGTAACTCTACCGCTACACCACCGTGCCACCCCATTAAATTATTTTTTCTGTAATATATTTATTATGGTGTCACGTCAATAAAGATGAACACATGATTATAATTTCTGCCCTTAGTTGGATAACACACATCTCCAGTCATTGTGTTTTATGGCTGGTTTTCAACCTCTTCAGTCTGAAGGTCTTGACCTGAAACATCACCTATTCTTTTTCTCCAGAGATGCCGCATGTCCTGCTGCGTTATTCCAGCTTTTAGTGTATATCTTCAGTTTAAAACACCATTTGCAGTTCCTTCTTACACTCTTTGTTAAGCGAAACAGGTTCTATTCTCATAATATTATTCACCTCAACTAAGTATTTTCTTCACATCTGTTGCTACAGAGAATACAATCCCAGTTATCAAATCTTTCTTCAAAGTGAAAAAAAAATTCCATTCCCGCCAATATGTTCATAAATTGCCCCTGGATCCTCTCCAGAGTAATTACACCCTTTCTACAGTGTGTCACAGTCTTACAACATGGAAACAGGCCTTTCATCCCAACTTGTCCATGCAGATCAAGGTGCCCCATCTAAACTAGTCCCATTAATCTGCATTTGGCCCATATCCCTTTAATCCTTGTGTGTGTGTGTGTAAGGGTGTGTGTTAGGTTGTGTGTGAGAGTGTGTGTTAGGTTGTGCATGAGAGTTTGTGTCAGTGAAGCGGCAACAACACCCGGAGCGAGCGGAGACTTGGCGATGTCCAGGGAGCATTTCCCTCTCTCCCCCCCCCCCCCCCCCCCGGGAATGCGGGCCAGCCTGGATGCTCTGTGTCCAGCTGTGGTCCGGGGGAGGTCAGGGTCAATGGCCTGGGGATCCGGGGGGGGGGGGGGTGTAGGACAGAGACCCGGGGGTCAGGCATCGGAGCGGAGCTATGGCCCGAGATTCATCCACTTGGGTCCGGAGACGGCACCGATGCCCCCACTCACCCGGTTCGCTCCTGGCAACTCCATGCGGTGTGGACAGAGCGGCCGATGGCCACAGAGCCGCCGGAGGTGAAGGTGGGAGGTGTGAGCAGAGTTTAGTGAGGAGGAGGGGGGGTCGGTGCTGGGACCACCACCGCGTCTCACCTGTCACACCATCTGCATGGGAATGTGAATGCGGGTGAGGCAGCATCTATAGAGCGGAAGACAAAAATACTCCAGAAATGCTAGAGTCTGAAGAAGGGTCAAACTCAGACATAGATGCTGCCTTACCCGCTGCGTTTCTCCAGCATTTCTACATTGCCATTTTAAATAGTGTGCGATGGGCTTTTAAATTGTTCGTTCTTTACGGGGAACCCGCCGACAGTAAAACTATTCTCATTGGTGAGTGTGGAGGAGTGTGACTTTATTTATTTATTCATATATTTAAAAAAAATATTTTTTCGAGCGTGAGAACTTCTGTCATCTTCGTGAGAGCATGAGAATTTCCCCAAATGCGTTAGTCTCACGCTCAATGCGTGAGAGTTGGCAGCCCTGCTTCGAGGCTCGAAAACTGGAGATGTTGGGCATTGTAGCATGGAGGAGCCCACAGAAATGGAGTGAGTCGTGGTTAATCAGGCCATGGAGATCTCTGAATAGAAGGACAGGTGCTTTCAAACTGAACTTGAGGACTGCTAAATCCACAGCCAAAGATTAATGTTCAGCAATGCACCTTTTATCCTAGCCTTCTGGTTATCTCAGACAAAACATTATGATCATTAGAGCTGACAGCACAGACCAGGAAAAAAACATGATAACTAATGAGTTTGCACATTTTTTTCATTATTTATCTTGCAATTTCCCTATGCGCAGGCAAATTATTTTTCTAAGACAAAAATATTTGTCAAGCCCAAAGTAGGACTGAATTATTAACATGGATTGATCATTACACTGTCACATTGTAATACCGGGGAGAGTGGCTCCTGGAACAACCATAACACAGTTCTGGAATGCACATTAACACCCATCTGCAACCAAAGGCCAGTGGGAGTTGGCCAATTATCCTCACAGTTATGTCCCCCCAGGGGGTACAGCCTTTGTGACTTAGAGCCCTTTCTGGTGTAAATATACAAAGTGAATATTGACATTGCCATGCATGCGGTGAGGGTTTGTGGTTTCAATTACTGATCATGAACTGTAACATTCAGGATGTCCAAACTCACGATTAAAGCTTCATAATAATTTCACCAGCAAGGAGCAAAGACTAGAGGACTGCTATAGAATTCCAATTACACACATCAAACCAATCCCAGTCATTGTGGCAATGACATTTCCAAATGTAAATTGTAGGGGGGATTACCTAGTCATCTCTATTTTATCACGGACATGCACTGATATTATATGCAGGTAAATATCATGCAACAGAGCACCCTTTATGCAATAGAATATCCAATTTAGCAGAGAAAGACTTCACATTTTGGAAGATTTACCAGAGACTAAATGAACAAAAATAATGACAAACATGGTCATTATTTAAACCAATGTGCATGCACTTGTTCCGTTAAGAAATCATAAAAGCAGGGAATGGTAAGTAGTGTTGTTATGCAAGATCAATTACTTACTTTTTAAATAATTGATTATGCATTACGAAATATACTTGCTCTGTTGTTTTGCAATAATCAACTGTCTCCTGCAATGCAATCAGTTCAAGATTATCGATGGACAATTATAAATCTTGCTATATTGATTTCATTACGCCTCAGGGACTGCACCAGACTTTCACATCCCCACACAGACAGCTACAATATTCCACCACAGCATGGAAACAGAAGAACATTTATCTCCTCTGGCCTGTTTTGACATTCATATGGTTCATGGCTGATTTGCAGTTCAAAGGCATTAATAACCACAAAATTCTCCAATGGCCCGAAGGTGACTTGGACAGGTTGGGTGAGTGGGCAGGTGTATGGCAGATGCAGTTTAATGTGGATAAATGTGTGGTAATCCACTTTGGTAGCAAAAACAGGAAGGCAGATTATTATCTAAATAGTGTCAAGTTGGGAAAAAGAGAAGTACATCGGGATCTGGGGGTCCTTGTTCATCAGTCAATGAAAGTAAGCATGCAGGTACAGCAGGCAGTGAAGAAAACAAATGGCATGTTGGCCTTTACAACAAGAAAAGTTGAGTAGAGGAGCAAAGAGGTCCTTCTGCAGTTGTACAGAGCCCTAGTGAGACCACACCTGGAGTATTGTGTGCCGTTTTGGTCCCCTAATTTGAGGAAATACATTCTTGCTATTGAGGGAGTGCAGCGTAGGTTTACAAGGTTAATTCCCGGGATGGCGGGACTGTCATATGCTGAGAGAATGAAGCTGCTGGGCTTGTACACTCTGGAATTTAGAAGGATGGGTGGGGACCTTAATGAAACATATAAGATTATAAAGGGTTTGGACAAGTTAGAGGTGGAATTTGCTGCCGGTTCTCTGGATACTTTCAAGAGAGAGCTAGATAGGGCTCTTAAAGATAGCGGAGTCAGGGAATGTGGGGAGAAGGAAGGAACAGGGTACTGATTGGGGATGATCAGCCATGATCACATTGAATGGCGGTGGTGGCTCAAAGGGCTGAATGGCCTACTCCTGCACCTATTGTCTATGTCTATTGTCCTCAGTGTGTCTTGGCCCACATGCTCACTGGTCATCTTCCTTGAGCAGGCTTGGGGTGGCATGAATACCATTGAAATGCTTTGAGATCCAATTAAACCATGCCCTCAGTCAAAAATGACATAAAGTTGTCAACGAAAACTTAAAAACTCTGATTCACAAACATATTCAAAAATGATTATTTTAAAATCAACATATTTTCAAATTATTAATAAATATTAGAAACTGAATATATAATATATTAAAAACATACCAAAAAACAAGTACAGTGTCTCCCTTGGCTTAACCCACTCCAGCTCTAACTTCACTGAAGTGAGGAAACGAGGAAGATTATGTTCCACAGTTGAACTCCATGAGGAAAATAATGTCATAGGCATTATAGGCAGTATATGTCCTCTTTCATAGACTTGAACTCCAAAGCATCAAGGGGATTAGCCTTATACTAAATATTCAAGAAACAAAGGCCCAAACTCTGATAGAGCTGCAGCCACAAAGTGTTATGATTTAGGTTCAATCTTGTCCTGTTTGTGTGGGGTTTGCATGTTTTCCCTGTCACTGCATGGGTTTTCTCTAGATACTCTTCTGGTTTCCTCCAACATCCCAAAGACGTGCAGATTGGTAGTTTACAGTCCGAAGAAGGTCTCGACCAAAAACATTACCCATTCCTTCTCTCCTGAGATGCAGCCTGTGGCGTTAGGTTACTCCAGCATTTTGTGTCTATCTGCAGTGTACAGTGGCTTGCAAAAGTATTCATACCCCTTGAACATTTCCACATTTTGTCACGTTACAACCACAAACATAAATTTTGTATTTTGTTGGGATTTTATGTGATAGACCAACACAAAGTGGTGCATAATTGTGAAGTGGAAGGAAAATGATACATGGTTTCCAAATTTTATTACAAATAAAAAACTGAAAAATGTGGCTGCAAAAGTATTCTGCCCCCCTGAGTCAATACTTTGTAGAACCACCTTTTCGCTGCAATTACAGCTGCAAGTCTTTTGGGGTATGTCCCTACCAGCTTTGCACATCTAGAGACTGTCATTTTTGCCCATTCTTAAACATAGAAACATAGAAATTAGGTGCAGGAGTAGGCCATTCGGCCCTTCAAGCCTGCACCGCCATTCAATATGATCATGGCTGATCATCCAACTCAGTATCCCGTACCTGCCTTCTCTCCACACCCTCTGATCCCCTTAGCCACAAGGGCCACATCTAACTCCCTCTTAAATATATCCAATGAACTGGCCTCAACTACCCTCTGTGGCAGAGAGTTCCAGAGACCCACCACTCTCTGTGTGAAAAAAGTCCTTCTCATCTGGGTCCTAAAGGATTTTCCCCTTATCCTTAAGCTGTGACCCCTTGTCCTGGACCTCCCCAACATCGGGAACAATCTTCCTGCATCTAGCCTGTCCAACCCCTTAAGAATTTTGTAAGTTTCTATAAGATCCCCTCTCAATCTCCTAAATTCTAGAGAGTATAAACCGAGTCTATGCAGTCTTTGTTCATAAGACAGTCCTGACATCGCAATCCTGACATCTTCTTTGCAAAATAGCTCAAGCTCAGTCAGATTGGATGGAGAGCGTCTGCGAACAACAATTTTTAAGTCTTGCTAGAGATTCTCAATTGGATTTAGGTCTAGACTTTGACTGGGCCATTCTAACACATGAATATGCTTTGATCTAAACCATTCCATAGTAGCTCTGGTTGTATGTTTAGGGTCGTTGTCCTGCTGGAAGGTGAACCTCCGCCCCAGTCTCAAGTCTTTTGCAGACTCTAACAGGTTTTCTTCCAAGATTGCCCTGTATTTGGCTCCATCCATCTTCCCATCAACTCTGACCAGCTTCCCTGTCCCTGCTGAAGAAAAGCATCCCCACAGCATGATACTGCCACCACCATGTTTCACAGTGGGGATGGTGTGTTCAGGGTGATGTGCAGTGTTAGTTTTCCACCATACATAGCGTTTTGCATTTAGGCCAAAAATTCAATTTTGGTCTCGTCAGACCAGAGCACCTTCCTCCACATGTTTGCTGTGTCCCCCACATGGCTTGTGGCAAACTGCAAACGGGACTTCTTATGGCTTTGCTTCACCAATGGCTTTCTTCTTGCCACTCTTCCATAAAGGCCCGATTTGTGGAGTGCACGACTAATAGTTGTCCTGTGGACAGATTCTCCCACCTGTGCTGTGGATCTCTGCAGCTCCTCCAGAGTTACTATGGGCTTCATGCTGCTTCTCTGATCAATGCTCGCCTTGCCTGGCTTGTCAGTTTAGGTGGACGGCCATGTCTTGGTAGGTTTGCAGTTGTGCCATACTCTTTCCATTTTCAGATGATGGATTGAACAGTGCTCCGTGAGATATTCAAAGCGTGGGATATTTTTTTATAACCTAACCCTGCTTTAAACTTCTCAACTTTATCCCAGACCTGTCTGGTGTGTTCCTTAGGCTTCATGAAGCTGTTTGTTCACTAATGTTCTCTAACAAACCTATGAGGCCTTCACAGAACAGCTGTATTTATACTGAAATTAGATTACACACAAGTGGACTCTATTTACTAATTTGGTGATTTCTGAAGGCAATTGGTTGCACTGGATTTTTTTTAGGGGTATCAGAGTAAAGGGGGCTGAATACTTTTACACGCCACACTTTTCAGTTTTTTATTTGTAAACAAATTTGAAAACCATGTATCATTTTCCTTCCACTTCACAATTATGTGCCACTTTGTGTTGGTCTATCACATAAAATCCCAATAAAATACATTTACATTTGTGGTTGTAATGTGCCAAAATGTGGAAAAGTTCAAGGGGTATGAATATTTTTGTAAGCCACTGTAAACCAGCATCTGCAGTTCCTTCATACACAGATTGGTGGGTTAATTGGCTGTAGTTAATTACTCTTAACGTGTAGGTGGTAAAATCTGGGGCAGCTGATAGAAGTACGTGGAGAATAAAGATTGTGATTATTGTTGGATAGGTGCGACGTCAAAGGGCCTTTTACGGTGCTATATCTCTCAATAACTATCTCCTCATGATACACAACACGTTACACCAACAGCCAAGATCCATGATTAAACCCAGGTCAATGTGCATCCCTTCCCATATATGAGGAGCCACCTCTTAGTGAGGGCCTTAGTGGTAGAATTCCCCACTACCTTCAATGTGCCAACATAGCAATCAAAAGTCAAGAGTGTTTTATTGTCATGTCCCAGATAGAAAAATGGTAGCCTTACTTGCTGCAGCATAACAGAATATGTAAGGATAGTACACTGTAAATAATATCATATACGAGAGATTAAAATACATTCAGTGTGTATATATACACATACTCACAATTATATACACACACATATATATATATATGCATGTGTGTGTATGTGTGTATATGCATCTATGTATGTGTACATATATATACATAACAATGTTACAAATTTTTGAGATTTTAAAAATCAAGTCTGCAATTGATCCCATCAGATAAAGCATAAAAAGAAGTTTGACACTTAATTCACTTTCATATCTCCAGTATTAAAATTTTTTGACCATTTTCATACTCTGAAATTAGCATCTTGTTCCCTGTTGCTTTTCCATTGACTTAACTCAAAAACTGTGATCGAGGACAGTCAAAAGTCCATAACTTTCTTAAAAATTAAGAGAGCTGAATGAAATTTTCAGTTATTATAGATCGAAGCATTCTGAAACAAATATGAAACAATCTTACTTGAATGACCTGAAATTAAAGCATATAATTAGTTCGTTACCTAATGGTAGCTAATTACAAAATGCAATTACTAGATCTAAACATCTATCCATTTCTTAAGAAAAGGTTAACATTTTTAAATAGCCTAAAGAGCCTGTCCCACTTAGGTGTCCTTGGTACACAAATTACGCAGCCTCATGGTCGCGTTGAGGCACACGGGCCGGTCCCACTGAGAGCCTGTCCCACTTAGGAGTCCTTGGTACACAAATTACGCAGCCTCATGGTCGCGTTGAGGCGCACGGGCCGGTCCCACTGAGAAACGCGGAGAAGTATGTAGTTGCGCGCGTCATCGCAAGGGGCTCCAAAATTTTTGTAGCAATCAAAATCTTCGCACGCCAACAGCCTGTCGTGAAACTGACAGCCAAAGTGGGACAGGCCCAAGACCCTGGCGCAACACAACGTCTCACCTGCAACAGCAGCAGAAGCAGGCAAACAATCGCCGAGCTCAGCCTGAGGCTCACAGCCATTGGGGTCGGGATCCGCCCCCACTTCTACTCCCAGAGAGGGGTCAAGAATATTGACGATAGACACAAAATGCAGGAGTAACTCAGTGGAACCGGCAGCATCTCTGGAGAGAAGCAGTGGGTGACGTTTCGGGTCAAGACTCTTCTTTCAGACTCAACCCGAAACGTCATCGATTCCTTCCCTCCAGAGATGCTGCCGGTCCCGCTAAGTTACTCCTTTGTGTCCATCTTCCATTTTGTGTCCATCTTCAAATGACGTCACACGCTCCAGACGGCTGTGCGGTCAAATGAAGTCGCGCTCGACCTTCGCGGGACCGTCGTGGCTCAACGCGACCATGAGGTCGCGTAATTTGCGTGCCAAAGGACACGTAAGTGGGACAGGCCCTTTAGTGTCCAAATAACATTCACACAATATAACGTGATTTTTAAATCTCATTGTCATGAATTTATAGGCCAAATGGAAGGAATTTAATGTTTTTTATGGGTTTTTGTGGAACGCGATCGATTGGAACGTTGTGGTTGTGGTGAATTTGAACCCCATATCGGTAGGAAAAACACTGCCGGTTCGTATGGGGCCAAAATCACATTTTCGCCAATTAAATTTGGATTAAACTCATCCTAAGAAGCAAGCTACTTGAGATCCGTCCCGATGTAGGCGTTGAGGACGTTAGAAGAAGCTTTTTATTTTACTCCAGCGATTAAATTGACCCGCGATTTAAAAAAAAAACTTCAGAGAACGGAAGTCCTGTCGATTGTTCTGCAGCAGCTGGCAGCCCAAGGTAGTTCCCCTCCGACAGGCAGGAGAAAACGGTATTTTTATCCCCCACCCCCCCACCACCCCAAAGGCACCAAAGTCGCGCACATGGCCAGTGGCAGAACTGCAGCGCCGCTGAAGGTAATTTTTATAACATCGCTAATATATACACATGCACACGTACATACACAAATAAAACCTATAATAGTGCAATAATAGTCTATTGTAGTAGTTCAGAGATTTGAGGTTGTAGTGTTTAATAGCCTGATAGCTGTAGGGAAGAAGCTGTTCCTGAACATGGGCGTTACAGTTTTCAGTACCTTCTTCCCAATGGCAGGAGTGAAATGAGTGTGTGGCCAGGATGGTGTGGGTCTCTAATGATGCTCGTCAAGCCAACTGTATAAAGCTGGCAGCCTTTTTGGCAGTGACTCTGGAAAATCCCTTTGATGGTGGGGAGATCAGAGCCGGTGATGGGCTGGTCGGTGTTCACAACTTTTTGCAGTCTTTTTCGCTCCTGGGCATTCAAGGTGCCGAACCAGGCTGTGATGCAACCAGTCAATATCCTCTCTACTGTGCACCTGACACTGTATCGCCGTCACCTGTACTTCTATCGCCGTCATTTATGAGACAGGCCGGTAGTCACTGACGTGCGACGGTCGCACGACGGTCTCGTGCATCATCATGCTTCCGCACAGCTGTCTTGAGAATGCATGACGTCATTTTAAGATAGACACAAAATGCAGGAGTAACTCAGCGCGACCGGCAGCATCTCTGGAGAGAAGGAATGGATGATGTTTCGGGTCGAGACTCTTCTTCAGTCTGAAGAAGGGTCCCGACCCAAAACGTCACCCATTGCTTCTCTCCAGAGATGCTGCCCGTCCCGCTGAGTTACTCCAGCATTTTGTGTCTATCTCCAATTGTCTTGGCCCCGCTCTGGGAGTAGGAGTGGGGGCGGATCCGGATCCGCAACGGCCGTGACCCCAAGGCTGAGCTCAGTGATCATTTGCCTGCTTCTGCTGCTATTGGAAGTGAGACGTTACACTGCGCCAGGGTCTTGGGCCTGTCCCACTTTGACCGTCAGTTATGCGACAGGCCGGTGGCGCACGAAGATTTTGTGCAGAACGAAGTCCATACTCCTCCACACCACTCCATGCGCCTGTCCCGCGCTACCCATGCGCTACCCACACGCTACCCACACGCTAGCAGGTCACGTAAATGGCGCGTGAATGACGGCCAAGTGGGACAAGCCCTTGATATACCGAATCTTTGTAATCTTCTCAGGTAGTTGAGGCGTTGATGTGCTTTCATTATAATTGTATCAGTGTGCTGGGTCCATGAATACTACTGATGCCTAGTCTGCGCAGGTTCTGACGACACAGTCAGGCACTCCATTCAGATCAATTGCTTTCTGTGAATTCACTCTCAGGAAAGCAAACCTGATATCCCATGGCCACAGGTGTATCCGAGGCAGTTGGCATTATTCCATTTATTTTATGTTGGAAGTGAGTATATAATGCATTGAGCACCATGTCCTACAGAGATGCTGCCTGACCCAGTGAGTTATGCAGGACTGTGTTTTTTAATGTATTGAGCTTGTCAGGGAGGGATTAGTTTTAGCCAGTGATTCTGCCTGACTAGGTTAAGTACATGCCCAAGTCTGTATCAAGTAGGTAGCTGGAAGATCGGAACTACACGCAAACTTACAGGAGGTCCATTCAATAGTCTGCTAACAGTGGGGAAGAAACTGTTGATGGATGTGGTGATACGTGCTATCAACAAAATAACTGAAGAACTAAATTACATGTTCAGGACTATTCATTATCCCACCATACATCTGCTCATGCCCTGTAAACCCTCCACCCTTACTTATCCTACCCTTGGTTTGAATCCAGGAGGAGAAATGCGGGGCGCACACTGACTTATGGGTGTTTACTCCTGGAAAAAGAGATGACCTGATAGAGGTTCAAAAATTATGAATGCGTTGAACAGGATAGCTAATTTCTCTTCTGGTTGAGTATGATCACAGGAATGCATAGGAGGCTTCTGAGGATAGCATGGACATGGATGGGTAGAACGGCCTGTACATTTTATATAACTTTTAAAAGATGAAACTGGTTGAGGTGTACATTGTGCAGCAGAATTCCAAATTTAAAGGCAAGGTGTTGTTCATTAAACTTTCACTGGGCTGTATTATGCTCACGATAACCGGCACCACCAGTATAAATGCCTTGAAATCTGTAAAGTGAGTTCTGCTTCAATTAAATATCCTTCTTGAAATTCATTTCTTCGTTTTGCAACCCTGACAGCAGAAAGGGCACTTTTGGCAGGAATTTTGAAATTAAAACTGGGCTGTTGCTTTTTATTAAAAGAAAACAAAATGACTTCTCTTGTCTTTTCCTCTCCCGGAACAACTTGTCAGAAATGGTTGCTATGAGGAGCAGGACCTGCTGCTGCCTCTACAGTGTTAATAGGCCTGGTGACACATGAAAAAGGAAACGAGGGAGGAGAGAGAAAGCCTGCCTGCCCCTGAGGTGAACAGCTGCTTATGGTTTGACAAGACTGGTGATTATCCACTCTCAACCACCGTCTCCTGAATGCTCCACTTAATTTCTAAAATGTCACTGAAGCCACCCGCTACCCACATCTCAATCCCATTCTCACAGGTTATCTAGCTCCGGCACAATGGTGTGATTAGTACCACAGTGCAGGAAGGATGTGACAGTGCTGAGGGTGATCGCAGGCAAGTGCACTCAGCCCAAGGCTAAATCCCGGCCTACTGCACGGCTGGGAACAGCGCCTGATTCTCATGTTTCAGCACCTGCATGGCCAGAGATAGAGAGCAGGCTCTGCCTTGAAAGTAGGTGGTCGCTTCTGTCAGCACCTCTGAGACAATATATTCTGGTTTCAGACATAGTGCTGCTGCAAATGACCGCGTTCCTTCTCTATGACTCGTCCCTGAGGATCAGAGTTATTACTTCATTCAAGCTATGATATTTTTTGAAAGGTGAAGGGAGTTTTTATCATGGGCTGTTGCTGTTTTCCTCAGTAGGTAGCGATCACACCTCTGATCTTGGCAGGTTGAAGTCTGACTCCTGACACCTGAGCAGTACTGAAGAAACACTGCACTGTCGGAAGAGCTGTACTTTGGATATGTTAATCTAAGACACCCTGGTGTTCTGGCCAAAAATTATCCCTCAACCAACAACACAGAAAATCAGATGATCTTTTTATTAACAAGTGGAGCTTGCTGTGCTGAACATAACTGCTGTGTTTCTTACATTATATCAGTGACTAAACTTTGAAAAACTGCAATTGTGGTAAGCTTCACCTTGGGATGCTCTTAATTATGAAAGGCATGATCAAAATTGCATGCCGAGAAATATGATTGCATAACACTTGTTTTTCAGTGAAACATATTAAAGACCATTTGGGGCTTGTTTCGTTTCACTTGGCAAGTTTGAGCAGACACTTCGAGATGTGAGTCACCTTTGCATTTCAGACGTGATTTCTGCATCAAGGCACATGGGATGAGGTCATTCCTGTGGAGCAATCATTTCAAAGTGTTGCAGAGGAACTTGGATAATGTTTCCAGGGGATGCTGGTTATGGACTCTCCTGGGGTTGTGCTCTTCAAGCCACAGTGCTGAACTGCAGTTAAATTAATTTGTTTACATCTCTTGGACTACCCCACCAGCACCACTATATACAAACAATCCACCAACACCCATTGATAGCAATCCTACTACCTGAACTGCACTGCCTTATCTGCAGCCTTCCCAATCTGTGAGCTTTTCCTTCCATTTCGTGCCAGTCCCAGTATTCTTCCACATTCTGCCAGCCTCTCACTCCCTTGCCTCCCAGTCGCCATACTTTTTTCCAACACTACTCACCTGCCCATTCCCAAACTGGTTCCCCAACACACTTAACTCCTTGTTCCCACATTGATCCCTCAACACACCTATCTTCACCTATCAATGTTTCCACACTGGTTCCCACCACACCTACCTCTCTGTTTCCACATTGATATTTCAACACATCTGCCTTTCAATTCCACACCGATTCTTCAACACACCTACCTCCCCGTCCCACAATGGTACCCCAACAGTCCTACCTCTGCATTCCCATATTGATTCCCCAACACACTTACCTCTCCGTTCTCACAATGGTTCCTGAACACACACACCTCCTCGCTCCCGCATTGTTTCTTTAACATACTACTTCCCTGTTCCTTTATTCTCTGATAACCTACTCGTTCTTCTGCATCAGCACTGCCAGCCTCTGGGTTTGCCCAGTCAATCACCCAATGGTCTGCTAACTTCCCTTTCCCTCTTCAACCCCTTATCTTACACCGTCTGCTGGATGTTTTCTTCCAATGTCCATAACAGTTAGCCAATTCACCCCTATCTCAAGTTCCCAAACAATCTGTAGGTCACCACACTCACAATACCCAAGAGCATGCTGGGATTCCTGCTTCCAATCCTAAACATGTCAGATTAATTGGCTCGAAAGCAGCCCCCTTCACATCTCTATCGGGCCTCTGGCCAACATGTTCCCAAGCATGGCAAGACCATGCTGTACAATTTCAGGAGCTGAGGCTTTATGCAATGGATCAACAATCGTTCTAATGGATGCATTAAAATTTATAGGCAGCAATGTCTCTTTCCTAAAAATAGCCGTAAACAGTAAATAGGGCAAAATGTGCCTCAATTAATTGTAATGGAGTAAAACCTGAACAACCCTTGTTGAGATGGCTGTGGAGTATTATGCAAATCATTCACACACATCAAATATCTTTTAATAGCTATCAAATGTATGGCCATGTATCTATTAGTCTAGGTTTAGTCATAATTTCAAGAGTGATATATATCTATAATGCTGGGTTAAGAGCAATTCACTTCAGAAGCAATAACCTGATATAATAGTGGTGTGTCAGTGTTGTCTGTTCACAATGGCATGAATCGCAATTTTGGGACTAAATAGAAGGTTTGACAAGTGAGGTGTTCAATTTGCCTGCTACGTGTATGCAGGCTATTGTTTGCCTATTCTACTAAGCTGCCCCGTGGGCTGTACAGCATTGCGTAAACTAGATCTCATGATGGCAGCTTTCAATGCTAAAGTGGCCATTCATTCCTCACTTTTATTTCAGAATAAAGAAAATCTAAACTGCATGGAAAGAAAGGGTTCTGTCGAGAGAGAAAAATAGAATTAACATAAAGATTTTCTGTGATAGTTTGCTGGTTATGATGAAGGAATGTCAAACTGAAAGACATGCAATCTCTCATTGAATCACCACTCTTGAATCCGAAGATTATTAGATTTCTGCGTCAGTCCAGATCTCGGCTGATACTCCAGCACAGTTTTGGTGGGGACCAGAGCTGCTGTTCATCAGGTGAAAAACTAAACCGAGACCATGGTGAGCTACCCGGGGCACCATTAGATTTATTAACAGACAAGACGTTTCCCTTAACTTTCTCCCCATTAGCAGGTCAGGCAGAATGTGTGGAAAGAGAATCATAGTTAATGTTTCAGTTTGAAAACCTTTCATCAAAACCAGCAAACTATCTCAGAACTTGAAGGGTCTTTAACCTTCACGTTAACTGTTTTTCTCTCTCAACGGATGCCTAACCTATATATCCAACATTTTCTGTTTTTATTTCAGATTTCAGCATTGTAGTATTTATTTTTATTTCTCTCCATCAACCCTGTGTAGAATACTAGACCCCGTTCCCCCAACGCAATATTCCACCACACCCATTCCCCTAATGCAACCCATTTCCACCATTCACCCATTCCCCCAACGCAATATTCCACCACTCACCCATAACCCCCAATTGCGCAGGCGCGGCTCATTTTCCCTCATCCCCAACTATCCCTCCCCCTCCTCTTCACCCTCCCTCCTCTCTCCTCTCCCCTCTCCCTGCCCCCCCCCCCCCCCCCACTCCTCGCCTCTCCCTTATCGCACTCCCCCACTATGTGGGGGAGGTGAGGAGGATAATTGTTATTTACATGTTTAAATAACAATTATCCTCCTCCCCTCCCCCACGCCGTCCCTCTCCTTTCAACAATGTAACAAATCTCTCATTACACTGGATGGAACATTGTTGATGGGCAGTTTATGCAAATGAGATCCCATTGTGATGTCATAGCTGCTAACTACCAAACTGGCACTGCAGTGTTCAAGTGATTCCTTCTCAAACTTTCTAAGAAATGTGAATAACTTGTAAAATATAACATCAATCTGAAAGAAACTTGATACAATACACCACAATACAATTGTGAGTACGGTGGTACAAAAATTGTACCGCTATCGTGCACTGTTTTGGCATAGTTCAGGTCATGATAAGCTGGCAAACAAACACGCAAACTCACAGACAAGATGGGAGTATTAATAATATACTAGACCAAGTGGGACCCGTTGGGTCCCTGTCACAAGGAAGGCCTGAACCCCAATAGAACCCATTGCACCAACACAATATTCAACCACTCACCCATAGCCCCCACGGGAGGGCTGGTTCCCCAACGCAACCCGTTCCCCAACGCAATATTCCACCACTCACCTGTTCCCCCAACGCAACCCGTTCCCCCAACGCAATATTCCACCACTCACCCCCAACTGTGCAATAGCCCCCAACTGTACGGGGGCTGCTGATTTCCCCTTATTCACCCTCCTTCATTTTAAACTTAAAAAAAAATACAATTGCACTTGGGCTGGCAGGACTGAGTGTCCTGGGATAGCAACATTGTAGCGAGCAGGGCTACAATCCCATTGTGATGTCATAGCTGATAGCCCGTGGGCCAGAGGGGCCTACCGTGCACCTCCCCTATGGTCCTACTTCTTGGGTGTCATTTTGTTCGTTGGTATCTCTTCTGTCGGAAAAATTATGTTCCCAAGAAAAAAACTCATTTGGACTATGTTTTTTTAACCCTTATTTCAATATATGTCAACATTGTGTTTTTTCACACTTTGTCCTCTTTCTTGGGGTCTGGGAATTTAGTACTTGCAATTGAGTCTGTTTCTTAGTAAAGATACATAAGAAATCCACAAAATTAGGACCATATCATCTTCAACTCTATGAATATCACCAAGCTCTGCCAGAGGTTTCACAAATTTGTTATGCTGTTGCATCTGTTTGATTGGCTTGACTTTGCCGATTCCTTTGAAGGCACTTGTTGAGTCACAGCCTGAGAACGCACCCAGTCCAAGCAATGCTGAGCAGTATTCTGAGGAGGACTGTTTTGCAAAATGTGTAATATCTATTAGCCTTTGCCTGTTGCCTCTCCCTGTGTCAAAGAACACTGTGGTGTCTTGAATGCTGTTTGCATAGTGAAGCAATATGAAAAAGATATTGCTGTCTGGGCTTTTGACTTGTACGTGGTCATATACTTGCTCTTTGTCATAGTTGCAGTATAGAATGACTCACAAGTCTGTTTCTTCTTCGTTTGACTTCAGGGATTGAATCTCAGACTGGTGTCTCTTTCCCATTCCGAGAAGTAAGAAGTGTGGCCTCTCCTTCCTTAATGAAGATCGCCTTCCTTCCATGTAACCTCTTTGCCATGTCATTCTCACTCCACACATCAAGAAGAAGTTCAATGAGCTGTTTCTTGTACTCACCATTTGTCAAGAACTGCTTCCAATCTCTTGGTTTTTTGGTCTTTCCTCCTTTGATTATTCTCTTCTCCACACACCCACGCCGTGTCCGTTCACTTGACTTCACTGAATCTGGTTTGTACATATTGGTACTGAAGACTACATCATTAGATGACAATGCATTGAAGATTTTGATGCCAATCTCTTTGAAGTTTGCAGGAATCTCTTTGAGATAGTAGAATGCAGCGTTGCCATCTTCCACTATCAATGTCTTGTTACTGGCAGGAGGTTGTGAGTTGTCTACATCTTTCAATAGGTAGTGTAGGCCTTTGAATTTATCAGTCTTTATAATTAAGTTGTCTGATATACCAATGGAGTAGGGTACAAGGGTCAGAGAGTACTTCATAATCTCCCGTAGATTGAGTTGACTGCCAGAACTTTGACCATCACTTGAAAAGCAATATCTCCTTGTTGCTTGTACTCTATAACCTTTCGTTCAGATGTTTTCAGCTTCACTCTTTTCTTTGGTTCTGCTATGGTTTTGAGCTTCAGATTCTTGATGGGTTTGGAGAATGCTGTCATTTACTCGTCGCTCTCTGATCGACTTCTCTTTTTGTTCTTTCCCTGTGGTAAGTACCTTTATGACATCTTTCTAAAACTTCAGCCGGAACACATGCACCAGAAGAGAGTACATACAACGCAGTCTTGTCATCTACGTCAAAATGATTCAGGAAGCTCTTTACAGCATCAATGGCTTTCTTTTCCTTATCTCAGTGGGTTGTTGATCTCTGTATTTGCTTCCGCGATTGGTACCAGAAGTCATGTCTGCGAGGCTGAGAGTTGCAGAGAGAAAATGTGCCGTTTCTGTTGAAATTCGAACCCATCTTTGATAAGCACTGTGATTCTCCAAGATGCCAGACAGCCGAACACCACTTCCACCACCTCGAGATTTGCCATGCTTCATGATCGTCTCCTCAGTCATTTTGTCAACAGCACATCAGTTTCCTGGTATGAACGACCTAGCGACACTGTTGGCACCTCTTTCGAGGAAAGCCAGGGCACCGGGATGTGATTCTTCGATGTTTGCCAAGAACACAGCAAGGTGGGTCAGATAGCGGGAGTAATTGTGACCATCAAAGGTGAAGAAGAGATTGGGCATTATAAACAGACAGTGCATGTACAACGGAAAGTTGTTCTCTTTCACAGACCTAATCAATGAGAGAGCAATCCACACAGAATCCATGTACGACAACCAAAATTGTGCAGTCTTCCCGAGAGATCCTTTTCGAACATCAGCTTTGAAGCTCTCATACGACTCCATCAATGGGTTGAGATCTGCGTTGGCCATGACTTCAGCAAATGCCTGCTTTGTCGGCGATTGGATTAGCTCTTGAAAGATGCCCTTTGATTCCTCTGGTATACCGGACAGCACTGCATCTTTTCCAGCCATAAACAGGAATTCATCAAGAAGGAGCCTCTCCAAGCACCCCACCATCGTCTTGTGGCAGTGCAGACTTCTGTCGTAGTTCTTTCCTGTCATAACACCTTTCATAGAACCACTAGACACGAGTCCCGATTCCATGAGGACATCCTGAAGTCCGGATCCTTTCCAAGCAGTTTGAAGTATGCACAAATGACATGAAATGTGCCAATCAACACAATGTGTTTCTTGTACTTTGCAGGATGAATCCACACAAGAGGATATGCCTTCATGCAGACACCCAAGTCGAATGTTGTAATGTCATATTCTTGGCCAACCTCATGACTTGGTTCTTCAGAAGCTTGTAAACACTTTTGAACTGTACTAAATTCCATGATGGGATGATTGATCACAGGATAGTAGTCAATTGGGGTCACATTTGAAGGCACCCCACCTGTTGCTGAGACAAATCCAGCCCAAGCTGGAAGCTCTTGACCTTTCGCACTACTCGCTTTCCGGGTAAGCATCCATGCCAGATCTTTTCTTATACACGGTTTGAATACTTCATCCCCATCATCACGATTCCAGATCTGCACACAAAAATCTGGATTTGTTTTCCAGTTGACATAGGATGATGGAAGAAGGCCACAAGCAAGAGGATAAAGTGTGAAGAAACACAATTTTGACATAGATTTAAATAAGGGGTTAAAAAACATAGTCCGAATGCGTTTTCTTTCTTGGGAACATCATTTTTCCGACAGAAGAGATACCAATGAACAAAATGACACCCAAGAAGTAGGATCATAGGGGGGGTGCACGGTAGGCCCCTCTGGCCTACGGACTATGAGTGCCAGTGCGGAGGAAGGACATTTTTCTAAAATTGGGATTTTGTGAATTTTACAATGTGAATAACTTTTAAAATATAACATCAATCTGGACGAAACTTGATACACTATGCCACGGGACAATGCTGAGTAAGGTGGTGCAAAAATGAAAGATAGGTAGGTAGGTAGGTAGGTAGGTAGGTAGGTAGGTAGGTAGGTAGGTAGGTAGGTAGGTAGGTAGGTAGGTAGGTAGGAAGGTAGGTAGGTAGGTAGGTAGGTAGGTAGGTAGGTAGGTAGGTAGGTAGGTAGGTAGGTAGGTAGGTAGGTAGGTAGGTAGGTAGGTAGGTAGGTAGGTAGGCAGGTAGGTAAATAGGTTAATAGAAAGATAGGTAGACAGACACAGACAGACAGACAGACAGACAGACAGACAGACAGACAGACAGACAGACAGACAGTCAGACAGACAGACAGACAGACAGACAGACAGACAGACAGACAGACAGACAGACAGACAGACAGACAGACAGACAGACAGACAGACAGACAGACAGATAATTTAAATGGTACAGCACACAAACAGGTTTTTTGGCCCACAATATCTGTGCCGATGTCGACCTCCACCACCACCCCTGGCAGTGTATTCCAGGTACCCTCATCACCATCTGTGCAAAACGTGTCTTGTACATCTCCTTTAAACTTTGCCCCTTCCACCTGAAACCTATGCCCTCTACTATTTGATATTTCCAACCTGGGAGAAAGGTTCTGACTGTCTACCCTATCAATGCCTCTCATAATGTTATATACTTCTATCAGGTCTCACCTCAACCTCCAACATACCAGGGAAAACAATCCAAGTGTGCCCAACCTCTCCTGGTCGCTAACACCCCCCAATCCAGGCATCATTCTGGTAAACCTCCTTTGCACCCTCTCGAAAGCCTCCACATCCATCCTGTAATGGGATGACCAGAACGGCACACAATATTACAAATGCGGTCTAAACAAAGTCTTCCTGACTCTTATACTCAATGTCATGACCAATGAAAGCAAGCATACCATATACCTTATTTTCCATTCTATCAACTTGTGTTGCTACTTTCAGGGAGTTATGGACTTGGACCCCAAAATTCCTCTCTAGATCAATGCTGTTAAGTGTTTTGCCATTGATTGTATATTTTCCCCTTACATTCGGTTGCATGGTTATTATCCCATTACTCTTTGCGGAACTTCTTAAGTTCAAATTGAGAACTGTGTTTCCTATATTACTATGGAGGTCACGCTTTAAAACCACTTCAAAAGCAGGAAAATGTTTTAGGACATTCTAATGTGGTTTAATTCTATATAATGACAAATCTTTCTCCAAAACAAAGAAACCTTGGAAGCTTGTGCTGCAATTAATTTAAGATTATGAATTAAACACGCACCAAGTAAAGGCCTGGAGCGTAAAATAGATGTGGAAGTTTATCCTCCCATCATCCCCCCTTAATAAAAGGCAAAAGGTATTTCAGAGATTTCAACTGAAGAAAAATGTACCTTTCTCTTAAAGATTCTTACAAGAAATGTAATGAAGCAATGTTTTAAACAGTTAAGGGCCTGTCCCACTTGGGCATCATTTGTGCCTCATGCAGGTGGCCCGCAAAGATTTTTTGAATCCCAAAATCTTGGGGCGCTGCACGCAAATGCGCGTCACTGCCTACGTCACCACGCACCATGCATGCATAATGCACACCTTGCGCGAGTTGTGCGTCGTGACGCGTAAATGATGTCGCGTAAAAGACGCGCAAATGACGCCCAAGTGGGACAGACCCTTTAATCATGATAATCTGCAAAACACTTGCGATTTAATGGCATAAATGCATAATTTTACAGTGGTGTGGAGAAAGAACAGGAGAATATAGCTAATTTGATAATTCTTCCAAATGTCATACAGGGCATTTGAGGCAAATTGCCTCCTGTGTATGATTCCATATGTCACACACATCTTTGCACAAAAAATGAATACCCTTCTGGACCAACATCCCTAAATTGACCATTTGATGCACATGTTGAGGACTCTTCAGGTTTCCATACTTTCCTTTGACACAGAATGAAGCTATTTGGCCCATTGAGTCAACCCTGGCTTACAGATAAAAAAAATTTTCTCATTAAATTTCCCTATAACCTATTCTTCCCACATTCCTATCTAACACCTCCCACCCCGATTTAGCTCTTACCTACATACTCGGATCAATTAAAAGTGATGGGTGTCAGAGGTTTTGGGGAGAAGATAGGAGAATAGGGTTAGGAAGAAGAGATAGATCAGCCGATCGAATGGGGGGCCGAATGGCCTAATTCTGCTCCTATCACTTATGATCTTATGATCTAATTAATGTACCAACTCACCCTTCATTGAGAGGGGGGAGGAAACTGGAGCAGTTGAAGGAAACCCACATGGTCATAGGGAGAACATACAAACGGCAAACGCCACACGGACAGTACTGGATCAAACCCAGGTCACTGGAGCTGAAGGACAGCAGCTTCACTAGCTGTGCCACTGTACCTGTTGCAGGTATCCCATAGCACATGAGCAGGAGAAGAAAGTAGGTGCAAGCATTATGGATTAATAACTTTCAAGGTATCCAATCATCCAATAAAGCTGATTCAATTTTCTTTTAAATAGGCTTTGCAAAGAGCAATTCTTACATCTACTATTGAATATATTTCAAGCTGATTTGATTCAGAATCGGGCCAAATTGGCCACTTGCACCACTCGGTTTATCAACAGCTGCTTTATTTTCTGGATCGTTCAGTGGTTGGGTTTGGAGAAAACATTATTTAGTGGTAATTATTTGTGAATGCCTGGTGTGTACACCCATAGCGACCATCTGTTAGTGAAGCAGAACATGTTGGATTGTGTGCCAATAGTGATAGTGGCCAGGGAAACAATGCCAGATAGTGACAAAGGCCACAGAAACGATGCCAACGAGTGGCAAGGCCCAGGGAAACTATGCCAGGCAGGGACAAAGGCCAAGGAAAGAGTGCCAATGACAATTAGCACTTAAAAAGCTTAATGGAAGGCAGCAGTCGACTAGTGGTGAGCTACAGAGGCTGAATCAGCTGCAGGGTGCCTCAATAGCTTTCCCCTACCAGAAAGAAAATCCCCAGCAATGGTCTGCAGTCTCAGCATGAATCTTGACCCGCAGTCTGTTAATGATCTGAGGATGAATGCTGATTAGTTATTCAGCGACACGCTCCTCACTGAAACTCCACCCATCTTGATTTATTTTCCAGTGTGTTGACCAATTATAATAGCTTTATAATGAAACAACCTACATTCAAGCAGTGGCTTTCACAGTCTCAGGGCACCCCATAGTTTTTTTTGATCCCAATAACTTTTAGTGTGGTCAGTCTTGTAATGGAAGATGTGCAACATCTGATTTATATATAACAACCTCCCAAAAACAAGAATGTCTTAATGACCAGATTATCTTGTATTTATCTATGTTGCTTAAGGGTTTAAATGTGGGTCAGAACACCCATTTCTTCATCAAAATAGTGCCCGGGGCCCAGGATGCCCTAAACTGCTTTCATGCCAATGAAGCACTATAAAGTGATGGAGAATTTAACCTTGTATTCAAACTGCACCCTCTCCAACAAATGCAGTACTCCTTCAGTATGCACTTGGATATCAGACTAGGTTTTAGTGCTCATTTCTGGAACAGGAACATGAACATGTCTTTGCTGCTTATGGATAAGCTTTCTGGGTTGTCCATAGTGAATACTAATGTTCAACAGTGTTTACAATGTAGGGCTGATGATTGGAAATATGAAAACTCAACAACTTTATTGAGAAATCAGTAGCAGCTGATTAGCACAAGAAATCTCTCTCCTTAATCTAATAAAATATTTGTGTTGTAGCAGAAGGTGGCGAATGAATCATAAATAATTTACGATGCTCACACTGCATATGTCATTGGCAATAACTGATCAAATGGCAATATTAAATCTTGCAAAATTGTAAAGCTTTTGTGTGGAGTCTTGTGTCTGTGGTTTATTACATTATAGAAATAATGTACAGTAGAAGGGAAACAGTGTCATCTAACATCTGCCTCAGGCACAACATCACATAATCTCACACTCTGCCTCATCAGTGAAAAGGGCGATCTGCTCATTAACTGATGCTAGAATCAGCGCGCTCCAGTATCTGCAAACTGCCATGAAATTGGATTAACCTTACTCATAATGCTATTAATAATCTATTACCAGAACTGTGACTGATTGATTTGCAATCTCACTGCCACTCGGCAAGACTGCAGCGAGACCGATTTCTGGAGGGGAGTTTTCTCCCCCCGTTGTGAGTTATCATCAAATGTTACAATGCCATCTATTTATTATAATCACAGAAGATATTTTTCATCTGCATGGTTTAACTAAATGAGCAAACTATGTGTTGTGCCAGCTCCTGACTCTAGGTTGTAAACTAGGAAATGGATTGCTCCCTTCTGAAAGCATTGGCTGTGTCTGGAAAGGGGAGATAAAGGGGCAGAAAAATAGAGAGATATAGGATACAAATGGAAAAAAAAGGAAGAGGGAGAAAATGAAAAGGAGCTGGATTTATAAAATACTTTTCATAGATTTTGGAACATCCCAAACTTTAAAACCACTGAAGTACAATTCTACAGCCACCATCTCCTTTACTCTGAAACACGGCAACTAATGTGGATAAAATATAATTCCAAAAATAAATACATTTACATTTTTTTAATTTTAAGGGCAGCACAGAGGCACAGCTGCTGCCTCACAGTGCCAGACGGGGTGGAAGATTGCAACCTTCACGTGGTCCGCCCTGTTTCGACTAATGCAATCAACTCGACGTGCACAAACGGAAAATCAAATAGAACAAGTTGTCCAACAACTTTAGGCCGCGTACGCCACATGAAAGAAGAAGACGGTGCCAGACATTGAGTTTGAACCTGACTGCATGGATTTTACATGTTCTCCCTATGACTGCGTGGGTTTCCTCCAGGTGCTCCAGTTTCCTCACACATCCAAAGACAAGTGGGTTTATTAGTGAATAGCCTCTAATAATTTCCCCTAAAAAGTAGCGAGTGGATGCGAAAGTGGGATAATATAGGACTAGTGTGAACTGGGAATTGATGGTTGCCGTGGACAGTGGGCCGAAGGGCCCGGTCCATGATGTATCTCTAAAACTAGGGATCTCTGGTGGGACCTCTGATGTTTGTGATTTATATATATGACTTGGACGCAAATGTAGACAGGTTGGTTAGTAAGTTTTCTTGGGTCTCAATGCCTACAAGACCAAGGAACTTCACAAGGCACCCACAAAGACCCTTGCTCCACAGTTAAACCTAGAATTCCCATGCTTAAAAACAGAAAATGCTGAAAAAAACCATCACGTCAGGCAAAAGCACAATTTTTCTGCTTTTCTGGTGAGTGCTCTCTTGTAGGAGTATGAGAGGATTTAATTTTCTTTGAATAAAAAGTACAAGTAAGCTCCCTTGTGTAATTGGGAATGATTACACTGTGATTTGTTGCAAGTATCGCCAGCCTAAAAGAAGGCATAAAAAAACACAGTCACAGTGACATTGACAGTCATTGGTAAAGCGATCACTGACCTGCTCCCTTTTGGTGATACTGCCACATTATGAAGTGTTAATCTTCATAATTTTCATTGTTTGTATTACACACGTTTCCGTCCTTACTAATGTGGCAGTACCATGACTTACACTGCAAACCTTCATGTGAGTATCAGAGGGTACAATGGAAGCAACTTGGGGACCATAGCATTGAAAGAAGAAACCACAACATAGACAGCACAGTGGCGCAGCAGTAGAGTTGTATCACCAGATACCTGGGTTCGATCCCTACTATGGGTACTGTCATATACAGAGTTTGAACGTTCTCCCTGTGACCACATGGATTTTCTCTGGGTGTTCCGGTTTCCTCCCACACTCCAAAGACCTACATGTTTGTAGATTAATTGGCTTTGGTAAAAATGGTAAATTTTCTCAAGTATGTAGGATAGTGTTCGTGTATGGGGGTGATTGCTGATCGGTGTGGGCTCAGTGGGCCAAAAGACCTGTTTCCACTCTGTATCTCTAAAATACAGTCTAAAGTCACAGGATCCATACTTTTGACTTGTATGTCATCTAGCACATTGATTTTCCTTGGTCGCCAGCATAAAATGTTATCTATTACTCTGTCTACAACCTTGTCTCTTTTATTAGTTTTCTCAGACAGTTCAAACCATTTTAAGCAGATGAACTTTGAAAATGAATTCAAAGCAACAAATTTTCAGTAAACTGTACATCCCTATACACGTGTTGGAGTTCTCTGTTATCTTTGCATATTCTGTGATTAACCAACTGTTTTTATAATCTCCTGAATGCTCCTTTCTTACTGAATATCTGATTAATGCAACTGCATCTCTGCTGCTCAGCCCCTTGAGCTCAGATTATTAACAACACCTCACAGAGAGACTATCAGAGTATAATTGTGTTTCAGTGGCTGGTTTTATTTAACACCCTATTACTGCAAATTTAGAGTAGAGGGAGAATAATGAACACATGGTAATTAAATACAATGAGAATAATAGTTGTGTAAAACTGTTTTATTTATTCACATGATGAGGTTGTTGCTGTCACTATTTATTCAATATCCTTAGTTGCCCTTGAGTTGAGTGGATTGGTAGATCAATTTAAAGAGCTATTACCTGGAGTCACAGATAGGCCATATTACGCAAGGATGGTGGAATTCCTTCCTGGGCACATAGTTGCAGCATTTTTACTACAACTTCCATTTGAAAATGACTGATTCTAGTTCTTTACACCAGATATTGTTCAATTAAGTGCATTGAAATTTCCCAGTGCCATGGTGGGATATCAATTTATGCCTCTGAATCACTTGACCAGGTTTATGGATTACTAATCTATATAAGCACTGTGCTAATGCATCCATCCATAAGTGATGGAGTGTGACAGAGGACTACACATTGCGCACTTTTGAGTGAGTTCCCATCTTACCATGGAAATAAGGTTCCCATGTCCAGTTGAGTATATTCCTGAAGGGAATTGCCAAGTCCACTCACGCTTCCTCCATTGCTCCAACCTCCAGATTCATCACTTTCACATAGCCTTACTGGACTAAATCTTGATTATTAGTATACAACTTTTTATTTCCCCATGTCCAGTATTTATAATTAGTGAAAGCATTGTAATAAAATGAAATAAATATAAATTAGTCGGATGTCGTTTCCCTGGTATTAAAGTTAGTTTGCTCTACTCTCTCTATACCCATGACACAGATCCAATGTCATATTTAAATTCACTGTCGATACCACCATTGTTGAATGAATAATGGGCTACATAAGTCAGAATACAGGAGGGAGATTGAAAATCTAATTGAATTGTGCCAAATCAACAATCTTGTTCTCACGTTAGCAAGACCAAGGAGCTTTCAGAAGAACAGTTGAGGATCTATGAACCTGTCTTTATCAACAGGGCGGCAGTGGAGAAAGTGAACAGCTTCAAGTTCCTGAGAGTGATTATCTTGAAGATTTGTCCTAGGCCCAGCACATTGAAGCAATCACAAGAAAGACTCATTATCACCTCTACTAGATGTATGGCGGACAACATACTGACTGGTTGCAACACAGCCTGGTTGGACGACTAGAACGCTCAGGAACATAGAATACTACAGAGGATGGTAGACACTGCCCCTTCCATTACCATCAAAAGGATCTATAGGAGGCACGGCCTTAAAAAGGCAGCCGATATCTTCAGACCCACACAACCTTGATATGCTCTCATTTCGCTACTACCATCGGAAGTGTGAAAACTGTGATCACCAGGTTCACGAACCACTTCTTTCCAGCAACCATGAGGCTCATGAACATGACATAACACCAATCTCATTGACTATGATCCTCTGTGGTTCATGCCGTTGGTTGCACTATGGACTTTGTTTTCCTTTGCACTATTATGGTTACTTTGGATGGCGGTTATTATTTTTTTCTATTTTTTATTATTATATATTATTTGTCTGTTATTGCATTTATGGGCCTGTTCTGCTGCAGCAAGAAAACAATTCATTGTTCTGTTGTTGGTACATAAGACAATTAAACTCTCTTGACTCTTGACGCTTGAATACATTAAATAATCCTGGTGCGCACTGGATGCAATTGAGGAAGTGATGAAAGAGAAAATGATGGGCTCTGGTTACTGGTGTTGAAATGGGGAGACAAAAGATAATTTTGGATTACATTTTCACCATTATAAATCAATCATGCAGAATAATTGCTGTCTCCCTTCCAAATGTTGAACGCTTTTTGTCTGAAAAGAACCCCAGGAGATCAGGCCTAAATTGATATTAACTCCATCACATGCTGAAAAGTTCTATCTCAGAATGCAGATTGCGTCTGTGGTTCTTGTCTGTTCCCTGTGCCAGAATTTTGCCTTGTCTCTATATAACCAGAAAAAGAATGGGAGATTCAGGCTGCTGTCTGATCGGATCACTGATTTATATTCTATCATTTTAGCCACAACTCTGCCTTGTTATAATCCCCAATATCCTTTCCTCGCAATTGGCTGCCAAGCTGATTAAGCTCAAGAAGTTCATCTACACTCTTTATCTCCTTCACTCCTTAGATGCTGCTGCACCCGCTGAGTTTCTCCAGCTTTTTGTGTAACCCTACACTCTTTAAAGTCCTCTTTAAAACAATCCTCTTCGAACAATCTTTCAAACACCCGTCTTATCACTTTTTTTTCTCTGCTTTGTGTCAATATTTCCTGATTGCATTTCTTGTGAAGTATGTTGGGTTCTATGTCGATTACTTTTTTGATTGCTGATCAACATTGGTTGCCTATATTAAATTTTATCTGCTATCGTTTTGTCTGATATATATCTTCCACAAATAGTTATCTTGTTTATGAATTGGCTCGACAGATTTGGTTACCATTCATAGTTTTGTATCAAAACTGGACAATTAAAAGGTCTCAAAAGTCTTTTATTGTCACATGTACAAATTAAGGTACAGGGATATGTGAATTACCATACAGCCATACAAAAAAAAGCAACAAGACACATAACTACAAGTTAACATAAATATCCACCACAGCGGATTCCTCACATTCCTCTGTGATGGAAGGCAAAAAAGTCCAAGCTTCTTCCTCTTTATTCTCCCATGGTCAGGGCAGTCAAACCATCCGTCAGGGTGATCGAAGCTCCCGCAGCCGGTGTTTGAAGCTCCCGCGTCGGGGCGGTCGAAGCTTCCGCATCGGGGCGATCAAAACTCTCGCGTCAGGGCGGTCAAAGCTCATGCGGCTTGGAGTTCCCAAAGTCGGTCTCTGACCAGGGACCGCGAGCTCCGTGATGTTAAGTCTGCAAACACCCACGGGTGGAGCTCCGAGGGCAATCCCTGGCAAATGGATCGCGGGCTTCGCGATGTTAAAGTCCCGTAGGCTCCCCGCGGTGGAGCTCTCAAAAGTCGGTCTCTAGCAAAGGCCACCAACTCCTCGATGTTAGGCCGCAGTGTGGACGGAGATACGATACGGGAAAAAAATTGAATGTTCGTCAATGTAAGAGAATAGAAAATGTTTCCTTCAAACCCCCCCTCCCCCCACAAAAAAAACAAGCTAAAGAACACTAAAAACATACATTTAACACATACTATTAAAACACAAAGAAGAAAGGGACAGACAGACTGTTGGCGAGGCAGCTGTTGTTGGTGCCATCCGGTAGAAAATTCATTTTGTAAATTTTCACTGAAGCATTGGAGGCTGAAGGGCAAGCTGATAGAAATATTTAAAAGGCATAGATACGGTAGACAGTCAGTCTCTTTTCCAAGCTGGTATGTGTTTTCATCAAGAGTTAAAACAGACTGCAACTAAAATTGTTCACATTCTCTCCCATTAACAGGATAGCAACAGTTTTAGAAAATCTATTGCACTGTTTCTTTTTAAAAAGCTACTGGTTTCATCATTCTTGACGAACTGTTCGTTGAATTTTGTTTTACAGAATTCTCTGGATAGCTTCAATGTAAAAATATTGCACTTGATGCTCAAACTGAACATATTTCACCAATTCTTGAACATTGCTGGTTTAGTTACAGTTAGTGGAAGTACAGATTCTCCATGATAATGCCCACCCTGTACAGAAACTATCACAGTTTCAAGATATAGACGCTTATTCAAAGCTAGGTGTTTATCTTTATTCATAGAAAAATCTAAGGCTGGTTAATTAGGTTGAAGTGCAAATAATTTACATATGGATGGCCCTTTACAATTTGGTAAAATGCCTACTTTTAAAGGGAAGTTGGATTTTATTATGTAATATAAAGACAGCAGGATGTAATATAAATGCAGGCCATTTTCAGCAAAAAAATAATGTGCATGCACAAGGCTGGACATTCTTTTCACTGTGATCCAGAATTTAGCGATCAATATGCAGCTAAGTGCAGGGTTTAGTTAATGAGGGTGGTGGGAGGATGGTGGCCGAACCTCAGCGATTCCTATTGCTGGATTGTGCAAATGACAACATGCAAGAAGTACATGCAAACAAAGAAAGAGACATTTGATCTACACCTCATCTTTCCTGCAACAAGTAAATGATGATATCATTCTGACACCCAGCAAAACCCTTCACTTCTCACAGTTATTATCTTTACAATCTTTTGAAATTATGATAGATATTATAATCGATTAGAGGCTTTCCTCTTTTGGCTGAAAAAAAATTGATCCTTGTCTTCACCATGCATATTTTCCATTCCCTGCATAAATCAGTGCCCACACAAACCGTGGCTGATACAATGAAGGGAGAAGGAAGGAGAGAGGGAGAGGGAGAGGGAGAGGGAGGGGGAGACAGAGGGGGGGATGAGAGAGAAATGTGGATAGAGAGAGATGTGGAGACAGAGAGGGGGAGCAAGAGATGGTGCGAGAGAGACAGGGGAGAGAGAGAGAGGGGGAAAGAGAGAGGGGGAGAGAGAGAGGAGGAGAGAGAGGGGGGGAAACATAGAAACGAAACATAGAAAATAGGTGCAGGAGGAAGTCATTCAGCCCTTTGAGCCAGCACCACCATTCATTATGATCATGGCTAACCGTCCTCTATCAATAACCCGTGCCTGCCTTCTCCCCCATATCCCTTGACTCCACTAGCTCCTAGAGCTCTATCTAACTCTCTTAAATCCATCCAGTGATTTGGCCTCCACTGCCCTCTGTGGCAGGGAATTCCACAAATTCACAACTCTCTGGGTGAAAACGTTTTTTCTCACCTCAGTCTTAAATGGCCTCCCTTTTATTCTAAGATTGTGGACCCTGGTTCTGGACTCGCCCAACATTGGGAACATTTTTTCTGCATCAAGCTTGTCCAGTCCTGTTATAATTTTATGTTTCTATAAGATTTCCCCCTCATCCTTCTAAACTCCAGTGAATACAAGCCTAGTCTTTTCAATCTTTCCTCATATGACAGTCCCGCCATCCCAGGGATCAATCTTGTGAACCTAAGCTGCACTGCCTCAATCACAAGGATGTCCTTCTTCAAATTAGGAGACCAAAACTGTACACAATACTCCAGATGTGGTCTCACCAGATCCCTATACAACTGCAGAAGAAGAGAGAGAGAGGGGGAGAGAGAGCGTGGGAGAGAGAGAGAGGGGGGAGCGAGGGGGAGAGAGAGAGGGGGAGAAAGTGAGGGGAGAGAGAGAGGGGGAGAGAGTGAGGGGAGAGAGAGAGGGGAGAGAGAGAGAGGGGGAGAGACAGAGGGGGAAGAAAGAGGGGGAGAGAGAGAGGGAGAGAGAGAGAGGGGAGAGCGAGAGGGGAGAGAGAGGGGGAGAGAGAGGGAGAGAGAGGGAGAGAGAGGGTGAGAGAGAGGGAGAGAGAGAGAGGGGGAGAGAGAGTGGGGAGAGAGAGGGGGGGAGAGAGAAAGAGAGAGAGAGAGGGGGAGGGAGGGGGAGAGAGGGGGGGGACGAGGGGGAGAGAGGGAGAGAGAAGGGGGAGAGAGAGGGGGGGGGAAGGGGGGCATTGTAAACCTTTATCCTCTGGTTCTTGATTACCCTATTTTGGTAAAAAATAAAGACTAACATCTCCCTATTTATTCCCTCAATATTTTATATTCTATAACTTCACCTCTCAACCACTCCAAGGAATAAAGTCATAGCTTGCCCAACCTCTCCGTATAGCACAGCCCTCAAGTCCTAGCAATATTCACGTACATTTTCTTTGCACTCTTTCCAACTTAACAACATCCTTCCAATAGCAGGATGCCCAAAACTCACCAACATCTTGTACAACTGTAACATAACATCCCAACTTCTGTACTCAATACCCTGACCCATGAGTAAGTACCGAAAATAATCTTGACCACCCTATCTACCTGTGATGTTACTTTCAGGGAACTATGCACCTGCACTCTTAGATCCCTCAACTCGACAACGCTCCCCAGGGCCATACCATTTATTCTGAAAGTCCTGCCATGATTTTACACCTCGCACTTATCTGAATTAAACTGCATTACCTATTCCTCAACTCACTTACCCAGCTGATTATGATCCTGCTGTAACCTTCTTTGCTATCTACGATACTACCCATTTTCGTGTCATCTGCAAACTTACTAACCACGCCTTGTACATTCCTATCCAAATCATCGATATAAACCAAAACCAGCAACAGACTCAGGATCAATCCCTGAGGTACACCACTAGTAACAGGCCTCCATTCTGAAAAAATAACCTTCACCCTCTGCTTGCTTCCATGAAGCTGATTCTCAATCCAGTCTCACTAAAATGTTTTTACTTGTAAATGTTCATCAGCAGTCATTGATGAAAGGAAATACATTTTTTTTAATTGGCAGAGAACTTTGGCCCTGCTCGTTGAACTTAAAAATATCTCTCAAATAATTGATATAACCTGCAGGTATCCACAAAACATTTCCAAGCATTGCTGGATACCCGCAGGTTATATAAATTACTTATGTTTGGAGACATGGATGTAGTAATCAGTTGCCTGGCTTGTAAATATTAACTGACGATAAACATTGCTACAGCTGGATCCTACCCTGCAGATAATCTGCATCAGCCCTGACATGGGAGTGCACAAAGAGTGCCAAGGATGAAGAAATGCTCAATTTCCCAGTAATGACATTCCTTGACACCATTTGCATTTTTTTTAAGCAAAAAAAGATGAAGAGTATCAATCTATGCATAGCTGCCTGCCCAGTACCAGAAGGGTAGTTATAATTTGACACTGTACCTGTCTAGTTGCTATGGTTTTACACACTGTCCTACAGTATGCAGAAACCTAGCCATCTGGAAATGGTCATATCTGCCTTTCATTAATGATGTCTCCTGGGATTCAGTCCAAAGGGGTTGCATCAGACATTTTTACAGCATATGTAGGTATGATCACTAACAAGTTTCACTTGATCTGGTGATCATTCACTTGAGGCAGCGTGGTGTCAAAATATGACCTGCATAAGATTTATATGTGAGAGACAGATCGCTCCTTAAAGCTACACACTAAATTACATTCAAACACAAGAAAACATTTACTTATATTATGCTGTTAAAGTAAGTGAAATGTATTGTGATTCAGTCATGAGTTAATGTCCTTTGTATCAGAAAGTCATGGATTTTGATCATAGTCTGGCACTTGAACACATAATCTGAGTTACTGTAGAAGGCTCACCCCGTATGATGAGAAGAATGATGCATTTTCAGAAGTGCAAAGTTCCCTTCAGGTGGATGTAAAATAATCCACAACACTACTCCAAGCTTCTGAATGGTTCTTCCAAAAGCTAGGGTGCTGTCCGATACGCCTCTACCCATCGTGGGCATTGGTCTTTGTCAATGGAATTGATGCGCTACAATGCTGAGAAGTATATTGTACAAAAAAAAGACACAAACTGCTGAAGTAACAGGTCAGATAGCATCTTGGGAGAACATGGATGGAGGACATTTTTGGTCTGGACCCTTCTTCAGAAAATTGCTGGGGTGGGGGGGGGGAAGGCAGCAGAAAGCTGGAAGAGAGGAGAGGCAGGAAGGAGAAAGCCTGGCAGGTATTAGGTTGATACAGGTGTTGGGGTTTTTTGATAGGCAGATGATTGAACAAAGACCAGAGATGAAAAGATAGTAGCTGTGAGACAAACGAATTGAAGAGTTACACATTGTGAAGCTAGAAAAAAGAATGTAGGAGGAAGAGGAGGGCGAGGGGTGAAATAGATGCATCAAGATGGGTCACAGTGGAGATAGGAGAGGGGGAAAGAAGGGATGATTGTGGGAGTAGAAGGGAGAGGGTGAGGGTTTAATAGCTACCTAAATTGGAGAATTCGATGTTCATAACATTGGGATGCAGCCACCCAAGTGGAATATGAGCAGTTGTTCCTCCTGGCTTCGTGTGGCCTCACTCTGGCAATGGCGAAGGCCCAGGCCACAAAAATCAGAATGGCAATGGGAAGAGGAGTTCAAATAGTTAGCAGCCAGTATGCCTTGGGGGACCAAGCTTAAGTGTTCATCGAAACGGTCATATTCTGTACTCTTTTTCCACCCCTCTGCTCTATCTATTACACTTGAGTTAGACTTGATTGTATGTATGTATAGTGTAGCTGATCGGTTTGGATAGCATGCAAAACAAAGCTTTTTACAAAAGCTGACACATCATGAATGACTGCCCACTGAGGCTTTTCCCTGGTGGCATCAAAGCCATCCACCCAGTAACTGATGCTGTCTTGGCCTGGATGTCTACCCTTGATCTACAACTTTAGGCTGTGCACGCCACACGCAAGAAGAAGAAGAAGAAGATGACAATTATAAACCTAAATCTAAACCTAAACAAAGAGGGGCATTGGCTCACATAGCAGCCCCACATTTATCTCCTTATCAATATCACTAATGGAAGAAGGATCTCGACCCCCGAAACGTCACCCATTCCTTCGATCCAGAGATGCCGCCTGTCCCGCTGAGTTAATCCAGCTTTTTGTGTCTATCTGGTCATTATAGTTGTACACTAATTGGTAAGGACCCCTTTATCACTGATTTAAGATATGAAGAATGGACTTGCTGATGCCACCCCTGATCGCACTGTCTCCCCAGCCGCTTGGAGGCCCGGCTTCCGACCCCATCCCGGCTCACAAGGTACACCAGCAAAGCCTTCTTCACCCACTGCATGGTCCAGTGACGTTGCTGTTGTTGTGGCTCACGTTGTAGTCCCTGGAGACAGCGATTTCTTCGGGTCACCTCTCCCCCCAGCTGCTATTTCTTCCTGTTGGCCGTCGCTTTATCCGCTTCCTGCTCGTACCGCCGCCACCTCCTCTTCCAGTCGCTCTGTCCACTCAGACTTTACCCCCTTCCCCCATCCTCCACTGCCGCATTCTCCTCCTCCTCCCCCAGAGTCATCGACATACTCGACCTTGGTAGCAGCAGCAGGTGAGAGGGGAGGGAGCCTCACAGTGACCAAGAGCATAATGGTGTTGACAGCGGCCTAAAGAAAGTACAACCTGTCGGGGACTACAACGTGAGCTGCAACAACAGCCGCGTGAACTATTGACGACAGGCTCGCTAGTGCAGACCAACGGCATCGGCACCTAGTTTTAAGGTGAAACGATACAAAGTGCTGGAGTTACTCAGCAGATTGAATCAGTCTGAGGAATGGTCACGATGTCATCTTTCGATATTCTCCAGAGATGCTGCCTGACTCACTGAGTTACTCCAGCATTTTGGTCCTTTTGTGTACTAATCATCATCTGCAGTTCTTTGCTTCAACTACATACAATGTTAATACCTAATTTGGTTATAACAGACAATTAACAACAACAGGCATCATCCTCCCACTTATGGTCCATTATAATGAGAATTTACAGTATTTGTGTTGATCAAGTTGGCTTCCACATTTCCCACACAATACGTACTTTAAATTACTGCACTTGCAGCAAAAACACTGTGTAGTGGGCTGTGGCCATGAACAGAACAATTGAAATCCAAGTCCTTCTAACCAGGACGTCAGAGATCATTTACAGACAGTATTAAAGACATTACTTTTAACCTAACATGCATGGGAGCAAAATATTGATCAACGTGAAACATCTAAACATAATTTTTCATGGTAGGTATACATACATGGATTACGTAGTGTTACAGTAGGTTAAAAGGTGAATTAAACTATAATTTAGTTTATCTAGTTTTGAGATACAGCACAGAAACAGGTCCTTCGGCAAACCGAGTCTGCGCCGACCAGTGATCCCCGCACACTAGCACTATCCTACACACATTATGGACAATTTACAATTACACCAAGCCAATTAACCTACAAACCTGCACGTCATTCGAGTGTGGGAGGAAACCCGAGATCCCTGAAAAAACTTGTGCAGGTCACGGGGAGAACATACAAACTCCATACAGACAAGCACCCATAGTCAAGATCAAACCCGGTCCTCTGTAGGCAGCAACTCTACCGCTGCGCCACTGTGCCACCCGCAATTCTGGACTGAAGATAGACCCAAAAAGCTGGAGTAACTTGTGGGTCATGCAGCATTTCTGGAGAAAAGGAATAGGTGGACTGATGGTTTCAATCACATCAGTTTTTTTGTGTGATCTCATCCATATACTAAATCCTCACTTCCACGTATCCTTCAAAACATCTTCCTCTTTTTCAAAGCACTGTCAAATTCTCTGAACTTTGCCTGGGCACACTTGCGATCATAAATTATATAATTGAGCCACTCACTGAAGGAAATGCAAACATTTTGTCAGAGCTTGAGAAGTTGGATAATTGGCTCTTGGATGAAAATCTACTCCAGAGTATGTGATGGAACTGTGTTAGTCAAGTTTCCATGTTTATCCTAATGAGTATGTATGTCCACAATATTAAACCACGTGATACTGAACAAAAGCTAACCAAAGAGATTCATAGAAACATGGCAGTGGTATACATGACAATAGTCATATAATTTGGCTTGTGGAACACTGCAATCTGGGATATTTGCAGTGTTCATGTTTGACACTGTTTGTTGTGCAGATTAAGGAAAAATATGTGTATTTAGAATGTGCCTCACAACACCATGCAGTGTGGTCTCCCAAAATACCTCTGGCCAATGAAATAGATTTGTAATGTAGTTACTGCCACAGGAAACATGTCAGTCAGTTCATGCACAGTAAGTTCCAAAAAGCAGAATGTGTATTATTGCGGAATACATTTTGACCAAGCCTCAGGGAAGAAACCTTGCTCCTCTGTATATTGGGATCTTGCTCATCCATCTGGGAATCACACCAGTCTCTGGTCTAACTTTTCATTTAAAACATCCCATTTTCAGAAGTGTGGTTGCTCACATTCCATTGGATTCATTGCCTGCTCAAATCTCTGGAGTGGGATTTGTTCCATGACCTTCTAAATCAGAGATGAGAATGCCATGCAATGGGAATAAAAGTCATCCTTTCGCCCAATTGTATTGTGTCTTGCTTTGTTATGCACAAAAATTAAATACCATCCTTTTCTTGAAATAATGTAATTGAAAAGATCCAAAAAATTAATCCAAAACCTGTCCAGAGCCTGAAGGAAACGTAGGTCAATTTCTCTTGCAAGTTGTTTCTCTCTCTTTTTGATAGAAATAAAATCCAGTGTAAAAGAATCATCCAATCAGCGACTTTTGTCTGTAAATTATAAAGCCCTTTTGCACTCAAGGGAGTAGTTTCCAACCATTGTTTATTTTCTGCCTTTAAAAACATTTTATTGATTTTGCTTTTCCATTAACTTTTTAACAAATGCAGTCAAGAAAATTTATCCAAGCGTTAAATTCAAGAGCTTTCTGATCGAGTGTAAATGAGCTGGTGGTCATCATACACTGCAGTTTTTTTGTAATGCCAAAATAACTTAATAAATTGTTGCTCTTACTTAAACCCCTGTCTCACGGTGCGAGTTGGCCCACGAGTGACCCGAGTTTTCACTTGTGGTGATCACGTCATGGGAACGTCGGAACTCGCATGAGCAACTTATCGACTCGTGGCGCTAACGGCAGGTACTCGGGAAACTTGTTAACTCGTGGAAAAAAATCAAACATGTTTGATTTTTTCCACGAGTCAAATTAACTCTTCAAGTTAAAAATGGAAACATTTAAACTTGTTGTAGTAACGTAGTGGCCACTACGTTACTACAACGAGTTTAAATGTTTCCTTGGGTTACACAAAAGGCTGGAGAAACTCAGCGGGTGCAGCAGCATCTAAGGAGCGAAGGAGATAGGCGACGTTTCGGGTCGAGACCCTTCTTCAGACTCCAGTGCTGCACCCGCTGAGTTTCTCCAGCCTTTTGTGTAACCCTCGATTCTCCAGCATCTGCAGTTCCTTCTTTAACAATTAAATGTTTCCTTAGTGACTCGTAAGTCTACCGTGGGAACTTTCTAATATAATCTGTTCGTTCGCTCGAGTAAATACTGACCCAAAGATAGAAACTCAGCGGACCAGGCAGCATCTCTGGAGAGAAGGAATGGAGTCGAGACCCTTCTTCAGACTTACCTGAAACGCCACCCATTCCTTCTCTCCAGAGATGCGGCCTGTCCCACTCCAGCATTTTGTGTCTATCTTCGGCCTTTCTGCGATGATCTGCAACTTGTCCTTTATTACTGAGGCACCTGCCCCGTGGCTTCGTATTCGTCTCAATGAACGGCTGTAGGGTTACACAAAAGCTGGAGAAACTCAGCGGGTGCAGCAGCATCTAAGGAGCGCATGAAATAGGCGATGTTTCGGGTCGAGACCCTTCTTCAGTCCTGCTGACCTTCTTCATGCTGCTGCACCCGCTGAGTTTCTCCAGCTTTTTGTGTAACCCTCGATTCTCCAGCATCTGCAGTTCCTTCTTTAACACGAACGGCTTTAGGACGCGGTTAAAGACCTGCCGGAGGGGCAAGTCTGGGGTGGTGGGGGGGTTGTGTCCATCCACCTCCCCCCCCCCCCCCCCCGGGGCCGAGAGTGTGGGATTAGGAAGGAACTGCAGATGCTGGTTTACACCGAAGATAGACAGACACAATGCTGGAGTAACTCCGAGGGACAGGCAGCATCTCTGGAGAGATGGGATGGGTGAGACTTCGGGTCGAGACCCTACTTCAGACTTCTCCAGAGATCCCGCTGAGTTTACTCCAGTAGTTGGCTGGAGACCCTTGTTCGGACTGAAAATAAAACTTGCCTCGCGTGAAGCGGCTTGTAAATTAAAACATAAAAACAAGAAATGCTAAATGTTGACTCATTTATGTGCTGCTGTTCATTTACCTGGCCTGTTGCTGTCCTCCCTCGTCCACCGTGAGCGCTGGACAACTCACCGGGTGCAAAACTCCGCTGCATCCCGGGCGGAGGGCGATGATCACCGGACTGACCGGCAAGTAGAGGCGGCGGGTCGGCCAAGCCCGGCTCCCCGCCACCGGGATAGACACCCACGTTCTCCAGAGGTGTTACCTGGCCCACGTTGTTACTCCAGCTTGTTGCGTCTGCCTTCCGACTGAAGCCTTGGGATAGTCGCCGACACGAAGACGGTGCGAAGCTGGAGTTTAATGCTGACAAGTGGGATCGTTGCCCTTTGTGTTGGCGTGGAGGGAGACGTGGAGGGAGACACAGCGGCTTTTGAGACTGGTGGGCAATCACTATCAAAGTGTCTGCCTGCAGTCAGCACACCTCTCCTACACGTCTCCCGCACAAAGACCATCCCGCAGAGAATGATCCCAGCACCCAAGAGCCTTGTCTGTCAGCCCCCCACCCACCCACCCCCAACCACCTTCCACCTCAACTTACGCCTGGGCACCAAAGCAGCTCAAGAGGCGAGCTCCGTCTCCCAACAATCTGAACAGCGGCTGCGGCCGGCCGGCACCCGGCATGGACTTCTCACACCCTCACACACTTACCTTCATTCACGGTTGGCTCAAGAGTAACGGGAGTGGAACTTGTTAACTCGGGAGAGGAAGTTGGAACATCGCAGCAATGACATACCCGTGGGAACTCGGTTAAACACTTGATCATAAACTTGAAATCTCGTACACAACCACGAGTCTGTTTTTTTTTCACTTGGGGTCACTCGTGGGATGACTCGCACCGTGAGACAGGGCCTTTAATCCTACAAATCTCGGACAAGACAGGCAATTTCACTGCTAACTCAAGTTTACTCTCTCTACCTCACAACCCCCCAGTATAACATATTACCTATATTCACCTTAATAGATTTAACATTATGAATGCATTGTAGTTTGGGATCTTGCTATATGTAAACTGGCTGCTGTTTCCACCCTTACATTAGTGATTGCACTTAAAAAGGTCAGATAGTTGTAAATAATTTTGGGTTTCTTGAGATTGTAAAAGGTGCTGCACAAATATAGCTAATGCTGATCCCAGTTCCTCTTATCTAGTTTGGAATGAAAAGTAGTCCAACCTCTTCATGAATCAGCTACTTGAGTTAACAAGATTTATAACAGTGAAAAATTCCAACAGTTCACGAGGGCAGGAGCATTTATCTCTTCTATCTTGTGTGCAGACACCTAATTAGAAGAGTGGTCATAGTAGTCAGCATCAACTTCCTACTTAGTGCACTGTTCCTTTACGTCGATTGGAAGGCTCGCTACCAGCGCAGCCTTTATGTTGTTTCCACTGAAATATACCATTTTATTTTCCTCAGGAAGCCTGTGTCCCCATTGTGTGCAAATAATGAAAAGAGAGTTTGCCAAGACATCGTTAATGTGTTCTATCATAATTCTCAACACTGGTGCCCCACAAGGCTGTGTCATTCTACCCTTTAATATAACTTTAAACTCACAATTGTACTGCTAATTTCTCATTAACTCCATTTGCAAGTTCGCAGGTGACACCATTGTAATGGGCAGGATCTCAAACAATTACAAGATGAAGTACAGGAAGGAGATAGAGAGCTTAGTATCATGATGTCAAGACAACAACCTCTCTCTCAAGGGTTACACAAAAAGCTGGAGAAACTCAGCGGGTGCAGCAGCATCTAAGGAGCGAAGGAGATAGGCGACGTTTCGGGTCGAGACCCTTCTTCAGACTGGTCAGGGATCAGGGAAACAAGAGATATAAACAGTGATGTGGAGAGATAAGGAACAATGAGTGAAAGATATGCAAAAAAGTATTGGTGATAAAGGAAGCAGGCCATTGTAAGCTGTTTGTGGTGTGAAAATGAGAAGCTAGTGCGACTGGGGGGGGGGGGGGGGGGAGATGGAGAAGGAATGTCAGGGCCAGAGGGCTGAGGGAGAGGTGGGGGGGAGGCAGTCTGGGTTAACAGAATTGAGAAAATTCAATGTTTAAGCCCAGAGGATGCAGACTCCCCAAGCGGAATATGAGGTGCTGTTCCTCCAACTTGCGGTGTTGATCACTCTGGCCGTGGAGGAGGCCCAGGACCGAGAGGTCGGATACGGAGTGGGAGGGGGAGTTGAAGTGCTGAGCCACCGGACCATCCGTTGCTCCAGTTGCCAGCTGATCTACATCGGTGAGACCAAGCGTAGGCTGGGCGATCGTTTCGCCGAACACCTCCGCTCGGTCCGCAATAACCAACCCGACCTCCCGGTGGCTCAGCACTTCAACTCCCCCTCCCACTCCGTATCCGACCTCTCGGTCCTGGGCCTCCTCCACGGCCAGAGTGATCAACACCGCAAGTTGGAGGAACAGCACCTCATATTCCGCTTGGGGAGTCTGCATCCTCTGGGCTTAAACATTGAATTTTCTCAATTCTGTTAACCCAGACTGCCTCCCCCCCACCTCTCCCTCAGCCCTCTGGCCCTGACATTCCTTCTCCATCTCCCCCCCCCCCCCCCCCCAGTCGCACTAGCTTCTCATTTTCACACCACAAACAGCTTACAATGGCCTGCTTCCTTTATCACCAATACTTTTTTGCATATCTTTCACTCATTGTTCCTTATCTCTCCACATCACTGTTTATATCTCTTGTTTCCCTGATCCCTGACCAGTCTGAAGAAGGGTCTCGACCCGAAACGTCGCCTATCTCCTTCGCTCCTTAGATGCTGCTGCACCCGCTGAGTTTCTCCAGCTTTTTGTGTAACCCTCGATTCTCCAGCATCTGCAGTTCCTTCTTTAAAACCTCGCTCTCAATGTCAGCAAGACAGAGGAGCTGGTCGTCAAAATCAGGAAGCATGGTGGAGGACCCACCCTCATCTGTATCAATGGTGCTGAAGAGGTAATAGTGTTGGGCTTCAGGTATCTAGCTATAAATATCACCAATAATTTGACCTAGTCTTAGCACATCAAAGATACAGCCGAGAAAGCACACCAACACCTCATTCCACCAGCTCAAGAAATCCAGTATGTCCCCAACAGCTTTTACTAATTACTACAGTTGCACAATAGCAGACATCCTGTCGAGATGCGTCACAACTGCTCTGCCCAAGACAAAGGAAACCACAGAGTCATGGACGCAGCCCAGTCTATCACACAAACCAACCTCCCCCCCCCCCCCCCACCCCTCCCATCTTCTACTCAATTTTCTACTTAAAGCTGCCTCAGAAAGCAGCTAACATGACCAATGACTGCACACACTCTCATTTTCTATTCCCTCTCATGACAGGCAGAAAATACAAAGGCTTGAAAGAATGTACCGCCAGATTCAGGAAAAAGCTTTAAACTTACTCACTAGATGTGTTTAATTTCCCTGTTGTTAAGGTGAGGATCCCACACCACTGAATCAGGCTCAGATGTAGACTGATCTTACCACCATTTAAAATGACTTTTCAGGTTGAATTTTCAGGAATTTTTATCTGCTCCAAAGTGCTTGTTTTTTCAATACTAAATCCTAATTTTTAACTTTTAATAGACAGGGATTGGGCTGAGGCTGTTGCAGAGATTATGAAATGGACAGGGTGAAGGACACACCCTCCAAAGGTCTTCATTTAGAAAATATTTAAAGCATGGTGGATCCTTGACTGCCTAGGCCATAAAAGAACAACAAAAGTCATCTATCAGCCTTCCATCACCTCATAATACTGTTACCAGTAATCAAGATTTGCGATGAGATTCCGAAAAATGTGAACGGCTTTCCATTCCTGAAGACCAACCTCAGTGAAAGCTGACATCAATGGCAAGAATCACAGACACATCTGGTTTACCAGATTTACCTGGGTGAGGATGCGTCCTTCCTCCGAGCCGCATCTCTGCTCCCTCCTTGCGGCCTACCACATGGATTGGCGCAGTCTTTCCTGCCAGAGACCGCCCAGAACTTCGAGCTGCAGCTTCAGCGCCAGTGCAGCACTGAGGTACCATCACGGAGCGGGACGATGCCTTACCCGGGTCACCATGTTGGAGCTCCGGAGTGCTGGGCCTGCCGACTTTAACATCGTGGAGCTGTGGGGTCTGCAGAGAGTCCAGCCATGGCAGCGCTGACTTTAAACACCGCGGAGCCGAGGATCTTTCACCGAGATCGCCTGTGTTGGAGCTCCGACCAGCGCGGCCTGTGGACTTCGGGAGCCACAGTCTCTGGTAGCAAGCGGCTGTTTCCAAGCCGCTGAGAGCGTTCTTCCGATGCCGGAATTCCATCATCCCGGCGATAGGCCCTGAAACATCGGGCCATCATAGCGGCGACTGCATAGGCCTCAAATAGGCCCTGACCACGGGTGAACATGGAGGATGTGGACTGAACTTTCCTCACATTGGGAAACGTTGATCCTGCTGTGCGGGGATGTTTTTATGTTTAATGCTAAATTCTATAATTGTTTGTTTATTTTTATTGGTGTGCTGCAATGGCAACTCAAATTTCACTACACCAATTAGTGTATGTGACAATAAACATCCTTTGTCCTTGTCCTTTGTCCTTGCCCTTATGAAGGAGAATTCTCCCCATCAGCCACTTGGGAATCAACAATGATGAGAAACTGGCCCAGGCCTTACATCCAACTCCATTAGCTGCAAGACCACATATCAGAATGGGCATTTTGCAGTGAAGGACTCAACTCCTCTTTATAAGGCACCACCAACAAACCACAAAGCAGAGTGATGAGTGAAATTCTCCAGTTCAAAAGACATTGAATAATATTCTTTATTTCAGAAGCAAAGACATCAAAGAAGCATGAAAATATAGCAATAGTAATTCTCACAGCGGAAGGCCATTCAACTCTTTTTGTTTTCCCTCACCAAAAATTAACTGTAGGTTGATTTCATCTCCTACCCCAAATTAATTCAAGATAAATCAGTATTCCATCATCAAGCTTCACTGCTGCTTGTCATTGACCCAGCTACCAAGTCAGCAACCATCAAGACTTCCTTGCCAGAACATGAAACATTTAAACCTATGCTACCTCTATCACTGGGACAGGTGTCCAGGTGTCCAGATCAGGAAAACTTCCATTGGAGAATGTTCGTAGTCTTACTCCATCCATCATCCTTTCACCTCTTTTCCTTCCCCCTTCCATCTCTTTCCCTCTGCATTGTGAAGGCTTTCCCAGCTGTTACAGGATTCTTACTGGGACAATCACAGCCTGGAAGTCTCTGTTTATTTTGTCGTGTGGAGATTCAGATCTCTCCAGTGATTGCAGAATCCTGGCCATTGCTTCTTTCCTGGCTCAGGACACAATTATTTAGGTTGGATACACAGGCTGTGAACGTTATCAGGGAAACAGGTCATGATCTTATATAATAGTTTATTTCTGTTGACAAAAGCAAAGTCCCTTCAAATAAAGAAATGGGGAGGAGGGGTGGGTGGAGAAGAGTCATCTGTGGAAATTCTATCCCTCCTGAATCTAGCCAATCCTTTCTAGTAGGTATGTTACAAAACTTACCTTGAGCAGCGCTGCAGTTCTGCCGCTCCCCGTGTGCGCGACTTTGGCGCCTTTCAGAGGGGGGCGGGCTTAAAGTGCCGTTTTTCTTCAGACTGGGCAAATCGATCAATGTCGGGCGATTTCATTGCGGAAGAAAAATCGCTCCAACATTTCATCAATGAAGGTATTTTTAAATTACGCTAGATTATTTATTATCTAGAGTAATTTAAAAATCACCTTCAGAAGCCGTGAGTGCCGATAACAGGAAGGATTTTGCGTAGGGGAGAAAATAAGGGACACAGTTTATTTTCATATTAAAAGTTGGTTTTTATGGAGGCTTTAATAATATTTTCATGTTGCGAAATGGGGTCCAAAAAAAATGTATGAACCGGCTGTATTTTTAATACTGACTTCACAGCAAACCACAACGTTCCAATCCACCGCATTCCACTAAAACCCACTCGCTAGTTGATTTAAATGGCCTTTAATTTACAGGCATTAAACACTAAATTCCTTCCATTTGGCCCAGAAATTCATGAAAATGAGATTTAAAAATTATGTTATATTGTGGATTATTGTGTGAATGATTATTTGGACACTTAGACAATTTTTAAAAAGTTTATCTTTTCTTAAGAAATGGATAGATGTTTAGATCTACTCATTGAATTTTGTAATTAGCTACAATTAGATAACTAACTAATTATATGCTTTAACTTCAGGTCATCCAAGTAAGATTGTTTCATATTTGTTTCAGAATGCTTCAATCTATAATAACTGAAAATTACATTGAGTTCTCTTAATTTTTAAGAAAGTTATGGGCTTTTAACGGTTCTAGATTACAGCTTTTGAGTTAAGTCAATTGAAAGGCAATGGGGAACAAGATGCTAATTTCCGAGTATGAAAATGGTCATAACTTTCTTAATACTGAAGATATGCAAGTGAATTAGGTGTCAAATTAAACTTATTTTTATGCTTTATCTGATGGGGTAAATTGCAGACTTGATTTTTTTAATCTCAAAATTTTGTAACATTACTATTTCTAGACCCAAGATCCCTCCTGTTCCAACAGCTCTTTCACCTCGGCTTCAATTTGTGACCGATAACATTCTCTGCAGCATTGTGTGGATTTATGCTGTTAAAAAACTCTGTAAAAATGCAAATTGCTGTCATTTGATGTAATTTTCTAGATTTGCTTTTCCAAATGATTTGCTTGGTTTTGTTGGTAAAGATTACCAGAAGCATTGAAAGAACAACTTACATTTGTAATGCTTTTCACAACCTCAGGATGCCCCAAACCACTTGACAGGCAGGGAAGTAATTATACAGTTAGTCACAGTTATAATGTAAATGTGATAGAAATCAGATAATTTATTTTTAATTGACTTTGGGGGTATAAATATTAGTCATGTACTGGGAATTATCCTCTTGATTTTCTTCCAAAGTGTCCAATGGAATCTTTGATGTCTACCTGAGAGGGTAAGTTTAGTAATAAGAAGGAACTGCATATGCTGGTTTATATCAAAGATAGACACAAAATGCTGGAGTAACTCAACGGGTAAGAGAGAATTTCTGGAGAAAACGAATTCCTGGTCGAGACCCTAATTCAGACTTTGTTGGCGGGGGCTGGGGGGGGGGGGGGGGGGGGGCGGAAATAGATGGAGGAGAGGGAGGAGGGTAAGTACTGTATAGTAACTCGCCAGAGAGATTGATCCTTCAAAAATGCAGTCTTGATGTCTGCTGCACATGTTTCAGGAATGAGGAAGGACATCCTTGCTATTGAGGGAGTGCAGTGTAGGTTCACGGGGTTAATCCCTAGGATAGTGGGACTATCATATGAGGAAAGATTGGAAAGACTGAGCTTGTGTTCACTGGAATTTAGAAGGATGAGAGGGGATCTTATAGAAACATATAAAATTATAAAAGGACTGGACAAGCTAGATGCAGGAAAAATGTTCCCAATGTTGGGAGAGTCCAGAACCAGGGGTCACAGTCTAAGAATAAAGGGGAGGCCATTTAAAACTGAGATGAAGCAAAATGTTTTCACCCAGAGAGTTGCAAATTCGTGGCATTCTCTGTCACAGAATGCAGTGAAGGCCAATTCACTGGATGAATTTAAAAGAGAGTTAGATGCAGCTCATGGGGCTAGCGGAATCATGGGATATGGGGAGAAGGCAGGCACGGGTTACCGATTGTGGATGATCAGTCATGATCACAATTTATGGCGGTGCTGGATCAAAGGGCTGAATGGCCTCCTCCTGCACCTATTTTCTATATTTCTCTGGAACAAACCCTGCAACCTCCATGATGACTTTCATCCCAACATAGATGTTGGACCTGTTCAGAATAGTAACATTCCAACCCTGCTTTTTATTAGTTATAGGCCATTCTGCCAAAGTATTGAGAATCTTAAGAATGTCAAGCTGTGGAATGTGAGAATCCTTTGAAGAATAATTTTAGATAAAGGCACTTTGCTTCTTCTGGTTAATGTACTGGTTAACCATTTGCTGGTTAATTTACAAAAGGACACAAAGGGCTGGAGTAACTCAGCAGGTCTGGCAGCATCTTTGGAGAACAACGAGAGGTGAAGATTTAGGTCAAGACCCTTTTTCAGACCGATTGTAGAGTGTCTCAAGAATATGCTTTGACCCAAAATGTCACCTAGCAATGTTTTCCAAATAATCTCCATAAAACCGTAATTAAACTTTTGGGACACTGAATCATTCATTCATTGCAATCTGTTTGCCCCCTAGATCTTGCCATTATTCATTTCCATGGCCATTACCTAAACCTGACCAAATCTATTTGAAATCAGTGGCATCTAATTTGATACTGAGTTGAGCTTTTAACCCATATCCTCTGTGTTCAAAGCTGCCTGTTTACATCTCTGCAATTTGATCAGCCTCTCAACCCATGTGAGATTTAGTTGATTCAATGGTACTTTATTCTCACGTGTACCTAGGTACAGTGAAATTCTTCGTTTTGCATAAAATCTGGTAAAATCATACAGCAGACCTCACCTAGGCAGTATATAAAAAGTCGTCACATTTCTGGCGCCAACAAAGTTACAAAGGTTCTTCAAACAGACATCTTCGAACAGACATCTTCGCACAGCAACGAATCAGGCTTGCAGTTGCACGTGGAGCATGTGCTCCCCGCCAGGTCCCCCTTCGATATCAGAGACCCCCCGCCGGGTCCACCTTCAATCTAAGCGGCCGCCTGCCTAGTCCCTCTAATTCTTGGCAAACCCCCACCCCCGCCAGCTATGTGGCCCTCCTCACTCTCAACAGCACTTCTTGTTCTCAGTGGCCCTCCTCACTCTTAGATTTGAACATATTAATCATTATCTGTATCTGTATCTGTATCTATCTGTCTCTGTATCTGATTTTATTATCTTTCAACCTTGCAATACTCTCGAGGCTGTCCGAGCATCTTGCAACCTCCATAATGAGCTTATTTTAAGTCCCATATAACCTGTATCCAAGTAAATCAAGATAGCCTCTGTTTGTTGGCCTATATTAGCTCTTGGGATACAAATCTCTCAAATTATAATTTTTCATTGAATTCTGTCACCATTTCCTCATTCCCTATATTCATATTTTTCTCCAGCTTTTGGTCCCTTAGAATTTTCAACTTTTTCCAGTTCTGGCCCCTTGTGCTTCCCCAATTTCCTTTCACGTATCAGGTCCCTAAAATGCAGAAACATTATCTTGAAACTATTCTTCCTAATTTACCTTTTAATAGGCCACTCCTTAAAACCCAGCTCTTTGATGGTTTTAGTTCTTGTTCTAAAACAGTCTGATGTAGGAAGGATGTCAAATTCAGTTTAATCACACTTTTGTGAAGCATATTGGCATTTTCCACAAACTTAAAAGCAATAAAGAAATAAAAGTTGATGTATAAATGCACATTTTTCTGATGAAATCATTTCATTTTGAAGAAATTGGAGATTTGCGGACAATCCCACTTTGAATTGTTCAGTAAATTACTGGATAAAGTTGCTGAGCTGTTGAGGAGAGATAAGGATTCAAAATTTCATTTGCTTTCCTTTCTATCAAAACAAAACATGCATAAATCTTTATTTTTTATTAAGAATCCAAATACTAAAAGCTCAGATGCTCTTTGGTGTGCTATTGATGCAGTTGGCTAGTGTTTGAGGAAATATAATACTTTTCAGTGGAGTATCTCACCCATAAAATGAAGAGTTTTCTCTGAGCCTGATTTATCGCTGGGTCAATGACTCGCTGAGGACGCAGCAATAAATGTGGCTCTTCTCTATCAGCTCAGTGCTGTCATCTGTCGTAATAACAACAGATTAAAAAAAATGCTATAAATTAATTCCAAAATCTGAGCCGTTTGCTACAAGCAATTGGCCTGTCCTTAAACTGAACCAACGAATTATGGGAATAGTTTTTATTCGATCAATTCCTTTTGGCAAGTAAATACATGACAGGTCCTTTTGCCTTTCACAGACAATAAAAATGATCAAGTGGAGTTGTGCAAATGGGAATTGATCGTCAAGGATAAGCACTGGCTGCCAAGTTGAATGGCAGATTCTGGATAATATCAATGCTGCTTGGTTGCTCTACAGAGATAGAGTATTACTGCACATAAAGAGGCTACTGGATCCAATGTGTCCGTGCCATCCAATTAGTCCCAGTTCCCTGCTCTATCTGCAAAGTCAGGAAAATATTTCCCCTTTATAAAGTTTAACTTTATCCCTTCCGGAAGTTACTAAATGTGTTTCTCCCATCCTATCAGACACCCCAATCAAGCTCACAACTTTTTGTGAAGAAAAGACTGGTAACAAGTGCAACCCCAACCCTCAGCTCATTCTCTTTGCTTAAATATGTAGCTTCTAGTTAATTACCTTACTTACTGCAAGTGGAAACAATTACTCACTATTTTCGCTATCAAAATCCTTGATTATTTTGTGTTCCTATATTAAATTAATCTTCTCTACTCCAAAGAAAACAATTTTAGCTTCTCGGGCCCCTCCACATTAATAGTGCTGAATCTCATGTTTTCACTTGTGTCATGCACAATTTAACTTAGTGGGCAGCAACCAAAAGAGTGAATGATTAAAATGGCCTTGCAAACTGTGCTTTTTTGTATTGCCATTTTACCATAAATGTACATGAACATTAAAGTTCACATGCTTATTCCACGTGAATATGTGCATTGGAATTTATCCCCACTGATTCTCTCTATTACTCAGCTTTTATTTCTCTGTCAAAAATACAATTAACCACATCTGTATTAGCCAAATGGTTACTCTATCAGACAACTCTGAACTAATCCATCTTATTGAACATTACTTAGAATCAGGCCGACTAAAAGTCTTAACTGAAGGAAACGAACCACTTGACCTTTGATAAAGTAACCATAAATTATTTCCACTTTGGGGTGCTAAAGTTCAAGTTGTGGTAGGGCAAAGGTTGCGGTCACAGTGAGTTTCAAGATTAGTTTTTCTGAGATTCCATCAAATCCTTTAATAACTTTGATAACTCTGGAAAAACAAAACAATTTGGCGCGGACAAGTAATTGCATGTTGAACAAATCCAGCTTAATGAATAAGCCTCTAGATAACCTGCCAAAATTCTCCAGCAATTGGTCTAAAACTGGATGGTTTATCTGCTGATAGAAGCAGAAACAAAAATTCAATCCAGAGACTGCACCAAGGATTAAGTCACACTAGACTAAGTGGGATCTGTTGGGTCCCAGTCACACGGGAGGCCTGGTCCCCCAATGCAACCCATTCCCCAATGCAATATTCCAGCACTCACCTGTTCCCCCAATGCAACCCGTTCCCCCAATGCAATATTCCACCACTCACCCATAGCCCCTAACTGCGCAGGTGCAGCTCATTTCCCCTCATCCCCGAGCATTCCCTCCCCCTCCTCTTCATGTGTGGGAGTGGAGGGAAGTGGCGTGTGTGGCGGGGGGGGGTTGCGGGGTGGGAGGGGAGGAGGGGTGTGTGTGGACGGGGAGGTGTAAGAGGGGGGGAGAGTGTGGTGTAGGGGGAGGGGTGTGTGGCGAAGGGGAGTGTGCGGTAGGGTGGTATGGGTTACGGGGGAGGTTTGTATGTGGGCGGGACCGGTGCGGGAGGGGGGGGAAGGAGGGATGGTGGTGGGGAGGTGTGTGGGGGAGGGGTGGTGGGGGAGGGGGGGTTGTGGGGGTGGGGGGGATGTGGAGGCAGGGGGGGTTGTGAGGACGGGAGGTTGTGGGGCTGGGGAGTTGTGGAGGAGGGGCGTTGTGGGCGAGGGGGCATTGAAGGGGAGGGGGGTTTTGTGGGGCAGGGTGTGTGTTGGGGGTGTGTTGGGGGGTATGTTGGGGGTATGTAGGGGGGTAACTGGGGGGATGTGGGAGGGGTGTGGGGGTGTGTGTTTGGTGGTTGTGTGGTGGGGTGTGGGGAGGTGTGTTTTAGATTCTCAGATTGACTTGGCCTGCTGGTTCCTTGGTTTTGCTGGTGTTGAGTACCAGGTTATTGTGCTGGCACCATATGGACAGTTGCTCAATCTCTCTTCTGTACTCCGACTCATCCCCATCAGTGATACATCCCACAACAGTGGTGTTGTCAGCGAACTTGATGATGGAGTTCGCACTGTGACCAGCTACACAGTCATGAGTGTAGAGTGAGTACAGTAGGAGGCTGAGCACGCAGCCTTGTGGTGCTCCCGTGCTGTAGGGGGGCTTGGGGGGGTTGTGGGGGCTGGGGGGTGCTGGCGGGGGGTGTGTGGGTCGGCGGTGTGTGTGGGGGGGTGTGTGGGGGGTGTGTGGGTGTGTGAGGAGGTTGTGTGGGCAGGGGGCGTGGAGGGGAGGAGTGTGTGGGCGGGGGGGGGAGTGAGCTCAAAATACGGGAGAAGAACCATGGGGGAAAGAGGGGCATCACGGGGGAGGGGAGGAGCCAGTGAGGGGGACCAGAGGAGTAGTGGTTGGAATTGGCGTTGCGATTGTGACTCACAGCGGGCGCTGGTCGCTGGTCATTCTCAAGTTCAAGTGAGTTTATTGTCATGTGTCCCTGATAGGACAATGAAATTCTTGCTTTGCTTCAGCACACAGAACATAGAAGGCATTTACTACAAAACAGATCAGTGTGTCCATATACCATATATAAATATATACACACATGAATAAATAAAACTAATAAAGTACAAATAACAGGTAATGGGTTATTAATGATCAGAGTTTTGTCTGAGCCAGGTTTAATAGCCTGATGGTTGTGGGGAAGTAACTATTCCTGAACCTGGTCATTGCAGTGTTCAGGCTCCTGTACCTTCTACCTGAAGGTAACAGGGAGATGAGTGTGTGGCCAGGATGGTATGGGTCTTTGATGATGCTGCCAGACTTTTTGAGGCAGCGACTGCGGTAAATCCCCTCGATGGAAGGAAGGTCAGAGCCGATGATGGACTGGGCAGTCCTTACTACATTTTGTAGTCTTATCCTCTCCAGGGCACTCAAGTTGCCGAACCAAGCCATGATGCAACCGATTTTAGCAAGCTCTCTACTGTGCACCTGTAGAAGTTAGAGAGAGTCCTCCTTGACAAACCGACTCTCCATAATCTTCTCAGGAAGTAGAGGCGCTGATTAGCTTTCTTGATAATTGTATCTGTGTTCTCGGACCAGGAAAGATCTTCAGAGATGTGCACGCCCAGGAATTTGAAGCTCTTGACCGTTTCAACCATCGACCCGTTGATATAAACGGGACTGTGGGTCCCCATCCTACTCCTTCCAAAGTCCACAATCGGTTCCTTGGTTTTGCTGGTGTTGAGTGCCAGGTTATTGTGCTGGCACCATATGGACAGTTGCTCAATCTCTCTTCTGTACTCCGACTCATCCCCATCAGTGATACATCCCACAACAGTGGTGTTGTCAGCGAACTTGATGATGGAGTTCGCACTGTGACCAGCTACACAGTCATGAGTGTAGAGTGAGTACAGTAGGGGGCTGAGCACGCAGTCTTGTGGTGCTCCTGTGCTGATTTTTCTGTCTGACACATTTCCACCAATACGCACAGACTGTGGTCTGTGAATGAGGAAGTCGAGGATCCAATTGCAGAGGGATGCGCAGAGACCCAGTTCTGTGAGTTTGGCAACCAGCTTGGAAGGGATGATAGTATTAAATGCCGAGCTGTAATCGATGAATAACAGCCTGACATATGAGTTTTTGTTGTCCAAGTGGTCCAGAGCGGAGTGGAGAACGAGCGAGATCGCATCCACCATTTTTGAGGTAGCGACTGCGGTAACTCCTCCGCCGGGATCAGAGTATCCACTTTCCGTTTGGTGACATCGGCGACATCTCCGACTCCGGGCTTGGCTGGGTCTCCGACTCTGGGCTGGGCTGGGTCTCCCATGCTGGGCTGGGTCGGGTGTCCGACGCTGGATTGCCGCTTAGGGCTAGGCTGCTGCTTGGGGCTGGGTTGCTTGGGGCTGGGCCTGGGCTGCTTCGGGTCCCTCCAAATGTCCGGTTGGAAATCTTCGCCGGCCACCCACAGCTCCAGTGAATGCGCAATGGCGCAGGAAGGGGCGGACCGTCCCAGGGAATGACAGGGGAAGAGACTAATTCACGCAGCGCTGACTGGCAGGAGAAGAGATTGGTCTGCGCACGCGCAGCTTTTAAGATTTTTAAACCTCGCTAACTTGTACGACATTCAACCAATTGGAACAAAACTTGGTGCACTTGCAGCACAGGAGAACGGTGAGTGAATTGGTGAAAATCATAGCGCTCTTGCGAACCGTTTTTGCACAAATAGCAAGACCGCAAAACCGGAAGATACAAGATCAGGGTTTTAGTTATGTATAGATAGATATTTCATTCAGGTTTAACATATTGTTGTGAAAGGATTGCCTTAACAGTAGGGAAAATGGCTAATAGTATTCATCAGCTTGAATTGTGCTAAAATATCAGAAGGAATATCAACAAACTAACAGAGATTGCAAAGTTCTGAGATGCAGAAAGGTCGATGTCCGTGTGTACGACTCATAAAAACCTAACATACACATACAGCAAGTGATTAAGAAAGCCAACAGAACAATGGTGTTTATTGCAAGGGAAACTAAACATAAAAGTAAGGGGATAATGATTAAATGCTTTTTATATAAATATTAAAATGCCTTTTAACATTCAGCAGGCCAAGTCAATCTGAGAATCTAAATACCTTTACAATCCATTGCTATCCTGTCCGCTTCCACCATCACCCCTTGCTGTGTGTTCCATGTACCTACCACACTTTGTATTAAAAACTTGCTTCTCAAGTATCCTTTAATCTTTCCCCTCTCACCTTAAATCCATGTCCTCGAAAATTTGACATTTCCACCTTGGGGAAAAAACCTGACTATCTACCCTACCTATGCCTCTCATCGTTGTATATACTTAGCTTCTGATGTTCCACAGAAAACACTCCAAATTTGTCCCACATTTCCTTTTGGCACCAGAGACTCCTCATCCTTCTTGTGGACCAGACTGCACCCAATACTCCAACCAAAGGTTTCGTACTGGTGCAATATGACTTCCTGAATGTTATTCTCAATGTGCCGACTGATGATGGCACGCTTTCTTTGCCACCATCCTTGTGTTGCCACTATCAGGGAACTATAGACTGCTCCCCTAGATTCACTTGGACCATCTCTGACATCTCTCTACCATTTCTGGATCTCAGTGTCTCCATCACAGGAGACAGGCTATTGACCGACATCTACTACAAACCTACTGATTCCTATCTAGACTACACTTCTTCCCACCCTGCTTCCTGTAAAGACTCTATCCCCTACTCCCAATTCCTCCGTCTGGCCGCATCTGCGCCCAAGATGAGGATACTAGATCATCAGAGATGTCCTCATTCTTTAGGAAACGAGGGTTCCCCTCTTCCATTATAGATGAGGCTCTCACTAGGGTCACCTTGATATCCCGCAGCTCTGCTCTTGCTCTTGCTCCCCCTCCCCCCAACCAGGACAGAGTGTCCCATGTCCTCACCTTCCACCCCATCAGCCATCATATACAGCATATAATCCTCCAACACTTTCACCACCTCAAATGGAATCCCACTACTGGCCACATCTTCCCATCTCCACCCTTTCTGCTCTCCGCAGAGACCGTTCCTTCCGCAACTCCATGGCCAACTCATCCCTTCCCACCCAAACCACCCCCTCCGCAGGTACTTGTCCCATTACCTCCCCCCTCAACTCCATCCAAGGAGCCCAACAGTCTTTTCAGTCTTTTCAGGTGAGGCCGAAGTTCACTTGCACCTTCTCCAACATCTATTGTATCCACTGTTCTAGGTGTCAACGTCTATACATCGGCAAGACCAAGCACAGGCGTGGTGATCGGTTCGTTGAACACCTCCGTTCAGTCCGCCTTAACCTACCTGATCCCCCGGTTGCTCAGCACTTTAACTTCCCCCTCTCATTCCCAATCTGACCTTTCTGTCCTGGGCCTCCTCCATAGTCAGAGTGAGGCCCAGTGGAAATTGGAGGAACAGCATCTCATATTTCGCTTGGGTAGCCTGCCCACAGCGGTATGAACATTGACTTCGCTAACTTCAAATAGCCCAATTTGGGCAAAAATAATCATGATTTTAAAAGTTGGCATCAGTAAAAGTGCTCACTCGATTATCATGAACAAAAAAGTTAGAAGATCACTTTCAGGACTAAACCTTTATTTGGCTCCTGATCCCACACTAGCTCTCTTTTTTCACAGCTCTCTGAATTTCCAAATTAAAATAATACTTTTAGAGCTGGGCACGAAAAATGTTGACCTTACCGTTGTTGGAAGAAATGCAAATAAAGGGCATGAATCAAACTTTTGAAAATGCCTTCTTTCCCCTTCCGCCAACTAGACACCCAAAGCCAAGGAAATTCCTCAATGTAGCAATGTTACAAAATTTTGAGATTTTAAAAATCAAGTCTGCAATTTATCCCATCAGATAAAGCATAAAAATAAGTTTAATTTGACACCCAATTCACTTTCATATCTTCAGTATTAAGAACGTTATGGCCATTTTCATACTCGGAAATTAGCATCTTGTTCCCCATTGCCTTTCAATTGACTTAACTCAAAAGCCGTGATCTGGAACAGTTAAAAGCCCATAACTTTCTTAAAAATTAAGAGAACTCAATGAAATTTTCAGTTATTATAGATTGAAGCATTCTGAAACAAATATGAAACAATCTTACTTGGATGACCTGAAATTAAAGCATATAATTAGTTAGTTATCTAATTGTAGCTAATTACAACATTCAATATCTAAACATCTATTCATTTCTTAAGAAAAGATAAACTTTCTTTAAATTGCCTAAGTGTCCAAATAACATTCACACAATAATCCACAATATAACATAATTTTAAAATCTCATTTTCATGAATTTCTGGGCCAAATGGAAGGAATTTAGTGTTTGATTCCTGCAAATTAATGGCCATTTAAATCAACTAGCGAGTGGGTTTTAGTGGAATGCGGTGAATTGGAATGTTGCGGTTAGCGGTGAAGTCGGGAGGAAAAATACTGTTTGTTCATACATTTTTTTAGACCCCATTTCGCAACACGAAAATGTTATTAAAGCCTCCCGAAAAACCAACTTTTAATATAAAAAGAAACTATTTACCTTTTTTTCTCCCCTACGCAAAATCCTTCAGGTTGTCGGCGCTCACGGCTTTTGAAGGTGATTTTTAAATTACTCTAGTTAATAAATAATTTAGAGTGATTTGAAAATACCTTCATTCATGAAATGTCGGGGCGATTTTTCTTCCGCAACAAAATCGCCCGACATTCATCGATTTTCCCTGCCTGTGGAAAAACGGCACTTTAAGCCCGCCCCCCTCTGAAAGGCGCCAAAGTCGCGCACACGGGGAGCGGCAGAACTGCAGCGCTGCTCAAGGTAAGTTTTGTAACATACCTACTCAATGGTTTTCAATTTTTTAATTATTCTACGCAGGGGAAATAGCTACTGGAGTAGACAGTATAATTATGTATGTGAAGTTATTCAATGAACTTTACAACATGAACTGATCATTCAACCCTTTGTCAGATCGTGAGGGTATTATACAATTTGTTCCACAAACTACATAAATGGTGTACATTTAGCCCTGTTTCAGTATGCCTTGGTAAGGTATTCAATTAAAAAAAATCTTTCTGGATAACTAAACTCCTATCTTACATATCAGTGTTGAAAAACAAGCTATCAGTTCATCCCACAAGGGCTGCATAAACAAATTCAGCTGTAAACTAATACTGACCAATATTTACTTAATCAAACCACACATTCCAATGTATAAACCAATAAGATCACTAACGATTTTTATATAATTAGAACCTTATGAAGTCTCTTTGGTGTACAATTATGCATTGACCCTGATGACCAATAATTTTATGGATTATATTGGTCATTCATTAAATTTACTTAATGCCTTGGATTTTCTTTGCCATTCCCTATGGTACTTAATTTCTTTAAATTGCACACTCAGATTAATTCTCTTTGTGATTGCATGGGTTTTCCCAGATGCTATAGTTTCCTCTCACATCTCAATGACAAGGTTAATTGACTGCTGTAACCTCCCCCTGGTATAGGATGAATAACCAGGTGATGGGGGCAATTAATGAGCGGGCACGTGAGACACTAAGTTATAATAAAATAAATAGAGGAATAGGATTTCTCCGAGAGATGGCACAGAATTGTTGGGCTGAATAGCCTTCCATTTCATAAGGAGATATAGTTCTACTTCTGTGATTTTTGGTTTCACCTAGATCTGACACTTTTGAAGTCTTTGCAAAGAACCTTAGTGGTGGTTTCCCCACAAGTATTTCTTTCAGCTTCAGTTTTGCTCATGGCACACAATATTGACCACTCTGGGAAAGTTAGGAATTTAGCCATGATCTTTTGCCATGATCTTTTGCCATGATGAACAAACAACTTCACTATTTGCAATCAACAGAAAAACATGGGTACCAGTACTTTCAAATTACTGGCGAACAAAACCAGAGATTCCTTTCACAAATGGACCCCGAGGAACAATAATCTTTTTTGCATAGTGAATTTCTGTTGTGTGGATTCCTTTACTTGAAATGCTTGTAGAAGTGGATTCAATTGCAGTGTTTTTCAAAATGGAAACAGAGGGGAATAAAAAGATTTAATATAAACAGGGCAGTTGGAGTAATATGAGAAGCTTTTCAAAGAGCTGGAACGGGCATGTTTCACAATACCTTTTGTGCTGTATGATTCCATAACTGAATTTTGAAAAAAATCGGAAACAGTATCAGCTACTCTGTTAGATTCAATAATCTGTAAAAACAGATGTGGAAACAGCATTATGCAATTAACGCAGCCAATGCTGAACCTTCTGCCTGTCAACCAACTAGCCAGAACGGCTGCCACCAATGCTGAGATGACTGTTGGCTTTCCTCGATGAAGAGCTATCCAAAGTAATTTCCAATCTCTTCAATGGAAGCAGTCCATCAACCATACTGCAGCTATTGGGGAAGCAATGTGTAGGGCTACCAGAACAAGCAATAGCATACACAAGACAGGTATTGATTCTGCTCCAATACCTTATGGTCTCATGTTCCATTCAAAACCGAATGGAACATGAGACCATAAGGTATTGGAGCAGAATTAGGCCAGAGATCGAGTATCTCTCCTTATCTCTCTGTTCCCTGCAACGTATGTACTTTCAAATATCAAACAACATCTCAGATTCTTTGTTTTGCCATCAAAGAAGTAATTTACAGTAGCCAAATAACCTATCCATGTCTTTGGGATGTAGAAGGAAACCACAGCGTCTGGACGAAACCCACGTAGTAAGAGGGAGTATATGCAATCTCTATCCAAACAGCATCCAAGGTCAGGATCAATCACAAGGGATGGCAGATGTGAGGCATCAGCACTAACTGCTGCCACATGGTGCCACCAGCTGTAGATGGAGTGAAATATTAGTCATTGGAGACATAATGGACTGACAATGCTAGAACTGGAGCAAAAGCCAAATAGCTTGAAGAACCCAATGGGTCAGGCAGCATTTGTGGAGACAGTGATAGTAGAGTGATAAGACTAGCAATCCTTAGTGCTTTTCAAAAATCTCAGACCAAAGATAACATAGACATCACAAGCATCATATTTCATACATGATTTGATTATTTTTTACTATATGTACCTTTAAAAATCAATGTGCAAAAGACTGACTATTTTTCAAAGTCAAGGCATCCGTTTTGCCTCAGTGGTTGCCTTCTTGAGCTTGAACTCAACAGGGCATTGACTCGGGTCATATTCCAAAGGCACACGATTGCAGGCTAATACTCCAATACACAGTTGAGGTTTTGTTGGAGGTGCGGTCGGTTACGGGATGTTGAACGGTAGTTCACTCTGCTGAATTAGGCAGGAGGTAAAGGATCACCCGGCATCAATTTGAAGAACTGTAAATGAGTTTTCAACCACATGCTGCCCTTTGTGCAACTGCAAGGCAATGTCACTCAAAAAGATCACGTTAAGTTTCAAAAACAATTTCCAAGCAATTATTACACATATTCTACATTTCCGACATCACAACAGCAACTACGTGCAAAAGGAGTTCAATGCCTGCAACAGTCAAATACAATACAAATGCTCCTTCTGCTATAGTGTTTTTCTGAAGACTAAATAACAGACTTAGAAATAACAGTTTACACTCAACACTACAGACATATATTAGTGCAGAAGTGTTATTTCTAAGTCGTGTTTGGGATAATGCAACTGAATCTTTGAGGAGCCATTGCAGAAATTCCCACGAAAACATATTTAAACTGTAGACAAAATTACTGTTTTTTTTAAAAGATCGGCTCTCCAGTCTTCGGCGCTGAGCACGGTGGCTTCTGCGTTTCTCCCCTGCAGGCTTATGGCCCACCAGGTCTTTCTTCATGGCGGCAAGCCAGGCCTGCCACCTTGCATGGCCACAGGATGCTCAAAGGCTTTCCCCCACTGGCCAGATCTTCCTTCATCCAGCCACTGGGTCTGTGCGGGTTCTCAGCTCCATGGCATCTCCACACACCTGGTCCTAGGAATCAGCACCCCACTCTGCCACTGGATCCTTGACTTTCTAACCCACAGATTACAACCAGTGAGGATAGGAGACAACTCCTCCTCCATAATAATTCTCAACAACAATGCCCACAAGAATGCATTCTTAGCCCCCTACTATACTCCCTATACACTCAATTGTACATCTAAATACAGCTCTAACCCTGTCTACAACTTTGTGGATGACACAACTGATCACAAATAATGATGAGACCGAGTACATGAAGTTGATGGAAAACCTTGTAACATGGTGTCATGACAATAACATCTCACTCAATGTCATCAAAACTAAGGAGCTAGTTATCAACTTCAGCATAATGAAGTACATGCCCAATCAGCAACAATGGTGTTGAAGTGGAAATGGTTGAGAGCTTCAAGTTCCCTTGCGGTATTATTACCAAAGGTCTGTCGTGGACCAACCACATTGACGCAACAGCCAAGAAGGCGCACCAAAGCCTTTACTTGCTGAGGAGACAGAAAATTCAACATGTCTCCAATGAGTCTTTCAAACGTCTACATTTGCATCATAGAAAGCATATTGTCGGGTTGCATCACAATTTGTTTTGGGAACAGCTCTGCCCAAGACCATGAGAAATTACAGTCTAGATTTAGTCCAGACCAGATATCCCACCATTGATTCCATCCACACTTCATGCTGCCTTAGAAAAGCATCAAAGGTTTGTCCCACCACAGCTATTCCTTCTTCAGTACAGTATGGGATCTCAAAGAGAACTTTGAGATTTTCAGATGTTGATAAAAACTATGGAGGATATATCTTTATCATGTAAGTTAAAAAAAAACTGCAAATGCTGGAAATCTAAATTTAAAAAAGAAAATACTGTAAATACAAGTCAGCCTACAACTGTAGTAAAAGAAACAGAACTAATGTTGAAGACCATTTGTCAGTACTGGGAAGGAATTAAAAGAAGCTGTCAAGCTGTGGGGAAGACGGGTAATGTCTCTAATAAAACTGGGGTGACTATATAGATACACTAAAACATGCGTACCTGGACAGTGAGTGAATGGGAGCAGTTAGAGAGTGAGAACACAGACTAAACAACATTCAGAGTAAGAAGACACGTCGAGCAGCTCAGGCTGGGCTTTCCCCAATTTCCAGAGAGAAAAAAAATCAGAAAGGAAAAAAAAGGTTAGCCGATATAACTCTTCCCCTGGAGGTTATGGTTCTTCTAGCTCATTTTGAATACAATATTATTTTCTGCCTCCTCCACCAGGCAAGCAGTGGGTACCCTCCCCTCCCCAAACCCCCACCCCCCACCCCCCACTGCTGTGGAGATTTTACAAATCATCATCACACCAGGACTGTGACAGTAATAATTTAATCCAATTGCTTGACCATACCGTTGCACCTCCACTTTCTCCAGAAACTCTTTGGCTCTTGTCTTTTTATATTGTTACAATGATATTTGAGCAAAAACTTCCCCAAATACATATTTAGTTGCTTTTATTAAGTTACGAGGGGAGTATTGCTGGCATGGACAGCATTTATTACCCATCCTGAAGAGCACTTAAGAAGGAATGGTCAGCTGCCTTATTAAACCATTACAGTTCAGATGGTAAATATTGTTAAATAGGTAGGCACAATATTTTGATCCTGAGACAATATATTTCCAAGTTAAGATTGTGCAGTGGTTCAGAGAGAGCCTGCTATCAGTGGTGAGCCATTGTGCCAACTTGTCCTTATCCTTCTTGGTGACAGAGGTCATGGGTTTAATGAGAACCTCTCACTATTTTGATTATGCAAATCCCCATAAAATGCCCTAATCTCAAATCAGAGAATCATTTTGCACAAGAAAACCCACTCTGCTCAACACCCACAGCTCTTTCAAATGTATGAGACTAGTTGACATAGCCAAGGCATATCTTAATACAGCTTATGCCCGAGTTGATGACTAAGTAGGTTTTTACTGGGACATGGTCAGGTGAATATGATATGATACAATACCTATTTATTTATCCCAGAGGGAAATTGGTCTGCCACCAGTCGAAAGATAGTTACAAGGCATTGAAAGTGTCATGTGCGTTACAATAATAATGAAATTTAAGTGACCAGTTATTGCACAGCACATATGTAATAATGCGCAAACATGAATTTAAATTATCAAGTGGAAAAGTCTAGGGTGAGGGATGTGCAAAGATGGGGGAGGTCAGTCTGAAGTGGGAGAAGCTGGACAGTTTGATACCCACAAGGAAAAAGGATCTCCTGTGGCGTTCTGTGCTGCACCTTGGTGGGACCAGTCTGTTGATGAAGGTGCTCCTCAGGTTGACCAGCATGTCATGGAGGGGATGAGATATTGTCCAAGACGCTACGCAGTTTGAAGAGCATCCTCCTCTCCAAGACTATCTCCAATAAATCCTACTCCACTACCAGGATGGAGCCAGCCTTCCTGATGAGCTTGTTGATTCTGTGCCTTCGCCCTCCCACCCCAGCACACAACACCGTAGAAGATGGCACTGGCCACCAACAATTGAAAAAACATCTGCAGCATCTTACTGCAGACGTTGAAAGAGCAGAGTCTCCTCAGAAAGTACAGGTGGCTCTGTCCCTTCTTGTACAATGCTTCAGCAATCCTGGACCAGTCCAGTTTACTGTCCAGGTAAACTCCAAGGTAATCGTACCCCTGGGTAACCTGCACATCTGCCCTCCACAGCCTTGATGAGAGACAGGGGGCAGGGATGTTCCTTTCCTCCAAAAGTCCACCACTAACTTCTTAGTTTTGTCAGTGTGGTGCTGCAAGTGATTCAGCCCACACCACTCAAAGTCTTTGACTACATCTCTGAATGGTCAAAATGGAGACATTGGGAGTGTTCGTGGTGTCCTTGCAAAACAACAAAAAGAGAGTGTATTGTTGGATAAGGTTTTGTTGCATCTGCTTCCGACTTTCAGTTTCTTATTAAGGCTGTTCCAGACTTTCACAACTGAAACTATCACTATGAATCTTGCATTCAACCTGCAATTTTCAACAATCTTACTCTATCATAAAAAGTGTCAATCTTTTCCCATTCTGCTTTATCCTTCTCAAAGCATTGTCAGCATGTAGTGTGAAAATTCCCTTCAGTTTATGGCTGGGATTGACCCTTGAATAACTTGTTTAGACTTGCAAAGGTGAAACAGCACCAGAGAGAATTCAGACATTTTTAAATTGCTTTTGCTTATTTATTTTTCATTTGCACAAGGCTGTGACCGATCAAAATGGGAACCCGAAACTACTGTCAAGTGAAATACTAGCTGCAGCAGGGCTGGTCAGTTCCATATTCTGAGCTGGACGTTTCCAAAACATAAACAAACATAGGCACATAAGTTTAGAAACCACAGAGAGGGCCATTCATGCCTTACAGTGCGTGTACGCCAACTGCTCCTTCATTTCTAATTAGAAATGTAGCACTTCAATTGCACTGTCACAGGATGTGCCAAACGCTTGACAGCCAATTAAAAAGTAATGAAAGCAAGAAAAACTGTGCTGCAATCTGAAATTTAAAAAGTAAATTCAGGTCAAATGTGTTTTATTGTCATATGTCCCAGCACAGAACAATGAAATTATTATGGGCCTGTCCCACTTAGGCGATTTTTCAGGAGACTGCCGGCGACTGTCAAGTCGTGTTTGGTCGCTGCAAAACCGGCAACTGGAACGGCGACTGTCAGAGTGGAACACACACATCGCTTCCTTCACCAGCCAGTTATGCAGGCGGGGGACAGGGCAAGCAGGGGGAGCGCTGTATGAGTGAAATTCATACAGTGCAAAGCCAATGTGATACAGACAAACACCACGATGAACAGGATGGTTGGCGCTGTAATTAAGACGGTGAAAGCAAGTGTACGGGAAGGGTCACTTAAGTCCTTTAAAAGAGAGACGACTTTTAAGAAGCCAGAGATACACGGCTGTGAAGCTCAGCGGACATTAACCTCGGTTAATGTCTGCTGTCGGATGGAAATGTCGGTTATCCTTGGTCTTGAAAATTACTGTTTACGTTGTTTTACCCCAATGAGCCAAAGAAATTCACTGGTCAGCACCAGCTACAACCTACGAGAACCTACAAGAACCAACGACCTACTACCACTGCACCTACGGCACGAGAATTCTCGCCAGTCTCCATGGCGGCTTCATTCTGGTCACCGCAAATTTTTCAACATTTGTGCGCCTGTAGTCACCTAAAAAGTCGCCTAAATGGGACATGCCCATTGCTTGCATCAACATAACAGATATGCAAACACAGTACTCTGTAAAGCCTGTAATAAACAACAAAATGTTCAGTATATGCACATGTAAGAAAAAACAAATAAATAAACAATAATAGTGCAGAGACAAAAATAATGCCTCCAAGTCTATGTAGCTCAAAGCATATTTGGAGGTTGGAGTGTTTAATAGCAGGGTTGCAGGGAGGAAGTTGCTCCTGAACGTGAACATTTCAGTTTTCAAGCCCCTATACCTTCTTCCTGATGCCAGGATTGAAATGAGAGTGTGGCCAGGGTCGTATAGATCTCTGATGATGCTGGCTGCCTTTTTGAGGCAGTGATTCTTATAGATCCCTTCCATGGTGGGGAGGTCAGTGCCCGTGATGGACTGGGCAGTGTTCACTACTTTTTGTAATTGCCTTCAATGCTGGACATTCAAGTTGACTAACCAGACCGTGAAGCAACCAGTCAATGTGCTCTTTACTGTGCACCTGTAAAAGTTCATGAATGTTTTCGTTGACATACCAAATCTCATCAATCTTCTCAGTAGTGCAGGGGGCTGAGCACGCTGCCTTGTGGTGCTCCTGTGCTTCTGGTTTTTTAGGATAATGCGTTGCTGCCAAGTTGCACAGCTTGTGGTCTGTTGATGAGGAAATTGAGGATCCAGTTGCAGAGACCCAGTTCGTGAGTTTGGTAACGGAGCTGTAGTCCATGAACAACAGTTTGTGTTTTTATTGTACAAGTGGCCCACTGCTGATATTTAGCAAAATAGATTTCATCTGAGATAAAATTTCTGGTCAAAGACTCTTCATCAGAACCCCAAATGTGTGCAATGAAAATTCATTCTGGAGCATCTTTGGTTCTGGAGTGCGGGGGATGTTGATTGAACACTATCCCATTCAACCTGTAGATTAACTCCTCCCAGCAGAGAGTTTGTTGGTGCAGCATTATGGTGAAAAACTTTGAGAGAAGTGTTGGAATGAATATAGAGCAATGGCTAGACCTAAGTTTCCATTGAAAACCTGGAGATGAAGAAAATCATTATTTGAAGAAAGGCGTTGCATTTGAAGATAGGAGGTCATGTGACAAAACATCAGGAGTTGGCAGACCCAGTGTTGTGCTTTAAATTACAATTAATTGTTTCCATCCAGCCGACATTGATATATATATATATAAGAGGAGGCACAGAAACCTTTTTATCACCAATTTCTGGAATTGGCTCTGAGAATTCTGGGAGAAGATTGGGAGGATAAGGCTGAGGAGGGCAGCAGCACAATCCTTCCAGACGCAGTGCAACCAGATTTGTCTTCTTTCTTGAAGATGGTCACAGCAATGGTGTTCCCAGCCTTGTATTCTTATTTTCAGAAATAAATATTTACCGATTCAATGGGGAGATTTTTCCTACACTCCATCCAAAGTATTGGTTCATCTTTTATGGCATGGCTCCTGAATTTCCAGTCAGTTCTAATTACAAATCAGTTTTTCCTCAAATGGAAATTTATGTTATTGTATTCAATGATAATAATGTGATCAGCCAAGCATGGTAGTCATATCATTGAATTAGTAGGTGGAGGATTGAAGTTTTACTCCAGAGATGAGCTCACCATCTTTGACATGAGAATATCAACTGGAACTGACTATCAAAAGCAGATTACAAAGTGCTGCAGAAGTTCAGCAGATCAGCCGGCAGGGTGATGCAGCAGTAGAGTTACTGCCTTATAGCGATTGTAGTGCCGGAGACCCAGGTTCGATGCTGATGATGGGTGCTGTCTGTACAGAGTTTGTACATTCTCCCCATGACAACATGGGTTTTTCTCCAAGATCTTCGGTTTCCTCCCACACTCCAAATATGTACAGGTTTGTAGGTTAATTTGCTTGGGTTTGTATACTTGCTATAAGTGTAAATTGTCCCTTTTATGTGTAGGCTTCTGTTAGTTTGCAGGGATCGCTGGTCGGTGCGGAGTTGGTGGGCCGAAACAAGAGCGGAACTCGCTATCAAAACATGGAGGGGACCGGGGGACAGGGGACACACAATTTTTTGGCGGCCGCGCGCACATGCGCACACTCACACACACATGCAAGAGGCTTCAGGGGCTCAATCCAGCGCTAAATGCAGCTCAACTCTGCCTGTCTCGCCGGGTTAACCGACAGTCCTGACTGGACTGACGGGACACCAGCACTGCTTCTCCGCACAGCCAATATTTCCCGCAGGCCCAGACAGGTTAACCAGTGAGCTGGGTTTAGCGCTGCTTCTCTGCGCTGGCTGTGGGCCTGGGGGTACAGCTCACGTCTGACTCCCGACCTCTCTGGCCACCTGTGGGGGGGGGGGGGCACTCGGGTGGGGACGGGACAACGCCGGCGATCCGGCCGGGATCGATCCTGGCTGTGGATGAGGCACAGGTCTGTGCCACGTCTCCCTCCTCCAATCACCGCACTCTATCCTCAGTCCCACCCCCCCACTCCTCCCTCCTCCAATCATTGCGCTTAATCATTATGTCCCGCCCCCATTGCCTGCTGACCAACGTCTCTCTCATTCAAATGGTGCCCTCGATCAGCATTCCCACCTCCACTGTCTCGTGGAAAGCGGAGATTTTAAAATCCGGATTACAAAAACTTGGGGAGGACATCCCCCACCTCTCAAAACATGGGGGGGGGAACGTGTCCCCTCTGACCCCCCCCCCCCCCCGCCCCGTGTTTTCCGCCCCTGGGCCGAAGGGACTGTTGTCGTGCTGTATCTTTAAACTAAACTAATTTGTGGAGGGATGGACAGGCAATGTTTTGGGTCGGGACTCTTCTTCAAACTGACTGCAGTAGTGGGCAGGCAAGCTGTAAAAGAGAGATGGGGCGGAACAATGTCTGGCAATTAATGTGTGAATACAGGTAAGGGGATGTTTAGGTTTGATGACAGATAGGTGGAGTAAGTAACAAAGATCAGAGATGGAAAGGAGACAAAGGAGTGTCAGATAAGGAGAGAAAAAGAGTAGTGAAATGTAAAGCTGAAGGGGGGGATAGAGGAGGAATGGGACAGGGGGGGAAAAGACGGGGGATAAAAAATGGAAATGGGAGACTTGGGAATGGAAAATAAATGTATAGAGGAGGGGAAAGGAACACTGTGGCTGGGTAATTGGGAGATGGTTGGAGAAATGTGCACGGGGGCTGGGGATGGGGCCCGATAAAGAGAGGGAACAAGTAGATAACACTTAAAATTGGAGAATTTAATGTTCGTCTGTGGGGTTGTAAGCTACCCAAGCGGATTATGAGGTGCTATTCCTTAAGTTTTGTGTGTGGCCTCACTCTGGCAATGAAGGAGGTCTAGGATAGTAATGTTGTTACAGAATGGGAAGGGGTTAAAATGATGAACAGCCAAAAGATCCAGCAGGGCAACCAGAGCAAAGTATTCGATGAAACAGTTGCCTCATCTACGTTTGATCCTGTCGAAGTAAAGGAGGTCATATCAGCCGCACAGAATGCAGAAAACTAAACTCTTTCCCATGCCCCCACCCACTCCAATCCGCACATTATTCCCCATCCATCAGTCACCCTCCTGCTCCTCTCCCCTCTTTTTAACATCTAGCCTTTGTCACTTAGAGTCACACAGGGTCAAAACTGGCCCTTCCGCCCAACTTGCCCACGCCGACCAAAATGCCCCATCTACGCCAGTTTTACCTTGACCCACATCTAAACCTATCCTATCCATATACCTGCCCAATGTCTATTACATGTTATGATAGTTACTCCACCCATCAACCAAACAACCCCCACACCGATATCCACTATCAATTTGTCTTCTCCCGTTTCTCTCTCTTACAGCTATCTTCCCCCTACTCCAATCAGTCTGAAACATAGAAACATAGAAAATAGGTGCAGGAGTAGGCCATTCGGCCCTTCGAGCCTGCACCGCCATTCAATGTGATCATGGCTGATCATCCAACTCAGTATCCCGTACCTGCCTTCTCTCCATACCCCCTGATCCCTTTAGCCACAAGTGCCACATCTAACGCCCTCTTAAATATAGCCAATGAACTGGCCTCAACTACCTTCTGTGGCAGAGAATTCCAGAGACTCACCACTCTGTGTAAAGAATGTTTTCCTCATTTCGGTCCTAAAGGAATTCCCCCTTATCCTTAGACTGTGACCCCTTGTTCTGGACTCCCCCAACATCGGGAACAATCTTCCAGCATCTAGCTTGTCCAACCCCTTAAGAATTTTGTAGGTTTCTATAAGATCCCCCCTCAATCTTCTAAATTCCATCGAGTACAAACCGAGTCTATCCAATCTTTCCTCATATGAAAGTCCTGACATCCCAGGAATCAGTCTGGTGAATCTTCTCTGTACCCCCTCTATGGCAAGGATGTCTTTCCTCAGATTTGGAGACCAAAACTGTACGCAGTACTCCAGGTGTGGCCTCACCAAAACCCTGTACAACTGCAGTAGAACCTCCCTGCTCCTATACTCAAATCCTTTCGCTATGAATGCTAACATACCATTTGCTTTCTTCACTGCCTGCTGCACCTGCATGCCTACTTTCAATGACTGGTGTACCATGACACCCAGGTCTCGTTGCATCTCCCCCTTACCTAATCTGCCACCATTCAGATAATAGTCTACCCTCATGTTTTTGCCACCAAAGTGGATAACCTCACATTTATCCACATTGTACTGCATCTGCCATGCATCTGCCCATTCACTCAGCCTATCCAAATCACCCTGCAGCCTCCAAGCATCCTCCTCACACCTAACTATACCCCCCAGCTTGAAGAAAGGCCCTAACCGGAAACAATGACTGTACATTCCCACCACAAATGCTTCCTGACCCGCTGAGTTCCTCCAGCACTGTATGTTTTTGCTCAAGATTTCAGCAGCTGCAATTTCTTGTGTTATCAAAATCAGATTCATTTCTAATGCTCAGAAGGCACATAATGATACAGAGATTCCTTAGACAAATTAATATTGATTGAAACACGCAGGGTAAGAAACCTATTTTTCAATGTGTTCAATGTGATCTATCCAGAGTTAAATATTTTTTAAAGACACATTAGAAATCTAATCACATTGCCTTACCATTTTTTTTGCTGGTATGAAAGCAAATGGCTAAAGTGAGCTCTTGCCCAGGAATTTGCAGAATGGCTTTATGTATTGGCATTTCAAAAACATTCTGATCAAAGCAGTGACCCTGATTCATGCATAACTTTTCTTGGCACACTGGTTACACATTCACTAAGATTTGACTCTAATAGTCTAATATTATCAAATTACAAGGTGACAAAAAGGTTTCTGTGCTTGCTCTCATTTATATCAACATCCGCTGAATGGAAACAATTAATGGTAATTTAAAGCACAACACTGTGTCTGCCAACTCTGGAAGTTTTATCACATGACTTCCCATCTTCAAACGCCATGCCTTGTCAAATAACACATTTTCTCATGTCCAATTTTTCAATGACTAATAAATAAAAATTCTTCAAAGATTAAAAAATCACTCTTGTTTTCCATGATCTTGTGATATTTTTCCTAGGTTGTTTACAGCAGGCGCCAGAGATTAACCTTTTAATATCTGGTGACTCCAAGAAAAATTTGAATGTTTGACAACCCTATGAAACATGAAAACAATTTTTTTTTCGATATTCAAAATATGAACTCTGGATAACCTTTCTGCCTTATAACCATGGTCACAAATAGTTTCTGGTGTTTATTAATGTTTCAATGTCATGAATCTTTTTTAAACTGAGTTAAATCGAAATACTACTTGTACTCGCATGCTTAGCACAGACTCCTTGAGCAGACACTCTATTCTGAGTTCTGTGACATATAGAGATTACCAGGTGAACAAAGGAAAAAATCAAGAATATGCTCAAAACCTCCTTGATTAACATTTTCACACGAATCCTGAACCACGAGCATTAAGAATAGAGAAAAAGCATTTAGGAGGGCATTGAGAACCTCCAATCAATAAATCCTCAGCACAGAGAATCCCTACGTAAATACTGGAAGTGGCACAGCACCTCCCAATTGACCACCATTTGATGTATCAATCACCTGCAGCCCCATTGTGGCAGAGTTTGTGGATCCCACATTAGCCTCATCACCCACCTCAGAACCCTCAGAAGTGGCTATAAATCATCCTCACATGAGACAAGACTGCCTAAAAGGGCTTGAATACCAGTGCACACGTTTTACAAGAAAAACGTGAAAGATTACCACTTCTATTGTCTATTTCTGTGAACTTTGACCAGTTTTTTTGCAGATTGGTTCCATGGTTACACTTCCTTCCTCAACCACTTCATGCCTGTAGCTAGACTTCCTGTGTTGCAGTTAATAATCTCAGCCCAATTTAGTTGTGTTGATTCACTAGTCATGCAACCATACTCGATGGCCTTGATCTCTTCAGCTGTTTAGTGAAGAACTAGGATGAGGAGAAAGCTGCAAGTTGACCTTCAACCCAGCAATCAGAGAAAAAGTATTGAAGGGACAGTGAGAGGGATCAATGAGGAAATGCTGATCTCTGAAGACATTAAACATTCAGACACAAAACCATCCAGCCCTCACTAACATCATGACAGAGGTCGACAAAACTGCACACCCACCACCCTGAATAAACAGTGAGTCTTTGGAAGGAAAACATTTATTTAGATGACACAGAAGGAGCCATTGTTAGTCTTCAGAATTTAAAAAAAAAGAAATTCTAATAGATGTATAGACTTTAGGTTAATCTCCTTAGAGCAGTGAGGGATAAGGGCAGGTTTGTCAGGGTCGTTACTTAAAATGAATAAGAGTTGTGATAGCATGGATAAGATTGAACTATTTCCATTGGCAGCAAAGCCGGTTAGCTGAAGATATGGATTAAAGATAATTGATTTTAAAGAAAGGCACCAAAACTACTTTTATGCAGGGAAGAGTTATTATCTGGAATGTATTGCCTGGAATGGCAGTGGAAGATATGATCTGAGAAACAAGAGAAGGCCATTTAAACCTTCGAGAAACCCTTCTACTGATCTGTGACCTAATTCAAAATATCTATTTTCCCTATAATCCAGTAATACTTTAGTTTACTACAAATCTATCAATTTTAGATTTAAAATGACCTGGCAACTACTATTTTGCAGAGGAAAGTCTGAAGAAGGGTCTTGACCCAACACCAAAATATTTTCTCTCATTGATCTGTTAACACCCCCCTAATATATTCAATCAAATCACTCTTGAACTTTCTAACCACATAACGTCACCCTAGGTTTTGTGATCTCTTATCCTGATTTAATCCATAAAGTTTTTACTAAAATTTGCATTACATTCTCTCCTGAGCCAATTTATCTTTTCTCAAATGCAGTGTCCAAACTGCTCACATTAAACCACGTGCGATCTCACCAGGACACTGTATGGCTGCAGCAAAACTTCGATCTGCTACATTGCTCCATATACAAAAGCCACTGCTCTATTTATTGTTTGGGTTATATGCTATAATTGTCCATGATATTTGAATGTAACCAAAACCCAAAGCCACTTTGACCGCCCCCCCCCCTCCACTGTTTCTTGCTTTTCATAATTTATTCTGTTCTTTTTAAAAATCCAAAGAAAAAGGCCTCTTTTTGCCTTCATTCAAATCCACTTGCTAGAGCTTTTAGCCATTCATTTAAGCCCCGTTGTAATTTAATGTTCTGTCTGCATTGCTTTCAATGTCACTTACAATTGTGGCATTTGCAGATCTGGATATTTTGCTTTCTATTCATCACCTGAGTCGTGGTGAATAGTTGTAGGACTAACAACACCTCTGTGGGAAATTATTAATCACATGCTGCCACTTTATCAACTAACCCTACTTTGTACCTCCTGCTGCTCAGTCAATTTCCTGGCCAGGGCAATAATTTGACCATTTCTATAAGCTTCAACTTTAGCTGACAGTCTCGGAGGGATTTTATCAAATGTCTTCTGTAAGTCCATATAATTAACATCTAGACATTTTTTCTGTCCACTATTTCAAAAATAGATTTAGAACATTAAGCATGACATACAGTACCTCTAATTATTTTACCGTGACCATCCCTGAACAACGGATCATTTAAAAAATGTTGAGCTATTCTTAAAAAATAACTTATAAAATATATATGTTGACAAGAAAACATTTGCAGATCCAGGAGGAGAAAGCTGGGGTGTGGGTTAATTGCATTCACCACTAATTTCACTAACCCTCCAGAGTCATAATAGACTGTGAAGGATAATGTACTGAGCTATGAATTAACTTCCAGGGACAATTGAGTGGGTGGGGGGGTGGAGGGAGAGGTGGGGGTGCAGCAACAGTAAAAAAAAAGGAAAATGAAGCATTTTAATCCACAAACCTCTTGTCATTTAGGTTGATTGCAGAGCTAAGCAGACACGGCTCATTAAAAGCATTCGTGCTCTGCCAAGATTCATCCTGAGTTTGCAGCATAATTCAAGAGGATAATCATTTCTGTGTGAAGCGTTAAATTTTTTTGTTCAGCATTTTGTGCTGGTTTTAATTTTGATTGGACTCCTGATTAAGTGATTACACAGGCTGCTCTGGTGCAAAGAGCCACAAATTGGCTGTTTTTGTATGAAGTTTCACAGATTCTGTCCAAGTGCCATCCTTATCCAACTGTGAGAAAAGTATTGGCAAAGTAGTTCATCATTTATCAGTAGTCAGTTGCTGTTTTTTTAAACTTATGTTTTAAAGGTGTAAAAATCTAGTCGCCTCTAGGAGGGGATGGGGGTGTGGAACAGGAGCTTTAATTTTAAGTGCCAGTGCTGACAGGGTTTAAAAAATATATAGGAAATGAACAATAGATCAACTAAGGCTGAAAGAAAAAAATAAAACTCCCTTGAGTTGTAAAATTTATGCATTCATCATCTCATTTCCATATTATTTCTTTTAAATCTGTTGATATTTTCATTTACCTTTACTGAAACATATTGAAATTGTCAAAGGTGACAGATGTGGGTTACTTGGTGCTGCTTTCAAATATGTTTCAAGTCCCATTCTGTGCACAAAATTTCTAGTGCCGCACCAATGTCATAATGTACTGTTTCTGATGCAGAATTTCAATTGAGAAGTTAAACTGAAGTTGACTCCTCCATTTCTAGAAGACACATAAAATCCCATTGCTGTGTTCTGAAAATAACTTTAGCTTGGTACTCTGGGCATTATTAATCCCTCAACCCACATACTAAAATAGAGGCCCTTAAAACACTACAATTTACTTGAACTTGGTGAACACAGATTGCTTGCCAGTAATGTGACAGTATGCAGGGAAGAGAAAAGCACTATACAAAGTGTTAGAGGACTTAACAGTCAGGCTACATCTATGGAGGGAATGCACAGATAACATTCCGCGCCAGGATTCTTCTTTGGACTGATGGATTAACGATAGCTGGTAGAGAAAAGTGAAGGGAAGGGGTAGATGTAGATTAGTGACTCATGTTATGAGTCATACTTTGTCGCTACGCCCACTAGTTTAACAGAAAGCCTCCCTGCCTTTCTCTCTCACTTTTAGAGTAACTTGCTAAGATGAAGTTACCTATGCTGTAACATTAATAAATTCTTTGGATCTTAATCATGCTGTGTGACTTTGGTTATTCCAGCAGCAGAAGCTCAACATGGTGTCAGAGTGTACAGACTCACTCCTTGCTTAATTATATTGCTTTTATTTTAGTTTGTTGTTTTCCCTGGTGATATTGCAATGGCTTCTGCTCTCAGAAAACCAGAGATCCTGGTGTTTGATGAGCTCCTTGCAGAACGGTGGCACGTATTTGAAGAGGATTTCTCAATTTACATTAAAGCCGCTCACCCTACTGCTGCTCCCGGTGTTCGAGCGTCAATTTTTCTTAATCTGGCAGGCACAGAAGCTCCTTGACGTGCTGGAAGATTTCACTATGAACTGGCTAGATTTGACCTGGCTGGTGTCCAGATCGTTCCTACTAAATCTATCCGAGACCCTGACTGCCTACTACGCAAATTCCAACAGTTATGTGAGTTACGTACTAACTTCGTCATAGAGAGGCATTTGTTCTTTTGCCGAAGCCAGAAACAGGGAGAACCTGTGGAGATGTATGTCAGTGCATTGAAGCACATTGCCAATGGATGTGACATCAGGCATATATGTGATAGCCTTGTCCGTGACCATCTGGTTTATGGAGTCCGCAATGATAAATTATGCAATGAGTTGCTGTGGGATGCTGAGCTTACTCTAAAGACTGCTGAAAACTGCCGTCGCATTGCTGAAATGGCTGATGCTCATACAAAAGTTTTAGGACACGCTGCAGGTCATGAAATTAATGTGGCCAGTATGTCTTATCAAATCTCTCGCCGTTCTCCTCACGTGTCCGATACCTCTATCGTGAGATTAATAGACAATTGCTTTAACTGTAGTGGTTCACATGCTCCTGTTCGTGACCATTGCCCTGCGTATGGAAAATTATGTCGGTTTTGCAACAAAATAAATAATTTCTTCAAATGCTGTCATTCACATAGCAACAGAGTTCAAACAATCTGTTAATTCTTGGCCATGAAAACTTGCTCTCAACCAGCTTCCATGGATTTGCAGGCTGCCGGCGAAGGTTTTGACTATGATGTACATTCCTTGTCTGATTTAATGCATAAACAACTAGACCCCAAGGTCACTTTGCTCGTTAATGGCAAAAACTTTTATCTGAAAGTTGACACAGGTGCCAGATGCAACGTTATCTATTTAGCTGTGTTTAAAAATTTACGAAAAACAGAGTCTGTCACTCTAACGTCTGACTCCCTTATCCCATTTGCAGGAGGTGCAGTTCCCCCAATCACTCGTCGAGTTACGCTGCTGTCTTAACTCACGTGTCCATGACCTGAGTTTCTATGTGGTTCGTGAGGATGCATCGTCTCTATTAGGTGCCAAAGCATGTCAAGCCATGGGTCTTGTTTCTTTCAGCCCTTCTATTTGTCATCTGACTACAGCCTGTGATTTTAGCCAACAATTCCTGACACAATACAAGATTTTGTTGCCGATAAGCTGGGCAGGTTGCCTGTTAGGTACACAATTACCATTGACCCTGAGGTGATTCCAGTTATTCGTCCGGCTCATAAGATTCCCCATGCTATGCGGGACCATGTTCAAAGTGAACTTAACAGAATGGTGTCTCTAGGTGTGATTGCTCCCGTCACTGACCCCTCAGATTGGGTTTCCACCATTGTCGTGGCAATGAAGAAGAATAAAGATGAATTACGGATTTGTATTAATCCTAAGGACTTAAACACAGTCATTAAATGACCTCACTATCCCATGTGCACTGGCCGAGATTGCAGCACAGATGGCTGGGGCAACTGTATTCACAGTACTAGATGCCGAGAGTTCATTCTGGCAGATTTAACTGGAACACAACTCCTCCAAGTTAACCAATTTCAGCACTCCGTTCGGGCGTTACAGATTTATTTGCATGCCTTTTGGCATAAGCTCTGCTAGTGAAGTATTTCAACAAGCTATGGAGCAGTTGTTTGCAGGCTACCCATGCTCCATTGTAGTGGATGACATTCGTGTTGCGGGACGAACTGTCGAAGAACACATTGCTAATCTGGCGAAGGTCCTGGATCGCACCAAGGCCATCAACCTCAAGCTGAACCCTCAAAATGCAAATTCAGGGTAAGTGAGGTGAAATACATAGGCCATGTGTTTACCAAAGACAGCCTAAAAACTGATCCGGCGAAAACCAGTGCTATCAATGAGCTCCCAGGCCCACAGACGTGCTCAGTTTGCAGAGATTACTTGTCATGGTTAACTACTTGAGCATATTTATTCCTGACTTCAGCGAAATATCAGCCCCGTTGTGCCAGCTTACACACAAAGACACTGCTTGGACCTGGCGCGAGCGACAGCAGAGGGCGTTCGGCACTCTTAAGCAGATGTCTTGTGCTCCTTCTCTCGCTTAGTTTGATCCTAAATGATCGGTCACACTGACTTGTGATGCTTCACAACACAGACTGGGTGCAGCATGTCTTCAAAATGACAGTAGCGGCAATAGGCCTGTAGCCTATGCCTCGCACACCATGACTGACACAGAACAACGATATGCCCAAATTGAGAAAGTAGTTGGTGGTTGTTTTTGCCTGCAAGAAATTTAATGACTTTGTCTTTGGACATACGGTCACGATTGAAACTGACCACCAACTTCTGATCAGCATCTTTACCAAACCAATTCGCCCCTCTCCAATGCACCTACAGTGGCTTCAAAAATATGACATTGTTCAGACCTACAAACGTGGTAAGGATATGCACCTGGCTGACACTCTCTTGCGTGGACCCCGGAAGATCTGTGAGGGTCCGTCCTCGCCGGATGATGACTTTATCGTAATGACTGTGTCTTTTATTCCCTCGTCCTGTGTGGAGGACTTGGTTGTCCACACTGCTGCTGACAGTACTTTATGGTCACTCGCCTCCGTCATTAAGGGCGGCTGACCAGACAAACACTACAACATTCCCGATGTCCAAGATGAGCTAGTGCTGCAGGATGGCATTATTTTAAAAAAACACAGGGCTGTGGCCTTTCACAGCAAGTATTTAACGCTGTCCATGCAGGGCACCCAGGCACTGAAGCTACCATCCTACGGGCAAGAAACATGTTTTACTGGCCTGGTATGGCTGAATACATCACCAAGAATGTGGCGTCCTGTGCAGTGTGCAACAGCTTGGCACCTCACCAACAAAAGCAACCACTTCTTTCACATCCAGTTCCTGCACACCCGTGGTCTATAGTGGCAACTGACATATTAGAGCGGCATGGCAAGCAGTATCTGGTACTCATTGATTCGTATTCAGGATGGTTTGACATTGATTTTCTTCGCAAACCCCACTTTTCGCGGGGTTGTTTTGAAGCTTGCTCGCCATTTTTCAGTCCACGGATCTCTGGGTAGACTGTTATCTGACAACGGCAGTCAATTTACCAGCCAACACATCAAGGAATTTGCTGCACGCAGGAATTTTTGTCACATTACCAGCAGCACTGAATATCCACAGTCGAATGGACTCGCTGAGCGGGCGGTCAAGAGTGCCAAACAGCTCATGGAACCTTCGTACAGAACTAATTCCAATGTGTTCCTAGATCTACTCAACTTACGTAATACCTCCCGTGACCCCATTTTGGGTTCACCTGCTCAACATTTATTGCCGAAGCAGACCCGAGCCACGGTGCCTGTGGCGGATCAGGCATTGATTCCACTGGTGGTTCCACCATTGGAACTCCAGTCCAGGTTGCAACAAAAGTGTGACATTCGAAAACAGTGGTGTGACAAAACAAGTAGGCCGCTGCCATCATTAACCAAGGGGCAGGTGGTTTGTTTGCAGACTGACAAAGGCCATGACCGTATAGATGTAATTTCTGTAACTGCTTCTGAGCCACGCTCATATCTGGTCAGTGCTGATGGCGGCACCTACAGGCGTAACAGACAACATATCCTGCCTGTGAATGAGCCAGCTCCACCTCCGTATTATCCCAACCGTACAAGTGTACTTCAAGCAGCATCGATCTGCCTACACCAGCATAACAACCCGCTTCTGCAACAGCTGCTTTGCCAGCGGTGATGCCCCCTCCGCCTGCACCACAGTCCCTTGTTTCATCACCGGGAATGCTGGTTCAGTCTCCGTCACCTGTGAAGCCACCGGCTCTATCCCTGGTGGGGAAAAACGGAGATGGTCTTTATCGCACACGTGCTGGTCGTGTTTGCAAGCTCACCGTGAAGTACCCAGGCTATGTTTGACTTTGCAACAGCTTATTATCAACTGCTATGCATGCCTTATACAGTCAATGGTTTTGTACTGACAGTTAATTCTTTTAGAGGGAGCATGTAGATCAGCGACTCATGTTATGAGTCATACTTTGTAGCTACGCCCACTAGTTTAACAGAAAGCCTCCCTGCCTTTACGCTCTCACTTTTAGAGTAACGTGCTAAGATGAAGTTACCCATGCTGTAACGTTAATAAAGTCTTTGGATCTTAATCACGGTGTGTGACTTTGGTTATTCCAGCAGCAGAAGCTCAACAGTAGGGCAAGAACTAGCAAGTGCTAGGTGGGCTCAGGAGGAGGAATTGGTTGGTAGATGAATCAGGTTCAGATGGCTAGCTTCTACATTGGTAAGAAGATTGGTACCAACTAGCTTTTTACACTTGAGTGTTAGAGGTGAGGGTGTAGAGCAATCATCCAATTGTAAGTAACACCCTACCCCCCTCCCTCCACCTCCACCCACTCATCTATCAAGGCTCCCTAATCCTCTCTTCCAACCACCATTTTTCTCTGTGGTTCTGTATTCAATTTTCCAACTTCCTTTCTTATCAGATTCCATAACTGCACTCTTTTGGCTTCTTAATTTAGCACATCCAGCCTTGGCTACTATTTCCACCCATCTCTCTTCTACCTGACTCATCTGCCAATAGATCTCTCCTCACCTGAATCCACCTATTATTTGCTAATTCGTGCTCCACCCCTTCCCTCACCTCCCTCTATCAGCGATCTCCCCTCTATTCTGTTAGTCTGAAGAAGGGTTCCAACCCCAAACATTGTCTGCCCATTCCCTCAACAGATACTGCCTGACCCACTGAGTTCCTCCAGCACTTTCTGTTTTGTGGATGATTGTCATCATTGTTGTCTCTATTGTTGGGGGTACGTTTGACTGTTTGAGTGCCTTTGAGAATGACACTTGCCACTCCTTCATCAGATTTTTCTGTACCTTAACAACATCATGTTGCTTACCTATTGTAGCTCACACAAGTCCTGTTGATCATCAGCTAACTGGTGTAGAATGGTTCCCAGTTAACTAATGTCTTAATTTAAAAAAAATTACCTTCATTTTTAAGTTCCTCCTTGGCCTTTCTCTATCAGTCCTGCAACCCTTCATGACATCTGTGTTTCTTCAATCTAGCTCTTCCCCAATTTCAATCACTGCCCTGTGGACTTTCAATGCTTAGTTGCACAAGTAGCTTCCAGAACATATCTGGTTCTCTCTTTAAGTTACCTTTCCTGATAAGGGTCTTGTTGATTGACTTTGTCTGTTAGTGCTTTGTTTCTCCACTTCATAGCCGCCGTAAAGATGCAAGTTATTGCTATTATTCTCAATTGCAGACATAGTTGCCTCTTGGAAGGATAAGCTCATCTTCTTTATAATGGCAATTCTGTCATAGAGAGCTGACAGTATCAGTGAATGGTTCCCAGTTAACTAATGTCTTAATTTAAAAAAGTTTACCTTCATTTTTAAGTTCTTCCTTGGCCTTTCTCTATCAGTCCTGCAACCATTCATGACATCTGTGTTTCTTCAATCTAGCTCTTCCCCAATTTCAATCACTGCCCTGTGGACTAGCTGAACCGTATTCTGCCTTTGGTGTGAATCAGTAGAACACAGCATGGAATTCATAATCACATTTAACTATGAATTTATACCCAGAGAGTTGAAAAACATTTATACCCAGAGAGTTGTGAATTTATGGAATTCCCTGCCACAGAGGGCAGTGGAGGCCAAATCACTGGATGGATTTAAGAGAGTTGGATAGAGCTCTAGGGGCTAGTGGAGTCGAGGGATATGGGGAGAAGGCAGGCACGGGTTATTGATAGCGGACGATCAGCCACAATGAATGGCGGTGCTGGCTCGAAGGGCCAAATGGCCTCCTCCTGCACCTATTTTCTATTGCTATAACTCTATTTCTAAGACGAGCATTGGAGACAATACGTTTTTTGGCAAGGTGGACAGGAGTGCCAGAGAAATTGAGGCGTAAAAGTGCAATGATAAAGTGCACCACAGCCAGTGAAGAAGAAGCAGTAACAGTGAGGGAAGAAGAGTAGGGGGGAGAAAGTGACACGTGACACACCAAGGCCTAAGAGAATAATGGGAGCATGGGAGAGGAAGTTATGTCAGCTATAGAAATAACAGCGAGCATAGCAAGTTCAGGAGCTTGAGCAGAAAAGTACTGAATTGCAAAAAAACATTTCACATAAATGATCCCTAGAATTATTTCAAACTGTCAATCTGACTTTCCCTCTAAAAACACTGTGCACCAATGACATTGTCCACTCACAGGGCTCACTGGGTGTTGTCAATAGCAGGATGTGATACTAATTGAATAATGTATTAAACAAACAATCCTTACTAGCTTCACTGTTCAGTTCACTCAACTGATGAGAAAGTGCAGTCACTTACTTCTCTGCAGGGAAAACAAAAGTTCTGAACTACAAACTTGGCCTTTCATTTAAGCAATAGATTTAAAACATATGAAATGTCTTTGCGCTTACAAATTATAAATATCTAGAATATATGGAGACTCCCTGTTTTCTGATGAATCAGAACCCATAACTTAAACTGCCCAGAAATTCAAGGATAGCAGGTTCATGCGGACCATCATCTCAACAATGTGTTCAGGTCAGATGCCATCTTTGCTCATACATTTAATGGCCAACCTTGTATCATTGCAGGCATATCATGGTCTAGCACTGAAAGACCATGTTCATTCTCAACATAGATGTAACATTTCAAGGTGCTCGCTACCAACCTCTCAAGGACAACCAAAAATATGCAGGGCTTGGAGGTTCCACACTTTTTGCAAGAATTATATTCTTTTCATTTAAGATACCAAATGCTGCTCAGTTGGTGGAATAATGATTCAAAACACACCCATGGTATCATTTGGGAGTTCTCTTGTATCCTCCCTCTTTCACTCTCTCTCTCTCTCTCTCTCTCTCTCTCTCTCTCTCTCTCTCTCTCTTTTTCTCTCCATCTCCCTCAAGGCTTAAAATCAAAGCTTGGGTGTGGGCTTTCAAACAAACACAATGTCACCCCAATCTGGCCCTCAACCAGCATATGGTATTGCAAAATCAATATGAGCAGAAACATAGAAACACAAGAAACTGCAGATGCTGGAATCTTGAGCAAATAAATCAAAGTGCTGGAGGAATTCACAGATCAGGCAGCATGTGTGGTGAGGTTGAGGAGTGAAAGTGAAAGAAAGTAGCACCACAGACTTCGAAAGAGCAGCAGGGACAATGAAGGAAGATGGGTGGTGAGGAGAAAGTGACACAGGACACACCGAGATCTGTGAGAATAATAGGAGTATGGGAGAGGAAATTATGTCAGAGAAATTCTGCCTGACCTATTGAGTTCCTCCAACACTTTGCATTTCAACAATGTTTATGTCTTCCATCACTCAAGTACAATGAGTTATAACTCTTGTCAATTTAATTACAAGAGTGCAAACAGTCAGCAGCTGGAATGGGTGCAGTGGACACAAAGGTATGGATGGCGGATCAAATTAATTTAACATGCCAGGAGTACTGTCAAGAGCTCTCAAGGTAGCAATAGCAAGATTTACACAGAGGAATTGACTAAATATTCTTGTCACCCCTTTAAGCATTGCACAAAAAGATAAGTGACAATGTTTCCCCTTACATATGTATCCGTTGTAACAGTTTAAGTATTTACAACATTGAAATTTACTATTTATTATTAGAAATGGTCATCAATTGCTGCCTCGTAGTCATGGTTTTAATAGCTATCCATCATAGATACATCCAATCCAAGATGGCAGACACACTTTCTGTAAGTGGTTTTCAACTATTATCTGCATGATATTATGCCTTAAACATAGTAAAACAATCACTTTGTTTTAAGATACAAATTGAGACTGAGGCCAAAGAGGACACACAAGGATAGAACAGAGATGGTTTTTTTTAAATGGTAAAGTTTAAGAAAATAATTATGGAACTGAAGCCGTGACTTCTGAGGGCATGGCCACCAATGATAGAATAGATATCACGGATGAATGAGGTTTGGATTGGAGGGCATAGAGATCTTAGTGTTGTGGGATAGGATATTGTGCAGGGATATTGTGCAGAGGCAAGACCACAAAAGAATTTGAAAACAAGAATTGTTGAAGGCAGAGTTATTAATGTAGGTCTACAGGTCTATGAGTGATAAGTGAACGGAAATTAAGTGGAAGGTCGGAGAGTTGTGAAAGAGCTAGTGTTCGGGCTAGGGTTTCGTGAAGAGTACAAGATGAGAAGTTGTCCATGTGACCATTGGAAAAGTCGGGTCTAAAAACAACAAAAGCTTTCAATGAGGGGTTCAACAGCAAATTAGTTGAGGCAGGGGCAAATACTTTATCTTAGCCATGGAGAGGAATTAAATGTAAAAGTTCAACTCATGGATGACTTTGAGATTGTTCTCAGGTTTGCATCTTCCTAGCCCTGTGAAAGCTTTTTCAATAGACCATTGCCAGCTCTTAAATCAGTAATTCATCAGCCTTTGGATACCAGCAAAGTTAATCAAAAGGTCACCATAATAGCAACTAGTGCAATGCAACTCAACTTCCTGAATTATTATGAGTTGCAATTATTACATCATGCTCACTCTTCACACATCTCTCTAGATCTCCTATCGTCTGTTTCTACAACAAGCAAAATGAGTTACAAGAGGTAAACATCGCTGATTGGACAGTGACTAAGTTCTCCGATTTCAGTCAGTGAGAGATGCCACTGGCCCTATTGGGCAGATAAAGTACATCTCAAAATGTGTTGTTTGAAGGCAAGGCACTCAATAAATAGAGGTCAGCATTTTTCAAGGCTGTGGGAGCACGCCTTGCTATGTACTGTCGCATTGTTTACTGCGCTGAGGGGAATCCTATGGGAATGTATGGGAAGTAAAGTATTTTGATCTGTGGGATTTTATTCATCAAAGAAACATTTGCATTTGTGCAGTCCTTTTGATGTCCTTGGGACATCGCAAAGTGCCTTAAAGCTGATCAATTTCTTTTTTGAAGTAATGCAACACTAATGCAGTAATGCAGTGTTTTGCAACACTGCTGTAATGCAAAAAATGTGATAACTAGCAAATGATCCAAAGAATTACCAAGAATAAATGGGACAGAAACTCAGGTCATTTCCACTGCCAGTCCATGCAGGCAATTATCATCAACTTGAGCTTCCTTCCATATTTCCTCAGCTCAGTGTAACCCTCTATTTCCTTGTAGCTCATAAGCTTTTCCAGCCTCCATTATTTTTGTTGATAAAATACATTTCTTGATCAACACATCATCAGTGATGTAACCTGGGTCATTACGTGTTTCGGGTCTTTCAACATCAGACACCCTCGCCCAGGCGACCCAGCCGTGGTTGATCAGACCACGACTTGTGTTCTGGTGGCATTCGCTCCTCCCCATGGACCTCCTCTCTGATCCAGAGCCATTCCAACACTTTCTCTACTGCCTCTGTGTTCTTGGTGGTTCTTCTCCTCTCCATTCCGTTGATCCCCAGTGCACTCAAGGCTTTGTAGAGCGATTGCCCTGCAAAACCTCTGCAACCAATCTCAATGGGCGTACACCTTGCCTTCCAGCCCTGCTTAAGGCAGTCGATGACCAGCTCTTCCTACTTGGTCATCTTCCACTCGTGCTCCTCCTCCAGACTGTCCTCCCACGGCACTGTTATTTCTAACAAGACAATGTTTTTGGTCGCCTCTGAGACCAGGAAGATGCCTGGCCTCAGGGTGGTCGTGACGATGTGCCGTGGGAACTTCAGCTGTTTCACCAGGTCTATTGAAATCTGCCAGTCCTGCGCAGTCGCCAGGATTCCTGACAGATTCCTGGCTGCTGTGGTTCTTGGCAGCTGCACTCCGGCCTCCACAAAGGTGATCAGCTGGGTGGTGGGGTGTGCTCGTCTGCAGTTGCTGATTCCCATGCTTATGGCTTCTGCAATGGGTTTGAGAACCTTATTGTGACGCCAGGTGTTCCAGCCTTCCCCAAGAGCCTTTGGGCAGCAGCTCAGAATGTGTTCTAACGTCCCCTTGCCTGAGCCTGAGGAGGTTCCGTTTTGCACTAGATGAAGAGGTTCAATGGGCTGGGCAGGGCATCGTACATCATACACTAAATGTATGTATAGTTTTCACTTCAATCATATCCTGTTTAAGTGTATTACATTCTCCGCACTCTTTGCAGAAAGAAAATTTCCATTACACAATAAGGTGCCATGAGTAGCAACATGATTGTATCACTAACACTTTCACCTCTATGTCAGATGGTTACAGGGTTAAGACCAGTACAAAAACCTTGCCACATTATTTATCCTGACACTCGAATGCTGAAGGCTGATGGAACTGGGGCTCATAGCACTAGAGACCCAGGTCCAATCCTGACCTTGGATACTGGCCGTGTGGAGTTTTCATGTTCTCTCTGTGACTGCATAGGTTTCCTCTAGTGATCCGGTTTCTTCTTGTACCCGAAAGACATGCGTGTTGCTAAATTAATTGACCTCTGTAAATTGTCCCGAGTGTGTAAAGGAGTAGATGAAAAAGTGGGATAACATAGAACTAGTGTAAACTAGTGAACAATGGTCGGTGTGGACCGGTTGGGCTGTTTCTATAAACTCTAAATTTAAAAATAGCGGTACTAATTGCTCCACATCTGCACTACTTAAGCTGTAAACATCATATTTCTGAATGATCAGTTGTGTTTATTCACGGGATCACCAAGGGTGCAGGATTCCAGGTTACATTTATTAACTGGGACATTTCATTTTCTTATTCACGCCCTTATTCTTATGGACTACAGGATTCTATCATTCCAGTCCTCGCATTGAATAGTGAAATGTTGCATTAATATACAGCCTCTTCGGTGGATGTAAATGCATCCATTCAATTCTGAAAAAGAGCCTGGCATGCTGTTGAAAACCAACTTAACTCTTAGTTCTCCCCTGCAATTTTTCTTGGCATAAGACTCACAGGTACATTGTAGATTTTACCAGAATACAGGCATTCATGCCCTATACGGGACTAACAGGCGTTCTGGTAAAAAAGTGCAACCTGCAAGTATTATTTGGGGTAGGGTATTGACATGGATAGAAAATTGGTTGGCAGGCAGGAAGCAAAGAGTAGGAATTAACAAGTCCCTTTCAGAATGGCAGGCAGTGACTAGTGGGATGTCACTAGGCTCAGTGCTGGGACCGCAGCAATTTACAATATCCATTAATGATTTAAATGAAGAAATTAATAGTAACATTAGCAAATTTGCAGATGACACAAAGCTGGGTGGCAATGTGAACGGTGAAGAGGATGCTATGAGGATGCAGGGTGACTTGGACAGGTTGGGTGAGTGGGCAGATGCATGGCAGATGTAGTATAATGTGTATAAATGTGAGGTTATCCACTTTGGTGGCAAGAACGGGAAGGCAGATTATTATGTGAATGGTGTCAGGTTAGGAAAAGGGGAAGTACAACAAGACCTGGGTGTCCTAGTTCATCAGTCACTGAAAGTAAGCATGGAGGTACAACAGGCAGTGAAGAAAGCTAATGACATGTAGGCCTTCATAATGAGAAGTCGAGGATAGGAGCAAATAGGTCCTTCGGCAGTTGTACAGGACCCTGGTGAGACCACACCTGGAATATTGTGTGCAGTTTTGGTCTCCTAATTCGAGGAAGGACATTCTTCCTAATGAGGGAATGCAGCCTAGGTTCACGGGATGACGGGACTATCATATGATAAAAGAATGGAGCGACTGGGCTTGTATTCACTGTAATTTAGAAGGTTGAAAGGGGATCTTATAGAAACATATAAAATTATTAAGGGATTGGACACGCTTGACGAAAGAAACACGTTCCTGAATTTGGGGGAATCCAGAACCAGGGGCCACGGTTTAAGAATAAGGAGTAGGCCATTTAGAACTGAGATGAGGAAAACCATTTTCACACAGAGAGTTGTGAATTTGTGGAATTCTCTGCCTCAGAAGGCAGTGGAGGCCAATTCACTGGATGGATGCATTCAAAAGAGTTAGGTAGAGTTCTTAGGGCTAGCTGAATCAAGGGGTATGGGGAGAAGGCAGGAATGGGGTACTGATTGTGGATGATCAGCCATGATCACATTGAATGGCGGTGCTGGCTCAAAGGGCCGAATGGCCTACTTCTGCACCTATTGTCTATGTATCTATGTATATATATTATTCTGCATCAGCCTCTGAGATCCCTGGTAACATTCTCCTTATGTCCACCCGTTACTTCAGCATCCACTCACTTGGATGAAACACTTGTCTGTACCTGGAAAACTCAATGTGGTAGATGTCAGTGGAAGACCTCACTTATCATGCTAGTGGAATTTCAGAGTTTTGGCCTGGGCTGTCATGGCAACTGATGCAGTCATGAAAATTGAGAATGTGAAAATGCTCAGATCTGAATAAGTGCAGGATCCCAGGGGGCTGCAGGCGTTACAGCACTGGGAAGGAACAAGACCATGGAAGAATTTCTGCAATCAGTGCATGACTGAACTTCATGCCACAGAATGCACAAAGGTGATGCGAAAGAGGATTGGGCAAGAACTGGGATATATAGAGCCAAGTTTCAGGTACGATTATGTTTGCAGAAGTGGTGGGTGGGTGGGAGGTCTGTCAGTGGAGCATTCCACGAATCTTCTAGTGAATAGCACAGCATTGCAACCCATCGCTACAATATATAAACAGATGGGTTCTGAAGCATAAACTACTCTCACTGTCACCCTGTGATTTACATGGCCCAGTATCACGCAACAGTTCATTCCTAGTCCACTAATCCATCAATCCCCAGCTCTCTTCTATATACACAAGGCACCAAATCACAAATTTGCTTATGCAAGCTGTCGCCATTTTGATTTAAGTCCAATTGTCACCCAGTTTTAACCAAAGAAAATCGGACACAAGGATATTTTGAATTCCCTTTTCACAAACTGATCCCTGATTAAGAGCACTGGAACAAAATGAGCAAAAGTGGCCAAGAGCATCACTGATCAAATGCAGGGTTTTGTTGCCATCAAGTGGTGAAAAGGAAGAATAGCAAAAGCCTCGAATACAACACAGTTATTCATTCAATTGTGAGATGGATTATTGTGCTTCTCGGGCAATCTTTTTGAATTTTACAATGCTCTTGAGTTTCAGAGGAGAAAAAAAATGGATCATCCAATACAATGAAACTAGAAACCATCCAGGAACTATTCATGCATCATAACAGAGACACAGATGCTGATGAATCCTCCAATTACAAAGAATAAAACTGAAGCTTCATTCTAAACAGAACATTAGACTGGCAAATAGAGGGAAGGCCTTCACTTGTATTGCAGGTGTTATAACCTCAAAAGTTCCCAAACTGCTTTACAATCACTCGACTATTCAGTAATCTGTGATAATATAGGATTTGGACATAGCAAGGTGCCATTAATGATTTTTTTAAATGTTGATTGAAATAAATATTTTCCAGGTCACTGGAAGGAACAATTTACAATATTAAAAGCAATTATATTAGTTCCTTACTTTATCAGATTTTAAAGTATGCTGTGGATTTCATTTACCAAATGAACCTGCTAGATTTATTCTGGGCAGTTCACCCCATAGATATAAATGTCTTCATGGAAAAACCATGAATTCTTGTCAGCAAAATGTAGTCTATGATCCATTGCTTGCCGTTTTGGCAATAGAGATGGCAGAAATTACAATGTAGTTTAAGTAAGGGTGAATTGATTATCCAATAATTTCCTGGAAATGTTATGCTGTAATATCCAAGAAATCCATTTAAAAATTAATTTAAATACAATAATTGTGAACTAAACATTATTTTCAGATTAGCTGTGCCTTTCAAAGCATTTTTTTAGTACTTTGTCAGAAGATTACTTGACCACAGCCTTAGCAACTTCTGAACTCAAGATTGTCAGGTTATTGATCCTTTGAAAGATAACAATTACTTTAGTTACAGACCGTAATCAGACATTAAAATAGTTTCCGTTATGGTTGAGAGTCAAAAGGAAATGAACTACTAGATGATTCAGAGATTAGTCTCTGTCTTTTCCCAACTTAAGTGTGAGAAACAATTTACATTGAAATTGGTGGTATTTTCAAAGAATCAATTTAATTTTCAAAATGAACTTTGCATGTCTGTTGTGGCTCAGTTCACTAATCTTTTATCAGAAGTTATAGGTACAAATCTTACTCCAGAGTTCAAGCACAAAAACAAGACAGGGACTCATTACTACAGTACAGCTACTACAAGGCTTATGGTCAAATAGAATTCAGTGCTTTCAGATCAACTGTACGCTTCTGAACAGACAACGTCTGGTAGGCATTTCAAAGCCCTGGAGAGATATCATCAAACTGCACAAACTCTTCCAAGGGGTGAGCAAAATGACATTAGCAACCTCGTCCAGGCCACCAACCCCAGCATTGAGACCCTGAGTCTACTTTAAAGGGAATTTTGACACGCTTCCATTCATCATTCAGGACAATCAGTACAGGAGTTGGAACGTCGTGCAGCAATTGTACAAGATGTTGTTGAGACTGCATTTGTGATTTTTGGTTGTTCAGCTATTGGAAGGTTGTTGTTAAACTGGAAAGAATGCAGAAAATGTTCATAAGGACATTACCAGAACTGGAGAGCTTAAAGGGCCTGTCCCACTTACGTGTCCTTGGCACGCAAATTACGTGACCTCGTCTTCACGTTGAGGTGCACTGGCATCGTGTGGCCGCACGGGGCTGGTCCTACTGAAAAGCACGGAGGGGTATGTAGTTGTGCGCGATATCGCGCGGAGCTCCGAAATTTGTGTAGTGAACAAAATCTTTGCGCACCAACGGCCTGTCGTGTAACTGACGGCCGAAGTGGGACAGGCCCAAGACCCTGGTGCGATGCAACATCTCACCTCCAACAGCAGCTGAGCAGGCAAACGATCGCCGAGCTCGGCCTGGGGCTCACGGCCATTGCGGATCTGGATCCGCCCCCACTGCTACTCCCAGAGCGGGGCCAAGAAAATTGAAGATAGACACAAAATGCAGGAGTAACTCAGAGGGACCAGCAACATCTCTGAAGAGAAGCAGTGGGTGACGTTTCGGGACAAGACTCTTCTTTCAAACTGAAGAAGAGTCTTGACATGAAACATCACCCATTGCTTCTCTCCAGAGATGCTGCCGGTCCCGCTGAGTTACTCCTGCATTTTGTGGCCATCTTAGAATGATGTCACATGCTCCAGATGGCTGTGCGTACGCATGAAATCGCTCGTGACCGTCGCGGCTCAACGCAACCACGAGGTCGCGTAATTAGCGTGTCAAGGATACATAAGTGGGACAGTGGCTTAAGTTATAAGCAGAGGCTGAAATGGCTTGGACATATTTCCCTGGAAGATGGAGGCTGAGCAGATGACCTTAGAGGTATATAAAATCTTAAGGGGCATAGGTAAGATGGATGTTAGTGTTAAAGAAGGAACTGCAGATGCTGGAGAATCGAGGGTTACACAAAAAGCTGGAGAAACTCAGCGGGTGCAGCAGCATCTAAGGAGTGAAGGAGATAGGCGACGTTTCGGGTCGAGACCCTTCTTCAGACTTTACTTTTTCTTCCCCAAGATAGGAGTGTCTAAAACTAGAGGCCATATGTTTAAGGTGAGAGGGCAAAGATTTCTGAGATTTGAGAGGCAGCATCTTCACACACTGGATAGTGGGTATATGAACGAGCTGCCAGAGGAAGTAGAAATGAAGGCATAGTGGTGCAGCTGGTAGAACTATTGCCACACAGCTCGAGAGACCCCTTGGTTCAATCCTGACCTCAGGTGCTGTCTGAGTGGAGCTTGCACGTTCTCCCTGTGACCACATAGGATTCCTCTGGGTGCTCCAGCTTCCTCCCACATCCCAAAGACGGGCAGATTTGTAGGTTAAATGGCCTCTGTAAATTGCCCCTAACGTGTAGGGAGTGGATGCGAAAGTGGGATGACATAAACATAGTTTCTTAACTTGCTCAACATAGTTTGAACAGAGGATCGATGGTTGGTGTGGACTCAGTGGACTGAAGGGCCTGTTTTCATGCTTTATTTTTCAATGAAAAGGCAGCTACAATTACAACAATAAAATACATTTTGACAAGCTACATGAGTATAAAAGGTTTGGAAGGATTTGGGCCGAACACAGGCAAATGGGAGTAGCTTAGAGAGATATCCTAGACAGCATAAAAGAGTTGAACTGAAGGGCCTGTTTCCTTGGTGTATAGCTCTATAAATCTTTTCTTCCTGTAGCCGCCTGGGTTATCCCCAGGCATTACATTTTCCTCCCACATTACAAAAATGTGTAGGTTGTCAGGTTAATTGGTCACTGAAGGTTTCCTCTGGTTTGCAGATGAACAGTATAATCTGTGGCAAAAGGAGAAGTTAATGGAAATATGGTGGGGAAAGGGAGAATGAAATTGGTCGTCGTAGGATTAATATAAAAAAGATGGTTGGCTTGGAGTTAGTGCGCCGAGGGACCTTTTTCTGCACTGTATTTCCCCATGATTCCAACAGAACATTGTATTATTTCACAAAATGATTAAACATACCCACTGAAATGCCTTGTGTGCCTTTCAATACCAAACATGTGATCTAGAACAGTCAACATGGATTTGTGCCTGGAAGGTCATGTTTGTCAAACCTTCTTGAATTTTTTGAAGAGGTTACTAGGGAAATTGATGAGGGTAAAGCAGTGGATGTTGTCTATATGGATTTCAGTAAGGCCTTTGACAAGGTTCCCCATGGAAGGTTGGTTAAGAAGGTTCAATCTTTGGGTGTTAATGGCGGAGTAGCAAGATGGATTCAACAGTGGCTGAATGGGAGATGCCAGAGAGTAATGGTGGATGGCTGTTTGTCAGGGTAGAAGTCGGTGACCGGTGGGGTGCCTCAGGGATCTGTGTTGGGTCCACTGTTGTTTGTCATGTATATCAATGATCTAGATGATGGGGTGGAAAATTGGATAAGTAAGTATGCAGATGATACTAAGATAGGTGGTGCTGTGGATAATGAAGTAGATTTTCAAAGTCTACAGAGAGATTTGGGACATTTGGAAGAGTGGGTTGAAAGATGGCAGATGGAGTTTAATGCTGGTAAGTGTGAGGTGCTACATCTTGGCAGGACAAATCAAAATAGGACGTACATGGTAAATGGTAGGGAATTGAGGAATGCTGTGGAACAGAGGGATCTAGGAATAACTGTGCATAGTTCTCTGAAGGTGGAATCGCATGTACATAGGATGGTAAAGAAAGCTTTTGGTATGCTGGCCTTTATCAATCAAAGCATTGAATATAGGAGTAGGGAAGTAATGTTAAAATTGTACAAGGCATTGGTGAGACCAATTCTGGAGTATGGTGTACAATTTTGGTCGCCTAATTATAGGAAGGATGTCAACAAAATAGAGAGAGTACAGAGGAGATTTACTAGAATATTGCCTGGGTTCCAGCAACTAAGTTACAGAGAAAGGTCTAAAGAACAAGTTAGGTCTTTATTGTTTGGAGCGCAGTAGGTAAAGGGGGGACTTGACTGAGGTCTTTAAAATGATGAAAGGGATAGACAGAGTTGACATGGATAAGCTTTTCCCATTGAGGGTAGGAAAGATTCAAACAAGAGGGCATGACATGAGAATTAAGGGACAGAAGTTTAGGGGTAACATGAGGGGGAACTTCTTTACTCAGAGAGTGGTGGCTGTGTGGAATGATCTTCCAGCAGAAGTGGTGGAGGCAGGATCGATTTTAACATTTAAAAGTAAAGTGGATAGGTATATGGACGGGAAGGGAATGGAGGGGTATGGTCTGAGTGCAGGTAGATGGGACTAGGGGAAAATAAATGGTCGGCACAGACTGGAAGGGCAGAGAAGGCCTGTTTCCGTGCTGTAATTGTTATATGGTTATATGGTTATATGGTTACATCAAGAATATCATAAAGCCTTCAATCACAAGAGCTTTCTGAGGATGTGTGGGTTGCAGATTCCCCAGCACAAAGACAGAAGGTTGTGTCCCATTCTTGAGGGCCTCAAAATCTCTTTTACTTTTTGAAATTATCTGGAAATTACAGAGATGTGAAGAATTTATATAAAACTAGACTAAGTGGGACCCGTTGGGTCACAGCATTAAACGGGAAGGCTGTTTCCCCAATGCAATATTCCACCTCTCCACCAATTCCAATATTGGTGGCCATTGGGGGAGGGGGGCTTTCTGGAGCGCCAGTATGGGTGTTGTAGGCGGAAGGGACTGGTTTCCAGAGGGGTATTATGGACATTGTGGGCCGAATAAATTATTGGGCTGGCGGCTCAGTCACTCAAGCCTGTTGTGCTGGCAGCTCACTCACAGCTGGTGGGCTGGAAGTTGACACATGGCTACTCCTTGAAATTCCATTTCAAGCAGGGTGCAAGGCCATCAAATTCAAGTGCAGTTTCTTACCACTTCAAGCAAGGAGCAAGTCCCCCAAATTCAAGTGCAGTTTCATACCATTTCAAGCAGTGTGCAAAGTAACTAAAGTCAGCAAGTCATGACCTCTCACTCCTCCATCTTGCAGAGACTGACCACACCCACACTTCTTGGTTTTCTAGTCCCTCCCACCAGAAGGGGCATGACCTTTGTGGCGTAATTGGCAGGAGAGAGAGTCTCATTTTTTAAACACTAATAACTCTTTTATTTTTCATTGATGGGAAAAATTCTTGGCACCTGATGAGCGGAGGGGGACTCTAAGTAAGATGGCCAAAAATCACAGCCATACATGATAGCGTATTTTCTAAAATCAATATAAAGTGTAAATAGGAAGTGGTCAAGATTAGACTTTTAATTATATAGAAGGCAAGGCAACTTTAATTAGGCTAGGCAACTTTAATTAGGCAAGGCAAATTTAATTAGGCATGGCAACTTTAATTAGGCACGGCAACTTTAATTAGGCAAGGCAACTTTAATTAGGCAAGGCAACTTTAATTTGTGAAGGCAACTTTAATTAGGCAAGGCAACTTTAATTAGGCAAGGCAGCTTTAGCATTTCAAAACCAAAGGCAACACAGTTTTTGCACTTTCAAACCAAAGGCAACATAGCTTTAGCATTTTCAAACCAAAGGCAACACAGCTTTCGCATTTCCAAACTATATTTTCAAACCACTTTAAGGGCACTGACAGGTCAGTAAAACTACTCACAGTTTAGTAGACATGTGTTCAGTTTATTCATAGCTCAGACTGAGAGAAGTGACCCTCTTGCTCCCCCATCTTGCAGAGACTGACTGAGGCACTCAACACTTCCGGGTTATATAGTCCCTCCGGAAGGGGCGTGGCCTTCAGGAGAGAAAATATCAACTTTTTTAAACACCTTAAAGCACTGAAAAAATACCGCCAATGCTATCTCAACAAATTCCTGCAAATTCATAATAATGATAAACAAACCAAACAAACAAAACAATCTTTCCCTGATCAACATCGTACTCTACCAGCTCTGCTGGATAGGGTACAATGCCGGATGCACTAGGCTCTTTGGACACTCTATTTCAAGATCAGTGGTGGAACAATATTATCAAGCAGACAGAAAAAAAGATTTGAAGATATGCTAAAAGCTTCCATGCAAAGTGCAACATGTCCACTAACTCTTGCGAATATTTGGCCATTGTCCAACATGGATTGCTGATTTTTCAGATCGGGATCCTTCTTCAGACAGATTGTAGGTGAGTGGGGGAAGAAAGCGAGAAGACATGAAAGACAGGTCAAAGCATGGCAGGTAATAGGTGAACACAGGAGAGGGCGAGCAGGGTTGATAGGCAATGGTTGGACAAAGGCCAAAGATTAAAAAGCTGTGAGACAAAAGTTTGAGGAGTTACAAATTGTGAAGCTAGAGGAAAGAATGGAGGTGGATGAGGAGGGGGCAGGGGAAAATAGATGCACCTATCAGAGGCACAGGGGAGGGGGGAAGGAAGGGGGAGTTGGGAGTGTGGGAGTGTGGGAGAAAAAGGGGACGGAGTTGTTAGAGGTTATGTAAAGTTGGAGAATTCACTGTTCATACCATTGGGTTGTAAGTGTTGTACTGTTTGTCCAGTTTGTGTGTAGCAATGGAGGAAGCAGAGGATAGAAAGGTCAGTATTTAGTTTAGTTTAGTTTATTATTGTCACATGTACCTTTGTACAGTGAAAAGCCTTTATTTGCGTGCTATCCAGTCAAAGAAAAGACTAAACATTAATACAATCAAGCCATTCATGGTGCATAGACTCAAGAGTGTTTTATTGTCATACTAGACTAAGTGGGACCCATTGGGTCCCAACTTCACACGGGAGCGCTGGTTCCCCCAATGCAATATTCCACCTCTCCACCAATTCCAATATTGCTGGCCATTGGGGGGGGGTGGGGGTTCTGGAGCGCTAACATGGTGTTGTGGGTCGAAGGGACTGGTTTCCAGAGGGCTAGTATGGACATTGTGGGCCAAATTGATTCTTTGGCTGGCAGCTCACATACCACACACATACTCACAAACACTCACAACACTCACAAACATACACACACTCACCCTCACCCTCACCCACACACACACTCACACCTACATACACACACACACACATATAGACACACACACACAGACACTCACACACGCACACATTCACACACACTTACACACTCATTGACTCACACACCATATATATGGCAGTAAACTTTCTTGAATACTCACACAGCTGAGCGCAACCTCTCCACTTTCGGGCTTCCGCAATCAACGGCACTTCCGAAATCAGCAGGACCTCTGCTCTTACCGGAAATTACGCAATCAGCACGACCTCTGCACTCACCGGAAATTACGCAATCAGCGCGACCTGTCCACTAAGCGGAAGTCATGAAATGAGTGGGACTTTTGAACCAAACACAGTCGGACCTAATAAAGCATTTATTCCTTCCAAACACAGTCGGACCTAATAAAGCATTGCAGTTTCAAGCACAGGCAGGGCAGCAGGCCAAACAACTCATGGCATTGTCATTAAGGGCTAAAAAATCATTTATTGCAAGTACATTGCAGCCTCATAATTCAGTTGATTCACAGCTTAGAATGAGATTCGGGCCTCTCCCTCGCGATCTTGCAGAGTGACTGAGTCGAGTCCAGCCATCCGGGGTTTTATAGTCCTGCCCCCCCCCCCCCCCCCACCAGAAGGGGCGTTACCTTCATCACGGTGATTGACAGACGAGAGGATCTCATGGTTTTTTAAACATTCGTAACCTTTTTATTGTTCATCGATTGGAAAAATCCTCAGGGCTGGCTCAACGGAGGAGGACTGTGAGTAAGATGGCCATAAATCATAGCGATATATGGTAGCGTTTTTTCTAAAATCAATATACAGCGCAGACAGGGTCAAGATGAGACTTTTAATTATATAGATGTCCCAGATAGGACAATGAAATTCTTGCTTGTTGCAGCACAACAGAATATGTAAACATAGCACATAACAGGAGAAAAAAGTTCAGTGTGTATATATACTCAATAAATAAAAAAAATAGTGAAATAATAATTATTTTCTGTTGTAGTTTGGAACTTATTTGTTATCGTGTTTAATAGCCTGATGGCTGTGGGGAAGAAGCTGTTCCCGAACCTGGATGTTCCAGTTTTCAGGCTCCTGTACCTTCTTCCCGATGGCAAAGGTGAAATGAGTGTTTCCAGGATGGTGTGGGTCTTTGATGATATTGGCTTCCTTTTTGAGGCAGCGACTTCGATAGATCCCATCGATGGTGGGGAAGTCAGAGCCGGTGATGGACTGGGCAGTGTTCACAAATTTTTGCAGTCTTTTCCGCTCCTGGACGTTCAAGTTGCCGAACCAGGCCACGATGCAACCAGTCAGTGTGCTCTCTACTGTGCACCTCTAGAAGATCAAGAGAATCCTCTTTGACATACTGAATCTCCGTAGTCTTCTCTAGAAGTAGAGGCACTGATGAGGAAGTAGAGACTAATTCTTTATAATTGCATTAGTGTGCTGGGTCCAGGAAAGATCTTTGGAAATATGCATGCCCAGAAATTTGACATTTTTGACCCTCTCCAACATTGACCCATTGATACAAACAGGATTGTGGGTCCTCATCCTTCCCCTTCCAAAGTCCACAATAAGTTCCTTAGTTTTATTGATGTTGAGAGCCAGGTTGTTGTGCTGGCACCATTTGATCAATCAGCAACAGGGAGATTCAGTAGGATACACTAAACCACTGTGTCAGCAGACCACATTGCACACTACCCGCCAGCAGACTCATCAGCCAACTTATGTGGAAAATTCCCAACATGGATCTCATTAACCTCCTCAGAAATCACAAAATTGGAATGGTATCGAGTCATCCTTGATTCCAACGGGCTGCCAAAGAAGGAGGAGGAGACAAAGCAGAGTCTACTTGAAAATACATTTGCCTATTAATATGGTGCTTATGGTTAAACAATAAATAGATAATTTATGCATGAATTAATTTGGATTAAATATATATTCAGTCAACAACATTGTCTCCTTACACATTTTAACCAAGTTTTTAAAGAATGATGGGAACTGATATCATGATTAATATTCAGCTGCTCATGCATATAGATTGATTGTGCATATACATTTGTGTTTATCAAAGACTATAAAGAGAAAATAAACCAAGAATTTGCATTTGTTTTTGATGCCTTTTATGATCCCTAGATTTTTTTAAAGCCCCAACAGTATTCATGAGCCATCGCTGCTACAAATTCAGCCATCATGTTCTGCACAAAGAAGATCAAATAAATAATAAGATAATATAGTAATAAGATATTCTTCTTTTGATGATGGTGAAAATAAATTTTGACTAGCTCTCTGGGAATAGAACTGCCCTGCACCTTTTATAAGAGCAATGTGATCTACTACATCCTAATGAGAGGAAAATGGCCTTGTCCATTTGCAGCAGCCCCTTGCCCCAAGATCTCGTATTATAAATGGACAGACTCACAGAGTATTTCTGATGCCATTCAGGAAACAGCACAAACCCCAACCAACCATTTCCTGTTCATTGTATGCATCAAAGTTCAGGTTGTTCTCTCAAATTCCCCAATATCATTTGCCTAGCAAGCCAACCCTTCCCCAAGCCAACCTCCACATCTGTCCATGACTGCTGAGCTGTGAACTCTCACATCTCATATCCACTGAAATAGTTTTACCTTTCCCACAAGATTCATTTCTGCCTTTCTTCATACAATACTCACCAACTGTCAAACACTTATCATCTCCTTCATGATCACAGCTAATTGATGTCACAAAAATCTTCCTCCCATCAGATACTATCCCCCCTTGCTATCAAATGTGCCTTCTTCATGCCCCCCTCAAAAGATCCTGCCTTTAACCCTCATAAACAATGGCCATCCTCCTTGTCAAAGTCTTTGAACGTTGAAAATGAAGAAACTGTAAATGGAAAACAAAAAATGCTGGAAATAGTCAGCACATCAGGCAGTATTTGTACAATGAGAAACAGTGAATAGTTTCAGGTCAAAGATTATTCACCAAAACTGGAAACATTTTGAATATGTGTTCCAAGCCAGTAACCAACTTCCTCAAAATTTTGTTGGAGTCTCTCCAATAAGGATTCAACAACTTCAAGCTGCCATGGACAGCTTAGTCACTCCACAATCTTCTGCAGTGTAAATTCATCTCTAAATTCATTATGATTAGCCATTTTCTACATTGATTAGGCTCAAAGAAATCTCAATCTCCAATCTACAGCAGCTTTTGTCTGATTTTTTAAACTGCAATTGACTTCCCACGACACTAAATAATGGAAGAGAAAACCAAATATGTTCGCTATTTTTAGTGGGTTGAATTAGTAGAAAATAACTTGGAAAGAGTTGACATGTAAATTAAGTTCCAGTTTCAGCAAAAGGAGGAAGAAACACAGAAACTTTATTCAGCTTTATGATCGAATAAATATAAAGTTCTGATCTTTGGGGACTAATTTGGGGAACAGCCGATAAGTGAGTGTTATTCTACAGGCGCCTGTGTTTGGAAGTACTGTTTTAGTTTGCAATTTTCTTCCTAGTTTCGACATACCATAATTTCAATTGCTTGCAAGTATCAAAGGAGACCCAATTCCATTTTCATGGTGCATAATAGATTATTTAACCTCTACTGATCAATCCAGGCCCTGAACCCTCCTCTGTTTTCCTACATTATTCCTAAATTCTCCACAATCCAATTTCTCCAGGCCCCTAACCCAATAATGAACCGAAAGGCTGACCTCAAACCCATGAACCTCTATTCCACCATAAGCTCTATACCGAATCTGACCCAACTCCAGCAGCCTCAGCCCTGATTGCAAGGCTGACCCAGTCCTCCCACAACCCTTCACCAGGCTCCTGTTCTGACTGCCTCCCACCACGACAGAGATTTGCATGATTGATGACCCACAACCCTTCCCAGGCCCCAATCAATCCTTTGACAACTGGCCCTCGTTTCCCAAAGATCCTGGGGAATCTGGACTCAGTCCCAGATATCTTATCTTGGTCATAAGAAAGTGCAACAACCATTCAGTTGGTTTCAGTCACTACTCGTGTTTGCCCAGGGTGGGCGCACAATTGAAACAGCTGCTAGCTTGCTGTTCAAATCTATTTCGCAACTACCCAATCAGAAAAACATAACTTCAAATCTCCCTTTCATTATTGCAGTTTGAAATGTACAATTATAAGAACATCAAAACAAAATAGCAAATCTACTTTGCCAACAACAAGATTATATGTTTTTTTTAATCTCAACATTATTTCTCTGCACAATCCTCAAATCCCTTGATTTCTCCAACATCCATAAATCTACTGATCTCTGTTTTAAATGCAGGTAATGGCTGATCCTTTCGTGGAAAATGACAAAGATTCAGTACCCTTTGTATAGTGAAATTTCGCCTGATTTCATTCCCAAGTGGCCTGGCCTTTATTTTGAGACTGTGACTGCTCCTTCTGGACTCCTTACATCCAACCTGTCAAACCCTCTAAATATTATTTATCAATGAGATCACCTCTCATTCTACTCACTGCTCGAACAAACAAGCCTAGCCTTCTCAAACTGTATTCAGACCCATTAGGAATCAGTCCGGTGAATCGCCAGCATTTTTTTTTTTTTGTAAACCAACGTCAGCAATTCCTTTTCTCCAAGCCTAACTATCTGCCATATCCAGGTTTTTTTGCCTTTCTGCATCACTGAAGGTCTTCATCTCAGTGGCACCATTCAGGCAACTCTCTGCAGCTTCCCCAAGGCCTTAACATTATTTCATCCATGACTTTCATAATAAGATTTCAGAGAGCTTGCTTTTCATTAGTGACTAATCAGTAGATATGACCCTCTGTGTAAGTGATTACTCCGAACTTTGGTGAACAAAGAAAATAAAATGAACAAAGGCTCAAGATCCCTACATAATTTCTGAAAGCAAAATGATGTCTTGGCCTGATGACAAGAAGTTGTTAATGATTTCCCCTGTACAACCAGCAACTCAAAACATTTCCCGAGCAAAGTAATTGAATTTCTGACGCTCACATTTGTCTATGTCTCATTACTGCTGTGCTTGCACAAACACAGGTCATCTCCCAGCACAAAAGGCATTTCTTAATTCTCCTGTATTTTTGCATCATAATTGTTAAATAAAAATCCCAACACGCTTGAGGACCGCATGATGTAGGTATTCCACAGTAACACTAAATTTACAGACAGAGAACTTACAAATATAGCAAGGGACATTTTTATTGAATTTTTTTTCTCTCTCTCCGTCTCATTTGCAAGCACATGCGTGCACAAACACGTACATACATACACGCACATACAAGCATGCATACACACGTGAAATAGACGTATGCACAAAAGTGCGCACACACACATACGAGCATGCATGCACACATACAGACACACAAATTAACAGGTTTGATTTAGTAATGTACATTTGTGTTCCTCACTTCAAAGTTATGGTTACAATGGGTTATTCGTCTTGCTTGTTCTCAAAAGAAGATCAAATCAAATCTGCTGAACTTACTACTGTATTTTTAAGAATCTTCACTTGCAGACAGTGCGTGAATGTTAGGATTACCACTAAACCTGCAATGCAGATATCTGCACACAGGAAACAATGTGATACTCAAGGATCAAGAATGAAAACTTTTAACAAATTATTAAATGGAAGTGAATGAAGTAAGTGCATCTTTCAGATGAATTACAAAAAAAAAGTTGGAAAGTCAGCAGGTCGGGCAGCATTTGTAAAAAGAGAAACAGATAAAACATGGACTCTGTTTCTCTTTAAATAGACTCTGACTTGCTCAATATTTCCAGCATATTCTGATTTTATTTCCAATTTACAGAATCTCCTGGTTTTTATTTATTGTTCAACCAACACACTGTGTGCCTTCATGTTTCCCCCCATATCCAGGTTGTTGACCAATATCATACATACAGTACCTGTCGATTTGGCACCCCAATTAAAGGGGCTGTCAGACTTGGGCGACCTAATCCGCAAGTTTTGGCGAGTTTGCCTTCGACTCATACTCGCAGCATGGTTGAAATGATGTCCTAGGAGGTCTTTGTAACTCTCCTTCATGCTCGAGAGTAGTCCCCTTGTACTAGAGGCCTCAGCTAGGTCGCGATGTATTTTTCAACAAGTTGAAAAATGCCCGCAAGTAAAAAAGGGTCGCCATGGAAACTTCAAACTCGCCGCATGGCGAGTTCAAACTCGCCGCATGGTCGACACGTGGTCCTAGGAGGTCCTATGAGGTTGCTGGAACTCTCCTTCATGCTCGAGGGAAGTTCCCGAATACTCGTGCCTCAGCTAGGTAGCATGAAATTTTTCAGAATGTTGAAAAATTTTCCGCGAGTAAAATTTGCTCAGCATGGTTCTTTTTAACTCGTGGTGCAGTGGAGTGGGGTTGCTATTACAGGCAGTCGAGGGCAGCCGTAGGGAATCTCCTTCACTGACCGGGCATTTTGAATGGCTCATTAGAGTTTTCAGGACCAAGGAAAATGCCCGCTAAACTTTATTATACTTTGTAAAACAGTGTCCCCCCCTTCTCTCTCTGCCCCAAGGACTGACCTTACATTATGCAGCTGCCTTAACTTCTTCTTCATCGCGGTTGTGAATTTCAGACAGTGCTCCCCTGCTTTCCTGGCCCCCGCCTTTTTTTTGTGGGGGGGGGGTGGGTTTTTGTGTGTGAGTGCGTGCGTGCGTGCGTGCGTGCGTGCGTGCGTGCGTGTGTGTGTGTGTGTGTGTGTGTGTGTGTGCGTGGGTATGTGCGTGCGTGGATGCATGGGTGTGACTGTGTGTCTGTGTGTCTGGTCAGTTGACCCAGCTCACGGTTTCAATGCGGATGGTCGACCCAGCTCGAGGCTTTCCAGGCGAACGTCGTCGAGCTTGAAGGTGGAAGACACTCTTCTGGACTCGCGGATTAGGTCGCCCAAGTGGGACAGCCTCTTAACTGTCAATTTGCAACTGACCTTCATTACTTGTCTGTCCTACACTGTAAGAATTTACAATTTGCAATTTTCCAAACTTATGACCTTTAAATCAAAGACTTGCCCACCCCCATATCTGTATCTACATTTATGCCTGCAATTCGCTAAGTTACTAGTATTAAATTCTGTCTTCTGCATGTTACCCAAACTTAAATACTCTACTAGTGATATCAACTGTCTCGATTCCAAGTTTTCCTATTTCCTCCCTATTAATTTTAGACCAACCCTTCAAATGTAACTCTTTGGCCATTAATTATCTGAAAAAAATGTTTAAAGGCCTTTTTAAAAGAGAGATATAGATATACACAGCAGAGAAACAGGCCCTTCATCCCATCATGACCAAGATGCCCCATGTAAACTAGTCCCGTTTGTCTGTGCTGTATGACTCCATGACTCTACTTCCAAGGCATTTTTTTACTTTTCAGGTAATTAACGGTAATTTCCTTCTGAACCTTTCCTAAATATTCTCTGTACCTTTTCCAGCCTAATGGCATCTCTCTTACTATAAGGTGGCAAAAACTAAACACAATACTCCAAGTGCAGCCTCACCAGCATCTTGGTTTTCCTTCAGTCACAAATCCAAAGCCTAATGGTCCACAAGAGGAGGACCTGCCGGGAATCTCAAAGCTGCCATAAGAGTGAACATTTTCACTATTATGTGAAATATAGTGACATCATAAGCAATGGAACCAAGAGCTGCCATTTAACCCTCCTCCCTGGTCTGCTGCTCAATAGGATTGAGACTGATCTTTTGCCTCAGCACTTCACAACATTAACCTTATATTCCTTGATTCCCTAAAAATATATCAATATTTGTCTTGAACATACTCAGCATCTGTGTTTCCATACTCTTTCTGGATAAAGACTTCATCAACCTCCGGTTGAAGACATTTCTTCTCCTTTCTGACTCAAAAGGGTGACCCCATTATGTTGAGACTGTCTTGGACACCACATCAGGGGAAACATCAACTCTCCATTAACTCAAAAGTTTGTAGTAGATCTCTTCTGCTTAACACGACAAACCCACTATCTCAAGAATCAAACTGGTGAACCTTCCCTAAACTCCCTCAATCACCCACGTATCCTTCCTCAAATAGGGAGATCGGACCTGTGCACAAATTTCAAGATTTACTTGAAATAAAGGCAGTATACTTTTTACCTTTCAAATTGTGTGCTAAACTTCCTTGTTAATTTTCAGTGATTTGCATACTAATATTGAGAACTTTGAACGCCCTACAATTTCTCTCACCATTTAAAAAAGAAACCCTGCATTTCCATTTCTATTGCAAAGTGGATGACCTCTTCCACCTCAACAGTATAAAATTTGTCTATCTTATACCGTACTTGCCACATCGTTGCTCATTCATATGGCCAGTCAAAATTCTGCTGAAGCCATTCTGTATCATTCCCACAGCCAACACTGCCACCTGGCTTTGTAACTTAGGCAAACTTGGATATATTATATTTGATCTTCATCCAGATATTGAAGTAGATTGTGACATCCCACTGGGGGCAGCCTAAAAATGACCCTCTGTTTCCTGTTCATTGACCAATCTTCACTCCATGCTAATACATAGCACTCCATGCTAATACATAACTTTGTTTGCTAATCTTGTATGGCATCAACTTGTTTGTCCTTTTCTTGTATGAAAAGAGAGATTGCAAGTTTAGTCAAAAATAAAATGAAGCATATGTAAGGTTTAGGAAGCTGAAATCAGACAGGCCTTTTAGGGGATGTAAAGGAAACAGGAATTAACAAATTAGGACTAACTGTGGCCGTGAAATGTCATTGACAAGTAGGATTAAGGAGAATAGTATCAAACCATTTTAGTTCTATATTAGGAGCAAGAGGATAGCTGGTGAAAGGTAGTTCCACTCAAGGACAATGTAATGAATATATATGTAGAGCCAGAGACAGCAAGTGAGGTCCTTAATGAGTACTTTGTCTCATATTTCACCAAGGCAAAGGACTTGGGAAATTGTGATTTCGAGAAGGGGTCATAGTCACACAGGGCGGAAACAGGCCTTTCATCCCAAATTGCCCACGCCGACCAACATGCCCCATTTACACGTCCCACCTGCCCATGCTTTGCCCATAACCCTCCAAACCTATCCTATCCATGTACCTGTCTAAATGACTCTTAAATGTTACTGGCCTAAGAGGGACCCGTTGGGTCCATGTCACACAGGAGGCCTGGTCCCCCAACGCAACCCATCCCCAAAGCAACATTCCACCACTCATGCCTATCCCCCACCCATCAAATCCACCCCTCCTTGTTCCCCTCTCCCTCTACTCCCCCCTCTATCCCACCTTGTCCATCACCCCAGACCCCTTCTACCCCCCTCCCTCCCCCCCTGAACTCCACCACCCCTCTACCCTACTCCCTCCCTCTCTTTACCCCCTCGCTTCCTCACTCTCCTCAACCCTCTACCTTCCTCCCTCCTTATCCCTCCCTCACCCCTCTCTGCCCCCTCCCTTCCTCATCCCTCTCTTCCCCCTCCCTCCTTCTTCTCCCCCCCCCCCCCCCGTACTGTGGGCTGGGCTGCGGCGCTCCATCTCTCCGTGTAATGGTGCAGGAGCCGCTGGAGCGCTGCCCATCCCGAGACCTGCGGTGTCCCTCACCAGCGGGTAGACAGCGGGGCTCGGCGCTGCTCCCCACCACCCATCTCCCTCCCCATTTCCCTCATCATCCTCTCCTCACTCTCATTCCCTGTCCCAGCACCTACCCAGGTTGTAGAGCAGCGCCAGGGTCTTGAACCCAGCCCTGGCTGTAGGTGGCCGAAGCACTCACGGACCTGGGCCTCTGACGGAGCCGGGCTCGCTGTGCCGGGGGTAGGGTGAGGATGGTGAGTGGCCAACCTAGAGCTGCCTGCAGAGCAGGAAGCGAAGGCTGTGCTCCAGGGTGGCGGCGGCCCCCGAAGCGCTGGTGCACCTTGACCAGGCCCCAGACTTGGGCACGACCCCAGCCCTCAGCTCGGCCGCTGCCTGGGCTCCAGTCCAGGCGCAAATTCATCTCTGGGCTCATCCCTGACCCTGGACCCAGGCTTGTCCTTGGTTCCAGCCCAGGCCGCATCTTCTTTCTCAGCCCCGGTCACGGCCCCACCCCATCCCCGGGCTCGGCGCTCACTCCAGTTCCAGAATCAGGCTCTGCTTTGGCTTCAGCCCAGGCTCAGGCCCAGTCCCAGTCCCCTGGCTCAGGCCCGAGCTTGGGCTCAGCCCGCGGCACCACCCTTCCCGCCAGGTACCGCACAGCCCGCAGCAACGTGTCGCCGGCTGCCACCACTTCTTCATCGCGGCGCTGGTGGTGACCTTCGGCCGAATGACAGCGGATGTGGGCAATCAGTGCACTGATGGTGTCAGGAAGGTGTCGCTGGGACTGACAGGAGGAGACCAATCTGCGTGACGGCGACTGTCAGGAGTGAAGACCAATCTGCGCATGCACAGTTTATATGATTTTTAAACCTTGGTAACTTTTATAATATACCATCGATCAGAACAAAACTTGTTGCACTCACAGCACAGGAGAATGGTGGGTAAGGAGGCAAAACGTCACAGTGCTATCGTGTACCGCTTTTGCGCAAATAAAAACAAATACGCAAACCAGAAGAGCATAAGATCAGAGTTTTAGTTATATATAGAAGATAGCTAGATAGATAGGAAATAGATGTTAGTACCCGCCTCAACTATAGCAGCTCGTTCCACTCTTTGTGTAAAAAAGTTATCCCTCAGGTTCCTATGAAATATTTCCGCCGGACTTTCAACTTATGCCCTCTACTTCTCAATTCTCCTGGGCAAATTACATAATCTATTCCTCTCATGATTTTGTACACCTCTATAAGATCACCCCTCATCCCCCTGTGCTCCAAGGAATAAAGTCCCAGCTTGCTGAACCTCATCCTATACTGGCTGCATCCTCGTAAATCTTCTCTGTACCCTTTCCAGCTTTACAATGTCTTTCCTGTAACATGGTAACCTAAACTGAATGTGGCTTCACCAATGTCTTATACAACTATAACATAATCTCCCAACTTCTATACTCAATACTCTGATTCATGTAGGCCAATGTGCTGAAAGTCTTTTTGATCAACCTATCTACCTGTGATGCCACTTTCAAGGAACTATGTACCTGCACTTCCAATATCCCTCTGCTGTATAACATTCCCCAGAGCCCTACCATTCACTGTGTTGGTCCTGCCCCTATTAGACTTCCAAAAATGCAATACCTAACATTTCTCTGTATTAAATTCCATCAACAATTCTTCAGCCCACTTCAGACCGATCAAGATCCTGCTGCAATTTTTGACAACCATCTTCACTATCCACAATGCCACCCATTTTAGTGTCATCTATGTTCTTGCTAATCATGCCTTATTCATCCTCATCCAAATCATTGATATAGATGTCAAACAACATTTGGCCCAGCACCGAACCTTGAGGAACACCACTAGTCAGTACTGTGTTGATATTCCAGGCCATGTCAATATTAAAAAGATGTCTGTATTGAGAAACATTAATGTGGATATGTCCTCTGGATCTAAAGTATTTTTCCTAGGATACAGAAAGAAGCGAGGGAGGAGATTGTTGTGAGCTTCGCAGAGGTCATTGTATCCTCTTTAGCCAGAGGCAAGATCCCAATAGATAAGAGAGTAGCCAATGTAGTAACTTTGTTTAGGGAGTGCAACAGAGGCAAACTAGGAAATTATAGGCCAGTGAACCTACATCAATGTTAGGGATACTACTGGAAAAGATTTCTCGGGGCAGGAATTTGGAAAAATATTGACATTATGGATAGTCATCATGGTCTTATGCCGCGGGATATCCTGTCTCACAAATTGATGATGAAAGGGGCAGTGTCAAATTCAAAGTCAAAAGAGTTTATTGTCAGTGGATGTTGTCTATATGGACTTCAGTAAAGCATTTACCAAGGTCCCTCGTGGTTGGTTGGTCCAGAATATTAAGTCAAATGCGATCCATCGTTAGTTGGTTAGTTGGTAAGTTGGATGCAAAATTGGCTTGAACATAAAGGACAGAGGATAGTGGTGCAGTATTTCGCTGGCTAGAAGTCGGTGACTAATGGAGTTCTGCAAGAATCATTGCTGGGATCTCTATTGTTTGTGTCTGAATGAAATGTAGATGGTCTGATTAATAAGTTTGTCGATAACACAGAAATTGGTAGAGTTGTGGATTCTGATGAAGGCTGTCAAATGAAACAGTAAGGAATAGGTCAACTGAGGTCCGCATGGTAGGCTGTGTATGAAGTAGTGAAAACAACAAGTCGTTTAACTTCATATGAAGTTCTTTAATATCCATATAGATGTCAGACACAGGGTAATAGCCTGTGTGTAGTTTCACATCCTTATCAGAGTGATGACTGCGCCCAGCTAACCGCATTCCACAGGATGGCATTGTGAAAACACAACATGGTTCACGGATCGGGTCAGCAATATAGTAAAACCGGGTATGGATCAGATCAGTAATATAGTGATTGATCTCCTTCTTTAGCTTCTGTCCCATAAACTAAACACTAAGCATGCATATACATAATGTGTATAGATATGAAAATTGAACTAAGAACTACAGCAAAACGGAGGAGTATAAAGTAACGTAAAGTACGATCGAGTAATATCAGTTAGAGTCCGAAAAAACACATTTCGTCAGTCTTTGTATCTGGGATTCGGCTTGCAGACCCGTCCTGCACATATCCGGTATGGCCCCTCCGTGGTAATCTTTGCAGGTGATGCCACCACCGGCACAAGCCTCACAGGCGATTTGTTCCTTGGCGATCTCTCAACGGGCACAGGCTTCAAAGGTGATTTCTCGATGGGTGGCTTTACGGGTGATTTCTCCGCCGGCACCGACTCCGCTGGTAGTTCTTCCATTGGTGCAGAGACAGGCTTCTGATCCCAAAGCTGCTCACAGTTTGCTGTAACATATCTATCATTTCAAAGAGCATTTCCGTCTTCTGTCCACATCATGCCGTCCGGATAATTCTTAGGGTAGTATGGGATTTGCTGCGATGGCACCGGCTCATTTACCGGTAGGATGTGTCTCCAGTTCCTTCTGTAGAAACTTCCTTCTGACTGAACCAGATAGGATCTTGGCTCCTGGCATGTCTCCTTGACCGTGCCCATTCGATTTGTAGCCGGACAGTCTGTCCTTCCATCAATGGTTTGAGTGGTCGGCTTGATCAATCATAGCATGCCTTCTGCGTCAGCCTTTTATAGTGCAGTTGAGCCTGAATTACCTGTGGCTCGTATATGCGTGGCTGTAGCAAGTGCTTTGAGACGGGAAGAGTGGTTCATGTCTGTCTGGACAACAGGCAGTGTGCTGGAGAGCCGAGTGTTGTGTCACGTGGAACATTACGGAGATTGAGGAGATCCAAGAACACGTCCGACCTGGCTCGGTTGGATTTTTCTAGGACCTGTTTTGCACTGCGGAGAGCCCATTCTGCCAATCCATTCGATTAGGGATATTCTGGAATACTGGTTATATGCTTAAAAGTCCCACTGTTTTGGAAATCTTTTAATTGTTGACGTGAATTGCCCAGCAGTGTCAGACATGAGGGTACGTGGCACCCCATGGCCCGAGAAATGTCTTTGTAGCTTCAGAATAACTGCTGCTGCAGAGGTAGTGCAAAGCAAATCAATCTCATGCCACCCGGACTATGTCCACCAAGACCAGGTATTGATGTCCATGCCAATCAAAGATGATTGGCATGGACATCACTAGAAACCAAGGAATGGTCGGGGACAGGGCGCAGCAGATGCGGTTCTCTCTGCTGGTGTGGTGTCATGCTGTTGCACACAGCACAAGACTGCACTCTTCGGTGCATATTATCCATCATTGCAGACCAGAAAAACATGCTCTTTCCACCGTGGCTTCTGATCCGGGATGTACCCTGTGTACGGCATCAAAATACTCCTGTTGGGGCGAGGCTGGGATCACTGCCTTGTGGCCCTTCTTAATGACCCCATCATCAATGGTTAGATCAGCTCTAATGGGAAAGTAGGGCCAAATGGTGGACGGAAGCATGTGCTACTTGCTGGGTCATCCATGTTTAATGATCGAGGTGAGCGTCTGCAAAGTGGCGTCCTCTGCGTGTGTGTGTCACCAGATTTTCCAGGCAAGATGGATGAATGTGGTCAACCACCATGACACTGAAAGTGTCCTTCTCAGTTGTGTGTTGGGCAATGGTTTTCCTTGGAGCCCAAGGCAGGGGTGGAAGATTGCAGCCTTCATGTGGTCTGCCATCTTTCAACTAATGCAATCAACTCAACGTGCACAAATGGAGGTCAAATAGAACAAGTTGCCCAACAACTTTAGGCTGTGCACGCCACATGAAAGAAGAAGAAGAGCCCAAGGCAGAGTGTCAGCCAGGTACATGTGTTTTCCGTGTTTCTAAACAAGAGTAATGACATACTTCTGGAGCCTAAGGATCATCCAATGTAGTCTTGCCGGAGCCGCCTGTATGGGCTTATTTAGGATGTTCACTAGAGGCTGGTGATCGGTTTCTATTGTTAACAGTTTCCCAAAGATGTAGTCGTTGAATTTGGCACACACGAAGACCACTGCCAGCAATTCCTTTTCGATCTGTGCATATCTAGTCTCGGTGTCCATCATTGTCCTGGAAGCATAGGTGACAGGCTTTTGTTCCTGCAGGCATGCGGCGCTGAGGCCGTACTGAGAAGCGTTGCAGGTAAGCGTGACAGGCTGATTGACATAAAAATAAGTCAGAGTAGGAGGACATGATATCTGTTGTCTGAGTGTGTCAAAAGCACATTGCAACTGCTCATGCCACGTCCAGGCAGTATCTTTGTGAGTAAGTTGCCGTAGGGGAGCCAAGAGCTCGCTGAAATTGGGAATGAATTTCCCAAGGTAGTTGACCAAGCCCAGAATTCTCTGCAGGCTGGTGACATCTGTTGGTGCCGTCAGCTCGCTGATGGCCGCTGTCTTTGAAGGATCGGCTTTGAGGCCTTCACTTGTAAAAATATGTCCCACAGAGCTCACCTGGTTGACGTGCAACTTCCACTTGTGAGGATTGAGTTTTAAGTGCACCCCCCTGGCACGTTCGAGTATCTTACTTAAGCTGTCAATGTGTTCTTTCATGTTCCTGCCCGCAACGATAATGTCGTCGACGATGATCGCGCATGGGGTATCCGTCGAAGATTTGTTCCATATTGCGTTGGAACACCTTACTGGCCGAGTTGATTCCGAATGGCATCCGTAGGAACCTGTAGCGGCCGAAGGAAGTGCTGAAGGTGGTAAGCAGTGATGATTTGTGATCCAGGGGAATTTGCAGAAAGAGTTCTTGGCGTCTAGCACAGTGTGCATGGGGGTGATGTGGTCTTTTCAGGGCAACATTCAGGTCTCTGGGGTTGATGCATATACAAATCTCTTGTTTGTTCTTTTTGGTGGTAGCTACCATCGAGGACACCCAATCGGTTGGTTGCAAAACAGGTGTGATGACCCCCAGTGCTTGTATTCTGTCTAGTTCGGCTTTAACTCAGTCCCGCACAGCAATGGGAATGCGATGAGCAAGATGAACCACGAGTCTCACTTCGGGGTCCAGAATCATTGAATATGTTACTGGTAGTTTTCCAAGTTCATCAGAGAAGAGATCGTGCTATTCAATGAGGATTTGCTGTGTTGAATCAGGAATCAGAGGTAGCTGATGAACGACTTTGCTGAACGAAACCAGACCTGTATCTTCACAGGCTTCTATTCATAGTAGGGGGTAACACGTTACCTTTGACAACATAGAACAGCAACCTGTATGTCTGTTCCCCTAGGTGGCACTGTAGCTTTACCCTTCCGATAAGATTGACTTTACTGCCACCATATGCCAATACGGTGGCATTGCATGCTTTTAGTTGAATTATATTTTAGACATAACATTGCACTTGGCACCAGTGTCTATTTATTTCAACTTCAATGCCGTTTACCAACACTGTGACCATGGCTTCATTATTCTTTACTTTTTTTCCCTCAATGGAATGCATTGGCAGTGCGATACCATCGACGTTAGGTGCCTCTTCTGTTATCAGGTGGATCGGACAGTGGTTCGGACTGTAGCTGATGTACAGGTTGTTTTGTCTTCTCTTTGTTGTACACTCGTTGTGTGGATCTGCAGCATCTCCAGAAATTATTACGTCTTTTGCAGCCATGGCAGATTTGACCGAAAGGTTAGATCACATGGGAACCAGGAAGAGAATTAGCTTCACGGTTGGAAGCTGTGGGTGGTGGTGGAAGGTTGTCTTTTGGACTTGAGGCCTGCAACGAGTGGTGTGCCTCAGGTCCTGGGTACATTACCCTTTGCATTCTCTATCAACGATTTGGTATGATAGTTTGCAGATGACATTTACGTAGATGGTATCATAGCCAAAGAAGATGAATATTAAAAATTACAACGGGATCTTGATCAGCTGGACAAGTGTGCTGAGGAATGGTTGCTGGTTTAATTCAGAGGGTGAGGTGTTGCATATTGGAAAGTTCATCCAGGGCCTTAATCTATGGTGGGCCCTGGGAAGTATTGTAGAGCAGAGGGATCGAGGAGTACAAGTACATAGTACTTTGAAAGTGGCATCACAAGTAGATAGGATGGTGTACAAGGCTTTCAGCATGCTGACCTTCATCAGTCAGGGAATTGAGTATAGAGGTTGCGATGTGTTCTATCTATTCTGCTTGTTGTAATCTCAAAACGTTCCAACAGATTTTATTTATGACATTCCTTTCATAAGTGTATAATGAACAATGGAATAAGGTTATCACCTCCCAAATGACTTGCCTGTCCATCTCATCAAGGACCTCCTTGATGGTGTTTGAGATCTAATGATACACGGGGAAGAATCGGAGCAAATCTCCGTTGATTATTTTTGTCATTTAATTACTCCGGCCCTCCACTGGACTTGACTCGTTCCATTTTGCACTTGAATTGAGATGTCCAAGATGATTAAAGGAGCTTGTGGAATTCATGTACAGATAATACATGCCCGCAGTAAGGTTAATTACATTCATAAGCGATAGGAGCAGAATTAGGCTGTTTGGCCCATCAAGTCTACTCTACCATGCAATCGGGACTCCTAACCCCATTCTCCTGCCTTCTCCCCACAATCCCCTGACACCCATACTGATCAAGAATCTATCTATCTCTGCCTTAAATATATCCACTGACGGCCTCCACAGCAATCACCTCCTGCTTGTCCATGGAAGAGTCTGCATGTCCCACACTGGCTTTATCAGCCACCTCAGAACGCACTAAACTGGAGTGAAAGCAATTCATCTTTGATCCTGCCTAAAGAGAATAGAAGATCTTTTCTAATTTTTTTTATTTAGCTTAGTGTCAAATTTTGCTTCTATAAAGTACCTTGGAATATTTGGCAACATTAGAGGTGTTATATAAATACAAGAAATTGATACTTTTGTATCAACCCATTTTTGGTTGTAATCACATTGCTGTTTATGCAATCCTGTATGCAAAATGACTACCTTGTTTCCCATATTAAAGCAGGGACTACACAACAAAAATACTTTACTCACTCTAAATCCCTGAGATCAGTGTTACATTCATGGATTTGCTTTGCTGTTCTTTGATGCATGATGCTTGATGCTTATATTAATTTTTGAGTTGCTGAATTCTGATCTTTCCCTTTAATAACTACTACATTCATTTGAAAAAATGTAGTTACGTTTTGTTAAATTAGCACAATATTACATTATTTCCATTACATGGCATAAACCAAAAGGAGGATAATTGTTCATTCTCCTGGTCTTATTTAGGCAGAAGTTATACAGGACACAACTTAGTGTTGGCTTATGAGGACTTTTGTTGAAAAATGGCTGAAGCAACACATAGAGGCTTCTCCATTTCGGTGCAGCAAGGTTGGGTTGCAAGGGATGGTATCTGGAAACTAGACACTACTTTTTTAATCAGTAGGTTATATTGTTAAAGGGCACAGGCAGAGCGTTTTGGCAAAATAAATGTTTTTTGACATGTGCACCAAGCTTGTGGGTTATGGTGAAAAAAATTGCACAATTCAGGACAATTACTAAAATTGACTAATTTCTTACCGTTGAAGAGTCTCCTGAGTCGCTCTTGGGATATGCTTAGCAATTTATTTATTTTTTAAACAGCTTGTATATATATTGCATCTTTCAAATAATAATACAAATCAAATCCCTTCATGGATATGTTTTTAACCCATAGGTTGTGCAAGGAGACTTTCACACTGGTAACCTAGGGTTTGGTTAATGTGGTGAGTATTGGAGAGTGTGTTAAAAGAGGAAAGAGAGGAATAGATGTTTAAGAGACAAGTGAAGAATCTTTAATTGTCATTAGTACTGGGAACAGAACAATGAAATTCTTAGTTACTGCAACTTTATAGGTGATTAGTGCAATAATACAACAAATACATGTACAGCAATACACAACAAACTTAAAGCAAGACTCCAGTCTGAAAAGACTGGACCCTTTCCCACCCACCTCTTTTCAATCACCACTTCACACCCAATTATCCACGCCCTCCATGCTGCACAACATCACTTCTCCATCATCAACAATAAAAATAGAGGAGGTGGAGAGGCTTTTCTGTCTTCAGAAATCTCCAGGACTGGACAGTGTTCCCCCTTCTACTCTCAAGCTCTGTGCCGAACAACTGGCACCGGTCTACACAGACATTTTCAACCAGTCCCTGCAAGCCTGTACTGTCCCTGCCTGCTTCAAAGTCTACACTATTGTCCCTGTACACGAAAAGGCAAGGATTATTGGTCTTAATGACTACAGGCCTGTCACTCTGATCATGAAGACCCTTGAAAGGCTTGTGCTGGCCAAGCTGAAAAATATAACAAACCCCCTGCTCGAGGACCCTTGCAGTTTGCATATCAGGCTGATAGATCTGTGGATGATGCAGTCAACGTGGGCCTGCACTTCATCCTCCATCACCTAGATCGCCAGGGGACCTATGCAAGGATTTTGTTTGTTGATTTTAGCTCTGCATTCAACACCATTGTGCCAGAGCTACTACACTCCAAATTTTCCAGGTTGACTGTGCCTGAACCCCTCTGTCGGTGGATCACCAACTTCCTGACAGACAGGAAGCAGCATGTGTGGCCGGAAAAACATATCTCGGACCCGCAAACCCTCAGCATAGTAGCACCACAAGGCTGCGTACTCTACCCTCTCTTCTACTCTCTCTACACCAATGACTGCACCTCCACTGACTCCACTGTCAAGCTTCTCAAGTTTGCAGATGACACAACCCTGATTGGGCTGCTCCAGGATGGGGAGGAATATGCCTACAGACAGGAAGTGTCACAGCTGGCATCCTGGTGCCATCGCAACAACGTGGAGCTCAATGCTCTTAAGACAGTGGAATCGATTGTAGACCTCCCCTCACTCCACTCACCATCAACAACATCACCGCCACATCTGTGGAGTCTTTTAAGTTCCTGGGAACCATCATCTCCAAGGTCCTTAAGTGGGGGGGCTACCATCGACTCCACAGTCAAAAAGGCACAACAGGGGATGTACTTCCTGTGGTAGCTGAAAAAGCACAATCTGCCACAGGCAATCATGGCACAATTCTATACAGCCATCATAGAGTCTGTCCTCACCTTCTCCATCATAATCTGATTTGGCCTAGCCACCAAGCACGACACCCGGAGGCTGCAGCGAATCATCCGCTGAGAAGGTTATTGGCTGCAACCTTCCCTCCATTGACGAAGTGTAAGTGCCAGGAAGCGAGTGGGTAAGATCATCTCTGACCCCTCTCACCCTGGCCACAAACTCTTTGAATCACTTACCTCTGGAAGGTGACTCCAGACTGTCAAAGCTGCCACAGCCAGACATAAAAACAGCCTTTTCCACGAGTAGTAGCTCTACTCAATAACCAAAAATCTATAGCCTCCTTTTGCTCTGGTATTTTATTTAATTCACATGTTTAACCAATAATGTTTTATTATTAATGTTCAATGTTTTATGTATCATTCTTAACTGTCACTCTATGTCATGTTGTCACTTGTGGGCGGAGCACCAAGGCAAATTCATTGTATGTGGATACTTGGCCAATAAAATTATTCGTTCATTAATAGTATAATAAATTAATAATCAGTAATACTTGGTAACGCAGTAAACCAGAGTTTAGAACCTGGATAGTTGACGCCAATGCTGGAGTGATGAAAATCAGGGTTATGTAAGAGGCCACTATGGATAGTGTGGCTAATGATGGTTACAAATACAGTCAGGGTTCAGAGCCGCAGGGAATTGAATATGATGATGACATATTAAAAATCAAGGCATTGTCATATTGCATGTTAGCAAACACAGGAAAGCAAGTGAGTGATATTTGAAACAAGGTACTGGTAGCAGAAGTAGCTCAAGTTTGCTGAACAGTTCGTTTGCACAGCTGTCACTTGAATGAATACATTAATCTGTTACATGTCACAACAGAGGCATACACCAGTTAAGGAAGTATTAATTTCCTCAGACTTTCTGCATATATTTCTATTACAAAGCACAGAATTCATCAGAGCTGATAAATGAGGTTCCATATTGAAATAAAAGCAACAAAGACACGGTCCTTTGAAATTGTGTACAGGATGTGACTGGACCTTTCAAAATATGGAGATACGAGAGACCACAAATGCAGAAATCTGCAGCAAAAGAATAACGGAATTTCTGGTTGCTATCAAAACATATTTGATACAGAAAATTAGTAACTTACCATGTGAATTGCAGAGTCAATGATTTATTTAATGTATGAGCATCTCAGACATGCACAGTGGCATCTGATAGCATGCAATGTAAGCTGGGATATTGCTTCTGTAAATTTTCATTGGCACATCTGAGGCATGTCCAGGCCATTCATGTAAAACAATCCATCGCAGAGCCTCAGATGTGTTTCATTGTTTATACAAAGAGACATGCCTGAACAGGACCTTTGCAGCCCAATTCTGCAAACCCACTTTTGGCGGATCCCCTTTAACTTGAAAAACATATGTACCTCTCATGAATGCGCTCCCTTGAGCCCCTCAACTATTTGAACCTCTTGAAAAGATTCAATTGCATCTAATATAACAGATAGTGAATATGACCCAGCTCCTGAGGTCCCAAATCTGCCTGATCTCCACACTGACTATTGGGTTTTTCTGCATGACATAGCTTCTGTAATCTAGACCAGCAACCTTTTTAGATCTATTTTTCTCTGTTTGTTCCACCAGGTGGCGCCAGCAATGGCTGCCTTGCCAACTATCTCTCTGTCCTTTCCTTCTTTGTGTTTTAATTGTATGTGTTAAATGTTTGTTTTTAGTGTTCTTTAGCCTGTTTTATGTGGGGAGTTTGTGCAAGCAAGCCACAATCCATAACACATAATTCTAGGGATTCATGTGCAACAGGATTTCCTATTTTAGGATCCCTAAACATGTATTCGTGCTCACGGTGTGCTCCTTATTTTACAGGCCTTTCAGGTACTGAAAAAAACATTCTCAGACATGTAATTTTCTAATAGTTAAGAATGGCTGAGAATGATTACGAATAATGATGGAACAATGTTGTAAGTGGCATAGATTATAATGTTAAAATAGGCTTCGGGGGGAGGAGGTTAGGGGATTTGTACACAAAGATGGATTTTTTTTAATAAAGGCATATGTGAATCAGAGTAAAAGTGACCATGTAAGTTGGATAGGCACTGCAGAAATTTTGGATGAGATCAAGTGCATATAGAATGAGATTTGGATGGCCAATGAGGTGGGCACTGAAGGAGTTAGTGCAGAGGTTACAAAAACTTGGTTCTCTTTTAATACGTTATTAAAATACCTAGGATTTCTAGAGAGGACAGACGGGATGCTTGGGCTAGGCAAAGAGAGAGGGGAATCCTGTTATAATGATTGATTCAGCCAAGGGACCATAATGATCATTATAAGTGACTGACTGGGCTTGCAAGGTTTTGCTGCTCCCCATGGTGTACTAAATGTCTGAACAGTTTAGTGCTGTTTAGCTTTCACAAGCACACAAAAGAGTTGAGCTAATAGTACATAGCTTTAGGTTTCTAATCAGCTGCTCAGAAAGTTGGTGCTTTGCATGGTCTCTTATTACATAGAAGGGGACCATTTGGTTCATTGAGTCGATGCCAGCTCTCAGAGCATTCCACTCAATTCCATTCCCACTTATTGCCTTGTAACTTATTACATCTAGCATACCCCATCAACTTCATCCTGATTCTTCTACCACTTCCTGCACGGCAGATAATTTGTAAAAACTAAGTAAACTACCAGCCAGAATATATTTGGGAGCTGGGAGAAAACCAGGCCATTTGGAGGAAACCATACATTCCCAGTCATATTCAAACATGAGCCTCTGGAGCTGTGTATTTTTATTGCATCAAGCACTGATTCTACCTTGGTGCTCATATGTGGGAGTGCTGCACAGCTTTCTGAGTGAAACAAAAAGTGAACCATCATCTATCCTCTTAAAAGATCCTAGATGCTATTTTGAGGATGATCGGGAAATGGTTCCTCATATTCTGTAATTTACCATCTTGACGTAATGACATTACCATTTGTAATGTGTGGTATGTGTGCTGCCTCATTTTCTACATTATTATAGTAACTATAGAGGCGATAACTCAAAAATCATTAAATAACTACAGAAGTTTCTGAAAGACGCCAAATAAATCTTTTGTAGCGTAAAACTGTGTAAGAATGGTTTATTAATGTCAACATATGGTAATTTATTTTACACTATAAACATACCATTCCTTTCCTTTACTACTTAATAAATAACAAGCCTTATTTTAAAGTTTCCAGAATTTAAAAAATTGCACCTAAATATTATGCAATTGTATCTAATTGCATGTTTTGAATCCAATTAATGTGTGACCATCCAGTGAGAAGGAATTTTTATCCATACATGTTTTACATGTCACTTTATCTGCATGTATAGTTTGCAAGAAATGGAATGCATGATTGACCAATTATGCATTACATTCAAAATCTAGGTTGTGAATCTTACTTTAACTGACTCAACTTTAATAATCTGTCATTGATTTCTGCCATTATTATTCATGTTTTGCACTCTTTGAACAGACAGTAATTTAACTACAGATGAGAATTTCTCCAAACATACACTTGCATAGAAAACCACATCAATAGGAACAGGAGAAGACTATTCAACCCTTTGAAACTACGCCACAATCAATATCATTTAAATTCAGCACCCCGTTACTATTTTCTCCCTTGATCTGCCTCTTTGTTGACTATATTTAACATTCAGACTTCAACTGCTCTCCACAATAGAGCATCTTAGAGGTACATCACTCTCCAGGAGAATAATTTTCACTTCATCTATTAAATAGTCTTACCTCTTATCCTTAGACCTGTGACTCCTGATCCTGGGCTGTCCTGTTAACAGGAAAAATCCTTTTTGTATCTTGTCTGCCTAGTCCTGTTAGAATTTTGCATATTTCTGTGAAATTAGAGTGCAAATATCAATGAGACTGTTAGCACATTTCATATTTTGTACACTAGGCATGGAGATAAAGCATGTTACACATATATTGATAAAAACACGTTTCCTCAGAAAATCACGCAACATTGGGATTTCGAACACTACGCATTGGCAAAAAATGGCAGAAAAGTTATACAATAGCCACGGTCTAGAGCCTACGAGACACTTACATGGACATGCACACCAAATGGCTCTGATCTACCAATTTACAGCTAAATTTTGACTGTAATTCATGAGACCACATTGTTTCTCAATTTAACAATCGTCCTCCAAGTCTTAAGTATTTTTTTCAGTTAAATGTATTTACCAGAGAGTATTCTGAGGGATAGGTTATACAGGCATTTGGATGGGCAAGGGCTGATTAGGGATAGTCAGCATGGTTTTGAACGTGGGAGGTTGTGTCTCACAAATCTGATTTGAGTGTTTAGAAGACCTGACCAAAAAGGTCAATGAGGGCAGAGGTGTTGATGTTGTATACATGGATTTCAGTAAGGCATTCAACAAGGTTCTGCATGGTAGGCTGCCCTGAAAAGTTAGATCGCATGGGATCCAAGGAGAGATAGGTGAATGGATAGCAAATTGGCTTCATGGAAGGAAGCAGAGGGTGATGGTGGAAGGTTGCTTCTCGGACTGGAGGACTGTGACTAATGGTGCGCCTCAGGGTTCGGTCCTGGGTAGGCAAGGTAGGCAGTGCCTACCCTGACTAAAATGATAAAATAGTAATTATTTTATATATAAGTATAATATATATAAAATATATATAAAACATACATAAAATGGTCATAAATAGTAAAGGCACGGGAGAATAATGCCTCCCTAAGAGATCAATCTCTTAGGGAGGCATAATTCTCCTGTGCCTTTCATCAGCAGTACGTTTTAAACGCGGAAGTATGTGCTACTCACGTGCCATCGACGCTGCTTCAAGCCATCAACGGGAACGGTCCATAAAGGCAGCTGAAACTCTGCCTTTACACTGTGAACTGCGTGCATGTGCTGCGTTGCGCACTGCGCATGCGCACCAGCCTACTGCGCATGTGCATGCGCAAGTTTCTTAGCGGGATTTTCAAGGGTGGATAGTGATTACCTGAAGAGTTTCACAAAGCAACCTTATGGATATTTTTGCTGCAAACAAAGAGAGAAGAATGGATTTTGTGCACAAATAATATGGTAAGTAAATTTTTTGGAGCTATATGTTTTTAAATACTTCATTAAGGGATAGGACCCATTGAAAACAAATTACATGATAAAAGTCGAGAGAACAATCTGCACATGCGCGGTTTCCACAATTTAAAAATAGCCGAATGACAGTACACCGGGGAGGGAACAATGTGCCGATGCGCAGTTACAAGATTAAAAAAAAGCCGACTGACAGCTCTCCGGGGAGAGAATAATCTGCGCATGCGCGTTTTTCAAGATTTTTAAAAGCCACTGCATACCCTGGCTGATTACGCACGGCACGTACCTGGTCATGGGCCTATTTCTGTTTGTCATCTACATCAATGATTTGGATCTTCTCTACCGGCTCATCGAAACTTGTGGTACCCACCGTGATTAACACCGACCCCACCCTGGCGGAAGCTGGCAAATAGGCAGGTAGGCGGGTGGGCAGGGCGGGGATGGCTGAGCGGCAGCAGTGGGCAGGCGGGGACGGGCCAAGCGGCAACAGTGGGTGGCAGACAGGATGGGAACGGGCCGAGCAGCGGCTCAGCCGGAGTGGGCAGGGAGGAAGGGAGGAGAGTCGGGTTGCAGGGTGGCCGAGCAGTTTGCGTGGAGTTTGAGTAACTCACACACACACAAAATGCAAAATGGTCCAATTGTCAAGTCAGCGGGATCTAAACTTTCGTGTTCATTTTCTAGGTCTGCACAAAACTTGAAAGTCTTTAATGTTTCACTCAATGCTGGCAGCAAGACTAGTCAAAATGGCTGCCCGCATGCTGTCTGCCGACAGGATAAACTATATGCAAGACATCTCCCTTTGTCCTGTGCAGCGCCATCTACTGCATGGGAGGAGCAACGGGTCCCCCCACCCCACACAGTCCACCAAACATCCTTTGGGTCAGGCAGCATTTCTGGAGAGAAGGAATGGGTGACTTTTCGGGTCGAGAGCAGAGGGATATAGGAATACAGACTCATAGACAGTGCATCGGCATTGGCATGCTCGGCAGGCTGTCGGTAAATGATGTGGTAATCATATCCCATAATGATCAGGGCCCAATAGTGTAGACGCCTCAACGTCATGACAGGCAAACTTTTCTCCGGACTAAAAATAGTCAGCAGTGGCTTGTGGTCGGTGATGAGCAGGAAATGGTGCCCACTCAAATATTGGTGGAACTTCCAGACACCAAACACGATTGCCAGTGCTTCTTTCTCCACCTGGCTGTAGCTTTTCTCGGCGGTCGTCAGCGCTTTGGATGCGATTGGTTCTTCCTTGCTGTTCGGCGCCGTTTGTGAGATCACAGCTCCAAGACCATGCGGTGATGCATCAGCAGCCAGCGAGATCAGCTTCGATGGGTCATAGTGGACTAAACACGTCTTCTGGGCGAGCACCTCCTTCAACCTGGTGAATGCCTGGTCACACTCTTTGGACCAGTGCCATTCGACGTTCTGTTTTCGCAGGTTGTTCATTGGTGCGTACAAAGTTGAAAGTGCCGGTATGATCACAATGAATGGTGGTGCTGGCTCAAAGGGCCAAATGGCCTCCTCTTGCCCATGAAGCTTTCAAGCTGCTTCACATTTTCGGGCATCAGCAATTTCAGAATGGCGTCCATTCTTTCTTCTGATGGCTTCAGACCACTTGCCGAGATCACATGTCCAAGATGTGGGACTTGTTGTCTTCATTTTTGTGCAATGTCCGAGTCCAGGTGCGAAAACAGCCGGAAACTGGTCAAGAAAATTCTGCAGGTTGTTCTAGCACTTGCTGACCATGTTGCAATCCGTGGTATATGACAATGCCATAGTTGATCCATCATAGATCAAGGTGTTCATGTCAAGCTTGAAAGCATGGATCCAGTCGATGGCGCACAGGGATGTACCTTCTTTACCAACGACGATCATACCATTACAGGAAACGGCAACAGTTAATTTGCCTTTCATGGGAATGGGTTGTCATCCGTATCCGAAAAGGCGGATGTTGGTCATTTTCAGTTTTGGCGATCCGATCCTCTCCCAGATATCCTGACACAGTAGTGACACAGCCGCACCAGTGTCATAACTAAAACTCTCATCTTGTTATCTTTCAGTTTGCGTTGTTTTTACTTCTGCGCAATAACAGTACGCGATAACCACCTTACTCACCGTTGTCCTGTGCTGCAAATGCATCAAGTTTTGTTCTGGTCGGTGGTATATCCCTGCCGGCGCCCACGTTCCAGCGTGGCCCACCTGCCCGCAGCCACCACGGCCCGAAGCCCACAAGGAGGGAAAGGAGTGGCAACTTCGAGATTCTGGGGAGGTGAGGAGGGAGAGTTGGGGGGGATTGAGGGAGAGGAGGGGGTAGGGAGGGAGAGGGGGGAAAGTGTGGGAGGTAAGGAGGGAGAATGGGGGAATAGAGGGAGAATGGGGGAGAAGGGGGAATAGAGGGAGAGGAAGGGGAGAGGTAGGAAGTGAGGAATACCTGGGGAGGTGAGGAGAGTGGGGGGATTGAGGTAGAGGAGGGGGTAGGGACAGAGAGGGGGAAAGTGGGGAGGTGAGGAGGGAGGGGGAATAGAGGGAGAGGAGTGGGGAGGTAGGGAGTGGGGAATAGACAGAGAGGAGGGCAGTGAGGAAGGTGAGGAGGGCTAGTGGGGGGGATAGGGGGAGGTGAGGAGTTGGGGATGAAGGGAAAGGAGGGGGTAGGGAGGAGAAAGGAGTTATGGAGGGAGGGAGGGAGTGACTGAAGGTAGGGGAAAGGAGAGGGAGGGAGAGGTGAGGGAAGGATTGGAGGAGAAGAGGGGAAAGAGAGAGGGTGAAGATAAGGGGGATAGAGTGCTGGGGGACTAGGGGAAATGAGCCTCGCTTGTGAGGTTAGGGTGAGTGGCAGTGATGGTAAGGGAGGTGATGCGAGTGGTGGAATATTGCATTGGGGAGACGGATTGCGTTGAGAGACCAGGCCTCCTGTGTGACAGGACCCAATGGGTCCCACTTGGTCTAGTAATTAATATAATCCACAAACAGCAATGGACCCTGCACCAATCCCTGAGGCACATCACTAGTCACAAATCCCCAGTCCAACAAACGACCTTCCACCACAACCTTCTGCTTCCTTCTATGAAGCCAATTCTATACCCAGTCGGCTAGCTCTCCCACAATCCCATGTGATCTAACCTTCCAGAGTAGCCTACCATGAGGAACCTTATTTCAGACCTTGATGAAATACATTTTGACAAAAGCTACGGACTTGCCCTTAATGTCTTTGTTACTTCTTCAAAAAAATTTGAAACTTGTGAGACATGATCACCCACATACAAAACCAACCTAGCCATCCCTAATCAGCCTCTGTCTATCCAAATGTAAATATATCTTATCTCTCAGAATCCTCTCTAGTAGGTTACTTACCACAGATTTTAGGCTCACTAGTCTATAATTCCCAGGCATTTCCTTGCAGCCCTTCGTAAATAGAGGCACAATATTAACCACCTTCCAGTCATTCGGCACCTCCCAGTGTCTCACGATGATTCAGAGATCACTTTCTTCCAACTAAAAAACACTATTTAGAGTTGTTTATGTTGAAATTAATTCACCAAATTATTCTCCAAATTTATTATCCTGTATTTGAAAAGCACTTACTCAGTGTTAACTAAAATATTTAATATCAGTTGCAGATCTGAAATTAATTCCAATCCCACAATCCAAGATAGACACAAAATACTGGAGTAACGTCTCGACCCGAAACGTCACCCATTCCTTCTCTCCAGAGATGCTGCCTGACCCGCTGAGTTACTCCAGCATTTTGGTCTACCTTCGATTTAAACCAGCATCTGCAGTTCTTTCCTACACATATTAGTCAATGTTTAAGTACAATGATTATTATACTGATACCTGCAAAATCACTCTTTCCATCTTCTACCAATCTAACCAGCTAGCATTAAACTCAAAATGCCTCCTTTTACATAACTTCCGGTTATGGACGAAGAATAATATATTATTGATCACGGATATATTACTTCATAAATACTGTTTGTATAATACACCACTGTTATTCTATTATTTTTCACATTTCCCTACTTTTCACTAAAAAAATTACCATAAAATGTTTAGAAGTATAAACATGAAATGATGGTAACTTTTAAACAAATACTGGAATGTTTGTAATGAAAATTTTATTCCTACTATCCATCTCTTTCTTAAGAATGTTGTTTTAATATGTATTTATACTTCTAATAAAAAATATTTAACAAAAAAAAAGAATTTATTTTGCTGCTGGTTCACCAATTCCACAGTAAAAATCTTATATGCTGAAACATTCTAAAACGTTTTGGAAATGCATTACAACTTTAGCTAATTCTGGAAATATAAGTTGGTCAAGCACAATCTTTCCTTTTGAAACTTCCGTTGACAATTTTTCACTTTTTTATATCCTGGGTGATTTTTATTTGTAGGTTTGAGTAAAAATGCCATTACCTTTCTTGTAAGCAACATTGTGCAAATTCGCCTATAACCCCCTGGGTTTGTCGTACATCCTTTTATACCACAAATGTCTGCCAAACCTCTGGCAGTTTCCCCTTTCTCAATGTGTTTTTAGGAATACATAATGGTGCCTTGGCTAACTCTTCCCTAGTATTTTAATACAGTAATAAATTGTTATTACGAACCATCGGGGGAGTGGCGGGGGAATGGTAACCATTATTGCCGATTGTCAGCTATAACTGAGTATAGATAATCATCGTATAAGTAATAGAAACAAATAACTGCAGTTGCTGGTTAATGCGTAAAAGGACACAAAGTCCTGGAATAATTCAGCAGGTCAGGCAGCATTTCTGGATAACATGGATAGGTGACGTTTCAGGTTGAATCCCTTCTTCAGCATCTCGGTCTTGAACTGGGACTGGAATCCTGGTGAGTTGATGGCAGCGAACTGCTGGCAGGCGGGGAGAGGCAAGGATCAGCGGAGTCAATCGACGGAGTGCAGGGCCGACAGTGGCAGTGATGGTAAGGGAGGTGATGCGAGCCAGTGGTGGAGTGGGCACTAGTGCTATCAGCAGTAGAGGAAGCAGCGCAAGCCAGGGGTGGCATGTGCAGCTGAGGTTCTATGCGGCAGGGGAGGCGATACAAGCTGGGGAAGGCATCAGCAGCTGACATAGCTTTCGGTTAAGGTTATAGCAGACAAAATACCAACCAAAATCCGTTATTAGCAGATCGTTAAAACAAGGGTTTACTGTTTTGGCAGAGGAGAAGGCAGCTACAGTTGCCCAGAGTATAACAGACGATATACTGAGGGCTCGTAGTGTGGTACCAGTGTGAACTGTACTTCTGCCTCCATTATGACAACTCATGAGTTCAAGTCTCAATCCATAGATTCAACATAAAACATATGCTGATATGTTAGTGAGAACATAGAACAGTACAGGAACAGGCCCTTTGGCCTACAATGTCTGTGTCCTACATGATACCAAGATAACCTAATTTCACCTGCCTGAATATGATCCACATCCCTCCAATCTCTGTATAGAATGTGCCTTTCTCAAAGCCTCTTAAATGCCATTATCATATCTGCCTCCAATACTATCCCGAGCAAAGTGTTCTTGGCAACCACCACCATCTGTGTAAAAAAACTAAAAATGTTCATCTCCTTCAAACTTTGCACCTCTCAACTTAAAGCTATGCCCTCTTGACTTTGACATTTCTGCCCTGGGACTGTCCATGCCTCACATAACTTTATATATCTCTATCAGGTCTCCCCTCAACCTTTGGCGCTCCAGTGAAAACATTCCAAGTTTATCCAAGCTCTCGTTTCTAAAATCCTCTAATTCAGACATCACTCTAGTAAACGTCTTCTGCACCCTCTCCAAAGCCTCCACGTCGTTCCTGTACTAGGCAGACCAGAACTGCATATAATACATCAAATGTCACCTAACCAAAGTCTTATAGAGCTGCTTCAGCACTCTTAAGGGCCTGTCCCACTTAGGCGATTTTGTAGGCGACTGCCGGTGACTGTCATAGTCATTGCAGGTTGCTGAAAAACATGCGACTGGACCGTCCCTACGACAATGTCTATGACAAGCTACAACAACCTACGACCTAGTCGACATCAAGCTCGACAAACTACCAACAACCGGCAACCCATTAGGGCGTCCACCTATGACCACACCTACGACAACCTAGGACCACATAGGCGACAACCTACAACAACTGAAGTCAACCTACGTCCACCCGCGACAAACTACGACCCTGTCGACGACAACTGAAGACAATTCAGTTGCCGGTACCTGTCGCCTGTTGACGTAGGTTGACGTAGATAGCCAATGGAATTCACCAGTCAGCATTGGCAACAACCTACGTCACCTGGCGACAACCTACGACAGCACCTATGTCAGGACAAGTCAAGCTTCGCTCATTGGCGTCAACCCACTGTCTTCCAATAGTTTATTTGAAATGTGATCCCCATTTTATGTTTCCAGATCTAATTAAACTGCCTGATCAGAAAGCTGCAATTATTGCAATCATCTAGTACATGGTTATCTTGCAGTAACCATGGGTTTGATGACTCTTACTTGAAACAGAACCTTGTAGCATTTGCTAGTGATGGGGCGAGCATAATGCTCCTTGTCAAATCTGGTGTTGCTACAAATCTCAAGGAACATTATCCTGATGTGATAATTTGGCACTGTCTTAATCACAGATTAGAATTTGCAGTAGGTGATTTGGTGAGAGAAGTTCATGGAATTCATTATTTTCAATCATTTATGGACGAATTGTACTCTGTTTACAGTAGATCACCTCTAAATCAAAATGAACTGTCCGAATGTGCCTCTCAACTAGAACAAATTTGCAAAATAGGTCGTGTTTTGGGCACCACGTGGGTAGCTAGTTCATTTTGAACAGTTGTAGCAAAATTATGAAGCACTGTGTCTTCATTTTGAAAAAGCAATGAAGGATGAAACAAGATCTGGGAGTGACAGAAAAACCTATGTAGGTCTTTTGACAAGATTCTCTTCAGAACAGTTTCTACTGGACTTAGCTCTAATGTATGACACGTTGCATGAACTTGGTTTACTGTCGTGTTTACACAAACACACTACTACGATTGATTATGTAGATAATCTGATCTAACGGAGCATAAGATCACTGCATGGACTGAAAGCGCAACCTGGTACAAAAATTCTAGAAGCTCAAGAGGCAGTTGAAAAGGGGAAGTTTGGAGAAATTACCTTAACAAGCAACTACAAAATTGTCTCCATTATCAAGTTTCTTCCTAGTCTTATAAACAATTTGCAGCACCGTATGTTCACGACAACATCCTTGAAAGGTTCTCATTCTTCTGAACCTCATAGTATTTATAAATCCCTGCTAAATTAATTGTGTGTCCTAGAGAAGCTGCAAAATCATCTCTCTGCAAGAGGTTTAAGCTTTCTTCTACCTCTGTAATAAATGCCTTCAGAGATTATGTGGAGGATCGTGGACGCCGCATCTCCCAAGATATACGTCCATTACTGAACTGTTCACAAGTTATTCCTATTTGTACTGCTGATTGTGAGAGGGGATTCAGTCACATGAACTTGATAATAACAACACACACAAGAATTCTCATAAATCATGTATCAACACTTATGTTTGTTCAACTACATGGAGCTCTCCCTCTCCCCCCTCTCTCTCTCCCCCTCTCTTTTCCCCCTCTCTTTCCCCCTCTCCTCTCTCTCCTTGTACCCCTCTCTCTCCCTCCCCCTTCTCTCTCTCTCTCTCTCTCTCACTCTCTCCCTCCCTCCCCCTCTCTTCCCCCTCTCTTTCCCCCTCTCCTCTCTCCCCCTATACCCCTCTCTCTCCCTCCTCCTTCTCTCTCACTCTCTCCCCGTTCTCTCTCCCCCTCCTCTCTCTCCCCCCTCTCTCTCTCTCCTCTCTCTCTCTCCTCTGGGGAAATAATGATATATGATATGATAGATAGATAAAATGTTTTATTGTACTAGTTATACACTAGGGTGTAGTGATGGGCTATAATCTTGTTTGACCCTCTTGGGAGACTAACTTGTCCCCCCCCCCCCCCCCCCCCCCCCCAAACCAAGCAAAACCTGAAATTACGCTCCTGTTAGACAGCTCCGGCACCAAAGAAATTTGCACTGCAACACTGGTTATATCACTATTGGAAGAGCTTAAATACAACAAAAAAATGCTGGAAAAACTGAGCATGTCTGCTGAAAGAGAGACAGGTGTAGTTGGTTAGCAACCTTTCATTAGAAATAATATAGAAGTGTTATTGCTTGAATGAGCTTGAAAACTGAAAACCCTCTGCCCTTCTGGGGGAATATAAAGCGTTGTATTCCACTATGTGAAGGGCATGGTTGTTTTAACCAATTGTTTTTTTTTTTGCCTTTGTAACAATTTACTTACTTTAAAGGGTACCACAAAGCCAGAATTATTGACTTTGAAGTGAAAGTCTTGCTTGGGCATTTTCAGACAGCTATAAACAGAATCTGCTACATTATTCTAGGACATATACTGGGCCTGTTTAGGATGTCAGATATTTTTTTCTTAAATTTCCCAGAGCTGTTCAACTAACATCAGTAAAGGTAAAAAATCATTGGAGGATATTCATTATTTTTCATGTTTAAAAGATGAAAAGAGCAAGCTGCAAAGCAAAAATAATTTTAACATCACTCCTTGGATTTCATCCACTTCCTTCCCATTAATTAGCTGCAGTAAGTTATCTCTTACTGTAGCTTATTAACATAAAGAATCAAAGGGGAGTTGATGCACACATGTGCGAGAGAATAGACTGCAGGGACACAGGGAAATGGAGTTTTAGATTGCTCCCTGGGAATCAACATGGATTCCATGAGTCAAACGTTTCCTTTTGTATCATTGTTGCTATAAAATGAATATCAATGTTATCCAGATTTGATCTAAATAACTAACTTTAATCACATTGAGATTTAATAAACCTCATTTACAGTTGATTGTTTTGGAAGTTATTGAAACAACATGTACAGGTTGTACTGTTCTGGAATGCACTTTCTGAATGAGAGATAAAAGCCAAGTCAATAGTAGTTTTCCCAAAGTTCCAGAAACACTCTTAAAGTAAGAAATATTGCAAGCATAGGTGGATTCATGCTAATACAATAGTTCCTCAAAGAACCTGGAGACATGATGGAGAAATGCCTTCTATTCTGCAACATTCTATGAGATTTTAACCTGAAAGCAATTGTACTGATATCAAAGGTTACACAAAAAGCTGGAGAAAACTCAGCGGGTGCAGCAGCATCTAAGGAGTGAAGGAGATAGGCGACGTTTCGGGTCGAGACCCTTCTTCAGACTGGTCAGGGATCAGGGAAACGAGAGATATAAACAATGATATGGAGAGATAAAGCAAGAACAATGAGTGAAAGATATGCAAAAAAGTATTGGTGATAAGGAAAGCAGGCCATTGTAAGCTGTTTCTGGTGTGAAAATGAGAAGCTAGTGCGACTTGGGGGGGGGGGGGGGAGAGATGGAGAAGGAATGTCAGGGCCCCGAGGGCTGAGGGAGAGGTGGGGGGGGGTGGGGGGGGGGGGGGGGGGGGAAGGAGCAGTCTGGGTTAACAGAATTGAGAAAATTCAATGTTTAAGCCCAGAGGATGCAGACTCCCCAAGCGGAATATGAGATGTTGTTCCTCAAACTTGCGGTGTTGTTCACTCTGGCCATGGAGGAGGCCCAGGACCGAGAGGTCGGATACGGAGTGGGAGGGGGAGTTGAAGTGCTGAGCCACCGGGAGGTCGGGTTGGTTATTGCAGACCGAGCGGAGGTGTTCGGCGAAACGATCGCCTAGCCTCCGCTTGGTCTCACCGATGTAGATTAGCTGGCATCTGGAGCAACGGATGCAGTAGACGAGGTTGGAGGAGGTGCAGGTGAACCTCTGTCGGACTTGGAATGACTGCTTGGGTCCCTGAAAGGAGTGGATGGGGGAGGTGAAGGAACAAGTGTAGCATCTCTTGCGGTTGCAAGGGAAAGTGCCCGGGGCAGGAGTGGAGCAGGAGGGAAGGGAAGAATTGACGAGGGAGTTGCGGAGGGAGCAGTCTTTGCGGAAGGCAGATAGGGGGGGAGATGGGAAGATGTGGCGAGTGGAGGGGTCACGTTGGAGGTGGCGAAACTGGCGGAGGACTATCTGTTGTATGCGCTGACTGGTGGGGTGAAAGGTGAGGACCAGGGGGACTCGGCCCTTGTTGTGAGTGGGGGAATGGGGAGAGAGGGCAGTGTTGCGGGGTATGGAGGAGACCCTGGTGCGAGCCTCATCGATAGTGGGGGAGGGGAAACCCCGTTCTCTGAAGAACGAGGACATTTGCGATGACCTGGTGTGGAACACGACATCCTGGGAGCAGATGCGACGTAGTCGGAGGAATTGGGAATAGGGGATGGAGTCCTTACAGGAAGCAGGGTGGGAGGAAGAGTAGTCCAGGTAGCTGTGGGAGTCAGTTGGTTTGTAGTGGATGTCAGTCAGGAGTGTGTCACCTGCAATAGAGATGGTGAGGTCAAGGAATGGTAGGGAAATGTCGGAAATGGTCCAAGTATATTTGAGTGCCGGATGGAAGTTGGTGGTGAAATGGATAAAGTCAGTAACTGATATCAAAAATGGTCACACATTTTTCAGGAAAATAAAGGAAGATCCTAGTGATGATCTTTCCTTTGACCTAGGAGCAGAAGGACCTGATTGATGTTACTACAGTGATTTGTTTCTAACTTGATTTAAAACTATGCCCAAAAAGCATTCCATCTGTGGATAAGAACACAATCTGCTTTTGAGGACCAAGGAGTTGATATGAAAGGGAAAAGTAAAATACAGGAGTAGACCAGTGAGATGTATGAATGTAGATTGAGGGAACTTCTAAAGATATGTAGAAAGGAAAGATTTATTTAAAAAATAAAATTGTAAACATTACAGGACTAAATTCTGATAAATCCCCTGATGAGCTGCAAGCCATAGGTTTGAATGAAGTTTCAATGGACATTGTGGATATATCACCATTGTGGACATCTTCCAAAATTCCACATACTGGAAGGTATCAAGTATAACCCCACTTTGTAAGAAAGAAGAGAGAGAGAAAACAGGACAGTAGTTTGCATCCACCAGAAATAGATAAAAATATTGCAATCTATTATCAAGGAAATTGTGATAAAGCACTTGGAACACAAAAGGATTTGGCAGAATATTTATCTATATTACTAAAAGTCTGATCTTGACCGCTTTTGGCTCGCTGTGCTGTGATTTCCGAGAGAACACCGCCACCTACAGCTGTCATTTTTGGCCACCTCACTCGGAGCCCTCCTCCGCCTTCCAGGACCAGAGGATTTTTCCGATCGATGCAAAATCAGAGAGATATTACTGTTTTTTAAATATTCCCCATTCTCTCTGCTGCCCCTGCTGGAGGGAGGGGGAGGGACTATAAAACCAGGAAGTGGTGTACCTCACTCAGTCTCTGCAAGATGGAGGAAGCCAGTGGTGTGCCTCACTCAGTTTCTCTGAATAGCACTGAACACATGCCTACTCAACTGTGAATGTCTTAATGTGGTTCTAAAAATGTTGCAAAAAATGTCTATTGGTTCTAAAATGCTTGCAAAAAGTGTTTCTTTTGGTTCTAAAATGCTTGCAAAAAGTGTCTCGGTTGGTTCTAAAACAGTTGCAGAAAGTGTGTCTCTCTTGGGTCCAGAACGGTTGCCGAAAGTGTGTCTCTCTTGGGTCCAGAACGATTGCTGAAAGTGTGTCTCTCTTGGGTCCAGAACGGTTGCTGAAAGTGTGTCTCTCTTGGGTCCAGAACGGTTGCCGAAAGTGTGCCTATTGGTTATAAAATGCTGCCTGGCCAGTGACTTGGCTGCCAGCCCAATAATCCATTTGGCCCACAATGTCCATGCTAGCCCTTTGGAAACCCGTCCCTTTGACCCACAACACACATACTAGCGCTCCAGATAGTTCCGCCCGCCCCATTGGCCAGCAATATTGGAATTGGTGGAGAGGTGGAATATTGCATTGTGTGAAGCTGGGACCCAACGGGTCCCACTTAGTCTAGTAGATTTATAAAAACAAAATCACAATTGAAAAATCTGTAATAATTTTTATGTTGTTTGTAACAGCAAAATAGAATTGAGCAAACCAATTGATATACCGTATTTGGATTTATCAGCAGACCTTCAATAAGATGCCCCTCAAAATTACGAGAAAAAAATATTAAGTGCATGCTATTGGGGGTAAAACACCAGTAAGAACAGCTAATTTGCTGAAACAAAGAGTAGGAATGAATAATTTTCAGGTTAGGCAGCTATGAAGTAAGATGCTACAATCAGCAGTGTATCAGATTGTAGCCCAAGATGTTTATTAACTGATCAATATCAATGATTTCAAGGAGTCAATTGAAATATTTCCAAATTTCTTGATGATGGTCAGTTGGATTGTGAGGAGATGCAGGTATGCTTTGAGGTGCCTAGACATCTTAAGTGAATGCACAAGGATATGGCAGAATAACTAAAAATGCTAGACCATCCACTTTGATAGGAAAAACTAGGAAAGTGTTTCCTTTAAATGGATTCAGATTGAAAAGTGTTGGTATTCAGTGACACCTGAATGTCCTTATGACTGAATCATTGGAATCTTGCAAGTATCAGAAGCAATTGTGAAGGTAAGTGGCATGTTGGCCTCTAGTTCAAACAGATTGAAGTATGAATGTTATTTTGTTTCAATCGTATAGGGCCCTGGTGAAACCATGTCAGAAAATTGAATACATGTTTGGTCTTCCTATAAACATAAATGTCTCCCTATATACATATTTGTTCTCCCAAAGATATGCATGATTGAATGAGTCCAGTTAAGGATCACCAGATTAATTATTAGGATGACGGGTATGTTGTGCAAGGAGCGATTTAATGGAAGTTGGGATGGTGGGAATAACCTATTAAATTTATACGGATGAGGTGTGATTTCATTGGAACAGATAACATTCTTCTGGGGCTTGAAGAAATGATATTTGGGTGGGATGTCTGGAACCATGAGTCTAGTTTTCAAAAAATGCTAAGCATTTTTTTGATGGTGCACACAAGTGCATAGTGGTGGAGGGAATGAATATTTGAAGTGGTTTATCTGTTATATTCTGCTTTGTCTTGGATGGTATTAAATTAATTGAATTGAGCTGCAGTCATTCAGATATGTGGAAAATATTCTATCACGTTTCTGACGTGATAGGTTCACAGGCATCGCGACTCACTCACTGTTGACGACCCAGCTTCTGATCTGTTCCTGCTGCTACAATGTTTACGGGATAGGTCCAGATGATTTATTTAGTTGCCCTGTTTAATTTGTTGAAGAATTGCCAATGAAATTTAAGACTATGCAATCATCAATGAATCTCCCCAGCTGAAGAACATTACCCCGAGGAACTCCCGCAATGATGTCCTGGGGCAGGGATGACTGACATACAATAATCACATCAATAATCCTTTGTGTGAGTTTTGATTCCAATCTTAGAGTGCTTTCTGTCCAATTGCTGCCTTAACGGACAAGGCAATTATCTTATCTCTGGAATTCAGCCTTTTGGTCCAGTCAATAATGTGGTCTGGAGTTGAGTGGTCTTGACAAAACCTAAATTGGGCCTTTGTGACCATGTTAACAGAGTAAGTGCTACTTGATTACACTGTCAACTATATCTCTCATCACTTTGTTTGTGCTTAAGAGGAACTTAACTGGGAGGTTACCAGCATGATTAGATTTGTTCTGCTTTTTAAGGATAGGACGCAAGCTGAGCAATTTCTAGACTGTCAAGTAGCTGCCAGTATTCAAATGTAGTGGAACAGCTTAGTTTGAGCCATAGTTAGTTCTGAAGCCAAGTCTTTACCGGAAATTGCTTGGTTCCATAACCATTGCTGTGCCCAATGAGGAATGATTATTGTTTTACTTCAGTCTTTCTTTGGTGTGTTTTCAGTCTTTAAATCTCAGTTCACCACTATTTCCTGGCCTATTGAATGTCAACATTAGTTTTGAAGATATTGTGTAACCTGGAACATGACTTTACCATTTATTGTTTTTCTTCAACATTCCATTCAAGCATTTCCTACTGGAGATCACATACTCCTACTTCCCTGACATGATCATACTTGCCTGCTTGCAGCAGTCATTCCAGAGGTATAAAAACTGGCTTGCCAATGCTGCAAAGCATTCTTGTCTATGTCTTCCATTCACCAAAACTACAGAACAAGATGCTGGGAAAAGAAAGTTTTTTTTCATGTTATATTAGTGTTAATCAAATGTAAATGTTAATGGTGCTAACTGGATCACACTTAACTGACATTCAATTCATTAAACAGACATACATCAAAGGCATAATTTTCAGTTAAGACTCGCCTTCATTTCGAACGTGGCTTTCATCCCAGTTTGTCAAGACATTGTACTATAGAAGTACTTTTGAAATATGAGACTAATATAATATGTAGCACAGATATAAGGTTGTGCAAAAGATGATCTCAAAAACAGCATTATGACAACATCTTGGTAATCCCCTTGCTTATTTGTGGTATTGGTCGAGAGATAATTTCTGATTACATCATCAAAAAGTGGTTTAAAAAAAGGGGGGGGAGGAGAAAGAGGGGTGGGGAAAGGAATGCATGTTACTTTAAATCTGAGAAATCAATGTTCATACTGCTGGGTAGACGCAAAAAGCTAGAGTAACTCAGCAGGATAGGCAACATCTCTGGAGAGAAGGAATGGGTGACGTTTTGGTTCGAGACCCTTCTTCAGACAGTTGAAGGAGGACTGAGTGTAAGTGTTCAGTGAAACGATCGCCAAGTCTACACTTGGTCTCATCGATATACAGGAGCCCATTCTCGGATTTAAAAAAAAAATGAGAATAAAGATATAGCTTCCACCAGCTATTCAGGGCAATTTCACAAAGAGTGATAGAAATAAGCAACTCAGTAAATCAATAGACAATAGGTGCAGGAGTAGGGCATTCAGCCCCTCGAGCCAGCACCGCCATTCAATATAACCATATAACAATTACAGCACGGAAACAGGCTTTCTTGGCCCTTCCAGTCCGTGCCGACCATTTATTTTCCCCTAGTCCCATCTACCTGCACTCAGACCATATCCCTCCATTCCCTTCCCGTCCATATACCTATCCACTTTACTTTTAAATGTTAAAATCGATTCTGCCTCCACCACTTCTGCAGGAAGATCATTCTACACAGCCACCACTCTCTGAGTAAAGAAGTTCCCCCTCATGTTACCCCTAAACTTCTGTCCCTTAATTCTCATGTCATGCCCTCTTGTTTGAATCTTTCCTACCCTCAATGGGAAAAGCTTATCCACGTCAACTCTGTCTATCCCTTTCATCATTTTAAAGACCTCAATTAAGTCCCACCCCTTAACCTTCTGCGCTCCAAAGAATAAAGACCTAACTTAAACATAGAAATTAGGTGCAGGAGTAGGCCATTCGGCCCTTCGAGCCTGCACCGCCATTCAATATGATCATGGCTGATCATCCAACTCAGTATCCCGTACCTGCCTCTTCTCCATACCCTCTGATCCCCTTAGCCACAAGGGCCACATCTAACTCTCTCTTAAATATAGCCAATGAATTGGCCTCAACTACCCTCTGTGGCAGAGAGTTCCAGAGACCCACCACTCTCTGTGTGAAAAAATTCCTTCTCATCTCGGTCCTAAAGGATTTCCCCCTTATCCTTAAGCTGTGACCCCTTGTCCTGGACCTCCCCAACATCGGGAACAATCTTCCTGCATCTAACCTGTCCAACCCCTTAAGAATCTTGTAAGTTTCTATAAGATCCCCTCTCAATCTCCTAAATTCTAGAGAGTATAAACCGAGTCTATGCAGTCTTTGTTCATAAGACAGTCCTGACATCCCAGGAATCAGTCTGGTGAACCTTCGCTGCACTCCCTCTATGGCAATAATGTCCTTCCTCAGATTTGGAGACCAGAACTGTACACAATACTCCAGGTGTGGCCTCACCAAGACCCTATACAACTGAAGTAGAACCTCCCTGCTCCTATACTCAAATCCTTTTGCTATGAAAGCTAACATACCATTGGCTTTCTTCACTGCCTGCTGTACCTGCATGCCTACTTTCAATGACTGGTGTACCATGATACCCAGGTCGCGCTGCATTTCCCTTTTCCTAATCGGCCACCATTTAGATAGTAGTCGGTTTTCCTATTTTTGCCACCAAAGTGGATAACCTCACATTTATCCACATTATACTGCATCTGCCATGCATTTGCCCACTCACCCAGCCTATCCAAGTCACCTTGCATTCTCCTAGCATCCTCCTCACAGCTAACACTGCCCCCCAGCTTAGTGTCATCCGCAAACTTGGAGATATTGCCTTCAATTCCCTCATCCAGATCATTTATGTATATTGTAAATAGCTGGGGTCCCAGCACTGAGCCTTACGGTACCCCACTAGTCACTGCCTGCCATTGTGAAAACGACCCGTTAACTCCTACTCTTTGCTTCCTGTTTGCCAGCCAGTTCTCTATCCACATCAATACTGAACCCCCAATGCCATATGTTTTAAGTTTATATACTAATCGCTTATGTGGGACTTTCTCGAAAGCCTTCTGGAAGTCCAGATACAGCACATCCACTGGTTCTCCCCCATCCACGCTACTAGTTACATCCTCGAAAAATTCCACAAGATTCGTCAGACATGATTTACTTTTCGTAAATCCATGCTGACTTTGTCCAATGATTTCACCACTTTCCAAATGTGCTGCTATCCCATCTTTAATAACTGACTCTAGCAGTTTCCCCACTACCGATGTTAGACTAACTGGTCTGTAATTCCCCGTTTTCTCTCTTCCCCCCCCTTCTTAAAAAGAGGGGTTACGTTTGCTACCCGCCAATCCTCAGGAACTACTCCAGAATCTAAAGAGTTTTGAAAGATTATCACTAATGCATCCACTATTTCCGGAGCTACTTCCTTAAGTACTCTGGGATGCAGCCTATCTGGCCCTGGGGATTTATCGGCCTTTAATTCATTCAATTTACTCAACACCACTTCCCGACTAACCTGGATTTCACTCAAGTACTCATTTGACCTGCGGTCCCCTGCTATTTCCGGCAGATTATTTATGTCTTCCTTAGTGAAGACGGAACCAAAGTAGTTATTCAATTGGTCCGCCATATCCTTGTTCCCCCATGATCAACTCACCCGTTTCTGACTGCAAGGGACCTACATTTGTTTTAACTAATCTCTTTCTCTTCACATATCTATAAAAACTTTTGCAGTCAGTTTTTATGTTCCCTGCCAGTTTTCTTTCATAACCTATTTTTCCTTTCCTAATCAAGCCCTTTGTCCTTCTCTGCTGGTCTCTGAATTTCTCCCAGTCCTCTGGTATGCTGCTTTTTCTGGCTACTTTGTACGCATCATCCTTTGCTTTGATACTATCCCTGATTTCTCTTGTTATCCACGGATGCACTACCTTCCCTGATCTATTCTTTTGCCAAATTGGGATGAACAATTTTTGTAGTTCATCCATGCAGTCTTTAAATGTCTTCCATTGCGTATCCACCGTCAACCCTTTTAAAATTGATTGCCAGTCAATCTTGGCCAATTCACGCCTCATACCTTCAAAGTTACCTTTCCTTAAGTTTAGAACCATTGTTTCTGAAATAACAATGTCACTCTCCATCCTAATGAAGAACTCGACCATATTATGGTCACTCTTGCCCAAGGGGGCACGCACAATAAGACTGCTAACTAACCCTTCCTCATTACTCAATACCCAGTCTAAAATAGCCTGCTCTCTCGTTGGTTCCTCTAAAAGTTGATTTAGATAACTATCCCTCATACTTTCCAAAAAATCCTCTTCCTCAGCGTCCCTGCCAATTTGATTCACCCAATCTATATGTAGATTGAAGTCACCCATTACAACTGTTTTGCCTTTGTCGCACGCATTTCTAATTTGCTGTTTTATACCATCCCCAACTTCACTACTACTGTTAGGTGGCCTGTACACAACTCCCACTAGCGTTTTCTGCCCCTTAGTGTTTCGCAGCTCTACCCATACCGATTTCACATGCTCCAAGCTAATGTCCTTCTTTTCCATTGCGTTAATCTCCTCTCTAACCAGCAACGCTACCCCACCTCCTTTTCCTTTCTCTCTATCCCTCCTGAATATTGAATATCCCTGGATGTTCAGATCCCAGCCTTGGTCACCCTGGAGCCATGTCTCCGTGATCCCAACTATATCATACTCATTAATAGCTATCTGCACGTTCAACTCATCCACCTTATTACGAATACTCCTTGCATTGAGACACAAGGCCTTCAGGCTTGTTTTTACAACGCTCTTACCCCTTATACAATTTTGTTGAGAAGTGGCCCTTTTTGATTTTTGCCCTGGTTTTGTCTGCCTGCCACTTTTACTTTTCACCTTGCTCCCTATTGCTTCCACCCTCGTTTTACACCCACCTGCCCCTCTGCTCTTGTACCCATCCTCCTTCAACCTTTCTCTGTAACTTAGTTCCTGGAACCCAGGCAACATTCTAGTAAATCTCCTCTGTACTCTCTCTATTTGGTTGACATCTTTCCTATAATTAGGCGACCAAAATTGTACACCATACTCCAGAATTGGTCTCACCAATGCCTTGTACAATTTTAACATTACTTTCCTACTCCTATATTCAATGCTCTGATTTATAAAGGCCAGCACACCAAAAGCTTTCTTAACCACCCTATCTACATGCGATTCCACCTTCAGGGAACTATGCACAGTTATTCCTAGATCGCTCTGTTCCACAGCATTCCTCAATTCCCTACCATTTACCATGTACGTCCTATTTTGATTTGTCCTGCCAAGATGTAGCACCTCACACTTATCAGCATTAAACTCCATCTGCCATCTTTCAGCCCAGTCTTCCAAATGGTCCAAATCTCTCTGTAGACTTTGAAAATCTACTTCATTATCCACAGCACCCTCTATCTTAGTATCATCTGCATACTTACTTATCCAATTTTCCACCCCATCATCTAGATCATTGATGTACATGACAAACAACAGTGGACCCAACACCGATCCCTGAGGCACCCCACTGGTCACCGGCTTCCAACCTGACAAACAGCCACCCACCATTACTCTCTGGCCTCTCCCATTCAGCCACTGTTGAATCCATCTTGCTACTCCGCCATTAACTCCCAAAGATTTAACCTTCTTAACCAACCTTCCATGGGGAACTTTGTCAAAGGCTTTACTGAAATCCATATAGACAACATCCACTGCTTTACCCTCATCAATTTCCCTAGTAACCTCTTCAAAAAATTCAAGAAGGTTTGTCAAACATGACCTTCCAGGCACAAATCCATGTTGACTGTTCTTGATCAGACCCTGTTTATCCAGATGTTTATATATATTATCTCTAAGTATCCTTTCCATTAATTTGCCCACCACTGACGTCAAACTAACAGGTCTATAATTGCTAGGTTTATTCTATGAACCTTTTTTAAACAACGGAACAACATGCGCAGTACGCCAATCCTCCGGCACTATTCCCGTTTCTAATGACATCTGAAATATTTCTGTCATAGCCCTGCTATTTCTACACTAACTTCCCTCAATGTCTTAGGTAATATCCTGTCAGGACCTGGAGACTTATCCACTTTTATATTTTTCAAAAGTGTCAGTACTTCCTCCTCTTTGAATCTCATAGTTTCCATAGCTACTCTACTTTTTTTTCCCTTACCTCACAGAGTTGAATATCCTTCTCCTTGGTGTATACCGAAGAAAATAAATTGTTCAATATCTCCCCCATCTCTTTTGGCTCTGCAGATAGCTTTCCATTCTGGCTCTCCAATGGTCCAATTGTATCCCTCGCTATCCTTTTGCTATTAATATAGCTGTAGAAACCCTTTGGATTTACTTTCACCTTTCTTACCAAAGCAACCTCATATCTTCTTTTAGCTTTTCTTATTTCTTTCTTAGGATTATTTTTACATTCTTTATACTCATCTAGCACCTCATTTACTCCATGCTTCCTATAATTATTGTAGATATCTCTCTTTTTTCGAACCAAGTGTCCAGTTTCCCTTGAAAACCATGGCTCTTTCAGATTTTTAATATTTCCTTTCAACTGAACAGGGACATAAAGATTCTGTACTCTTACAATTTCCCCTTTAAATGTCCTCCATTTCTCTTACATAGAACATAGAAACATAGAAAATAGGTGCAGGAGTAGGCCATTCGGCCCTTCGAGCCTGCACCGCCATTCAATGTGATCATGGCTGATCATCCAACTCAGTATCCCGTACCTGCCTTCTCTCCATACCCCCTGATCCCTTTAGCCACAAGTGCCACATCTAACGCCCTCTTAAATATAGCCAATGAACTGGCCTCAACTACCTTCTGTGGCAGAGAATTCCAGAGACTCACCACTCTCTGTGTAAAGAATGTTTTCCTCATTTCGGTCCTAAAGGAATTCCCCCTTATCCTTAGACTGTGACCCCTTGTTCTGGACTCCCCCAACATCGGGAACAATCTTCCAGCATCTAGCTTGTCCAACCCCTTAAGAATTTTGTAGGTTTCTATAAGATCCCCCCTCAATCTTCTAAATTCCATCGACTACAAACCGAGTCTATCCAATCTTTCCTCATATGAAAGTCCTGACATCCCAGGAATCAGTCTGGTGAATCTTCTCTGTACCCCCTCTATGGCAAGGATGTCTTTCCTCAGATTTGGAGACCAAAACTGTATGCAGTACTCCAGGTGTGGCCTCACCAAAACCCTGTACAACTGCAGTAGAACCTCCCTGCTCCTATACTCAAATCCTTTCGCTATGAATGCTAACATACCATTTGCTTTCTTCACTGCCTGCTGCACCTGCATGCCTACTTTCAATGACTGGTGTACCATGACACCCAGGTCTCGTTGCATCTCCCCCTTACCTAATCTGCCACCATTCAGATAATAGTCTACCCTCATGTTTTTGCCACCAAAGTGGATAACCTCACATTTATCCACATTGTACTGCATCTGCCATGCATCTGCCCATTCACTCAGCCTATCCAAATCACCCTGCAGCCTCCAAGCATCCTCCTCACACCTAACTATACCCCCCAGCTTGGTATCATCTGCAAATTTGGAGATGTTGCATTGAATTCCCACGTCCAAATCATTAATATATATTGTAAATAGCTGGGGTCCCAGCACTGAGCCTTGCGGCACCCCACTAGTCACTGCCTGCCATTCTGAAAAGGACCCGTTTACTCCTACCCTTTGCCTCCTGTCTGCTAGCCAGTTCTCTATCCACATCAATACTGAACCCCCAATACCGTGTGCTTTAAGTTTGTATGCTAATCTCTTATGCGGGACCTTGTCGAAAGCCTTCTGAAAGTCTAGATATAACACATCCACTGGTTCTCCCTTATCCACTCTACTAGTTACATCCTCGAAAAATTCTATCAGATTTGTCAGACATGATTTACCTTTCGTAAATCCATGCTGACTTTGTCCAATGATTTCACCACTTTCCAAATGCGCTGCTATCCCATCTTTAATAACTGACTCTAGCAGTTTCCCCACTACCGATGTTAGACTAACTGGTCTGTAATTCCCGCTTTCTCTCTCCCTCCTTTTTTAAAAAGTGGGGTTACATTAGCTACCCTCCAATCCTCAGGAACTACTCCAGAATCTAAGGAATTTTGAAAAATTATCACTAATGCATCCACTATTTCTGTGGCTACCTCCTTGAGTACTCTGGGATGCAGACTATCTGGCCCTGGGGATTTATCGGCCTTCAATCCGTTCAATTTACCCAACACCACCTCCCGGCTAACCTGGATTTCACTCAGTTCCTCCATCTTATTTGACCCCCGTTCCACTGCTATTTCCGGCAGATTATTTATGTCTTCCTTAGTGAAGACAGAACCAAATTAGTTATTCAATTGGTCTTCCATGTCCTTGTTCCCCATGATCAATTCACCTGTTTCTGTCTGCAAGGGACCAACATTTGTTTTAACTAGTCTCTTTCTCTTTACATATCTATAAAAACTTTTGCAGTCAGTTTTTATGTTCCCTGCCAGTTTCCTTTCATAATCTATTTTCCCTTTCCTAATTAAGCCCTTTGTCCTCCTCTGCTGGATTCTGAATTTCTCCCAGTCCTCCGGTAGGCTGCTTTTTCTGGCAAATTTGTATGCCTCATCTTTTGTTTTTATACTATCCCTGATTTCCCTTGTTATCCATGGATGCACCACCTTCCCCGATTTATTCTTTTGCCAAACTGGTATGAACAACTTTTGTACTTCATCCATGCAGTCTTTAAATACCTTCCATTGCACATCCACTGTCAACCCTTTAAGAATCACCTGCCAGTCTATCTTGGCCAATTCACATCTCATACCTTCAAAGTTACCTTTGTTCAAGTTCAGAACCCTTGTTTCTGACTTAATTTTGTCACTCTCCATCCTAATGAAGAACTCAACCATATTATGGTCACTCTTGCCCAAGGGGCCACGCACAACAAGACTGCTAACTAACCCTTCCTCATTACTCAATACCCAGTCTAGAATAGCCTGCTCTCTCGTTGGTTCCTCCACATGTTGGTTGAGAAAACTATCCCGCATACATTCCAGGAAATCCTCTTCTACATCTTTCCCATAAAACAAAATGTCCCAATTCACTCCTTTTAAATCATTACACATTCCCTCAAAGTTAGCCTTTCTCCAATCAAAAATCGCAACCCTAGGTCCAGTTCTGACTCTCTCCATAACTATATTGAAACTAATGGTATTGTGATCACTGGTCCTGAAGTGCTCATCAACGCATACCTCCGTCACCTGACCTGCCTCATTTCCTAACAGGAGGTTCAGCACTGCCCCTTCTCTGGTCGATACCTCTATGTATTGCTGCAAAAAACTATCCTGCACGCATTTAACAAACTCCAAACCATCCAGCCCATTTACAGAATGTGTTTCCCAGTCTATTTTTGGAAAATTGAAATCTCCCACATTCACTACCTTGTGCTTACTACTAATATCTGCTATATCCTTACATATTAGCTCTTCCAATTCTCGCTCCCCATTTGGCGGTCTATAATACACCCCTAATGATATGATCATGGCTGATCCTCCCCAATCTGTACCCCGTTCCTGCCTTCTCCCCATATCCCCTGACTCCGCTATTTTTAAGAGCCCTATCTAGCTCTCTCTTGAAAGCATCCAGAGAACCTGCCTCCACCGCCCTCTGAGGCAGAGAATTCCACAGACATGAAATAAAATTGTTGAGACAAACAGCATTGACGTACTTAATAGGAACTAGATATATTTAAGAAAAAAAGGGACAGCATTATAAGAGTTAGATGAAGAAAAGTAGGGAAGGCCCATATTGACAGGTAGGTTTTTATGTGCTGTGCACTTGGAATAACTCCTATTGTTTCAAACTCAGCACTGTTCCAAGGTCAGTGTAGATTGGCTATTTCATACTAGCCAATTATAGTGTTTGTTAGCCTGACACCTCATCAGCAAAAGCGGCCTCTACTGCCGCAACCAGTACCCCTACTCCTGTGGTCCACGTTATCCACCTACATCTTTGAATGGCATGGGAAACACTATCAGGTCCCTGTAGACTCTTACTCCGGCTGGTTCGAAATAGACTTACTTCAAACCACTAATTCTGAAGTAGTAATCGAAAAGTTGCAGCACCACCTCTCTGTGCATGGCTCCCCTGCATGTATCCTGTCCGACAACAGCAGACAGTTCACCAGCCAAGCTTTTAAAAACTTTGCACAACGATGCAACTTTCAACGTATTACCAGCAGCCCCGAATTCCCACAGTCCAATGGACTCACCGAACGTGTGCCTGGACTTGCTCAACTTGAGGAATATTGCGCGGGATCCCATACTGGGTTCTCCAGCCCAACGATTGATGTCTCGCCAAAGCTGTGCTGCACTGCCTGTGTCCCAACAGCTTTTGCAGCCACAAGTTCATTCCCCAACTGCAGTTCAGAAGCAACTACAATCCAAACGTGACACACAGAAACGCTTCTTTGACAAGTCCAGCAAGCCACTTAAACCTCTCGCTGGTGGACAAGTGGCTGTCTCCAGACAAACAAGGGCTATGCACATCTAGGACACATCTATGCCCTGCCAAAGTGCCGCGCTCTTATCTAGTCGAAGCGGACGGAGCCATCTACAGACGCAACCGTCAACATATCCCTCCAGTGAAGGAACAGCGTCTTGCAACTCCGTATCCTGATGTCTCGCGTTTCGTATACCCTCCCACAGTCGGTCCCACGTCCCCACTATCGCCTATTGTTCCCACTGCGGTCTCCCCGTGGCGTTTGGTGTCTAGCTCGCCTATCTCGTCACCCTCCCTGCCTGTCGAGCTGCCGGTCGTTTCCCCATTACCCTTCCCGGTTTCTTCTCCAATGAAAGGAGGTGAGGCGGACTCGTACCGCACACGGGCCGGAAGAGTTTGGAGGCCACCCGTTAGATATGGTGATTTTGTGTAATTCAGCAAATATTATTAACATCCCTCCTATATTTCTTAGCCACCGATGCTTCTTGTTTCTACAAGGAAGTATGTAGATTGGCTATTTCATACTAGTCAATTATAGTGTTTGATAGTAGTGACTCCGCCTACTATGTACTTCATGTTATCAAGAGCCTGCTTACGCTGGTTAGAATGAATAGCAGCTCGGAGATGTAATGACTGCAGATCCTTGCTGTATGTAGATTTAATAAATATGTGTTGTATCTTGATGTGTGTTCGAGTCGACTCATTACAGTGGGAAAAATAGAATACCAATCAACTCAGACTCAAAAAATCATTGTGCTGATTGTGATAAACCAAATAAGCAAAGTAGAGACCACACATATCCTCTGTGCATCAAATAAGCATTTCTTTTTGCAAGCAAGTGGATTTCTAATCAGATCAATGCCTCATAATGAAACTAAACTGTCCAGATATTTGTAACACCATCTTTGTTCTACTTCTGCATTGAGACATTGGGAATTATGATTGTGTGCATGGTCATCAGTAGTCCAGCATTAGTTTTCTCAGCATTCTGAGCTGTTAACAAGAGTGGATTTAACAACCAATAGTGCAATCCATAAGAGTTAATTGCCACATACCTTATTCATGACAGAAGGTAACCAATAGAGGTGGCACAGGAATGAATGCTGGGTACTCGATTACTCACAATGTATACCATTAAAAGAGATGAAAATACAGAGTATGATGAATCCAAATTTATTTCCAATACAAAACTACGTGAGGAAGGAGGCTTTATGAATGCAGGAAGTCTTGCATGGATTAAGATATGAAATAAGTAGGACGTCAGGTAATGTACGATATGGAAATGTGTTGTTTTGAACAGCAAGACAGAATACTTTCAAACAATGCCAAACAGTTGGTTCCAAAGTGTGTTTACAAGATACATATAGTGAATATAGAGTAAATAATTAAGTTGGTGCTGATATTTTGATCGTGGTTGACAAAGGAAGTCACGGACAGTATAAAAATAAGAGAAGTTTAACATAGCAAAGATGAGCAGGAAGCCAGAGGATTGCAAAACATTTAAAGAGCAACAGAAGATAACTAAAAAGACAATACGAGGAGATAAGATGAGGTACGAAGATAAGCTAGCCAACAATATAAAGGGGGATAGTAAAAGCTTATTTAGGTATGTGAAGAGAAAGAAAATAGTTAAGACCAAAGTTGGACCCTTGAAGACTGAAACCGGTGAATTTATGATGAGGAACAAGAAAATGGCAGACGAGTTGAACAGGTACTTTGGATTCGTCTTCACTAAGGAAGACACAAACAATTTCCCTGATGTACTAGTGGCCAGAGGATCTACCGGCCGAATGCGGCCCATGACCCAAAATTAACCTGCCCGCAGGCGTATGTTTTTCCCCGTAATTTTCGGCCCGCAGACTTCCGTCATCTCCGGTACCTCCCGTGCCCGAGGCACCCAGGCGTGGTGATGCAAGGAGGCCTGCATTGGCGGAGCTCTGGCTGTACAGCATCCTGTGCAAAGCCGCCGGCACGGCCGTGCACCTTCTGTGTCTGGTTTTCACTGTCGGGATCTGGGTTGTCAATAGGCCGGGGACGAGTGAGTATTTGAGCCACCGTCTTCCGGACAGAGTCAAGGCAATGGTTCGTAGGGACGCAATGTTCGTGAGCGACCGTAACTTGGGGCTGGTGCTTTGGGTGGCATCCTCGAAGAGCTGGGATCTATGTGAACACATGATTTGATGCCTGCCATCCGGGGCGAGATCCATGTGTACACATGATAGACGTGGCCCGCCATCCGCTCACAGACATGCGTCCTGGCCCCTACGCAGAACTAGATTGCTGTCTCCTGATCTATGGTGACGGAGGAACTGAAGGAAATCCACATTAGGCAGGAAATGGTGTTGGATAGACTGATGGGTCTGAAGGCTCATACCCAGGGCCTGGTGGTCTGCATCGCAGGGTACTTAAGGAAGTGGCTCTAGAAATCGTGGACACATTGGTGATCATTTTCCAATGTTCTATAGATTCAGGATCAGTTCCTGTGGATTGGATGGTAGCTAATGTTATCCCACTTTTTGCAAAAAGGCGGGAGAGAGAATACAGGGAATTATAGACCAGTTAGCCTGACATTGGTGGTGGGGAACATGCTGGAGTCAATTATAAAAGATGACATAGCGGCACATTTGGATAGCAGTAACAGGATCGGTCCAAGTCAGCATGAATTTACAAAGGGGAAATCATGCTTGACTAATCTTCTGGATTTTTTGAGGATGTAACTAGGAAAATGGACAAGGGGGAGCCAGTGGATGTAGTGTATCTGGATTTTCAGAAAGCATTTGATAAGGTCCCACATAGGAGATTAGTGAGCAAAATTAGAGCACATGTTATTGGGGGTAGGGTATTGACATGGATAGAAAATTGGTTAGCAGACAGGAAACAAAGAGTAGGGATGAACAGGTCCCTTTCAGAATGGAAAATTGGTTAGCAGACAGGAAACAAAGAGTACGGATGAACAGATCCCTTTCAGAATGGAAGGCAGTGACTAGTGGGGTACCGCAAGGCTCGGTGCTGGGACCGCTATTTACAATAAACATCAATGATTTTGATGAAGGGATTCAAAGTAACATTAGCAAATTTGCAGATGACACAAAGCTAGGTGGCAGTGTGAAGTGTGAGGAGGATGCTATGAGGATGCAACGTGACTTGGACAAGTTGGGTGAGTGGGCGGATGCTTGGCAGATACAGTTTAATGTGGATAAATGTGAGGTTATCCACTTTGGTGGCAAAATCATGAAGGCAGATTATTATCTAAAGGCGTCAAATTGGGAAATGGAGAAGTACAACGGGATCTGGGGGGTCCTTGTTCATCAGTCTATGAAAGTAAGCATGCAGGTACAGTAGGGAGTGAAGAAGGCGAATGGCATGTTGGCCTTTATTACAAGAGGAATCAAATATAGGAGCAAAGGGGTCCTTCTGTAGATGTACAGAGCCCTAGTGCGACCATACCTGGAGTATTGTGTGGAGTTTTGGTCCCCTAATTTGATGAAGGACATTCTTGCTATTGAGGGAGTACAGCGTAGGTTTACAAGGCTAATTCCCAGGATGGCGGCACTGTCATATGCTGAGAGAATGGAGCAGCTGGGCCAGTACACACTGGAGTTTAGAAGGATGAGAGGGGATCTCATTGATACATATAAGATTGTTAAGGGTTTGGACAAGCTAGAGGCAGGAAACATGTTCCCAGTGTTGGGGGAGTCCAGAACCAGGGGCCACAGTTTAAGAATAAGGAGTAAGCCATTTAGAATGGAGCCGAGGAAACACTTTCTCTCACAGAGAGTGGTGAGTCTGTGGAATTCTGTGCCTCGGAGGGCGGTGGAGGCCGGATATCTGGATGCTTTCAAGAGAGAGCTAGATAGGGCTCTTAAAAATAGCGTAGTCGGGGGATAAGGGGAGAAGGCAGGAACGGGGTACTGATTGGGGATGTTCAGCCATGATCACATTGAATGGCGGTGCTGGCTCGAAGGGCCGAATGGCCTAAACCTGCACCTATTGTCTATTATCTGAATGGAGACAAGTTGGGAAAAGGGGAAGTACAAACAGATCTGGGGGTCCTTGTTCATCAGTCACTGAAAGTAAGCATGCAGTACAGCAGGCAGTGAAGAAAGCTAATGGCATGTTGGCTTTCATAACAAGAGGAATTGAGTATAGGAGCAAAGAGGTCCTTATGCAGTTGTACAGGGCCCTAGTGAGACACACCTGGAGTATTGTGTGCAGTTTTGATCTCCAAATTTGAGGAAGGACAGTCTTGTTATTGAGGGAGTGCAGCGTAGGTTCCGGAGGGACTGACAAATGTGGATAGAATGGTGCGGTGGGCTTGTATACTCTGGAATTTAGTAGGATGAGAGGGGATCTTATTGAAACATATAAGATTATTAAGGGATTGGACACGCTAGAGGCAGGAAACATGTTCCCGATGTTGGGGGAGTCCAGAACCAGGGGCCACAGTTTAAAAATATGGGGTAGGCCATTTAGAACACAAATGAGGAAAAACCTTTTCACCCAGAGTTGTGAATCTGTGGAATTCGCTGCCTCAAAAGGCAGTGGAGGCCAATTCTCTGGATGCTTTCAAGGAGGGGAGAAAGAAGAGTGGAAGGGCTATTGTAATAGGGGATTCAATAGTAAGGGGAATAGATAGGCGTTTCTGTGGCCGCAAACGAGACTCCAGGATGGTATTTTGCCTCCCTGGTGCAAAGGTCAGGGATGTCACTGAACGGCTGCAGATCATTCTGGAGGGGGAGGGTGAACAGCCAGCTGTCGTGGTGCACATTGGCACCAACGATATAGGTAAACAATGGGATGAGGTCCTACAAGGCGAATTTAGGGAGCTAGGAGATAAACTTAAAAGTAGGACCTCAAAGGTAATAATCTCTGGACTCCTACCAGTGCCACGTGCTAGTCGGAGTATAAATAGGAGGATATTGCAGATGAATATGTGGCTGAAAAATGGTGCAAGGGGGAGGGATTCAAATTTCTCGGGCATTGGAACCAGGTTTGGGGGAGGTGGAACCAGTACAAACAGGACGGTCTGCACCTGGGCTTGAAGGGAACCAATGTCCTTGGGGGAGTGTTTGCTAGTGCTGTTAGGGAGGATTTAAACTAATGTGGCAGGGGGCTGGGAGCATGTGCAGAGAGACAGAGGGATGTAAAATGAGGGTAGAAGCAATAGGTAGCAAGGTGAAAAGTAAAAGTGGCAGGCAGAAAAATCCAGGGCAAAAATCAAAAAGGGCCACTTTTCGACATAATTGTATAAGGGGTAAGAGTGTTGTTAAAAACAAGCCTGAAGGCTTTATGTCTCAATGCAAGGAGCATTTGTAATAAGGTGGATGAGTTGAATGTGCAGATAGTTATTAATGAATATGATATAGTTGGGATCACGGCGACATGGCTCCAGGGTGACCAAAGCTGGGAGCTGAACATCCAGGGATATTCAATATTCAGGAGAGATAGACAGAAAGAAAAGGGAGGTGGAGTGTTGTTGCTGGTTAGAGAGGAGAATAACGCAATAGAAAGGAAATACATTAGCTTGGAGGATGTGGCATTGATATGGGTAGAGCTGCGAAACACTAAGGGGCAGAAAACGCTAGTGGGAGTTGTGTACAGGCCATCTAACAGTAGTAGTGGAGTTGGGGATGGCATCAAACATGAAATTAGAAATGCGTGCAACAAAGGTAAAACAGTTATACTGGGTGACTTCAATCTACATATAGATTGGGTGAATCAAATTGGCTGGGGTGCTGAGGAAGAGGATTTCTTGGAATGTATGCTGGATAGTTTTCTAAACCAACATGTAGAGGAACCAACGAGAGAGCAGGCTATTCTAGACTGGGTACTGAGTAATGAGGAAGGGTTAGTTAGCAGTCGTTGTGCATGGCCCCTTGGGCAAGAGTGACCATAATATGGTTCAGTTCTTCATTAGGATGGAGAGTGACATTGTTAATTCAGAAACAAGGGTTCTGAACTTAAAGCAAGGTAACTTTGAGGGTATGAGAAGCGAATTGGCCAAGATAGACTGGCAAGTGATTCTTAAAGGGTTGACGGTGTATATGCAATGGAAGGCATTTAAAGACTGCATGGATGAACTACAGCAATTGTTCATCCCAGTTTGGCAAAAGAATAAATCAGGGGAGGTAGTGCCTTGGAACAAGACTGCTAACTAACCCTTCCTCATTACTCAGTACCCAGTCTAGAATAGCCTGCTCTGCCTTTCCACAAAGTGCTTAATTAGGAAAGGGAAATTAGATTATGAAAGAAAACTGACAGGGAACATAAAAACGGACTGCAAAAGTTTTTATAGATATGTTAAGAGAAAAAGGTTAGTTAAAACAAATGTAGGTCCCTTGCAGTCTGAAAATGATCATGGTGAATTGATCATGGGTAACAAGGACATGGCAGATCAATTGAATAACTACTTTGGTTCTGTCTTCACTAAGGAAGACATAAATAATCTGCCGGAAATAGCAGGGAACCGGGGGTCAAATGAGATGGAGGAACTGAGTGAAATCCAGGTTAGCCGGGAAGTGGTGTTAGGTAAATTGAATGGATTAAAGGCCGATAAATCCCCAGGGCCAGATAGGATGCATCCCAGAATACTTAAAGAAGTAGCCCCAGAAATAGTGGATGCATTAGTAATAATCTTTCAAAACTCTTTAGATTCTGGAGTAGTTCCTGAGGATTGGAGGGTGGCTAATGTAACCCCACTTTTTAAAAAGGGAGGGAGAGAGAAAACGGGGAATTACAGACCAGTTAGTCTAACAGTGGGGAAAATGCTAGAGTCAGTTATTAAAGATGGGATAGCTGCACATTTGGAAAGTGGTGAAATCATTGAACGAAGTCGGCATGGATTTATGAAAGGTAAATCATGTCTGACAAATCTTATAGAATTTTTCGAGGATGTAACTAGAAGAGTGGATAAGGGAGAACCTGTGGATGTGTTGTATCTTGACTTTCAGAAGGCTTTCGACAAGGTCCCACATAAGAGATTAGCATTCAAACTTAAAACACACGGTATTGGCGGTTCAGTGTTGATGTGGATAGAGAACTGGCTGGGAGACAGGAAGCAAAGAGTAGGAGTAAACGGGTGATTTTCAGAATGGCAGGCAGTGACTAGTGGGGTACTGCAAGGCTCAGTGCTGGGACCCCAGCTATTTACAATATATATTAATGATTTGGATGAGGGAATTGAATGCAACATCTCCAAGTTTGCGGATGACACAAAGCTGGAGGGCAGTGTTAGCTGTGAGGAGGATGCTAGGAGTCTGCAAGGTGACTTGGATAGGTTGGGGGAGTGGACAAATGCATGGCAGATGCCGTATAATGTGGATAAATGTGAGGTTATCCACTTTGGCGGCAAAAACAGTAGGGTAGACTATTATCTGAACGGTGGCCGATTAGGAAAGGGGGAGATGCAACGGGACCTGGGTGTCATGGTACACCAGTCATTGAAAGTAGGCATGCAGGTGCAGCAGACTGTGAAGAAAGCGAATGCTATGTTGGCATTCATAGCAATAGGATTTGAGTACAAGAGCAGGGAGGTTCCACTGCAGTTGTACAGGGTCTTGGTGAAGCCACACCTGGAGTATTGCGTACAGTTTTGGTCTCCTAATCTGAGGAAAGACATTCTTGCCATAGAGGGAGTACAGAGAAGGTTCACCATACAGATTCCTGGGATGGCAGGACCTCCATATGAAGAAAGACTGGATCGATTCGGCTTGTACTCGCTGGAATTTAGGAGATTGAGGGGGGATCTTACCAAGACTTAAAACATTCTTAAGGGGTTGGACAGGCTAGATGCAGGAAGATTGTTCCCAATGTTGGGGAACTCCAGAACAAGGGGTCACAGTTTGAGGATAAGGGGGAAGTCTTTGAAGACCGAGATGAGAAGATCATTTTTCACACAGAGTGGTGAGTCTGTGGAATTCTCTGCCACAGAAGGTAGTTGAGGCCAGTTCATTGGCTATATTTAAGAGTGAGTTGGATGTGGCCCTTGTGGCTAAAGGGATCAGAGGGTATGGAGAGAAGTCAGGTACAGGATACTGAGTTGGATGATCAGCCATGATCATATTGAATGGCGGTGCAGGCTCGAAGGGCCGAATGGCCTACTCCTGCACCTATTTTCTATGATTGTAAGAGAGAGTTAGATAGAGCTGTTAAAGATAGCGGAGTCAGGGGATATGGTGAGAAGACGGGAACGTGTTACTGGATGTGGATGATAGGCCATGATCACAGTCAATGGCTCAAAGGGCTGAATGGCCTACTCCTGCGCCTATTATTTATTTATTGCAATCGGTTTGAAGCATATAACTAAAAAGTAAATGGTAAAATGGGAGGCAGGAAGCAGAAAAGGGAAGCACTCAGACACGAGGAGAAAGAAAAAAAAGGAAATAAACAGAGAATAAGAGGTGGGGGTTTCTTAAATGTGCATATTTTAATGCTAGGAGCATTGTAAGAAAGGTGGATGAGCTTAGAGTCTGGATAGACACCTGGAAGTATGATGTTGTGGCGATCAGTGAAACATGGTTGCAGGAGGGCTGTGATTGGAAACTAAATATTCCAGGATTTTGTTGCTTCAGGTGTGATAGAATTGGAGGGGCAAGAGGTGGAGGTGTTGCATTGCTAGTCAGGGAAGATATTACAGCAGTGCTTTGGCAGGATCGATTGGAGGGCTCATCTAGGGAGGCAATTTGGGTGGAACTGAGAAGTGGGAAAGGTGTAGCAACACTTATAGGGGTATATTATAGACCGCCAAATGGGGAACGAGAATTGGAAGAGCAAATATGTAAGGAGATAGCAGATATTAGCAGTAAGCACAAGGTAGTGATTGTGGGAGATTTCAACTTTCCACACGCAGACTGGGAAACACATTCTGTAAATGGGCTGGATGGTTTGGAGTTTGTAAAATGTGTGCAGGATAGTTTTTTGCAGCAATACTTAGAGGTGCCTACTAGAGGAGGGGCAGTGCTGGACCTCCTGTTAGGAAATGAGATGGGACAGGTGGCGGAGGTATGCGTTGGGGAGCACTTCGGGTCCAGTGATCACAATACCATTAGTTTCAATATAATTATGTAGAAGGACAGAACTGGGCCTAGGGTTGAGATTTTTAATTGGAGAAAGGCTAACTTTAATGAGATGTGAGATGATTTAAAAGGAGTGAACTGGGACATTTTGTTTTATGGGAAAGATGCAGAAGAGAAATGGAGGACATTTAAAGGGGAAATTTTAAGAGTACAGAATCTTTATCATTCCTGTTCGGTTGAAAAGAACCAGTAAAAATTGGAAAGAGCCCTGGTTTTCAAGGGAAATTGGACATCTTGTTCGGAAAAAGAGGGAGATCTTCAATAATTATAGGCAGCATGAAGTAAATGAGGTGCTTGAGGAATATAAGGAATGTAAAAAGAATCTTAAGAAAGAAATTAGAAAAGCTAAAAGAAGATATGAGGTTGCTTTGGCAAGTAAGGTGAAAGTAAATCCAAAGGGATTCTACAGCTATATTAATAACAAAAGGATAACAAGGGATAAAATTGGTCCATTGGAGAGACCGAGTGGACAGCTATCTGCAGAGCCAAAAGAGATGGGGGACATATTGAACTATTTCTTCGGTATTCACCTAGGAGAAGGATATTGGATTATGTGAGGTAAGGGAAACTAGTAGAGTCGCTATGGGATACTATGCGTTTCAAAGTAAAAGAAGTACTGACACTTTTGAAAAATATAAAAGTGGATAAGTCTCCAGGTCCTGACAGGATATTACCTAAGACATTGAGGGAAGTTAGTGTAGAAATAGCAGGGCTATGACAGAAATATTTCAGATGTCATTAGAAACGGGAATAGTGCCGGAGGATTGGCGTACTGCGCATGTTGTTCCGTTGTTTAAAAAGGGTTCATAGAATAAACCCAGCAATTATAGACCTGTTAGTTTGACGTCAGTGGTGGGCAAATTAATGGAAAGGATACTTAGAGATAATATATATAAGCATCTGGATAAACAGGGTCTGATCAAGAACAGTCAACATGGATTTGTGCCTGGAAGGTCATGTTTGACAAACCTTGAATTTTTTGAAGAGGTTACTAGGGAAATTGATGAGGGTAAAGCAGTGGATGTTGTCTATATGGATTTCAGTAAGGCCTTTGACAAAGTTCCCCATGGAAGGTTGGTTAAGAAGGTTAAATCTTTGGGTGTTAATGGCGGAGTAGCAAGATGGATTCAACAGTGGCTGAATGGGAGATGCCAGAGAGTAATGGTGGGTGGCTGTTTGTCAGGTTGGAAGCCGGTGACCAGTGGGGTGCCTCAGGGACCTGTGTTGGGTCCACTGTTGTTTGTCATGTACATCAATGATCTAGATGATGGGGTGGAAAATTGGATATGTAAGTATGCAGATGATACTAAGATAGGGGGTGCTGTGGATAATGAAGTAGATTTTCAAAGTCTATAGAGAGATTTGGACCATTTGGAAGACTGGGCTGAAAGATGGCAGATGGAGTTTAATGCTGATAAATGTGAGGTGCTAAACGTGCATAGTTCCTTGAAGGTGGAATCTCATATAGATAGGGTGGTAAAGAAAGCTTTTGGTATGCTAGCCTTTATAAATCAGAGCATTGAGTATAGAAGCTGGGATGTAATGTTAAATTTGTACAAGGCATTGGTGAGACCAAATCTGGAGTATGGTGTACAATTTTGGTCGCCCAATTATAGGAAGGATGCCAACAAAATAGAGAGGGTACAGAGGAGATTTACTAGAATGTTGCCTGGGTTTCAACAGCTAAGTTACAGAGATAGGTTGAATAAGTTAGGTCTTTATTCTCTGGAGCGCAGAAGGTTAAGGGGGGGGGACTTGATAGAGGTCTTCAAAATGATGAGAGGGATAGACAGAGTTGATGTGGACAAGCTTTTCCCTTTGAGAATAGGGAAGATTCAAACAAGAGGACATGACTTTAGAATTAAGGGACAGACATTTAGGGGTAACATGAGGGGGGAACTTCTTTACTCAGTGGTAGCGGTGTGGAATGAGCTTCCAGTGGAAGTGGTGGCGGCAGGTTCGTTGGTATCATTTAAAAATAAATTGGATAGGCATATGGATGAGAAGGGTATGGAGGGTTATGGTATTAGTGCAGGCAGGTGGGACTAAGGGAAAAAAGTTGTTCTGCACGGACTTGAAGGGCCAAGATGGCCTGTTTCCGTGCTGTAATTGTTATATGGTTAAAACTATAGTTTCATGCAAACTCATTTGGATTCCCTTGAGCAATCTGATCACTTTACCTAAAGTGTAAATGCTTGTTTTGAGGCAATGCAAATTTACTGAAGGTGCTGACATATCGTGAATTAAGGTAGACAAATCTCCAGGACCTGATCAGATACATCTGAGGACATTGTGGGAAGCCAGAGAGGAAATTGCAGGCATTCTGATTGAAATTGACAAGTCCTCTTTAACTACAGGAGAGGTTCCGGAAGATTGGACAGTAGCAAATGTTCAAGAAGGCTGCAGAGAAAATGCTGGGAACTATATGCCAGTGAGCTTAACATCTGTAGTTGGAAAGTTAGTAGAGTATTCTGAGCGATAGGATATACAGGCATTTAGACGAGCAAGGGCTGATTAGGGATATGCAGCATGGGTTTGTACATGGGAGGTTGAGTCTCCACAAATCTGATCGAGCTTTTTGAAGATGTCACGTGACCTAACAGGTCGATGAGGGCAGAGCTGTAGATGTTGTGTGTGTATATATAGACCAGCAAAGCAATCGACCAGGTTCCGCATGGTAGGCTGTTCTGGAAGGTTAGATTGCATGGGATCCAAGGTGAGATAGCTGAATTGATAGAAAATTGGCTTCATGGAAGGAAGCAGAGGGTGATGGTGGAAGGTTGCTTCTCAGAGCGGAGGCCTGTGACTGGTGGTGTGCCTCAGGGTTCGGTGCTGTGCCCGTTACTGTTTGTCATCTATATCAATGATAAACCAGTTCTCCTTCCTCAAATTGGAAGACCAAAATTGCAAACAACAGGTGGATCTCACTAAATTCCTTCCATTTGGCCTATAAATTCATGAAAATGAGATTTAAAAATAATGTTATATTGTGAATTATTGTGTGAATGTTATTTGGACACTTAGGCAATTTAAAAATGTTTATCTTTTCTTAAGAAATGGATAGATGTTTAGATCTAGTAATTGAATTTTGTAATTAGCTACAATTAGGTAACTAACTAATTATATGCTTTAATTTCAGGTCATCCAAGTAAGATTGTTTCATTTTGTTTCAGAATGCTTTAATCTATAATAACTGAAAATTTCATTCTCTTAATTTTTAAGAAAGGTATGGGCTTTTGACTATCCTAGATCACAGCTTTTGAGTCAAGTCCATGGCAAGGCAATGGGGAACAAGATGCTAATTTCCTAGTATGAAAATGGCCATAACCTATTTAATACTGAAGATATGAAAGTGAATTTGGTGTCAAATTAAACTTTTTATGCTTTATCTGATGGGATAACTTGCAGACTTGATTTTTTTTAATCTCAAAAGTTTGTAACATTGCTAGTAGAAGCGGGACAAAACGTGCAGGTTTAAAGGTCGAACAGACGAGATGGTGTTTTTGATGATTGGTACAAATTATAACATAAGGTGTGCGACAGATTTGAAGAGTTGTGGATTGTGAAGCCAGGGGGAAGTAATGGGGAGACGAGCCTGGGCTCTTCTAAGGGAGAAATGGGTGTGGGAGTCCTGGTGAGGCAAGGGATAGGGAGGAAAGGGATGGGGCTTCTCTAAAAATGGAGAATACAATGTGCTGACTTACTGACAAACGCAGTTTGAGGAGCTGTATGGCCTATTGCTAAGCTTAGTTCTTTGGTCATGCCCGTCAATTAGGAGGTTTAATTCTATTTCAGCTGGTCGGCCTCCACCGCCTCTCTAAAGACGTTGCACAGAATTAAAGGCGCCGCGCCTCAGAATAAAATGAAGGCTCGCGCCTGCGCGCGCGCTGACGAAGCAGCACGAGGACGGCGGTTGCGTACGCATGCGCAGCGGCCGGGCGATTCCTCTCTGTTCCGAGCGCGCTCTCTCAATGGCAGGCGGTCCCGCCCTCACGACAAAGTCTCACGAAAAACGAAACGCATTAAAAATTATTCTTCTTGAACTTGTCATCTCTTCAAAGTGCGGGAACCGCACGCCGGGGTGCATTTTCCTGTCTAGAATCAAACCCGAATTCGGCTCTTTGGCCCAGACGTAGGTTGCGAGACGCGAGGTGCGCATGCGTGGGCGTTTGTTGCGCGCGAGGGGGTCGCCTGCGCGTGTGCGGAGCGCAGGCGCAGTCGGAGCTCCCCGGCCGTTGGGCGCGCGCAGGAGCGGGATACGTGCGTTCGGAGCGGCCGCGAGCCAGTGGCTGGCTCCTTCAGTGAGAGAGAGAGAGAGAGAGAGAGGGAGAGAGTGACGCGGTGGAGGTGTAAGGGACTGACGCGGTGTTTACGTCTCGGTGTGAGTGTCCAGTGGCAGCAGAGAGAGCCGGGACTGAGGGAAATAAAACCGGTAAGAGGCAGAGAGCGAGACAAACGGGGCCCTGGGCGGGTTGGAGGGAGCGGTGGAGTGCTCGACTGGCTGCGAGGTGGGGTGTGGATGAGTAACAGTAGCTTTCTCCTGGAACCAAACAATGGCGGCTGCGAGTGGAACTAGGCTCCCAGGCAAAGGTTGAAATGGGGGAGAAAGGCTCTCTCTGCTTCTGCGGCAGTCTAATGTGTTGTTTACACAAAAAAAGCGAATTTCCACCCTCCCAACGCCCTCCTTTCCATGGGTGAAAAAAAACCCCGCCAAAAGTCTTAAGCCACCAGCCATTTTCTGTCTCGATTTTTTTTTTGGCTTAGCTTGAAATAGTTTTTTGAAATTGGGATGTATGTAGAGAAAAACACTCCCCACCCCCTTTTTAAATCCTTTACTGTTAAAGAAAATGAGTGCCAGGCCGCCACTTAATAAATTGTGAGACTATTAGTATGTCATCCACCTACAAAACATTTTTATTTCACTTCTATGTGTTAAGGTATAAAAGAAGGATGTGCCCTCTGAATTCAAAGGTGCGGAAATACAAATGAATACATATGGAATAAAATTTCTACTACACGACGGAAGGCCACACTTGTATATTGCGAATGATCTGTAGGTCTAAGTAAAATAATGTAGTCGATTACCGTTACTAATTAGTCATATTGTTCACGGGAGTTATAAAGTATGCGACCAATACAAAAATTCAAGTCGTCTAGTTGAGACGAAAAAAATTCTTTGGGCTTGGGGAGATGCATGGCGAACGCTTTGCCTATTTGAGAAGTTACACCTGGTGGCCACAATCAAAATAAGGGCTAGGCCTTTTGTGAATGCAATGAGAAAAATGTCCTCGTATGGATGGACTGACGAATAAGATATGGGGTTCGGCCATGAAATATGGGTTGGTAGAAGATGGTTAACCATGAGTCCGAGGAACTGAATGGCGTACTCGTGCTCCAACTACTAATGTGCTTATTTCAAAGGTCTGCAATCAGTAATGATACACGATGGCGCAAAACATTCGTTTTTTGTTGAGGGTGATGCTTATAATAATACAGATTAAAAGTTATAAACAGAACTTCTGATTAGTTCTGACTCTGATCAATTTTAACTATGTACATACAAATTGACAAATGTAGTACTTCAAGAGTTCAAAGGTTGATTATTTTTGATTTACAAGAATTTTACAAGAAAATTATAGTACTGCAACACTGTCCAGTGCTTTGGTATTTTCCTCTGTTATACTTTTGTATGGCTGGATTGTATTCATGTATACAGCATGCAAACAAACTTTTCATTGTACCTCAGTGCACATGACAATAATATACCAATATCCTGCCAAATTCTTGTGCTATGTGACAATATGAATGGTGTCCTCTCCTTTGGGATAATGGAAATTCCTTTCAGTTGTTCTCCCTTTGCTAGGTTATTTTGAGTTCTCATGACTTGGAAGCTACTGCCCTTTATCCAGCCCTGTTTTCTCTCATTGGTATTGCAGTGTTTCCATTTCATTTATGTATCTTTTAGATTCTGTGAGTTAGATTTCAGGCCTTCCCCTCCAACATCCAAACCACTTTCTAAATGTTGTTGATCAGATCATTCCCCTGCATCAATGCCCCTGAACTCTGTTTTCCAGTATCAGATTGGTATGTTGGTGACAGCCACTTGGGTATATATAACACTCCTTATATTTAGATTTGGTCACTAAAGTGCCCACTCCTCCTGCAAGGATCCATCCTTGGCATCTAACATGTATAGAAGTAATTTGTTTATGTCTGGAACCAGTTTCCACTGAATGGGAATTATATCAGTTGAATGAAACCTCCAACTCTATTGATTTATTCACAGCCCATGGTTGGTGTTAGAACTTCTGTCTGATTTATTTATTGGTGATTCACATTTCCTCAAGATGAGCATTGGGTACATGGAAACCCAAATGAGGTTTAACCTTTCCCCCTCAAGTTTGAACTAGACTCTTTGCAGCCTCTTCCTCATTTCAAAGCTGGTTGTCCAGTCCCGTGGCTTGTGTCCACTCCCAATGGTACCTGTCTCTGTTGCTAATTATCTCTTTGAAATGTATTAAATTATTTTGGTGCTTGGCAAGAAATGCAGAGCTGAAGTTTCCCATGACCTGGGTGTTTAGAATCTGGGGTTGCAGTCTCAGAATGAGAGGTCAAAGGAGAAGAAATGTATTTGCCCAGAGGGTGGTGAATATTTGGAATTCTTTCTCTGGGAACACTGGAGACTCAGTTGCTGAAGATATTGAAGTCGACAATTAATAGACTTTGAGATATTAAGCAAATCAAAGCTAGAGCATGAAAGTGGTGCTATGGAAAAGATCAATTATGATATTGAATAGTGGAGCAGGCATGTGGGATTGAATGGCCTGCTATTGCTTATAAACTAATTCTCCTTGTTACTTCCAGAACCAACATATTACTTGCACTCCCATGTCTTTCTCCTTGGTGTATACAGATGTATTACCTCATCTACATCTTCTGACAGCAAGCATTTATGCCCTCCTTTAACCTTAAGTGATCCCATCTATTTATCCACGTACTCAATGTACATATAAAAATCCATGGGACTTTCTTTAATCCAATGTGCCAATGACATTTCATTGCCCCCTTCTAATCGCCTGCTTGAGTTTTTTCTTGCTTGCTTTATATTCCTAAACCTTATATGGTTCATCTGTGGTTAACTAGGTTCTGATTAGATTAGTTTTTTGTTGAGTTTTGAGATACAACGCGGCAATAGGCCCTTCGGTCCACCAGGTCCGTGCCGATCAGCGATCCCCACACATTAACACGATCCTACACACACGAGGGACAATTTACAATTATACCAAGTCTGTTAACCTACAACCATCTTTAGAATGTGGAAGGAAACCAGAGAAAACCCATGCAAGTCAAGGAGAGAATGTCCACAAACTCCGTAGTCAAGATTGAATCCAGTCTCTGGCGCTGTAAAGGCAGCAACTCTACTGCTGTGCCATTGTGTCGCCCCTGATCTGCCTTCAGCATGTTCTGATTTCCTTCCACAGTCCATTGGTATGAAGTTACATAACTTCGGCTGCCTCAAACACACAAAGAAGATGTGCAGGAGAATAGAGTAATTGGTTACTGTAAATTACTTGTAGCGTAGGTGGGTGGTGGGTGAATCAGAGGGTGGTTGATAGGCATGTGTGAGAGAATAGTTTACAGGGAAATACACAGAAGATTGGGATTGATGAGATGACTCTGAGCTGGCAGTGACAATGGGTTGAATAGTCTCTTTCTATGTGTAGGTGTATGGAGCTGTGAAGTAAAGTCATAAGGAATGGGAGTAGAATTGGAAGATAGACACAAAAAACTGGAGTAACTCAGTGGGACAGGCAGCATCCCTGGAGAGAAGGAATGGGTGCCGTTATTGGATCGAGGCCCTTCTTCAGACTCCAATCAGCCTACCAAGTCTACTCTGCCATTCAATCATGGCTATCTATCTCGGCTAGGGGGAGAACAAAAGGAGGAGCCGGCGTGCTTTGTAACTTTGTCAGCGCTGTACGTGGCTGCTATTTGTATACATTGGGTATGACGCAAAGAATTTCACTGTGCCTAGTACATGTGACAATAAAGTATTCCATTCCAAATCTTGCACCAATTATTTTGTCTATCTTCTACAGTACTGCTGTCCTCATTGAACTAATGCACTCCTTGAATTGAAAAAAAACATGGTCCTTTGTGTTGAAATTTGTCAATAGCCTTGTACCGTGACACAACAACATCTGTTCTCTTGTCAATTAATCCAGTTTGCTCAGCATTCACCATACTCTTAAGATCTTTTTTTAAGATCATCCCTCCTTATATCCTTTGTCTTACTTTGCATGTTTCTACCTATATAAACCTGATGTTCGAGCGTTTTTCTTTTTGGGTGAGGGACCATGAAAAATAAATACATTTTGTGATCCATTGTAACATACTAACATTAAGGAGAAATGGTTACCAATTGGGGCAGTCACGGTGGTGCAGTGGTAGAGTTGCTGCCTTGCAGCAAAATGCAACGCCAGAGACCTGGGTTCGATCCCGACTACGGGTGCTGTCTGTATGGAGTTTGTACGCACTCCCCGTGATCTGCGTGGGTTTTCTCCGAGATCTTCGGTTTCCTCCCACACTCCAAAGACGTACAGGTTTGTAGGTTCATTGGCTTGATAAAATGTAAAAAATTTCCAACTTCCAGTGCTGAGGATGCTCTACCTAGAGCTTTTCAGCATACCGCATCCAGATCTAGAAATAACAGTAGTTCGGGGTATGAGGTTTGAAAATAGAAAAAGGACACAAAGTGCTGGAGTAATTCAGCAGCTCTGGTTTCCCAGGACAACAAGGCTAGGTGAAGTATTGGGCTAAAACCATTCTTCAGACTGATTAAGAGGGATTTCAATAGGCAGTTGGTTGAAACTAAAGGGCCTGTCCCACTTGCTTGTCCATGGCACGCAAATTATGCGACCTCGTCGTCGCGTTGAGGTGCATGGGCATTGTGTGGCCGCACGGGGCTGGTCCCACTGAGAAGCGCGGAGGGGTGTGGAGTTGTGCGCGATATCGCGCAGCACTCCGAAATTTTGTAGCGAACAAAATCTTTGCGCGCCAACGGTCTGTTGCTTAACTGACGGCCAAAGTGGGCCAGGCAACATCTCGCCTCCAACAGCAGCAGAAGCAGGCAAACGATCGCCGCTCACGGCCGTTGCGGATACGGATCCGCCCCCACTTCTACTCCCAGAGCGGGGCCAAGAAAATTGAAGATAGTCACAAAATGCAGGAGTAAGTCAGCGGGACCGGCAGCATCTCTGGAGAGAAGCAGTGGGTGACGTTTCGGGTCAAGACCCTTCTTTCAGACTAAAGAAGAGTCGATACGAGACATCACCCATTACTTCGTTTCAGATGCTGCCGGTCCCACTGAGTTACTCTAGCATTTTGCGTCCATCTTCAAATGACTTCGCGCTCCAGACGGCTGTGCGGGCGCCTGAAATTGCGCCTCAATGTGACCACGAGGTTGCCTAATTAACATGCCAAGAACACGCAAGTAGGGCGGGCTTAAGGCCAAAGATAAAAGAGGACGGTGTAAGATAGGTTTGAAGCATCGCAGATTGTAAAGCCAGAGAGAGGAAACGGGGGAATAGATGGAATCCAGGTGGGTAACCAGGGAGGGAGAGGGGTGTTTGGGGGTGAAAGGCAAGGGGGCTTTGAGAGGTTACCTAAAATTGGAGAATTCAGTGTTCTTCCCATTATGCTCAAGTTTTGTGTGTGGCCTGACTGGCAGTGGAGGATGCCCTGGATAGAAAGGTCAGGAATAGGAAGGGGAAATTGAATGGTTAGCAACTGGGAGATCCAATAAGCCTTTGACGACCAAATGTAAATGTTCAGTGGAATGGTCACAGTCTTTATTTGGTCTTGCTGATGTACAGGATGCTGCATCAGGAACACTGCATGCAGTGGTAAGGTTAGGGGAGGCTCATGAGAACCTCTGTCTGACCTGAGGTACTGGTGGGATCCCGGGATGGTGACGAGGGCGGAGGTATACAGACAGGTGATACTTGCAGAGGAGTGCATGGAGAGGTGTGTTTTGGGTGTGAAGGGATGAGTGAACCACAGTTGCCCGGGGACTCTTTCAGACCTTTTGTGTATTAACCTGCATCTGCAGTTCTTTGCTTCTACATTTTGTCAATAGGAAACCTATTTTATATTTCATTATCAGAAAAGTATATATATTTAAAATTGACCCAATTTACTTCTGTTTATCAATACTGTTTACAGCTATTTTGTGCCCTGAAAGCACCAGTTCCTTAAGTGTTTGCAAATCCTGTTATGGTTAATCATATTAGAAAAATGTACAGCTTAAAAGATGCAAGTTATTTCGAAATGTAAGTGTAGGCGGTCCCCAGGTTACAATCACCCAATTCATAGACACCCATATAGAGAATCTCTCATTATGAATTCAAAAGTCCAATGTTTATTCCAATGAGCAGTAGAACTAGCTTCCTCTCTTCCCACTTTTAATTTTTTTTTTAATCAGACCTGTGCTTTTGATGTTAGTCACTGCACATTGAGGTGTGGTTACCTTAGTGCTTTAGTATTTTGTGACTAATGGATAAAATCAACATATATCTGAAAAAAACATTGTATTCATTACATGATGATAGCCTGTAAGTGTTTGACCACACATTTTAAACTTGGCTGTTATATTTCCAAAACTTTTGCATATTTTCAGACATATAACCTCATGGTGCATAACTGTATGCCGCCACCACCCATCTAGACTTGTCCACTGATTTTCTGACATCCATTACTGAATGAGCCAAAATTTCATTTAATTAAATCTTGGGAAGCTTGCTGCCATTGTCTTTTGTCATTGCTACTGAGTCCAGCTTCCCTTGCTTCTACCCACCATTCTCAACCTCAGTCCATCCCTTGTCTTTACTTTTACAGCAAGTCTTGATGACGACAAACCCTCATGCAACTTGCCTTGGTCAGCAGAACTCAACCAAAATAATAACATTCATGTCATTCCACTCACCACTCATCTAAGCAATACGTGAACTTGTCTTCTTTTCAAATCCCTGTTTATTCCTTCCTGGTTTTGTAATCTCCTTCAGTCTGAGAACCCTCTAAAATGTCAGCATTTCTCTAATTACAGTTCTTGATCATTCCCAATTGCAACTACAAACCTACTGACACCCATAGCTATTGAGACTACACTTCTTCCCACCATGCTTCCTGTAAAGACTCTATCCCCTATTCCCAATTCCTTGGTCTACGTCCAGGATTGGGTTTTCCATACCATGGCATTCTTTAGGAAACTGGGATCCTCTCTTCCATTATAGATGAGGCTCTCACTAGGGTCTCCTCGATATCCTGCAGCTCCACTCTTGCTCCCCCTCCCCCATTCGTAACTAAGACAGAGTCCCCCTTGTCCTCGCCTTCCACCCCATCAGCCGTCGCATACAGCATATAATCCTCCGACATTTTTGCCACCTCCAACATGATCCCACTACTGGCCACATTTTCCCATCTCCACACCTTTCTGCTTTCCGCAGAGACCGTTCCCTCCGAAACTCCTTGGTCAACTTGGCCCTGCCCACGTACTTTCCCCTGCAACCACCTGTCCCTTTACCTCCCCCCTCGACTCCATCCAAGGACCCAAACAGTCTTTCCAGGTGAGGCAGAGGTTCACTTGCCTCACCTCCTCCAACCTCATCTACTGTATCCGCTGTTCCAGGTGTCAACTCCTCTACATCGGCGAGACCCAGCGCAGGCTCGGCGATCGTTTCACTAAAAACTCCGCTCAGTCCGTCTTAACTGTCTGAAGAAGGGTCTCGACCCGAAACGTTGCCTGTTTCCTTCGCTGCATAGATGCTGCCTCACCCGCTGAGTTTCTCCAGGATTTTTGTTTACCTTCGATTTTACCGCATCTGCAGTTCCTTCTTAAACATTTTGTGATCTCCTGGTTGCTCAGCACTTTAACTCCCCCACCCATTCAAAATCTGACCTTTTTTGTCCTGGGCATCCTCCATGGTCAGAATGAGGCCCTGTGCAAATTAGGGGAACAGCACCTCATATTTCGCTTGGGTAGTTTACACCCCAGCAGAATGAACATTGATTTCTCTAATTTCAAATAGCCCTTGCTTTCCCTCTATCCCCTCCCCTTCCCAGTTCTCCCACCAGTCTTACTGTCTCCGACTACATTCTATCTTTGTGCCGCCCACTCCCTTGACATCAGTCTGAAGGAGGGTCTCGACCTATAAAGTCACCCATTCCTTCTCTCTGGAGATGCTGCCTGTTCCGCTGAGCTATTCCAGCATTTTGTGTCTATCTTCAGTGTAAACCAGCATCTGACATTCCTTCTCATACCTTACACATGCTTTCTTCAATAATGACCAGTTAGCAAGCCCTATTATTTTTGGAGCTTTTGTGGCTAATTAAGAATTATGCAAAGCAAACTTGGGAAGTCGTGCTTCCTTTAATATTGACCATTGTTAGCAAGCACTGATGTCTTTGTACCTTCTGTGACGTAGTTGAAATGATGCGTAGGAAACTTGTTGAAATATATATTTAACCAATTTCTAGAAACAAAATGCAGAACACTTTTTGCAGATTTGATACTATTGTACTGTGTTTGGATATTAATATTTTATGACAGTTTTGCCTTGTATCTACCAATAACTTGTATTTCTGGCATCATGAGTAATAGTCAGCATTTAGCACTAATACCTTTATACATTAGCATGTCAAAGAGGAGTGGCTTATGTAGGTTTTACAGATAGGATAATGCTAACCCTAGATGTATGATAGAAACTGACATTTGGCCACATGCCCATTCCATTATGTCCATACAGCTTCACTCCTATCTTTCCTCGGGTAGATCTATCTCGCCCTGTATCTTTCTCCCAATATGTTTGTCCAACTTCCCCTAAAATGCATCAACAGTAATGACTTCATCACTCTCCGCGAAACAAGTTCCACATTTTCAACACTGAACTGAACTTCCTAACTGAATTGAAAGAGTACAGGGGAGATGGCCAGTATAGAGTCTAGTGAAAAGGATGGGGCAAGACCTGGTATGCGATAGGTGGATTCAGGTTTGTAAACCCCTCCTCACCTATTTCTCGTGGGGTCTTCCAATTTTGGATAGGTCATGACCTAAAACGTTGATCGTTGCTTTCCTCTGCAAATGCTGCCTGACCTGCTAAATTTCATCCAGCTGATTATTACTCCAGATTCCAGCTTCTGCAATCTCTTGTCTGCTTAGCTGGATTTTTGGGGTATTATCTCGTACAGCCTCCTTGTTATATTTGTCTTCACAGTAGAAATATTCCTTCTGCACTGTTCCATCACAACCTTTCAAAGACTTGTTGCATTACTGTTCGACCTCCTGTTTTTGTAATTATTTAACTTCATATTAATGGAATTGCTTGTATAAATCTTCTGCATTTTTTTTTACATTATGAGCACCAGTAGTGTGTACGGTACTCTGATCAAAAGTTGAATCAAACTTTTTTCACTCCTGCCCCTTTAGAAATAAACTTTAGTACCTATTCTGTTTCTTTTAATGGCCTTGCTAATTGTGACACCACTGTTAGTGATTGATGTATTTGTAAGTCATGGTCTTTGTTCCTCCACCACTGCTAGACTTCCAGCTTAAAAATAATAATGTGACTTCCCGATCTTCATGTGAAAATGTGAACTGTAAAATGGTATAAGAGCATCAAAGAAATGCATTAAAATAGATTAGCAGTGATTTCAAAGGTTTTTATAAATGTCAGATAGTGAAATTAGTGTGTCATCAATTGGGAATTAAAAACAAATTTTGTGAAACAGATGGCATGGCTATCAATCATGTTCCGTGCCATTAACTGTTCCATTAACCATTCCATCAGTCCCATCTTCATCCCTTTCCGTCTTCCGCAGAGACCGCTCCTCCTGCAACTCCTTGGTTCACCCAACACTTGCCACTAAAACCACCACATCCGCAGATCCTTTCCCCTGCAACCACAGGAGATGGTCCTTGTACCTCCTCCCTTGACTCCATCCAGGAACCTCAGCGGACCTATCAAGTAAGACAGGTTTACATGCACCTTTTCTAGCCTCCTCTACTGTATCTGATTTTTCCCAATGTGGGCTCCTGTACATCGAGACCAAGTGTACACTTGACGACCGCTTTGCAGAACATTTATGCTCGGTGTGCCAAAGCCTACTGGATCTCCTGGATGCTAACCATTTTAACTTCCCATCCCATTCCCATACTATCCTTTCTGTCCTGCGCCTCCTCCATTGCCAAAGTGATGCCACATGCAAATTGGAATAATGGCACCTCGTATTCTGCTTGGGTAACTAATACCCCAACGGTTTAAACATTGAGTTGTCTAATTTTGGGTAACTTCTCCAAACCCACCATCAATCTTCATGAATGCACTGACGCACGAGCACACGCATGCACATGCCCTTCCTCTGAGCCTTGCACCAGTTTCTGTACCCCCACCATACCAAAAGCCCATTAACTAGCTTCATGGTTCACAACGTTCTGTCCTTTTTGGCTCACACCTGCTTCTATTTCTAACCTTTATCCATCAGTCGGCCGATCAGCGACCCCCTCACCTGAGGTCATCTTTTGCCGGCTGTAATTTATTCGGTCCCTTCTCGCTCATATTTTTTTCCCACTCAGCCCTGCAATCTGCCTGAAGACGGGTCCCGGAGTAAGGTGGTTCCATTTTCTAAAGTGCTGCTCCCTCAGCCACTGAGTTACTCCATCGTTTTGCCTATCTCTGCCGTGGCAAAGCTACTAAATTGTTACATCACTTCTTTACATTGTTTACACTGAAGAAGTTCTCTATCACTGCAAAGGTGGAGATTGCGATATTGCATAGGAAAAACATGAATTAAGAAACGCACTTAAAAGATTGTGTTCAAAATTAAAGATTAATGGAGAAGTTGGAATTTGTTCTGCCTCTGATTTCAACCTTCCAGTTCTCTTTGGAAAAAATTGTTATAGAAAAATAGGTGCAGGAGTAGGCCATTTAACCCTTCGAGCCAGCACCGCCATTCATTATGATCATGGTTGATCATCTAAAATCAGTACACTGTTCCTGCTTTTTCCCCATATCCCTTGATTCCTTTAGCCCTAGGAGCTAAATCTGACTCTCTTGAAAACATCCAGTGAATTGGGCTTCTGTGGCAGAGAATTCCACAGATTCACACCTCTCTGGGTGAAAGATTCTTCCTCATCTCAGTCCTAAATGGCTTACTCCTTATTCTTAAACTGTGACCCCTGGTTCTGGACTCTTCCAACATCGGGAACATTTTTCCTGCATCTGGCCTGTCCAATCCTTTTAAGAGTTTTATATGTTTCTATAAGTTACCCTCTCATCCTTCTAAATTCCAGTGAATACAAGTCCAGTCGACCTATTCTTTCATAATATGTCAGTCCCACCATCCCAGGAATTAACCTGGTGAACCTGTGCTTCACTCCCTCAACAGCAATGATGTCCTTCCTCTTTACAATACTCCAGGTGGGGTCTCTCCAGGGCCCAGTACAACTGCAATAGGACCTCCTTGCTCCTAAACTCAAATCCTCTCGCAATGAAGGCCAACATGCCATTGGCATTTTCACTGCCTTCTGCACCTGCATGCTTTCTTGACTGATGTACAAGCACAGCCAGGTCTTGTTGCACCTCCTTTTCCTAATCTGACTGCATTTAGATAATTCCTTCTCCAACCCATTCTTTCGCTCCAGAGATGCTGCCTGACCCGCTGAGTTCCTCCAGCATTTTGTGTCTACCATTCAAATAATAATCTGCCTTCCTGTTCATGCCACCAAAGTGGATAACCTCGCATTTATCCACATTATACTGCATTGCCCACTCACCCAACCAATCCAAGTCACCCTGCAGTCTCATAGCATCCTCTTCGCAGCTCACACTGCGACCCAGGTTTGTGCCATCTGCAAACTTGGAGATGTTACATTTAATAACGTCTAAATCGTTAATATATATTGTAAATAACCAGCACCAAGCCTTGCAGCACCCCACTAGTCACCGTCTGCAATTCTCAAAAGGGCCCGTTAATTCCTGCTTTTTGCTTCCTGTCTGCCAACCAGTTCTCTATCCATGTCAATACCCTACCCCCAATACCATGTGCTCTAATTTTGCGCACTAATCTCTTGTGTGGGACCATGTCAAAGGTGTTTTGAAAGTCCAGATACACCACGTCCACTATCCATTCTACCTGTTACATCCTAAAAAAAAACCCAGGTTAAGAACCACTGCACTAGATCCTTGGTCACCTAGTATTTCTGGGAGATTATAGATAATAGGTGCAGGAGTAGGCCATTCGGCCCTTCAACGTGATCGTGGCGGATCACCCACAATCCACTCTATCTAACTCTCGCTTGAAAGCATCCAGAGAATTGGCCTCCACTGCCTTCTGTGACAGAGAATTCCACAGAATCACAATTCTCTGGGTGAAAAGGTTTTTCCTCATCTCCGTTCTAAATGGCCTGCCCCTTATTCTTAAACTGTGGCCCCTGGTTCTGGACTCCCCAACATTGGGAACATGTTTCCTGCCTATAGCATGTCCAATCCCGTAATAATCTTATATGTTTCAATAAGATTTCCTCTCATCCTAAATTCCAATGTATACAAGCCCAGCCATTCCATTCTATCAATATACGACAGTCCCGCCATCCCGGTAATTAACCTCGTGAACCTACGCTGCACTCCCTCAATAGCAAGAATGTCCTTCCTCAAATTTGGAGACCAAAACTGCACGCAATACTCCAGGTGTGGTCTCACTAGGGCCCTGTACCACTGCAGAAGGACCTCTTTGCTCCTATACTCAACTTCTCTTGTTATGAAGGCCAACATGCCATTAGTTTTATTTACTGCCTGCTGTACCTGCATGCTTTTTTTCAGTGACTGATGAACAAGGACCCCCAGATCTCGTTGTTCTTCCCCTTTCCCCAACTTGACAACATTCAGATAATAATCTGCCTGGTAAACACCAATTGCTGGAGTAACTCAGCGGGTGATAGAGAAGGAATTGGCGACGTTTCGGGTGACACCCGAAAGTGGATAACGCACATTTTTGCCTCCAGCATTTTGTGTCTACCATTCAAATAATAATCTGCCTTCCTGTTCATGCCACCAAAGTGGATAACCTCACATTTATCCACATTAAACTGCATCTGCCCACTCACCCAACCTGTCCAAGTCACCTTGCATCCTCACAGTTCACTCTGCCTCCCAGCTTTGTGTCATATGCAAAATTGTCAATGTTACTTTTAATCCTTTCATCTAAATCATTAATGTATATTGTAAATAGCTGCGGTCCCAGCACCGACCTTAGCGGTGCCCGACTAGTCACACCCTGCCATTCTGAAAAGGACCTGTTAATCCCTACTCTTTGTTTGCTGTCTGCCAACCAATTTTCTATCCATGTCACTACCCCATCCTTTGGTTTTGCCCACTAATCTCCTATGTGGGACCTTATCAAAGACTTTCTGAAAGTCCTGGTGCACCACATCCACTGGCTCTCCCTTGTCTATTTTCCTTGTTACATCGTCAAAAAATTCCAGAAGTAAATCCATGCTGATTCGGATCGATCCTGGTACTGCTATCCAAATGTGCCGCTATTTCATCCTTTATAATTGACGGCAGCATCTCCCCCATCACCGATTTCAGGCTAACTGGTCTACAATTCCCCGCTTTCTCTCTCTCCCGCCTTTCTTAAAAAGTGTGATTACATTAGCTACCGTCCAATCCACAGGAACTGATCTTGAATCTATAGAACATTGGAAAATGATCATCAATGTGTCCACAATTTCTGGAGCCACTTCCTTGAGTTCCCGGGGATGCAGACCATCAGGCCCTGCGGATTTATCAGCCTTCAGCCCCATCAGTCTACCTAACACCATTTCCTGCCTAATGTGAATTTCCTTCAGTTCCTCCGTCATCCTAGATCAAGGATCGGCAACCTTGTTCCCCATAAGGACCAGGACGCTTGTCTGTGAGTGGATGACGGGCCACATTAATCACGTGTGCACATGGATCCCGCCCCGGATGACAGGCATCAAATCGGATGTTCACAGAAGATAGACAAAAATGCTGGAGAAGTATAGCGGGTGATGCAGCCTCGTACAAAATGTCTCGCCTGTCGTGTTTCTCCAGCATTTTTGTCTACCTTCGATTTTTTTCCCAGCATCTGCGGTTTGTTCTTAAACGTGTTCATAGAAGGTGCCCGGCCATGTTGGCGCCTTTGCGCAGGTTGCGGTACAGCCAGAGCTTGACCACGCTTGGCGGGCCGGATGATTACTGGGAAGAAAATCTGCCTGCGGGCTGGATGATTTTGGGTTATGGGCCGCATTCGGACCAAGGTCCATAGGTTGCTGACCCCCTGCCCTAGATCCTCTGGCCACTAGTACATCTGGGAGATTGTTTGTGTCTTCCTTAGTGAAGACAGATCCAAAGTACCTGTTCTACTCGTCTGCCTTTCCTTGTTCCCCATAATAAATTCACCTGTTTCTGTCTTCAAGGGACCCACAGTTGTCTTAACTATTTTTTTTTCCCTTCACATACCTAAAGAAGCTTTTACTATCCTTTATATTCTTGGCTAGCTTACCTTTGTACCAACCTCATCTTTTCTCCCCGTATTGCCTTTTTAGTTATATTCTGTTGCTCTTTAAAAGTTTCCCAATCCTCTGGCTTCCCGCTCATCATTGCTATGTTATACTTTTTTATTTTTATCCTGTCCTTGACGTTCCTTGTCAGCCACAGTCACCCCTTACTCCCATTAGAATCTTTCTTCCTCTGGAATTAACTGATCCTGCACCTTCTGTATTATTCCCAGAAATACCTGCCGTAGTTGTTCCACTGTCATTCCTGCTGGGATATCTTTCCATTCAACTTTGGCCAGCTCCTCCCTCATGCCTCCATAGTCCCATTTGTTCAACCGTAATATTGACGCTTCCTATTTTCCCTTCTCCCTCTCAAATTGTAGATTAAAACTTATCATATTACGGTCTTCCTTCAGAAGACAGAACTAAAGTACTTGTTTAACTGTTCTGCCATCTCCTTGTTTACCATTATAAATTCACCTGTCTCTGATTGTAAGGGACCTTCATGTGTCTTCACTAATCTTTTCCTTTTTATATATATAAAGCAGCTTTTACAGACAGTTTTTATAATCCCTGCAAGCTTAATTTCATGGTCTTCCCCCTCTTACTTAACCCCTTTGTCCTCCTCTGAGTTCTAAATTTCTCCCAGTCCTCTAGTTTGCTGCTTCCACTAGCCAATTTATATGCCTCTTGGATTTAACACTATCCTTGATATCCTTGCGTTAGCCGCTTTCCCCATTTTATTTTTTGCTAGACAGGGATGAACAATGTTTGTGGTTCATCTATGCAGTCTTTAAATCTTTGCCAATGTATCTCCGTCGTCAACCCTTTAAGTATAATTTGCCCATCTATCCTCGTCAATTCCCGTCTCATAACTTCAAAGTCTCCTTTCTTTAAGTTCAAGACCCTAGTCTTAACTGTGTCATTCTCCATCTTCATGCAGAATTCCACCATATTACTACCGTAATAACGTAGACCGTTCCCTCCGCAACCTCCTAGTTACCTTATCCCTTCCCACCCAAACCAGCCCCGCCTCCACAGGTACCTTCCCCTGCAACACCTGTCTCTATACCTCCTCCTTTGACTGTCCAGCGACCCTGACAGTCCTTTCAGGTTAGGCAGAGGTTCACTTGCAACTCCTCCAACATCATCTACTGTATCCGTTGTTCAAGAGTTGGACTCTTATACAGCGGCAAGACCAAATACAGACTGGGCGATCGTTTCGCGGAACACCTTCACTCAGCCCGCCTGAACCAACCTGATCTCCCCATTGCTGGATACTTTAATTCTCCTTCCCATTCCGACACAATCCTTTCTGTCCTCGGTCTCCTCCATTGTCAGAGTGAGACTAAATGCAAATTGGAGGAATAGCATCTCATATTTCACTTGGGCAGCTTGCAGCCCAGTGAGTGGTATGAATATTGATTTCTTCCACTTCAGATAGTCCCGGCAGTCCCTCTCTCTCCATCCCGCCCCCACCCAAATTGCACTAGCTATGCATTTTCACCCTACAAGCAGCTTACAATGGCCTGTTTCCTTTATCCGTTACTTTTTTGCATATCTTTCATTAATTGTTCTATACATCTCCACATAACCGCCTTTATCCCTAGTTTCCCTTATCCCATACTAGTCTGAAGAAGGGTCTTGACCCGAAACGTCACCCATTCCATCTCCAGAGATGCTGTCTGTCCTGCAGTTCCTTCTTACACATATTATGGTCACTGTTGCCCAAGGGGCTTTGCACAACAAGATCGCGAACTAAACCTCATTACCCAATACCCAGTCTAGGATAGCCTGCCCTCTAGTCGGTACCTCTACATATTGTTTTAAAAAAACATCCCATATACATTCCAGGAAATCCTCCTCAACGCTGTTACCAATTTGGTTGGCTCAATCTATATGTAGATTAAAGTCACCCTTGATAACTACTGCACCATTGTTACACACATCCCTAATTTCCTGCTTGATATTATCCCCAACCACCCTACTGCTGTTTGGTGGTCTGTATACAACTTCAACAAGCGTTTTCTGCCCTTGGTTAATTCACAGTTCTACCCATACCGATTCTACAGCATACAAGCTAATGTCTCTACTTTCATAGAAACATAGAAATTAGGTGCAGGAATAGGCCATTCGGCCCTTCGAGCCTGCACCGCCATTCAATATGATCATGGCTGATCATCCAACTCAGTATCCCGTACCTGCCTTCTCTCCATACCCTCTGATCCCCTTAGCCACAAGGGCCACATCTAACTCCCTCTTAAATATAGCCAATGAACTGGCCTCAACTACCCTCTGTGGCAGAGAGTTCCAGAGACCCACCACTCTCTGTGTGAAAAAATTCCTTCTCATCTCGGTCCTAAAGGATTTCCCCCTTATCCTTAAGCTGTGACCCCTTGTCCTGGACGTCCCCAACATCGGGAAAAATTTTCCTGCATCTAGCCTGTCCAACCCCTTAAGAATCTTGTAAGTTTCTATAAGATCCCCTCTCAATCTCCTAAATTCTAGAGAGTATAAACCGAGTCTATGCAGTCTTTGTTCATAAGACAGTCCTGACATCCCAGGAATCAGTGGTGAACCTTCGCTGCACTCCCTCTATGGCAATAATGTCCTTCCTCAGATTTGGAGACCAGAACTGTACGCAATACTCCAGGTGTGGCCTCACCAAGACCCTATACAACTGAAGTAGAACCTCCCTGCTCCTATACTCAAATCCTTTTGCTATGAAAGCTAACATACCATTGGCTTTCTTCACTGTTGCATACAATGAACAGCATGCCGCTGTTTCTATTGCATTAATCTCCCCTTTAACCAGCCATGCCACCCCACCTCCTCTTCCACTACGTCTATCTTTCCTGACATGTTTAGCTCCCAGCCTTGGTCACCCTGGAGCCATGTCGCCGTCATTCCAACTAGTATTAACTACTAACTGCGCATTCAATTCATCCACCTTTTTATGAATGCTCCTCACATTAAGGCATAAAGCTTTCAGGTTTGTTTTTCTTATCTCCTACCTTTTGCTTCTGCCCTCATTTTATGATCCTCTGTCTTCTTGCATTGGTTCCCATCCCCCTTTCCTGTTAGTTTAAACGTGACCAGTCCTACATTCTCTTTCCCGTTAACTGCACGCATACGCTTCCATGTTGTAGACTGCAACCCCCAGCGTGCCCCCCCCCCCCCCCCCCCCCCCCCCGACCGACGTCAGATGGCCACAATGGTGGTTGAATCCATTGTCAGAGGTACAGACAGGAGATTATGTGGCGTCAGGTGAGATTTGAGGATGATGTGTTGCCTCGCTGGTGCCAGGGTCCAAAACGTCTCAGACCGACTTCAGAACATTCGAGAGAGAGAAGGTGAACGGCTAGAAGTAGTTGTGCATGTAGGCACAAATGACATGGGTAAGAAGTAGAAGGAGGTTCTGCAAAGTAGGAGGTCCCCCCTCCCCCTATTGTTTAGTTTAAACCCACACGTGTAGCCCTAGCAAACCTGCCTGCCAGAATGTCGGTCCCCCTCCAATTAAGGTGCAACCTGTCCCTTTTGTACAGGTCACCCCTGGCCCAGAAGAGATCCCAGTGATATAGAAATCTAAATTTCTGCCCCCTGCACCAACTCCTTAGCCACATATTCTGATCCCCTGTTCCTACCCTCACTAGCACGAGTTACTGGAAGCACCGAGAGATGATCACTCTGGAAGTCCTGCTTTTCAGCCTCCTACCTAGTTCCCTATACTCACGTTGCAGAACCATTGTGGCTCTGCCTGACGTCGGTCGGTCCGGAGGGGGGGGTTGCAGTCTACAACATGGAAGCGTATGCGTGCAGTTAACGGGAAAGAGAATGTAGGAATGGTCACTTTTAAACTAACAGGGAAGGGGGATGGGAACCAATGTAAGAAGACAGAGGATCATAAAATGAGGGCAGAAGCGAAAGGTAGGAGATAAGAAAAACAAACCTGAAAGCTTTGTGCCTTAATGCGAGGAGCATTTGTAATAAGGTGGATGAATTGAATGCACAGTTCGTAGTTAAAGGATATGATATAGTTGGAATTACGGAGACATGGCTCCACGGAGGAGGAGGTGGGGTGGCATGGCTGGTTAAAGAGGAGATTAATGCAATAGCATTAGCTTGGATGCTGTAGAATAGTATGGGTAGGACCGTGAAATAGCCAAGGGCAGAAAAAGCTTGTTGGAGTTGTATACAGACCACCAAACAGCAGTAGGGTGGTTGGGGATAGCATCAAGCAGGAAATTAGGATTGGGTGTGCCAAAGGTACAGCAGTTATCAAGGGTGACTTTAATCTACATATAGATTGAGCCAACCAAATTGTTTTTGGGGAACGGTTATCCACACCTTTGAGATTGTATTCATTTACAGCACCATTGTGCGAAACTCCAGATAAGCTCGCAAGGCATTCCAAAATTACGCCCAATAGTAAAATCAATGACATACATTGCAATTGGATCTAGCTCCTTTAAACTAACCCTATTTCATTGCATATTCTGATCAATTCCTCCAGATTTTGCCGTTTACCTACCTACACACCAGGGAGTAATTTACAATGGGCAATTAGCCCTGCTGTTTTGTGTCTTTGGGAGGCTGGAGCAGACTCGAGCATCCGCAGGAAGCCAATACAGTCAAGGGGAGAATGTGCAATTCTACCTGGATTGCATTGGCAGCCAGGATTAAGCCTGATTTTCAGAGCTGTGAGACAGTAGTTCTATAGCACCATGGAGTTTTTTTCAAATTCTTTGGTTTATGAGCAGAATTGATTCAATGCATAAAAATGAAGGTGTACAAGAAATTTTGTGAAATTATTACTACCTCAACTAACTGCGGGAGTATCTTTGAGCTTAATGGTTTCTCTTGCTGCAATTAAACTTTCAGCAGTACTTGAACTAAGGCACTTGTCACTTTAGTCTTAAGTATGTTTGCTTTGTCTAAAACAGCAGAATCTCTGTTATGAACCTTGAAAATGCCAATAGACGTGCAATAAATGCTATATTGTGCTGCTCGAATTAACGGTAATATTCAACTTCACACAGAATGAGTGGAAAAGTATGTATCGACCTCTGTGATTGCAACCATTGCAATCTGAAGTATTTCTGAAGTGTAAATGCCATTTTAAATGTGGGACGTGCTAGACAGTTCTTACTCGGCCATCTCCCACAAACAACAGACCTTGATGGGTTTTTTCATTGACATTATTTGAAGGATAAATATTGCCCAGTATATTGGCAATCCTCCTCGGTCTTCAGTAAGTCTGGAGATTTACACATGTAAATCTGGGCATATACAGCTTCATTTTTATGCAATGAATCAATAACTTGAGAAAGGAGCACTAAAGGTGCTGCAGTGATACTTAATTACAATCTATTTGTCTATATTTAATTACAATTTTAGAAGCCACATTTCAAAAGTTCAAGCCGACTACCAAGAGCTGCGGCATTTCCAGACATAAATTCCTAATGTACTGCAGTCACAACTTGACCCAATAAAATTATTTTCACCACCTGCAGGTTCACAGCCCCTCATTTACAGCTCCCTTTATGGATCTGTGCCAAAGCTGTATTACTGTCCAAGTGAACATTTCTCAAGGATCTCATTGTTTCTGCTGGAAGGTTCCTGTGTGTTTAAACCCTCCAAGGTAGCAGTAGTAAACCTCTATCATTTACAACCCATCCCTCTTGTACAGATCAGCTCTCACCATAAAGGAAATGCTCCATTTAAAATTGAAGAGATCAGGGTTGGTTTGTGATTCTGTGACCAGAAAGTGCGGATGTATTTTTCTGCCCTGTCCTTAGTTAACTAATTTCAGTCTTAACTCCTCTCTAATTAATGATAAATAAATGCAATATGAAAGTGTGAACAAAAAATCTTGGTAAAATGAGAGTATCACCAATCCTAGTTGAAAACTTGGTTGCAATTTTTTCAGTTTGACCAAGGGGGTGAGTTGGAAAATAGTTATTTTCAGTTATCATCATGAGAACAATCAGCATTCGGGAACAGAATTTGTTTCCTATTTGAACTCTTTTCAAAAATTCACATTTGTGGTTGATTACAATCTGAAAATACTGGAAATGTTCAGCAGGCTAGTCATCATATGCAGAGAGATAAGCATAACCTTTCATGTCACTGACATTTCTGATGATACGTCATTTATTATTTCTTGCTCCACGTGGTGTCTTAACCTGACCATTTATAGGTCTGGGAAGTTTTTCACTTCTGGGTGTCTATGTCCAGTTTTCTAAACCAGTCATATTACATGTACGTCTCCATCTTAAACTTTTTCATCAGTCTGAAAAGGGGTTTCAGCCCGAAATGTTGCCTATTTCCTTCACTCCATAGATGCTGCTGCACCCACTGAGTTTCTCCAGCATTTCATTAACATTAAATTTGTCTCATGAATTCGGAAACCTGACTGTTGGGTGAATTGGAGTGGACTGACTTCCCTGAATTCTAGCTTCAGCTGTGGGTCTATCTCTATTACTGTGCAGCCAGTGTAGTTCTCCATTGTATTTAAGCTGCAGGTAAAGCAAATTGCAGTAATTGATCTTGTCAATTGCTGTCAGATATTAACCATGAATACATGCTTTTGACTAGAATTTAGGTGGGCCAAACTCAATCCACAAAGGTCCTGTGTCGACAAAGGACCATTGATTTTATCTAATAACTCAATTCAAAATCCCGAAGTAAAATACTGCTCTAAACCAATCAAATACCCAGACTCCGAAGCATTCAATTTTAAATGGAGCATTTCCTTTATGGTGAGAGCTGATCTGTACAAGAGGGATGGGTTGTAAATGATAGAGGTTTACTACTGCTACCTTGGAGGGTTTAAACTGGAGAGGCAGAAGGTGGGGAACAAGTGTAGAATGTCAGAAATTGGAAGGAGTGATGGGAAGGTAAAGGTCACCACCAATAAATCTGAAAGGAAGGACTGACAGGGAGAAGTGAAGGAATATGGTGGCCTGAAGTCTGTGCATTTCAATGCGAGGTGTATTGTGTGGAAAGCAGACATGGTCAAGTGGGAGAGAAATACAGAGGAATTGTTCTCTTAATGTTGCAGTGGTACTTGAGGGAACATAGTGGAGGGTCTATCTGCTGAGGCGATATGGGTAGATCTTAGAAATAAGAAAGGTGCGTGCACTCTAATGGGATTGTATTGTAGGCGCGCTCCCCAAATTGCAAAAAGATGATAGAGGGACAGATATGTTTATTGCCAAAAGATGCCAAAGCAATGGGTTTGGCCTTGTGGGTTTAAGTGATAGGTGCAGAATTAGGCCATTCGGTCTGTCTAGTGTACTCCGCCATTCAATAATGGCTGATCTATCTCTCCCTCCTAACCCCATTCTCCTGCCTTCTCCCAATAACCTCTGACACCCTGACTAACCAAGAATCTATCTATCTCTGCCTTAAATATATCCACTGACTTGGCCTCCACAGCCTTCTGTGGCAAAGAATTCCACAAATTTACCACCCTCTAACTAAAACAATTCCTCATCATCTCCTGCTTAAACTTGACGGGGTCTTTCTCAGTGCCAACGGCTTTAGCAGGGCAGAATTTGTTAGATGCATCCAAGAGGATTTGTGGAAATAGTATGTGAATAATCAAACCTGAGAAGGGAATATGCTGGACCTTGTGTTTGGAAATTGGCCTGGCCAGTTGACTGGTGTTACAGTGAAAGAGCATTTTATGGATAGCGATAATAACTTCATATGTTTTAAGGCTGTATTGAAGAGGGAGGCAGGGTCTTGCAGGAAGCTGCAAAATTGGAATAAGGCAAACAATGTTATTAGACTGAGCTTGGGAGAGCACACTGGGAACAGTTGTTCTTGGCAAGTCTACATCTGAAGTGGGAGTCGTTTAAAGGCCACTTGATTGAAGTTCAGAACCAGCATGTTTCAGTAAGGAGGCGAGATAAGATTGGCAAAGCAATGGAACCTTTGAGTACAACGAGGTTGTTCTTTGGCATCCATCAAACAATTACTCATGCCTTAACGACTACCATCCCGTGGCCTTGACATCCATTATCAGGCTGGTAATGGCACACATTAAATCCAGCCTACCAAGCAGCCTTGATCCGCTATAGGTCATCTATCGCCACAACAGCAAGGCTCGAAATTAGTGGTTGCCCGGGTGCCAATGACCACCCAAAGTGCCACCGGGCAACTTGAGCGGCGACTCATTTTGCCCAGCTTGGCAAGCAAATACTGGTTTATACCGATAAACACGAAAAACTGGAGTAACTCCGCGGGTCAGGCAGCATCTCTGGAGAATAGGAGCGTGACGTTTCGTGTCGACGGCAGCGGCTGTATTCCTCTAGTATCTTTGATTGCGGGGCAAAGATACCAGGTGCGTGGTGACGAAGGGTCAGAGCGAATGACGGGCCCCGAACAGCGACAGCAGCGGCCGCGACAGCGGCTCTACCGCCTCCTCCTCCCGCACCCCGCATGGCGGAAGGAGACCTCCCTCTCCCTCCCTCCCTCCTCCCTGCCTCGGCGTGCAAGAGGGGTTGTTTTGAAAGCGTAGTTGGTGGATTTGCAGCAGTAGCTTTTGATTTGCAGGCAGCAGCCGCTATCGCCCTGATAACGGCCGCTGCCTGCAAACCCATTAACGGCACTTTCAATACAACACCTCTCGCACGTCGATGCCTGGAGGAGGGGGAGAGGAAGGCGGAGGCCTCCTTCTGCTGACTGAAGCAGCTGCACCATAGATCCTATAGCTATAGGATTTTTGAGCTGCACCGCTCGGCCCCGCACCTACCTATCGGCTGGCGGAGGAGGGGAGGCGGTGGCAACGCGTTTTGAGTACGCCCCCTCCACCCCTCTTATCATGGGACCCCTCCTCTCCATCCCGCACTGATCCCCATTCCCTCCTCTCTTCAGTCCTCACTGACATCCCCTGTGTTCCCTTCCCCATCTCCCCCCCCCCCCCCCCCCCCCCCCCAATTTATTCATCACCCTACCCACCTCGCATTTATTCTCCTGCCACCCCCCATCCATCCTACACTGGTCCCCCAATTAATCCTGTACTGACCCTCCTTCCCATCCATCCTGCACTCATACTGCACTGATCCTCCCATTCATACCGTACTAACCCACCTTCCATTTACCCTGCACCAAACCCCCCATCCATCCTGTAGTGATCACCCCCTACATCTTTTACTGATCCCCCATTCATCCTGTGCTGATCCCCTCATGCATCCTGTACTGATCTCCATTCATCCTGTACTGATCCCCTCATGCATCCTATTCTGATCCCCTTCATTCATCCTGTAGTGATCCCCCATTCATCCTGCACACACCCTCCGATCCACACTGTCCTGGCCCCCCCCCCCCCATTCAAGAAGAATGTAGGGGGACAGTCTGAAGAAGGGTCTCAACATGATACGTTGCCTATTTCCTTAGCTCCATAGATGCTGCCTCATCCACTGAATTTCTCCAGCATTTTTATCTACCTCCATACATCCTGTACCGATCCCCCATTCAACACGACTGAAATCCCCCGTGCTCTCCCCTCACAATTTTACATACTCCAACCAACATGTACCAATTCACCTGCCTCAATCCATCCATTCAGCACTGATTGATTTCTCAACACCTCCCCGCCATCTATCCACCCCATACTGATTCACACACCCCCTGACCCTATTGTGATTTATGGTCTTCAGAGCGAACATTGACTATGTTTGATAACAGAATGCAATCAAATGTGTTTTAATTCCCAATGTTATTATTTGTTTTGACACCTTTAAACATATTACCAAAAGAACATTTGCTGCAGTTATGTCCTTTGGCCATCTCTTGTCGGTTAGTGTAATGTTTAACCTGTCAGATGGGTATAGTAGGTTTTAACAGCTATTATCATAAAATGCCTTTAGAAATGTCCTGGCAACCTGTATATTTTGTTATGGATAAATTATGTGGGAAGCCAGAGTGTTTCTGTGCCAATAACAATAGCGACCCATGCTATGGGCATGTCATGGTAATTTTTGGTCCTTCACAGAAAACATGCTTGTATCAATCTGTAATGTGCATGGTCCAGGATTTATTGACACGGGTTGATCATATGCTGAATAATCCAACCACATTTTTGTTTGGAAGTGGAAAGAACTAATAGAAATTGCATTAATTACAATGTGTAAAAAGAGTTGAGATATTGTATTATAATTTTGCTGCATGTCATTGTGGTATATATCATGTCTTGATTGGTGAATATGTTTAGTTGAGTTATTTGAAGCAGAAATAATATGTGAATGTAGACAAGTGCTGGAGAAACTCAGCGGATGTGGCAGCATCTATGGTGCGAAGGAAATAGGCAACGTTTCGGGCTGAAACCCTTCTTCAGGCTGATGGGTTTCGGCCTGAAATGTTGCCTATTTCCTTCGCTCCATAGATGCTGCTGCACCCGCTGAGTTTCTCCAGCACTTTTGTCTACCTTCGATTTTCCAGCATCTGCAGTTCCTTCTTGAACATAATATGTGAATGCTTCATTGAGCATTATTCTGACTGGTAACTACACACTTCGTCCAAGCACATTATCGCACACGTCATGCAAACCGTCTTCAATGACCACCTAAACTGTCATTTGGCAACCTAAAAACCTGTCACGGTTGCCCGGCTGGCAACAGGGAAAAAAAAGTTAAGCGAGACCCCTGAACAGGTCCACAGACTTTATCTTGCATTAAACTATATCTTTTATTCTGTGTCTGTAACCTGGCTTGATTTTAATCATGTATGGTCTTTTCATTAACTGGATAACAAGCAGCAACAAAGCTTTTCACTGCATACGTGATGGTACTAAACTAAAAATCTGAGACGGAGAGAGAGTAATATTATAAAATATAAAATCAGGTTGTTGGTTACAACATTAAAATGAACATTAACACACCTGTTTAAAACAAAAAGGTTTGGAGTCAGTTTTGGTCAAAAGCAAAATAATCTGTTTAGGCACTAGGAAACCCTTCTCATACCTGGATCTGCAGCAAACTTTCCCAAGAGAAACAGGATTATTTCCCAAGCAGCATGTAAAGAGGTACAATACAAATTATATTCAAGGTTACCCCTTGGATTGTTCTGGTTGATTAAAAGAATAAATAATGTGGAAAATAGAGTGATACAGTGTGGAAACAGGCCCTTTGGCCCAACACGCCCACACCGCCCAACAATGTCCCAGCTATACTAGTCCCACTTGCCTGTGCTTAATCCATATCCCTCCATACCTGTCCTGCTCATGTACCTGTCTAACTGTTTCTTAAACGATGGGATAATCCCAGCCTCAACTACCACCTCTGGCAGCTTGTTCCATACACGCATCACCCTTTGTGTGAAAAAGTTACCCTTCGGATTCCTGTTAAATCTTTTCCCCTTCACCTTGAGCTTATGTCCTCTGGTCCTCCATTCCCCTACTCTGGGCAAAAGACTGTGCATCTACCCGATCTATTCCTCTCATGATTTTGTATACCTCTATAAGATCTCCCTTCATCCTCCTGCACTCCATGGAATAGAGACCCAGCCTACTCAACTTCTCCCTATGGCTCACATCCTCTAGTCCTGGGAACATCCTCGTAAACCTTTTCTGAACCCTTTCAAGCTTGACAATATCTTTCCTATAAAATAGTGCCCAGAACTGAACACAATATTCTAAAGGCGGTCTCACCAACGTCTTATATAACTGCAACATGACCCCCCCCCCCCCCCCCAACTTCTATACTCAATAATCTGACTGATGAAGGCCAAAGTGCCAAAAAGCCTTTCTGACCACCTTATCTACCTGTGACTCGACCTTCAAGGAATCATGCACCTGCACTCCTAGATCCCTCTGCTTGACAAGACTACCCTGAGTCCATTTACTGTGTCGGTCCTGCCCTTGTTCGACGTCCCAAAATGCAACACCTCACACTTCTCTGTATTTAATCATCTCTATTCTGGCTGAAATGCCTTTTGGAGTATGTGCCAACGTCCTTTTTGATACATGGATAGCTGGGGCTGGAGTAATTCAGGTAATGTATTGAGACTTAATTGACCAAAAGTCAATGCACAATATTCTACTGTGCAAGCAAAAGCCATGGTGGCATTGCCTTTGAACATTGTAGTTGGATTTAATTGATAGATTGAGATGTGTTTTAGAATTCAAGGTGTACTTGCTGGATATATATTTGAAAGCCCGAGGAGTTCATGGTCCATTATTTCTTCGATGAACAATCTTCCATCCATCAGTTTCCTGAAGTAGTCCCGCCTCTGAGATTCAGACCAATGACACAGGGATGAAGTACCCAGCGATCATGTTGAACAAGCCAAATCTTATGAGCCCCTGTTTCTGTGCTCATCCCACTCCAGACCCAGATGTATTCCACTGATGAACATGCGTCTTTATAGTAAAATGGAAAGTGTGGGAAAAGATATGTTTATGAATAACACAGATCAATTTTGTATACATTAGTCACTATAAAATTAGTGCAGTGTTTGTGCCTAGCAGTCTATTGCATTGCATCTTGTGTACATGGATTTGTCATAGTTTCTGTGAGGTAGGCTACTGGTTGGCACAGCCGGCTCAGTGATCGTTTTGTACAACACCTCCGCTCAGTCCGCAGGCTCAGCGATCGTTTCACTGAATACCTCTGCTTGCAGATGTAAAAATTGGTTGATGTTGAGAAGAGAAGCTTAAGAATGTAGATGATTAATCAGAGAGAAAATGGCAAATTATAATTAATACCAAGTCATGTAAAGTTCAATGAAAGCAAAAGAATATACAGTACATTGGAAGATTTGAGCGTAGAGGGATAGAGTAGCCTTGGAGTGTATAAGAACAGGTTCTTATATTAGCAGTGCCAGACAATAAGCAGGTTTAAATGGAAAAGTGGGCTGTATGAGAAGGGTGCAGAAGAGATTTATTTGGATGTTGCTCGTACTGGAAAAGATTAGCTATGAGAAAATTCCAATTTAGCTTAGGCTATTTTCTTTGGAACAGAAGTAAGTAAGTTTATTGACCAAGTATTCACATACAAGGAATTTGCCTTGGTGCTCTGCCAACAAATAACAACATGACATACAGTGACAGTTACGAATGACTCAGAAAACAATGAACATTAATAATAATAAGACATTCATGACAAAAACACCATTGATCAAGCATGTGAACCAACAAAGTACCAGATCAAAGGGAGGCTACAGATTTTTGGCTGTTGAGAAGAGCAACTACTCGTGGATAAAAACTGTTTTTATGTCTGGCTGTGGCAGCTTTGACAGTCCGGAGTCGCCTTCCAGAGGGAGGTGATTCAAAGAGCTTGTGGACAGGGTGAGAGGGGTCAGAGATGATCTTACCCGCTCGCTTCCTGGACCTCCCTGGAGTGGCTTAATTGAGGTATATAAAGTTCTGAGGAAATTAAGCAGAATATATAGGAAGGATTTGTTTCCTTTGGCAGAGAGATTAAAAAGACAAGGAATATAGATTTAAAATTAGGAGGATTACAAGCGAGATGAGGCAGTAAGTATCTGGAACTGACTGCCAGAAAGGTTGGGTCGGGAAGGAAACTTGCACCTTTGTACAGTACTTAGATGTGTAATTGCATTGTAATATTCAGAGCCATGGGCCATGTGCTGGAAGGCAAGACATGGCCAGGTAAATATTACTTTAAAATGACTTGAACTGCCTATTTTTCATTAATCTAGATAGAGATTAATTGAAGACTACTTTTCCTATTAAAAAGCAGATTTCCTTTTCTACTCTGTAATTTACATAAATGTATTATAAGGAATTGAGCATTTCAAATTCCAGAGTTGCCAAAAACTAGAGCACTAAAATTTTCTCTCATGTTTTCTCTCATTTCTGCTGATTAAACTGTTGAATCCCAAAGTTCGGCAACATTCCAGGTTACATTCTTAGCTATTTCAAGTCAAGAGTGTTTTATTGTCATATGTCCCAGACAGAACAATGAAATTCTTACTTGCTGCAGCACAACAGAATATGTAAACATAGTACCCTGTAAATAATATGATAAGAGAGAGAAAAAAGTTCAGTGTGTTTGTCTATATACACACATACAAGCATTTGCTATTATCTTTACTGCATCTCCATGTCCCTGTGTACACCTCATTCTTCCTCTCTCTATGCCTGCTCTTTCTCCTCTCTTCCCCCACATAATTCAAAATCAACATGGTTATTGAGGCAACAGTGTGGATGACGAGACATGTTTTTTTGGGCTGTATTGGCAAAGCTCAAATGTGGAGGTCTGTTCTCGAATCTCTAAAGCAGTGTAATGTACTTTATGCAGTCTTTGGAAGTATTTACTTTTACTACTTTTTACCAAAATCTTGAATGTAATTTTCCCTTTAAACAGGCACAATTAATGCATTTTCCCTCGTCAATTCTTCCCTTCCCTCCCGCTCCACTCCTTCCCCGGGCACTTTCCCTTGCAACCGCAAGAGATGCTACACTTGTCCCTTCACCTCCCCCATCCACTCCTTTCAGGGACCCAAGCAGTCATTCCAAGTCCGACAGAGGTTCACCTGCACCTCCTCCAACCTCATCTACTGCATCCGTTGCTCCAGATGCCAGCTGATCTACATCGGTGAGACCAAGCGGAGGCTGGGCGATCGTTTTGCCGAACACCTCCGCTCGGTCCGCAATAACCAACCCGACCTCCCGGTGGCTCAGCACTTCAACTCCCCCTCCCACTGCGTATCCGACCTCTCGGTCCTGGGCCTCCTCCACGGCCAGAGTGATCAACACCGCAAGTTGGAGGAACAGCACCTCATATTCCGCTTGGGGAGTCTGCATCCTCTGGGCTTAAACATTGAATTTTCTCAATTCTGTTAACCCAGACTGCCTCCCCCCCACCTCTCCCTCAGCCCTCTGGCCCTGACATTCCTTCTCCATCTCCCCCCCCCCCCCCCCCCCAGTCGCACTAGCTTCTCATTTTCACACCACAAACAGCTTACAATGGCCTGCTTCCTTTATCACCAATACTTTTTTGCATATCTTTCCCTCATTGTTCCTTATCTCTCCACATCACTGTTTATATCTCTCGTTTCCCTGATCCCTGACCAGTCTGAAGAAGGGTCTCGACCCGAAACGTCGCCTATCTCCTTCGCTCCTTAGATGCTGCTGCACCCGCTGAGTTTCTCCAGCTTTTTGTGTAACCCTCGATTCTCCAGCATCTGCAGTTCCTTCTTTAACAATTAATGCATTAACTGGCAATTTTATTAATGTTGTACAATTAGATGATAGCCTCAATTTATAGCTTCCGTGGAGTTCTGCAAGGTTCAGTTTTGGGGCGGCCACTCTTCATGTTGTATAGTAATGATTTGGACGAGAGGATTGAAGGCTTTGTGGCCACGTTGCGGACGATATGAAAATAGGTGAAAGGGCACGTTGTGTAGAGAAAGCAGGGACTTTGCAGATGGACTTGGACAGGTTTGGAGAATGAGCAGAGAAGTGGCAGATAAAATATAGTATAGCAAAGTGTGGAGTCATGTATTTTGGTAGTAGGAGTAAAGCCGTTGACTATTTTCTGGGGAGAGAATCAAGAAATCGGAGGTGCAAAGGGACTTGGGAGTGCTTGTGCATGATTCACAAAAGGTTAATCTGCAAAGAAAGCAAACTCAATGCTAGCATTTATTTCGAGAGGGCTTGTGTATAAAAACAGGGATGAAATACTAAGGTTCTATAGGCGCTGGCAAGGCCATGTTTGGAATATTGTGAGCAATTTTGGGTACCATATCTGAGGAAGGATGTGCTGTCCCTGGAGAGGGTCCAGAGAAGATTTACAAGAATGATCACAGGAATGAGCAGGTTAACCTACGATGAACGTTTGTCGGAACTGAGCCTGTACTCACTTGAGGTTAGAAGAATGAAGGGGACCTCATTGAGACATACAGAATAGTGAAAGGCTTGGAGAGTGGATGTGGAGAGGATTTTCCCACTAGTAGGAAAGTCCCGGACTAGAGGTCATAGCCTCAAAATTAAAGGACGTCTTTGAGGAAGGAGTTGAGGAGAAATTTCTTCAGTCAGAAGGTGGTGAGTCTGTGGAATTCTTTGCCACAGAAGGCTGTGGAGGCCAAGTCAGTGGATATTTTTATGGCAGAGATAGATAGATTCTTGATTAGTACAGGTGTCAGAGGTTATGGAGAGAAGGCAGGAGAATGGGGTTAGATGATTGAATCATGATTGAATGGCGATGTAGACTTGATGGGCCGAATGGCCTAATTCTACTCCTATCACTTATGATCTTATGACTAATTGCACTTCCCAATTCCTTCCTCGGAGTTCTGTAATTTTTAAAATCTAAGATTTAATCAGCCGGCATCATTCTTTTGAGATGCTGCCTGACGTGCTGACTTCAGCACTTTTTTGTAAACCAGCATCTGCAGTTCCTTTCTCGCATCCTTTCAGCAAGTCCATTCGAGATTGAATCGATTCATGGGGTAAAAATAAATTTAAGATGAAGATAGACACAAAATGTTGGTGTAACTCCATGGGACAGCCAGCATCTCTGGAGAGAAGGAATGCGTGACATTTCAGTTCGAGACAAATAAATGTTCTCTCTTCTGGGCCTTAGTTGCTTTCAATCTTTGCCATTGGAAACAATTTCAGCTTTGAAACATCTTTTAAACTGTAATGTCCAACTTCAGGAGTAACAGCTTCCCAACAACTATTAGGCTATTAAACACTACAACCTCCAAATAAGTTCTGACCTACATAGACTTGGGGGGCATTGTTTTTTTTACTATTGCACTATTATTTTTTTTAATATACTGAACTTTTTTGTTTACTATGGTATTTTCAGAGTGGTGTGTTTGCATATCTTTTATGCTGCTTCAAGTAAGAATTTCATTTCAGAACTTATGACCGTAAACCACTTAATGTTTACAAATGGCAATAGAAATCAGAAAGTGATTTTTTTTTTTTAAATAACTGGTCAAATATATACTTGTCATAGATCCATGCTTGACTCTGCATTGTGTGCTGCCAGCATTGCCTTTCTGCATGATTTCATTCTATGTTTTCCTGTACTGCAGGTAACAATGGATTCCAATGCAGAAACTCAGCATGGTGACACAATTTCAGAAGCGGAATCTCACCAGCTGGCAGTGCAGACACAAGCACAGCTTGCCACTATAGCGCAGGTATACTTTCAGTGTTATCTACAAATAGTATTGTGACCAGTGACAGATTGAGTATTTACAGCATCAGTGCAAATCTTTCAAAATATTCTTCAAACCTAACTTCAGAGAATTTGTGCACTGGCCAACACAGCGTATTTGCAACGGCCCTTTAACCTCAATTCTTCAGAACATTCTGTTAGATACGTTAGTAAGAGTGATAGTCCCAGTTGTTCACAGTTGTCCAGGTAGATAGGTGAAAATAACTAATGTTCCTGCTTAATGGGCATCCAATAATTAACTATGGTTGCATGCTCTCCTCTTGAAATAGAAGGCTGTGACAACAAAAACCCATGCAGCATTGCATTGTTTAAGGCGTGGTTTTTGGTGAAAATGCTGAACATGAGTCCATGTCTACCATCTTAGGTGGATGTGAAATAAATTGCTTCATACTATTTCAAAGAGCAGGGTGATTTCCCCCCCCCCCCCCCCCCCCCCCCCAATGTACTGAGCAATGCTACATCCTCAATCTGCAATACTGGAACACATTTTGCATTGTTGCTTGTGGGCACTTACTGGGTACAAATTGGGTGCCATGTTTCTTGCATTACGCTTTAAAAGTAAATAATAGGCTGTAATGCATTTTAAAACTACAAGGTGATAAGGTAAATGCCAATTTATTAACTCAAGACGTGAATGTAGGCAAAGATCATCTTTTGGATGTTCTTGAATATAACATGTTTATCTATTACATTGTCATTGTAGAGAAACTTGTGGGCCCTTACTGGATAGAAGTTAGCTTCTTCTTATCGAATCACACACAAGATTAGAAGTTGTTCAGCCAGAGCTGAACACACTTCTCGTCATCTGCATACAACGTCTGTCTTGTGCGCGGTGGTGGAAACAGGGCCGCGCCGTGAACGCTCTTTCCTTGACCCCAGAAGTTAGCTGTTGGCTGGAGATATTCATGAAACTATGGCCATGTAAATAAATGATTCCAGAAGATGAGAGAAGACAAAAAAAGTGATCTCTGCGACCCCTGTATAAACTCTGTGTAAATTTGTACGAAACAGAAATTGTACTGATGCTGGAAATCTTAAGAATGGTAATAAATTCGGGAAATAATCGGCAGATAACATCTAGAATCATACTCATACAGCGTGGAATCAGGCCCTTCGGCCCAAATTGTTCACGCCGACCAACATACCCCATCTACCCTAGTCACACCTTCCTGCATTTGGCCCATATCCCTCTTAAACTATCCTATCCATGTACCTAGACACAAAATGCTGGAGTAACTCAGCGGGACAGGCAGCATCTCTGGAGAGAAGGAATGGGTGACGTTTCGGGTCGTGACCCTTCAGGGGAATGGGCGGGACAGAGATAGAATGTAGTCGGAGACAGTAAGACTGGTGGGAGAACTGGGAAGGGGGAGGGGATGGAGAGAGGGAAAGCAAGGGCTATTTGAAGTTAGAGAAGTCAATGTTCATACTGCTGGGGTGTAAGCTACCCAAGCAAAAGATGAGGTGCTGATCCTCCAATTAGCGCTGGGCCTCACTCTGACAATGCGGGATGCCCAGGACAAAAAGGTCAGATTGGGAATGGGAGGGGGAGTTAAAGTGCTGAGCAACCGGGAGATCAGGTAGGTTAAGGTGGACTGAGCGGAGGTGTTCAGCGAAACGATAGCTGAGCCTGTGCTTGAGGTACCATTCTCTCTCTGGTTTTTCCCTTCATCTACATAAAATTTCTTGATATTATCCTTGATGCTATCTGTCAGAGCCATCTCCTGTCCCATTTTTTTGCCCTCCTGATTTTCTTTTTTTAGCTTGCTCATTAGTTTTTTGAGAAAAGAAACGAGCTTAAAAAATGACATTGATTTGGTCAGAACTCAAATTTCAAGCTAACATAAGCGTTTGGGTAGAAGAAGGAATTAAATGTAATAGGGTGCTGCATGACAGTATTGTCTGGAAGATGTGAGGGACATTTTCATTATCAACACCTTAAATTGCTATCAACACTCCTTTCTAAAGAACTAGTGCAACTGTAGCAGTAGGTCATTTCATTTGTTCTTCTCTCCTTTTTTCATCTAAACTTGTTTTATCTGTAGCTTTGTTTATGATGTAGTGTCTACATTCATTGATTTCCCATCTCAGATGATTTTATCAATTCATCGTCATAAATGTCATCTAACTTGTGTACACTAGCACTTAACAATGTTAGTGTTAGTCCAGGTAGCTTCATTTTATAGCAGATTTTTAAAATCATTGGAATGTTAAGGGATAAAAGAATCACAGGGAGTAAATGCTATTCTGACTTGAGGTGGGGGGGGGGGGAGGACACTTTTTTTTCAATTCTTAACCTGTTACTTGCATTTGAAGCTGTTTTTAAATCTCCATTCTTCCTGCACTGTAATCACTTAACTTGGATATTTTGAGTCATAAATTGAAATTGTCATGGAGCCAAGGTAGACACAAAATGCTGGAGTAATTCAGCGGTACAGGCAGCATCTCTGGAGAGAAGGAATGGGTGACGTTTTGGGTCAAGACCCTTCTTCAGACTGATCTTGTCAGAGCCACCTTTGTACAGCACGGAAGCTGGCTCTGGTACATTTGTCCATGTCCTCTAGTTTAAGATGCTGCTTTGCTTGGAAAAACCTGACTGTCTGATCTATCTGTGCCCCACATAATTTAATAAACCTCTATAAATCACCCTTCTGCCTCCTGCGCTCCAATCCCAGCCTTCCAATATCTACTTGTAATGAAAGCCCTCCATTCCAGTTGGATTCCTGGATCATTTCTACCACTCCCTTTATGGTGGCATGATATCCTTTCTATAGCGTTGTGACCAGAACTGCACCCAAATTGCAAATGTAACCTAACCATTTATGTCCTACCTCTTATACTCAATACCCTAACCTATGAGTTCAAGCAAGGTAATCCCTTTCACCACCCTATCTGTAAACTTTATCCTCTTTGTACATCAAGGCTTCTACGATTGCAGCAATCCACTGTATGTGGCTGGCCCATATTAAACAAACCAACATGCATTATTTCACATTAGTGTGGATTAAGTTCAATCAGCCATCTTTCAGTATTTTGTCTTTCCTTGCCAATCATTAAGGTGGACAAACTATCCTTGCGGCCAAAGCAGCACACCACTGCGTTATACACGACAAAGCAGTACGTCACTGCGATATACACTGCAAAACTCCTCCTTTGCCTTTTGAGGACAACATTTTATGAAGAATTCATGCTCTTTGATGTCTACCACATGATTAGATTTTGTTGTAATAAGATTAAGATCTTGTCCTTTCGTTAAAATCTAGAGACTATTATACAAGTGTTTATCCAAATCAGTTTTAGATTGGCTATTTGTCAATTGCTGAAATTGCCCTTTGTAAAAAGCCAACACATTATGCTTTCAAAGGTGCTCACTTCACTTTTATCAATGCAGGGTGACTTGGACAGGTTGGGGGAGTGGGCAGATGCATGGCAGATGAAGTTTAATACGGATAAATGTGAGGTTATCCACTTTGGTAGAAAAAACAGGAAGGCAGATTACTATCTAAATGGCGTCAAGTTGGGTAAAGGGGAAGCTCAACGGGATCTGAGGTCCTTGTTCATCAGTTTATGAAAGTAAACGTGCAGGTACAGCAGACAGTGAAGAAAGAGAATGGCATGTTGGCCTTTATAACAAGAGGAATCGAATAGAGGTGCAAAGAGGTCCTTCTGCAGTTGTACAGAGCCCTGGTGAGACCACACCTGGAGTATTGTGTGCAGTTTTGGTCCCCTAATTTGAGGAAGGACATTCGTGCTATTGAGGGAATGCAGCGTAGGTTTACAAGGTTAATTCCCAGGATGGCGGGACTGTCATATGCTGTGAGAATGGAGCAGCTGGGCTTGTACACTCTGGAGTTTAGAAGGATGAGAGGGGATCTCATTGAAACATAAGATTGTTAAGGGTTTGGACACGCTAGAGGCAGGAAACATGTTCCCGATGTTGGAGGAGTCCAGAACCAGGGGCCACAGTTTAAGAATAAGGAGTAAGCCATTTAGAATGGAGACGAGGAAATACTTTTTCTCACAGAGAGTGGTGAGTCTGTGGAATTCTCTGCCTCAGAGGGCGGTGGAGGCAGGTTCTCTGGATGCTTTCAGGAGAGAGCTAGATAGGGCTCTTAAAAATAGCTGAGTCAGGATATGGGGAGAAGGCAGAAACGGGGTACTGATTGGGGATGATCAGCCATGATCACATTGAATGGCGGTGCTGGCTTGAAGGGGCGAATGGCCTACTCCTGCACCTAATGTCTATTAGCTCAAAAAGTGCATGTTTTAAAATGTACCTTTCCCAAAACTCTTGTCTATGTCATCTCATAGGTTTGTTCCCAACTCTCGTGCAATCTGTTCAGATGAGATGACTGCCATTCCAATTGCATTAAAGCAACAAAATAATCTGTAAACACGCAATCTCTTTTTGTGATCTTTGTATCAACTTGCTATGCTGTTTTCCACCAATGCCTTTCTAAGTCTTTCTACCATCAGCGAGGCACAAATCTGGAGCATGATGAAATACTCTCCATTTACCTGGATGAGAGAAGCGCTAATGACTTGAGGTTCAACAACCAAAACGGTTCACTTGATTGGCATCCCATTAACCAACCCAAACATTTATTCTCTCCATCACTGATGTACAGTGGCTGCGGTGTATGTCATCTGCTGAAAATGCTAATGCTTATTTGGGTTGCTTTGATAGCATCTCCAAACCTGCTACCTCTGCCGCCAGGAAGAAGATTTGCCATCATCTGGATGTTCTTTTCCATCCTGACTTGGAAATATATTGGTAGTTCTTCAATGTTGGATTTAATTTGGAATTTTATCAACAGCATTGAAGGAATATCCTCACCACTAGGATAGCAGAAGTTCAAGAAAGTAGTTTACATCATCTTCTCAAACATAATTGAGACGAGCAATAGATATTAGACTTGTTGATGACAACCCAATCTCAACATAAATAGATCAGGAAAGGAAGAGCAGTGTTTCGTATTTGTATGAAAAGTGTGTGGTTATGTAATATACAAAGTAGACTACATGGAGGAATTTGATCATTTAAACATTTAAATGTGAGCATTTAAATTTGAATAATTAATAAGAGGAACAAAAGTGAGTGGAGGATGGAGAGGCTCTGGGACCTTCCTCCTATTCAGAAATGCCGCATGTCCCGCTGAGTTACTCCAGTATTTTGTGTCTATCTTCAGTGTAAACCAGCATCTACAGTTCATTCCTACACATTATTAAGTGGAGTTTATTGTCATGTACAAACATGTTGAGGTAGGTGTATAATGAATGCTTGTAGCAGGATCACAGGCATATAGACAAACAAATTCCACGTATTACTCGTGCACTTTGCACACTACACATGTGTGCACAAAACAATACAAAGAAATAATGTATTAGTGCAAGATGCAAGTTCTCCAAGTTAAAGGTGTAGCCATTGCACTCACATAGACCCAGCTCTGCCAGCCTTTTGTCAATTATGTTGAACAGTCCTTGTACCAGGTGTAAACTGACACCATCCCCCAACTCTTTTTATGGTACATCTATGTCTTTCGTTGATTTCATTAACATTACCAATAACTTCCACCCTGCCCTCAAATTTATCTGGATTATCTCAGACACTTCTCTCCCCCTTCTTAATCTCTCAGTTAACATCACATAGGCCAGTTAATCAACTAACGTCAAAAACAAACCCACCAACTCCCATAATTATCTGAACTACATTTCCTCCCACCCTGTCACTTGCGAAGATGCTATCCCCAACTTTCAATTCCTCCGCCTCCGCTGCATAGTCATAGGGTAATAGTGTGGAAACAGCCCCTTCGGTCCAACTTGCCCACATCGACCAACATGCCCCAACTACACTAGTCCCACCTGCCAGCATTTGGTCCATATCCCTCCAAACGTCCTATCCATGTACCTGTCTAACTACTTCTTAAATGTTGAGATAGTCCCTGCCTCAACTACCTCCTCTGGCAGCTCGTTCCATGCATCCACCACCCTTTGTGTGAAAAAGTTACCCTTCTGGTTCCTATTAAATCTTTTCCCTTTCACCTTAAATCTATTTCCTCTGGTCCTCGATTCACCTACTTTGGGCAAGAGACTCTGTGTATCTACCCGACCTATTCCTCCCATAATCATATACACCTCTATAAGCCCACCCCTCATCCTCCTGCTCTCCAAGGAATAGTCCCAGCCTACTTGCCCTCGGCCTTTAGCTCAGACCCTCTACACCTGGCAATATCCTCGTAAATCTTCTCTGTATGCTTTCCAGTTAGACATCTTTCCTATAACATGGTGCCCAGAACAGATAACAATACTCTAAATGTGGCCTCACCCTATATCTTATACAACTGCAACATGACCTCAGAAATTCTATACTCAATACTCTGATGAAAGCCAATGTGCTGAGCTTTTTTGACCACCTGTGACCATCTACCTGTGACTACACCATCAGGCAGCTATGCACCTGTACTCCTAGATCCCTCTGCTCTACAACACTACCCAGAGCCGCAACATTCACTGTGTAGGTCCTGCCCATGTTAGACTTCCCAAAATGCAACACCTCACATTTTTCTACATTAAATTCTATCAACCATTCCACAGCCCATTTGGCCCATTGATCAAGATCCTGCTGCAATTTCGCACAACCATCTTCACTATCTGCAAAACCACGCATTTTTGCATCTGCAAACTTGCTAATCGTGAGTATGTTCTCACCCAAATCATTGATATAGATGACAAACAGTAACAGGCCCAGCACCGAACCCGAGGCACACCAATAATCACATGCCTCCGGTCCAAGAAGCAATCTTCCACCATCATCCTCTGCTTTGTTCCATGAAGCCAATTTTCTATCCATTCAGCTATCTCTCTTTGGATCCCATGTGATCTAACCTTCCAGAGCAGCCTACAGAAGGAACCTTATTGATTGCTTTACTGAAGTCCATGTATACAATATCTACATCCCTGCCTTCATCGACCTTGTAGTTACGTCTTCAAAAAACGCAATCAGATTTGTGAGACACGACCTCCCACGGACAAAAACCACGATGACTCCTTAATCAGCGCTTGTCCGTCTAAATGCCTGTGTATCCTATCCCTCAGATTACTCTCTAGTAACTTTCCAACTACAGATGTTAAGCTCATTGGCCTATAGTTCCCAGCTTTTTCCCTGCAGCCCATCTTGAATAAAGGCACAACATTTTCCACCCTACAGTCCTCCGGCACCTCTTTAAAGACGACTTGTAAATTTTAACCAGGGCTCCCGCAATTTCCTGTCTAGTTTCCTCCAATGTCCTCGGATATATATGATCAGGCCCCGGAGATTTGTCTACCTTGACACACATACACATCTTCAACACCTCTTTGACCATAACACTGACTGCTCTCAAGACACTTCCATTGACTGCCCCAAGTTCCTCCGTCCTCCTGTCTTTCTCCTCAGTAAATACAGAGGAGAAATACTCATTGAGGACATTAACCCATCTCCTGTGGCTCCACACAGAGTTGATCACTTTGATTCCTGAGGGGACCCACTCTTTCTCTAGTTACCCTTTTCCTCATTATGTATTTATAAAATCTCTTGGGTTCTGCTCGCAAAAGAATAAATCAGGGAAGGTAGTGCATCCGTGGATAACAAGGGAAATCAGGGACAGGTTCAAAGCAAAGGATGATGCGTACAAAGTAGCCAGAAAAACCAGCATACCAGAGGACTGGGAGAAATTCAGAGACCAGCAGAGAAGGACAAAGGGCTTGATTAGGAAAGGTAAAATAGATTATGAAAGAAAACTGGCAGGGAACATAAAGACTGGCTGGGAAAGATTTTATAGATATGTGAAGAGAAAGAGATTAGTTAAAACAAATGTAGGTCCCTTGCAGTCAGAAACAGGTGAGTTGATCATGGGGAACAAGGATATGGCGGACCAATTGAATAACTACTTTGGTTCCGTCTTCACTAAGGAAGACATAAATAATCTGCCGGAAATAGCGAGACCGTGGATCAAAGGAGGAATTGAGTGAAATCCAGGTTAATCGGGAAGTGGCGTTGGGTAAATTGAATGAATTAAAGTCCGATTAATCCCCAGGGCCAGATAGGCTGCATCCCACAGTACTTAAGGAAGTAGCTCCGGAAATAGTGGATGCATTAGTGATAATCTTTCAAAACTCTTTAGATTCTGGAGTAGTTCCTGAGGATTGGCGGGTAGCAAACGTGACCCCTCTTTTTAAGAAGGGAGGGAGAGAGAAAACGGGGAATTACAGACCAGTTAGTCTAACATCGGTAGTGGGGAAACTGCTAGAGTCAGTTATTAAAGATGGGATAGCAGCACATTTGGAAAGTGGTGAAATCATTGGACAAAGTCAGCATGGATTTACGAAAGGTAAATCATGTCTGATGAATCTTGTGGAATTTTTCGAGGATGTAACTAGTAGGGTGGATAGGGGAGAACCAGTGGATGTGGTGTATCTGGACTTCCAGTAGGCTTTCAACAAACATAGAAAATAGGTGCAGGAGTAGGCCATTCGGCCCTTCGAGCCTGACAAGGTCCCACATAAGAGATTAGTATACAAACTTAAAGCATACGGCATTGGGGGTTCAGTATTGATGTGGATAGAGAACTGGCTGGCAAATAGGAAGCAAAGAGTAGGAGTAAACGGGTCCTTTTCACAATGGCAGGTAGTGACTAGTGGGGTACCGCAAGGCTCAGTGCTGGGAGCTGTGAGGAGGGTGCTAGGAGACTGCAAGGTGACTTGGATAGGCTGGGTGAGTGGGCAAATGTTTGGCAGATGCAGTATAATGTGGATAAATATGAGGTTATCCACTTTGGTGGCAAAAATAGGAAAGCAGACAATTATCTAAATGGTGGCCGATTAGGAAAAGGGGAGATGCAGTGGGACCTGGGTGTCATGGTACACCCAGTCATTGAAAGTAGGCATGCAGGTGTGGTAGGCAGTGAAGAAAGCGAATGGTATGTTAGCTTTCATAGCAAAAGGATTTGAATATAGGAGCATTGAGGTTCTACTTCAGTTGTATAGGGTCTAGGTGAGACCTCACCTGGAGTATTGCGTACAGTTCTGGTCTCCAAATCTGAGGAAGGACATTATTGCCATAGAGGGAGTGCAGAGAAGGTTCACCAGACTGATTCCTGGGATGTCAGGACTGTCTTATGAAGAAAGACTGGATAGACTCAGTTTATACTCTCTAGAATTTAGGAGATTGAGAGGGGATCTTATAGAAACTTACAAAATTCTTAAGGGGTTGGACAGCCTAGATGCAGGAAGATTGTTCCCGATGTTGGGGAGGTCCAGGACAAGGGGTCACAGCTTAAGGATAAGGGGGAAATCCTTTAGGACCGAGATGAGAAGGACTTTTTTTCACACAGAGTGGTGGGTCTCTGGAACTCTCTGCCACAGAGGGCAGTTGAGGCCAGTTCATTGGCTATATTTAAGAGGGAGGTAGATGTGGCCCTTGTGGCTAAGGGGATCAGAGGGTATGGAGAGAAGGCAGGTACGGGATACTGAGTTGGATGATCAGCCATGTTCATATTGAATGGCGGTGCAGGCTCGAAGGGCCGAATGGCCTACTCCTGCACCTAATTTCTATGTTAAGATGAAGCTTTCCATTCAAGAACATCCGAGATGTCCTCTTTAGTAAACATGGTTTTCTCTGCTGTCACAGATGGATTAGAAGAAACAAAGATAGAAATCCCCTGGACCTAGCTTCAATCCGCCAACCTCCGTATCCAACACGTCATCCTTCGACATTTCCATCACCTCCAATGTGATCTCACCATCAGTTGTAGCTTCCCATCTCCATCCCTTTCCACCCTCAGCAGAGACCACTCCCTCCATGACTCCTTGGTTTGCTCATTCCTTCCCATCCAAACCACCTCTCCCAGGTACTTTCCCCTGCAACAGCAGATGATGTGACACCTGTCTCTATTCCTCCTCTGCAAAGCAAAATGGCAAATGAGTGCATCCTTTTTGGAAAAAAATGTCTGGTAACACCTTTTGTATTTCAGTGCATTTAGCGTGTTTGTGTAGGAATAAAGAGTATTTAAATTGATTCAACAGATTACAGTAATCAAGTTTTGTTGTTCGTTCTTGCAGGTAACCATGCCTGGTATCCAGACATCAAGCAACAGCGCAACGGTGACTTTCGTGCAGTTGCCTAATGGCCAGACTGTTCAAGTCCAAGGAGTCATCCAAGCAGCTCAGTCATCAGTTATACAATCGCCTCATGTCCAGACTGTTCATGTAAGTATTACGATAATAGCAAAATTCTTTGATCTAAGTGTACTGACTCGAAATGTAACAAATACTTAATGTGCAATGAATTGGATTTTGTTACATATATTGCCCATATTCAAACATAATTTTTTTTCCTGGGAGAGTTTTTTGCACGATAGGTTGTAGGGAATTAAATCATGGAAAGAGTGTTTTTATGTGTGTCAATAAATTCTCAGTTTTCATTTCCTTTATTAAGATCACTTTTGGTTGTTTTAGAGGTTTCTGGTTGTGCTTTGTCCATGTTAGCTGATTTATCACATTTTAGTGAAATCTTTAAGATAAATTTATTAGTATAGGCCAGAAGTGACCATCAGCCTTTCCCCTTTGTTTCCACTGCTCTTATTGGTGTTACTGAAGTCAGCTGTAGCCCTCATATTTCTAAGAGCTTTTGCAGAATGTTGAAAGAGGCGAATGTGTTGTCTTATATGAAGTTTTATTTAACGTAAAGCTTTAATTATATTTTATTAGTTGAACATGCGTTTAAATTTATTTTCCTTGTATTCCATATTCATCTCCTTAAATCTTTCAATTGCCATAGCTTTCTTATCTTCAGAAATAACTAGTAATGTTTTTCTCAATGTAATTGTTATGTAACAATATGCTTCTATTCCATTGGCTCATTGAATGTAGTTCCCTATAATTGTGGGAAGTGTACGGATGGAAGTGCTCTGGGACCTCATGAGTTTGATGGGCTGAATGGCGACTTTTTATGTCATAAAGCATGGAAATATAAACTCGTCTGTGTTCTCAAATTAATGTAAAGCAGATTCTTTGATTATCTATTTGAAAACACGTATCAAAATATAAGTATTGACTTCAATTTCTGAACTTTTGAACCTTGACCATTGTACAAAATTTCACAGGAATTACATTCCTGTATCTGTTGTACTTGATCCTAAGGATCTGTAATTGTTTAGTCAAACTGGATGTTTAATAACTTTCTGTAAATGGAAAATATGTCATGAGACCATTCAGTTCAATCAGATGATGATCTTTCCTTTTATACTGGGACTTTATCGTGAAGATTTGTGATATTTCAGTGCAAAATTAACCATCTTGTTATAAAGTGGACTCCCAGCCACGCTTAACACATTTTAAACCAAAACAGAAAATGCTGGAAATACTGAAAAGATCAGCTCATGTCTATGGAAAGAAAAACAGTCAATGTTTCAGGTCAGAGAGAGACACTTTGTCAGAACTGAAATAAAATAATAAAAGGAAACAAAAGAAGCTCATAAAGCTGTGAAGTGGTTGGGGAGGGGGAATATCTCTGATAGAATAAAACCTGCGAATCATGGGGATAACATTAACACGGTTATCTGCTCACTGAGTATTGGGAGCAGTTCGAGGGTGAGAAAGTAGACAAAATAATGTACATGTTACAAATGCTAGCAGGACAAGCCCAAACAGAGCGAGAACTCAGTGGGTCGAGCAGCATTTGCGGAAGCAGCTATTTACAATATATATTAATGATTTAGATGAAGGGATTGCTTCTGAGTAATCAAGTAACCTGAAGTTATAAAATCCAGAAGGCTGTAACTTGCTGGAAAAGGATGTGCTGTTCCTCAAGCTTGGATTGGGCTTCACTTTCACCATGCTTGAGGTCACAGACTAATAGCAAAGAGGTGTTGCATTGGAAGAATGCATCTGTACATCTAACCAACACCATTTTCTGTACCCTATTCTTTTCACAAAATTGAAAATAACTGCCTGCATTACCTCTACAATAATTATAGTTTTATTAATGCCATCTGCCAATACAACTATTTACAACAAAGCTGGCATTGGAGAACTAGCACAGCACTGGGTGCAATATTCATCACATTCCACAGTACATAGAAAATAGGTGTAGGAGGAGGCCATTCGGCCCTTTGAGCCAGCACCGCCATTCATTGTCATCATGGCTGATCGTCCGTTATCAATAACCCGTGACTGCCTTCTCCCCATATCCCTTGACTCCTCTAGCCCCTAGAGCTCTATCCAACTCTCTCTTAAATCCATCCAGTGATTTGGCCTCCACTGCCCTCTGTGGCAGGGAATTCCATAAATTCACAACTCTCTGGGTGAAAAAGTTTTTTCTCACCTCAGTCTTAAATGACCTCCCCTTTATTCTAAGACTGTGGCCCCTGGTTCTGGACTTGCCCAACATTGGGAACATTTTTCCTGCATCTAGCTTGTTCAGTCCTTTTATAATTTTATATGTTTCTATAAGACTACCCCTCATCCTTCTAAACTCCAGTGAATACAAGCCTAGTCTTTTCAATCTTTCCTCATATGACAGTCCCGCCATCACAGGGATCAATCTCGTGAACCTACGCTGCACTGCCTCAATCACAAGGATGTCCTTCCTCAAATTAGTAGCACAAAAATGACCAATTTAACTTGAGGGATTGCTAGTTTATACACCACATGTACTGCTTCTACCATAATTTATTTGAACGCGTTGGTATTATGCTATTCCTTTCTCCTTTCTATTTGCTTAAAATTCATCGGTGCTAAGATGTGTCAGTCTAGGTGCTTGGTTTTTGTATGATCCTGATGTCTGGGTGGAATGTGGGAGAATCACTTTAAAAATATAGTGCCCATTTAAGATGTAAAGCAAAAATTAATTTACACCAAAGGGTAGCAGAAGCAGACTTTGAAATATTTGTACGGCAGAAGGAGATTGTTCTTTGATAATCAAAAGGTTATATGTTACTGTGGTAGGCCGGCATTCAGTGTTGAGTTCATTTTCTGATCAATCGTGGTATCATGGAGCAGGCTCAAAGGGCTGAATGACCGCCCACATTTCTAACTTGTATGTTCATATATTGACCACTGTGATATTTAAATACCCAGTTGTCTCTATATATAAAAAAATGTCAATAAGAGGAAATTGTTAGCACAGCAAGGTTGGATTATATAAACATTCTGAATTAATTAGTAGAACAGACAGAATGAGTAGTGTTAATCAGCACTGTTCAAACGGTAATTCACCTCCGTTTTGATCAGAGTTTGCCTGCCTTGGTTTAAGAATATTAATTGAAATTATATTTGTATTAAATGTCAATTATATTTTTCTGTCCAATTTAAAAATCCGCTGTCATCTCCAAATCATTGACTGAAAAGTGCCTTAAATATCTGTTCATTAATAAATAAATGCTATGCTCTTGTAGTTAATAAATTTAGCTTTTTAATTTGCTATCAGCCTGCTGCATTTTGATACGTTTTTAAGTTCTGCTCCTTGAAGAGAAAGAGTATTTCATAAAAGTCAAAATAAGTGATTTAAATTAATGGATTAAACGCAATCTGCCCAAGATCTAAAAAAGATTCTCATCTCATAGTTAATTGGACACAGAGAATATGTATCATGAGATACTGTTGCTTTTCACACTTGGATTGCGAATCCTTTCTCCATTTAAAAAGAAATTGCATAATGCCTTCAAAACATGGGAGATTTTCATTGAGTTTTATAAAATGGTGTGTGACATGGGATGTTAGAGGCATAATTTGGGGAATATTGTGTTGAATGTTGACCCCTTGAGGGCATTTCCAGCATGTTGTAGTTTGACTGAAGCCCATTGCTAAAGGTGGAATGCTATCTGTTCCAATGAGGTCCCCCCTCGAACTTCTCAATTCCAGCCAATATTCCATTCAGTGTGTCATCAGAACGGGCCATCAGAAATTAAACCAATACACCTGCTTGCACTCGATGACACTAATCATATAAATTAATCCAGTTCACCTTGGTTACACCCACAAGCTTTGGGATAATTTTGATAAATGGGGGGGGGGAGAGGGAAAGCTGAGTCTGAGAAAGTCAGCAGGTCAGGCAGAATCTATACAAGGAAATGGACAGTGTATAAGGGTCCTGACCCAGAGCATATTCTCCCTGAGACGAAGTACGGGAATGAGATTGAGAACCTCGTGACCTGGAGACAGCAACCTTTCTCTCATTGTCAGCATGACAAATGAGATAGTGATCAACTTCAGGAAGCGATGCGGTATACAAATCCCAGTATGCATTGGCGGCACAGAAGTTAAGATGGTTGAAAGCTTCAAATTTTTGGGAGTAAATATCAACAGCAGCATTTCCTGGAACACCCAATTTTGAAGCAATGGCCAAAAAAGGACCCCAACTGCTACAGATGCGGCATAGAAAGCATTTTATCGAAGATAGACACAAAATGCTATCCAGGCAGCATCTCTGGATAGAAGGAATGGGTGGTTTTGGGTTGAGACCATTCTTCAGATTGAATCAGGGGAGTGGGAGATACAGAGATAAGGTGAAGAAAGGTGTAATAACGAGACAAAGGGGATGGAGATCAGGGAAAACGTTGAATAGATTATTGTTAGTTAGGAGAAGGTAACAACAAAACAAACAGTGATAAAATGTAAACGAGAATGGTCAGACTAGTCGGAGAATTGGAATGGGGGGGTGGAAGGAGGGAAGGCAAAGTTTACTTGAAGTTAAATAAGTCAATATTCATACCGCTGGGGTGTAAACTGCCTTAGCAAAATATGAGGTGTTGTTCCTCCAATTTGCGCTGGCCCTCACTCTGACAATGGAGGTGGCCCAGGACAGAAAGGTCAGTGTGGGAATGGGACGGGGAGTTAATGTGTAAAGGGAGATCAGGTAGGTTTAGGCGGACTGATCAGAGGTGTTCAGCGAAATGATCGCCGATCCTGCGTTTGGTCTAGCCAATATATAGGAGTCCACTTCCGGAACAGCGGATACAATAGATGAGGTTGGAGGAGGTACAAGTGAACTTCTGCCTCACCTGAAAAAACTGTTGGGGACCTTGGACGGAGTCGAGGGGGGAGGTATGGGGTCAGATGTCACATCTCCTGCGGTTGTAGGGGAAGGTACCTGCGGAGGGGGTGGTTTGGGTGGGAAGGGATGAGTTAACCAGGGAGTTGTGGAGGGAACAGTCTCTGAGGAAAGGGGTAGAGATGGGAAAATGTGGCTAGTGGTGGGATCCCTTTGGAAGTGGCGAAAATGCATTTTATTGGATGCATCACAGCATGGTTTATGACCTGCTCTATCCAAGACTACAAGAAATTGTGGGCGCAGCCCAGACCACACACAAACCAACCTCCCTTTCATTGACTCCATTTACACCTTGCGCTGCCACGGCAAAATCATCGGCTTAATCAAGGACATGCCGCACCGTGCCTACTCCGTCTTCTCCCCTCTCCCATCGGGCAACAGGTATAGAAGTGTGAAACCTCTAGATTCGGGGCAGTTTCTTCCCAACTGTTATCAGGCAACTGAACTTTCCTACCAACAACTAGAGAGCAATCCTGGGCTACCATCTGCCTAATTGGGGACTCTTGGACAAAATTTTGATCGGACTTTACCTTGCATTACCTTATGTATCTGTGCACAATGAATGGCTCGATTGTAATCATGTATTATCTTTCTGCTGACTAGTTAGCAGGAAACAAAAGCTTTTCGCTGTACCTTGGTACATGTGACAATAAACTAAAGTAAACTAAAATGTAAGTATTGAGATTAAAATACTGATCATTGAGCTGTTTTACTTTTTTCTGACCCTCGGAAAGAGACAGAATAGATGCTGAAAATCTGAAATAATGTTGAAATGCCAGTTATTCGCAGCGTGTCAGTTGCATCTGTAAATGGAGAAATACTGTGAACATTGCAGGTCGAAAGCCTATCACCAAAAATGTCCATAATTTTCTGCACTAATGACCTTTTAGAAACTTGTCAACTGTCTTTAAAAAAAATTCAAATTATCCCTTTTGGTTTTGACTCTGGTCCCTCACTCTAAGACCAATTACCTTTTGTTTTCATTTTGATTCCATCAGGGAAGTTGAGGGTGAGGGACATTCAGACCAGAACTGGATCTGCTTTTCTTTGCTTCTCTTGCTTTGCCATAGCTCATCCCAGAAAATAACTTTTCTTACTCTGTAAACCTACGTATAAATATAACCAGGCTATTAGATAATGACACTGTTTGTGGCCAATTTGGGAGAGGGAAATGTGGGTATGGGGTAAAAAGAAATTGGAGATTAGTAAGAGGTTGATATTATATTGGCAAAGAGATCCATGTGTTATAGGACAAGTGGAGGATACCGAGAAAGTCCCATGAAGGAATTTGAGCACAATTTTCGATTGCATTATTAAAGGTCATTGAAGGCAGTTTTTTTTTATTGGGATATTCAGAATTTGAGGCAAAACATATCCATTTTAGCATTCCAAAATGTTGCCATTCTATTATTGTTTAATGCTGTTAAAACTGCAATTAACTAACAATTCATAATCAATACTTAAGTTTCTGGATCAGCCACGTGCTACAACTTGCACAGGCGTGTCTGATGAATGTCATTAGTCAATCAGAGTTTTACAAACGTATATGTTATGGTCTGTAGACAGTAGTTTCTGTTAATCTTTTATTGCCAGACTATTTATTTTGTGGCTAAATTGTAAACTGAAAATAAACAACCAAGTGAGTTAAAAACTGATCTTATTTCAGATTTCCGCTATACCAGAAAGCGAGGACTCCCAGGAATCTGTGGATAGCATGACGGACTCGCAGAAGCGTAGAGAAATACTATCAAGACGACCTTCGTATAGGTAACCCAACGTCCTACTTGTCTTCCAAACTTTATTGGGTAAAAAGAGGCTTTTTTCCCAATAGGCAACTACAGTAGATAAACATTATCCATTTTGCCTTTCCCCATTCGAAACTCGTCTAACCAAGCTAAACTAAAGATGGTATGAATAGACTTCTTGTTGGTCTGGGCCACTGCTAAGCATTGAACTTTGCAGACAAGAAACAGTTTTGGTTGTATTCCAAACCTGATCTCAACCCGGGCAGTGGATGATTTGTACAGGTGTCAGAGGTTATGGGGAGATGGCAGGAGAATGGAGTTAGGAGGGAGAGATAGATCAGCCATGATTGAATGGCGGAGTAGACTTGATGGGCCGAATGGCCTAATTTTACTCCTATTCCTTATGACCTTATGATATGAAATAGTTGGCTGGTGGGTTGCCTGCAAGATGTAACCAACTGTGGTTCATAATTTTCTGAACAGCATCCTCGAAGTGTGGACTCGTATTACACTTTGTCATCCTTTCCACTGGCCATGTGGATTCAAAGATGAAACAACATATTTGCTTTACTTAGATTGGAGGGAGGTTAAAGGACATGCGGATGTAGTTATTGATGTCACAGAATCTGTTGCAACATGTTATACAGCAGCCAGCGGAGTGGCACAGCGGTAGAGTTGCTGCCTTGCAGGGTCAGAAACCCGGGTTTGATCCTGAATGCAGGTGCTGTCTATGTGGTGTTTATACGTTTTCCCTGTGACCATGAGGGGGTTTTTCCGCGTGTTCTGGTTTCCACCCACATTCCAAAGATGTACAGGTTGTAGGTTAATTGGCTTCTGTTAATAGACACAAAAAGCTGGAGTAACTCAGCGGGCGAGGCAGCATCTCTGGAGAGAAGGAATGGGCGACGTTTCAGGACGAGACCCTTCTTCAGACTCAAATATATTCATATTTGCTCACAATGCAAGGCTATATGGGAAAGCAAGCTGTGAGAACTGGGAGACATTGCAAAAGAATAGAGACCGTTGGGTAAGTGGACAAGAATGTGACGGGTAATATGGGGGGAAATGAAAAATGTCACTATGTTGTGCAAATAGAATAGCATATTGTTTAGTTTTAGTTTCATTTATTGTCACATGTACTGAAGTACATTGAAAACTTTTTGTTGCGTGCTAACCAGTCAAGCAAAGACTATACATGATTACAGTTGTGCCATCCACAGTGTACAGATGCATTATAAAGTGAATAACGTTAAGTGGAAGATAAAGTCCGATGAAACATAGTCTGAGGGTCTCCAGTGAGGTAGATAGTAGCTCAGGACCGTTCTCTAGTTGTTGATATGATGATTCAGTTGCCTGATAACAGCTGGGAAGAAACTGTCCCTGAATCTGGGGGAGTGCGTTTTCACGCCTCTATACCTCTCGCATGATGGGAGAGGGGAGAAGCAGGAGTAACCGGGATGACACTCATCCTTGATTATGTCGATGGCTTTGCTGAGGCATCGTAAAGTGCAAATTGAGACAGTGGAAGGGAGGTTGGTTTGTGTGATGGTCTCGGCGGTGTCCACAATTCTCTGAAATTTCTCACGGTTTTGGAGGAAGCTTTTCCCAAGCCATGCTGTGATGTTTGGTCTTAAGTATAATCATAAATTTTACATGAATGGTGCAACAAACAATCAACATTTGCACAAAGAAGATTTGAGTACAGGAATAAAAATGTCATTTTATTCTTAAATATGACCTTCTTGAGACAATACTTGGTACAACCTCTGTGTACTTGTGTCCCAGGGACTGTTTGTTCATCAACACACCTTAGAGCCCGACCATTATCTCTGCATGTTCTACCCATGTGATGCATTTTGGAAAGCCAGTTTTAGTCTTAAACAACAAACCTCACCGTCTATGTCACAAATCCTTTCTATAAATATTATTATTGGTTGTGTGTATTGAAATGCGGTGTTAAAGCTTTGTATGCTATCCAGTCAAATCATACTCTGCATGATCACAATCAGACCATTCAGAAGTACCACAGGTAGTGCAAATGCCCTGCACTGTAATGTGCCTATCCAAAAACCTCTTAAATGCCACTATTGTATTTGCCTCCATCACTACCCATGGCAATGCCCACCAGGCCGCGCTACTTTGTGGGGGGAAAAAACGCATGTCTCCATTAAATCTTGGGTACACAAAAGGCTGGAGAAATTCAGCGGGTGCAGCAGCATCGAAGGAGCGAAGGAGATGGGCGACGTTTCGGGTCGAGACCCTTCTTCAGACTGGTCAGGGATCAGGGAAACGAGAGATATAGACAGTGATGTGGAGAGATAAAGAAGAATGAATGAAAGATATGCAAAAAAGTATCGATGATAAAGGAAACAGGCCATTGTAAGCTGTTTGTAGTGTGTAAATGAGAAGCTAGTGTGACGTGGGGGGGGGGGGATAGGGAGAGGGAGAGCTGAGAAGGGGAGGAGGCAGCAAGGGTTAACAGAATTGAGAAAATTCAATGTTTAAGCCCAGTGGATGCAGACTCCCCAAGCCGAATATGAGGCGCTGTTCCTCCAACTTGCGGTGTTGCTCACTCTGGCCGTGGGGGAGGCCCAGGACCGAGAGGTCGGATACGGAATGGGAGGGGGAGTTGAAGTGCTGAGCCACCGGGAGGTCGGGTTGGTTATTGTGGACCGAGCGGAGGTGTTCGGCGAAACGATCGCCAAGCCTCCGCTTGGTCTCACCGATATAGATCAGCTGGCATCTGGAGCAACAGATGCAGTAGATGAGGTTGGAGGAGGTGCAGGTGAACCTCTGTCGGACCTGGAAGGACTGCTTGGGTCCCTGAAAGGAGTGGAGGGGGGAGGTGAAGGGACAAGTGTAGCATCTCCTGCAGTTGCAAGGGAAAGTGCCCGGGGAAGGGGTGGAGCGGAGGGAAGGGAACAATTGACAAGGGAGTTGCGGAGGGAGCGGTCTTTGCGGAAGGCAGACGGGGGGGAGATGGGAAGATGTGGCGAGAGGTGGGGTCACGTTGGAGGTGGCGAAACTGTCGGAGGACTATGTGTTGTATGTGCCGGCTGGTGGGGTGAAAGGTGAGGACCAGGGGAACTCTGCCCTTGTTGCGAGTGGGGGAATGGGGAGAGAGGGCAGTGTTGTGAGGTATGGAGGAGACCCTGGTGCGAGCCTCATCTATAGTGGGGGAGGGGAATCCCCGTTCTCTGAAGAATGAGGACATTTGTGATGTTCTGGTGGGAAGACCTCATCCTGGGAGCAGATGCGGCGCAGACGGAGGAATTGGGAATAGGGGATGGAGTCCATACAGGAAGCAGGGTGGGAGGAAGAGTAGTCCAGGTAGCTGTGGGAGTCTGTTGGTTTGTAGTGGATGTCAGTCAGGAGTGTATCATCTGCAATAGAGATGGTGAGGTCAAGGAATGGTAGGGAAATGTCTGAAATGGTTCAAGTGTATTTGAGTGCCGGATGGAAGTTGGTGGTGAAATGGATGAAGTCAGTTGTGTGTGGGTGCAGGAGGTGACACCAAAGCAGTCGTCAATGTAACGGAGGTAGAGGTAGGGGATGGGGCCCTGGTACGCCGAGAACAAAGATTGTTCGACGTACCCGACAAAGAGGCAGGCGTAGCTGGGGCCAATGCGTGTGCACATATCTACGCCTTGTGTTTGGAGGAAATGGGAGGAGTCAAAAGAGAAGTTATTGAGGGTAAGGACCAACTCCGCTAGGCGGAGGAGGGTGTCAGTGGACAGATATGGGTTGCTCCTCTGGTCGAGGAAGAACCGGAGGGCTTTCAGACCATCCTGGTGGGGGATGGAGGTATAGAGTGACTGGACGTCCATGGTGAGGATGGGGGCCTGGGGAATGGAATGCGCGGAGCCGACGGAGAGTGTCTGAGGTGTCTTGAACATAGGTGAGGAGGGAATTAACTAAGGGGGATAGGATGGAGTCAAGGTATTTGGAAATGTGTTCGGTGGGGCACGAACAGGCAGAGACAATGGGTCTGCCGGGGCTGTCGGGTTTGTGGATTTTGGGGAGAAGGTAAAATCGGGCCGTGCGGGGCTGGGAAACGATGAGGTTGGAGGCTCGGTGGGGGGGGGGGGGGGGTAGGGAGCCGGAGTTGATGAAGTCGCTTATGGTGCTCGAGATGGTGGCCCGGTGCTCGTCAGTGGGGTCATGGTCCAGGGGTAAGTAGGAGGAGGTGTCCGCGAGTTGGCGCGTGGCCTCAGCTTTGTAGCTTGCTCCATTAAATCTTTCCTTTCTCTTTGTAGCTATGCCCTCTAGTTTTTGACTTTTACATCCTGGGGAAATGGGTTCTGACTGTCTACCCTGTCCATGCTTCTCATTTTATATACTTCTATCGTCCCCCATCAACCTCTGGCATTCCAGCGAAAACAATCCAAGCCTATCCAACCTCTTCCTGTATCTGAAACCCTCTAATCCAGGCAGCATTCTGGTAAACCTCTGCACGTCTCCAAGGCCTCCAATCTTTCCTGCAATGGAGCAACTAGAACTGCAAGCATTACTCCAAATGCGGTCTAACCAAAGTCCTAGAGAGCGGCATTCTTTCCTATGGACCCCATTAATCAGCACAGGGAGCAATAATATCAGACTTGTTAGACAAGCGCAGAGGTCCTCCAACATTGTCTATTTGATCCCCTTACCTGCCTTACTTACAGCCACAGGTACACAAAAATGCTGGAGAAACTCAGCGGGTGCAGCAGCATCTATGGAGGGAAGGAAATGGGCAACGTTTCGGGCCGAAACGTTGCCTATTTCCTTCCCTCCATAGATGCTGCTCCACCCGCTGAGTTTCTCCAGCATTTTTGTGTACCTTCGATTTTCCAGCATCTGCAGTTCCTTCTTAATCATTTACAGCCACATCCTCTTTCACTGGATGTGACATCATACAAGTAATTCTCCCTGTCCCTGATGTGCCTCAGTCTTTGAAGCTCAAATTTCACCTCATCAATTTGAGCCTGATTCCTCGAGCAACTAACGAGCAGCGGGTGTGGTCATGAAAAACCACAATGGGATCCAAAAGCTCCCACATAATGCAGCTACAGCACATGATTCTGCATCCTTACTTTATTTATTCTGAACAGCTTCTTTTGAAACTGCCCACATTTGCTCTTTCACCAGGCGTGAAACTAACTCCGCTTGCCACCTCAGCCCTTCTTGCCGAAGCCTCTTGAACCAGCGCCTCAATTTTGTGCTTAACCCTCTGTGCGGCCCTCTGCCAAATCTTCCCTTCCTTTTATTGGCTTGCTTCTTTAAATGGCATGCCTATTCAATAAGAAAAGGTTTTTTTTGTATATGCCTGCTGATTTTTTTTAATTGAATACTCTCCTCTCAAAATGGCTGCTCGCCTGCTCTCTGCTTGACTTTTAATGTAGAAAATGAACTTTGTACTGAACATGATGCCAAGACCATCATCTGCACATAACCCATATCCCTCCATTCCCTGCTTATCCATATGCCGATACACAAGCCTTTTAAATCCCACTAACGTATCTGCTTCGACCATTATCTCTGCCAATGCATTCTAGGCAGTTACCACCCTCTGTAAAATAAAACTTATCCTGCACATCTCCTTTAAACATTGCCCCTCTCAACTTAAAGCTCAGTTTCTGATACTTTGTACTAGTGTGGGATGAAGTAAATTGGAGAAGAGACCAGAATGCTGGGGATGCTACATTTTTGGAAGGTTGGAATGGAACAGTTCACAGATGTTTGAAGGGGTGAGCTGGAAATACAAATCATGCACTTGTCACCTACTTTTCCTGTAATTTCGTATGACTTGTATGTGACTAGATTTCAGATTAATTGCTACTTCATCTTAAATTTGAATTCCAATTTTAATTACTTACAAGGATATCTAGCAAAAAGTTTTAACACGTTAACAACCAATTTGGCCTAAGAAATGCTTCTTAATGGTTGTTTTAAAATTGCAAATCTTCTACCCTAGTTCCAGTATCACATGATTTAAATGCTTATTTCATAAATTCAACTAAATTGTTCTTACTGATGATTTATGTATCACATTGGAATATTTTCAAGATTTTAAAATTTTCCTTAAATGAATTATCACCCCTCATGATTTTTAGCACAGTGACAGCTTGTCCTCACACAGTTTCCACAAGTGCATTTGAAATAAGTAACTTGTTAATATTAGATGTGTGAAGGATAAATGCAAGTCATAGATAACACTAGTTAGTAAACATCTTCAATTATATCAGTCTATAGTAGCTTGGGTTAGTTTGAGAAATTGGCTTTATCTAGTGAAACAGTTGTATGATGCATGTGGGAATAATCTGAATGATACCAATGATCCATATCAGTGATTTGGATGAGAACGTCCATGGCATGATTAGCAAGTGTGCAGATGACACAAAAGTGAGTGGTATTGTAGATAGTGAAGATGGTTGTAAAAAATTGCAGCAGGATCTTGATCGGTTGGAAGGTGGGCTGAGGAATGATTGATGGAATTTAATACAGAGAAATGTGAGGTTACATTTTGGGAGCACTAACATGGGCAGAACCTGCACAGTGAACAGTGGGGCTCTGGGCAGTGTTGTAGAGCTGAAGGATCCAGGAGTACAGGCACCAAGTTAGTTGGAAGTGGCATCACAGGTAGATAGGGTAGTTTAAAAGTTTTTTTGGCACATTGGCCTTCAGTCAGCATTGAGTATAGAAGTTGGTGGGGTCATGTATAAGATATTGGTGAGGTCAGATTTAGAGTATTGTGTTCAGTTTTAGGCACAGGAAAGATATCAAGCTGGAAAGGGGCATAGAAGATTTACGAGGATGTTGCCTTGACTCGAGAACCTAGGCTATGGGGAGAGATTCAGATTCAGATTCAGATTCAATTTTAATTGTCATTGTCAGTGTACAGTACAGAGACAACGAAAGAGGTTGAGAAAGCTAGGACTCTATTCCTTGGAGAGCAGAAGAATGAGGGATGATCTAATACGAGTGTATAAAATCATGAGTAGAATAGATCGGGTAGACGTACAGTCACTTGCCCAGCCTAGGGGAATGGAGAACCAGATGCCATAGATTTACGGTGAGGGGGGAATGATTTTATAAGAATCTGAGGGGTAACTTTTTCATGCAAAGGGTGGTAGGTGTATGGAACAAGCTGCCAGAGGAGGTAGTTGAGGCAGGTACCATTGCAACATTTAAGACATTTAGACAAGTACATGGCTAGAACAGGTTTAGAGGGATATGGGCCAAGCGCAGGTAGGTGGGACTAGTGTAGATGGGAGATGTTGGTCAGTGTGGGCAAGTTGGGCCAAAGTACCTGTTTTCATTCTCTATGACTCTGAAATGTACGAATAATCAATTTTAAAAATATAATTTGTATTCAGTATCCTTTCAGGGAATTTGAAATATTGGACTTGCTCTTAATTTTGTTCTGTTTTTTTTTCCACTAGGTAGTTGTCCTTTTAAAGAGACATTTGTCCTTTTAAATTACTTTTCCCAATCCACTTTGTGAATCCCTGGCCGACTGGTGTCTGCTCGGATCCAACTTCCAAATTTCTGATTTATAATGCGATTGAGAATATAACTTGAACTACTATATATAGCATTTTGTTTTGCGACCCAGTTCACAAGAACATTTTGTGTTGAACAATGCAAAGAAGATTAGATCAGGTGACCTAAAACCTGGTTCTCTCATGGATTGTCTTGAAGAATACAGGGAGAGATTCAGACTGAAATCTTGAGTTTAGAGCCGAGATAGCTGAATGTGTGCTTAGCAGTGATGAAGCAAGGGAAGGGTTACACAAAAAGCTGGAGAAACTCAGCGGGTGCAGCAGCATCTAAGCAGCGAAGGAGATAGGCGACCTTTCGGGTTGAGACCCTTCTTCAGACGGTGCTTAGCAGTGATGAAGCAAGGGAAATTGGGAAGCCAGGATTGGAGAAATGCAAACTTTTCAGGCTGAAGGAGATTACAAAGCATGAAGTCTGAGACCATGGAGTGAATTGACCATAAGAATAAGATTGCTAAATGTGAGATATTTGATGGGCAATAGACAATAGGTGCAGGGGTAGGCCATTCGGCCCTTCGAGCCAGCACCACCATTCAATGTGATCATGGCTGATCATCCCCAATCAGTACCCCGTTCCTGCCATCTCACAATATCCCCTGACTCCGCTATCTTTAAGAGCCCTATATAGCAATGAATAAAATTAAATATTATAAAATTCAGCTTGTTTTAGCACTTGGTTTGTTCAGAAATACAGCATTTGCGGTTCTTTGTGCCTCCATGTTATTTGGCAAGCTTGTTTTGTCCAATGGATAACTTTAGCTTTTGTTGTGCAATGTTTTCTGGTGAAAGTTAAACATAATTGAATGTTTAGTCACTTTGCCAATTTCATTGTTCAGCATGAGAGATTTCATCTTAATCATTTCAATCTTAACCAAATTGTCTTGTTACATTCCTTTTCAAGGAAAATCCTGAACGAGCTTTCGTCTGATACGCCTGGTGTGCCAAGAATTGAAGAGGAGAAATCAGAAGAAGAGTCTGCTCCAACTGTTACTACAATGACGATGCCAACACCTATCTATCAAACCAGCACCGGGCAGTACAGTATGTACACATACCATATCCAGGCACTAGAAAAAATTCTATCACTTCAGCTAACCCATTTTTTAGGACTGGAAACTTTTCAGTTATGTGGGAAATTTGTAAATCATTAACCAGCATTATTACAGTGACTACATTTCAAAACTTAACTGGCCAGGTATGACCTATTCGCATAAAGCAGGACAACCCCAACCCAGCTAATCACAACTGTATTGATCTCCTCTAAATCATCAATAAAGTAATTAAGGTGTCATCAACATTGCGGTCAGGCAGCACGTAATCACTATCAACTTTCTCTACAGTGCCCAGTATGGCAAGACCATTTGGCTCCAGACCTCATCAAAGCCTTAGTTCATACTTGGACAAAGCTGAATTTTAGAAGTGAGGTTAAAGTGACTGCCTTTGACATGAAGGCAGCATTTGAGCAAGGTATCAAGAAGCCCTGGACAAACAACCAAATGAGCATCATGGGGGAAACACCCCAATGATTGGAGTTATACTTCACACAAAGGAAGATGGTTGTGGCTGTCGATCATCCAAGCCCCAGGACATCACTGCGGGAATCCTTCAGGGCAGTGTCCTGAGCTCGACCAACTCCAGCTGCTTCATAAATGGTTCAATAGCATTTTTCTTGTGAGTTCCCCCATCCTGAGATTTGCTTCTGATCCAACACTCTGCCAGACCAGCTTCATAAATACTGTGGGTACAAGAGCAGGTCAGAGACAGAATATTTTGTGGCAAATGACTCGCCCCCTGATGCCCCAAGATCTTGCCACCATCTGCAAGGCACATCAGGAGTGTGATGGAATATTCTACACTTGCCTAGATGAGTGCAGCTTCAATAATACTCGAGAAGCTAAACATCGTCCAGGACAATTGATTGGCACACCATCAACCATCTTAAACATTCATTTCCCCCATCACCATAGCACAGTGGCTGCAGTGTTTCCCACCAGCAGAATGCACAGCAGCTACTATAACAGCTCCCAAACCTATGACATATGGAGCAGGCTCATGGAAACGCAGTCCTCTGTAGGTTACCATCCAGGTTGCACTCCATCCTGATGTGGAAATGCATCATTGGTTATTGCAGGCCTAACTTCCCTGGACTTCCCTACTCTACGGCTGTGAGTGTGTTCACCAGAATTACTGCGTTTGTTAAAGCAAATGAATCACCACGCACCAAGACCCTGAAATGTTTTATTTTTTTATAACGCCTGTAAAACACTTCGGGGGGGGGGTTTCCCCCTAGAATCTCCACTGGAACGGACTTTTCAGCTCAACTGGTCTGAGCTGGGAGTGGGGGAGGGAGTGGAGAGAGAAGGAACCAGAGCAGTGGAAAGGAAACTGTTCGGATGAAACTTTGGAGGACATTTTTATGGGCCAGTCCAAATTCTTGATTCCTGCCAACCTTTCGGTGAAATTCGGAAGAAAAAAAGTTTAATTTAGTTTGGAGATACAGCGTGGAAACAGGCCACACTTACAATATCCTACACACAAAGAACAATTTACATTTATACAAAGCCAATTAACCTACAAACCTGTACATCTTTGGAGTGTGGGAGGAAACCAAAGGTCTCTGAGAAAACCCGCGCAGGTCACGGGGAGAACATACAAACTCCTTACTGACAGCACCCATAGTCAGAATCGAAACTGGGTCTCTGGCTTTGTCCTTTGATAATGTGGCTATAAAGCAGGAGCATCATGATATTTTCACAACCACTGGCTGTCCTGAAAAATTAGGAGCAACCACTAACATGTATAAACAGAAAAAAGCAGCATATTATCCACAAGATAAATTATCACTGGACATAGGAAGCAAGGTAGTTATTTTGTACATTTATTTTAGTAATAATGGTGGACTTCGTCTTCTTTCGTGTGGCGTGCACAGCCTAAAGTTGTTGGACAATTTGTTCTATTTGATCTTCCGTTTGTGCATGTCGAGTTGATTGCATTAGTAGAAACAGGGTGGACAACGTGAAGGCTGCAATCTTCCACCCCATAATGGTGGACAATCACCTGATAATACAATCGCAATCAACTAGGTTTATTTGAGCACTGTGGTATCAACCATGATTGTAAAGCATGCAGGAGACCAATTGGCCCATTCTTTGCATTTCAGCTCTTGAAAGGGTTATCCATTTCATATTACCTCTTTCTCTTAACATTGCTTTTTTTCAGTCAAGCTTACCTAACAAAAAGTATGGGTCAATCTCTCAATGCTTTGAGGCAAAATGTTTGTTTATAGTAAAGAAGTTTTTCTTAATTTTCCATCTGGTTCTTGTTTTTGAAAATCGTTCATCTGAAAGATGTGTTGATACAGTCCTATCCCACGGTTTTTCACTCAGATTAAAGCTCGCTTGTCAGATGATTGAATGTTTTCTGTCTAATATTCCTAATTAGTATCATCTTCCCCATTTACATGTTTATCAGATGGAACGTAATATCTTATTTTAGAGATCTAAATACTGCATTTAATTATTTTTTGCTGCGTAGGTAAAGTGCTTGGGCGTGTTAATTTATTTCTTTGTTGGGTCTCTTAGTTTAATTATTAAAACTGTGCCATAGTGACACAGCTGATAGAGCTAGTGACTCTCAGCACCTATGATCCAGGTTTAATGTCGGGCATTGTCTTTGTGGAGTTTGCACATTCTCCCTGTAACCATGTGAGTTTTCTCCAATTTCTTCCCATGTGCAGGTCAGTAGATTATTTGGCCACTGTAAATTGTCCCTTGTGTGCTCAAGAATGGTAGAATATGAAGGTGGTCGATACGATGTAGGGAAATGGGATTAATGTAGGATTAGTGTAAATGAGTGGTTGAGAGTCAGTAAGGCACAGGGCCTGTCTTTGTGCTGTATATCTCTGACTATAAGAACCAGTTCTAATAGTTCTGTATCTCTGACCATAAATACCAGGTGTAGATGTAGGCCATTCACCCCATGAACTTGTGCCATTTAACAGTATCATAGTGACCAATCAATTTGATCACATATTTCCCACTCTTCCCTTACCCCTTGACTCCCTCATAGTTCAAATATCTGTCAGTCCCCCATTGAATATATTCAATAATTTTGCCGCCGCAGTTCTCTCAGATTAAAAAAAATCTTTAAATTTGCAACACAGATTAAATTCCTTTTCACCCCTGCCGCAAATAGGTGACCGTTAATTGAAACTATGCACTGTAGTTCTATCTTCCCATCCCCACCACTTTCTGCCTTCTGCAGCAACTCCTCCACTGCTTGGTTCACTCATTCCTTCCCACCCAACCACCTCCTTCCCAAGTACACGTAACACCTGTCCCTATACCTCCTCCCTCACCTCCATGCAGGGATCCCAGCAGTCATTCCAGATGAGACACAGGTTCACGTGCACTTCATCTACTGCAGCCGGTCTTCACGATGTGGCCACCTGTAAGACCATGCATACACTTGGCGATCTTTTTGCCAGTGACGGCAGAATCTATCAGTTGCTATCCGTTGTAACTCTTCTTCCCATTCCCATACTGACTATGGTGTCCTGGACTCTCCAGTGCCAGAGTGAGACCACAAAAACTGGTGGAACAACACCTCATTTCTCTTGGGTAGCTTACAACCCAACGGTATGAATATTGAATTTTCCAACTTTATGTAACTGCATGAATCCTCCGCCTCCCGCATTTAACCCTCTCTCCGCCCACTTCAATGCAAGTATGTGATTCCTTAAATATGGAGACCAGAAATATGCATTTTTCTGTTCTCTTATGACCAACTCTCAGTAGAATTTGTTTCTCTCTATTTGCTTTTTAAAGCCAATAATAATTTTTGAAGCTCAAAATGTTCCTTATCTTTTTCTTCCCACCTACTCCCTGCCCCCTCACCATGGATGATCGGCTGCCACAGATTTATTAGACACAAAAAGTTGGAGTAACTCAACGGACCAGACAGCATCTCAGGAGAAAAGGAATAAGTGACGAAGAAGGGTCGAGACCCTTCTTCAGACAAGTCAGCGGGAAGGGAATGGAGTGATATAAATGATGTAGAGAGATATAGAACAAATGATTGAAAGATATGCAAAAAAGTAATGATGATAAAGGAAACGGGCCATTGTTAGCTGTTCGTTTGGCGCAAATGAGTACAGACAATGAGACTCAACAAGACAACTTTGAGGCTGGTACGACTTGGGTGGGCGGGGGTATGGAGAGAGAGTGACTCCAGTTTTTTGTGTCTATCTGGTTTAAGTCTATCTGCAGTTCTTTCCAACATATTAAATCTTATTAACTTATTATAAAAGGTGTGGCACTAATACTTGCCGAAGGCCAATGTTAACTATCTGATCAAACCCTGTTAATGCTATTAAGTCATCATGTTAACATAGGGAAGGATATTCAGATTAAACAAGAAGCATTTATGTTTTCTCTTTCTGCTGCTGGAAGAACAATTTATCATTTTGAAGCTAGACAGAAAACACCAGAAACAGGACAAGGTTGAGAAGTGAAGTCTTCTCAGCTATATTTTAACCTCTTCATTGCGCAATGCAACACTTTAAAAATATGTACTCCTTCCTGTTTAGAAAAGCAAAGTATGTGACCTTATTGTGCCTGTAATTTGAGCTAGAATTCAAGTTCTCAGAAATAAATTAGCAGTTGTTCCCAACCCCTGCGATGTTCCTAATGTGAAGCCTCGTCATTGATGCAAAATTGTGAATTGAAAATTGAATTGTTTATATTTTTCTCAAATTTTGTAAGAGCAAATTATTATTCCACATCCCAAAACCATGTGATTTGTGCATTCCATAAGGATGAATTTTCAGTAACCAAATGTCCTTGACGTGCAGTTAACTGCATTAACAATCAAGGATATTGGCAAAAAATGCTGTTTCCATTCTGCCATTGTCCATTTTTCACAATTGCAGCTGTGATCAAATTTGCCTATGCTGTGAAATGTCTTCCCTAAAATTTACAGTTTTTCACTCCCTCCTTTCAGATCTCCTTGGAAATCTACCCCTTTGACCAGACCTTTGTCTTGTTATCCTGCCATATAGCCATATTTTTTTTTTGGTTTGCTCTTGCACATTTAAAATGCTCTGTAATAAACAAATATTGAATATAAATAGCTGTTCTTGGTGCAAAAAGAGTCATATTAGCAAGTCCTTTTCGATTAGGTATTATTTGGAGGGAGCTGTTGTGAACCTTTTTTATATCAGCCCATCACTGGGGTGGGAGATTGCAACCTTCACGTGGTCCGCCCTGTTTCAACCAATGCAATCAACCTGGCGTGCACAATCAAATAAGATCAAATAGAACAAGTTGTCGTACAACTTTAGGCTGGCTGTGCACGCCATATGCAAGAAGAAGAAGATCAGCCCACCACTCAAGAATAACTGCTTCTAACTGTCTCAATTGCAACTGAAGAGAACTTACTGAATCTTTCTGAATGTGTTCCTCTTGGATTAAAGTTTCTTTTTTTTAAATTCTTTGCTGTTGCCAGTTGCCATCACACAGGCGGGTGCAATGCAGCTGCCCAACAATGGCACAGATGGGGTGCAAGGACTCCAGGCACTAACTATGAATAATGCAGGAACAGGCCATGGTGGAGCAACCATTGTACAGTACACCCAAAGTCCTGATGGCCAACAGATCTTTGTGCCAAGCAGCCAAGTGGTCGTACAAGGTGAGTCAAGGATTTCTCAAAAATAAAACTGATATCTCCAGTTCTGCATCTCTGGGGCAGCTTTCAATGTAGAATAGTACAGCACAAGAACAGTTCCGTCTGTGCCAAACATGATGCCAAGACCATCTCTTATCTACCTGTGGTTAACCCATATCCCTCCATTCCCTGCATATCCATATCCAGTCAGAAGAAGGGTCTTCACCCATTCCATCTCAACAGAGATGCTGCCTGTCCCGCTGAGTTACTCCAGCTTTTTGTGTTTATAATCATATCCCTATCCAAAATCTTCTTAAATGTCAATATCATACCTGCCTCAACTACCAACCCTGGCAATGTGTTCCAGGCACTCATTACTCTCTGTAAAAAGAAAAGTTGTTTTGCATATCTCCTTTAAATTTTACCCCTGTCACCTTAAAGCTATGCCTTCTCTTATTTGTTTTTTCGATCTTGGGAAAAGGGTTCTGACTGTCTACCTTATGTATATCACTCACTTCCTTAACTAACTAAAATAGCAAGTCATGTACTTGCTATAGTTCTCCATTGTCGTCATGCATCGTTGACAAAAAGATCTTGATTGCCTATCTTTTGACGGGATGTTTTTCAGGTGCCGTTGGAGATGTCCAGACTTATCAAATTCGTACAACTTCAAACTCCACTGCTGGTCAGGGAATGGTAGTGGCATCATCCCCAGTACTTCAGAACCAGCCACAAAACGCTGAGGAAACCACTCGCAAACGAGAAATTCGCCTCATGAAAAACAGGTAATTTTCCTGGAAAGCCAATGGTTTTATCCTCCTAGAAAGATTTTCCAAATAGATTCCTTGTGATTCATGAAAGTTTCTTCTCTTTGGGTTGGTGGGTAAAAGGGCCACCTGGTGAAAGTTGAAAGTTATATTTCTGAATCACTGATTATGGATTTCTAGTTTCATTTTAATCGAAGCAGTGGTTGATGGAATTGAGTTTTTTTTTAATTTCCGTCATTTTGAGAGAGATGACTATAGGTATTAGTTTCCCACATTTGTTTAGATATTTTTCCGATTTTTAATGCAAGTGAACTTGGGGTACTCTGTAATATGGTGCTAACATGTGTAGCAGTATTTAACTGTACATAACAGAAAAAAATCGGGTTTAGAATTGCATGAATGCAAGTCGCCAAAGGAATTCACTCAGCAAATTAAACCTATGTAAGTAAAAAAAAATACTATTTAGGTAATCACACTCAACTTTTAGTCTCATTACATAATCATCCAGATGCTTTTTCAATGTAATGAAGATTTCTGCCTCTGCCACCTCCTTGTCAAGTCAAAAGTCAAACAAACTTTATTGTCATTTAGAAATACATCGATATATGCAATTCCAAACGAAATTCCGTTGCATTTGGCTCCCCGTGCAACACGATAATTAACAGAAGGATAAAATGGATAAAAATGGATTAATGAATAAAAGGATAAATAGACAATGGTGGCAGCCTATTACATGGCATTCAGGAGTCTGATGGCTCGTAGGAAGAAGCTGTTGCCGAACCTTGATGTTCTGCTCCTTATGCTACGATATCTTTTGCCCAAGGGCAGCAGAGTGAACAGTCCGTGATGGAGATGTGTGGAGTCTTTTATAATACTGCTGGCCTTAGACACGCAATTTGGTCGCAATATCCCCGATTGAGGGGAGAGAAGTCCCGATGGTTTTTTTCAGTCGGAGGCTTTACAGTCCCCAAACCAGACAGAGATACAGCTGGTCAAAATACTCTCTATGGTGCCCCTGTAGAAAGTGGTGAGGATGCGATGGGAGAGGTGAGCTCTTCTCATCCGGCGCAGAAAGTGCAACCGCTGCTACACTCTCTTAACTATTGATGAGATGTTATTTGACCAGGTCAGACTGTTAGTGATCTGGAAACAGGATAAGCCTAAGCTCAATTTTGAGTGTCATGGCAGAGGGTCTGAATACTTATTTTCAAGTTCACATTTATGGTCACATGCACCAGTTAGTACATGTTGGCAATGAATTGTAGACTGGGTTCCAGATCTAAAATGTTAACACTCTCTCCATGGACATTGCCTACTAAATATTTCCAACAATTTTTATTTTTATTTCATGAACTCGACACCATCGACTCTGTTCGGCTGAAAATTAACTATCATTTAATCCTACTATTGACCGGTATCTATGCCCTCTAATTATTGGTCTTAATGGTAAAGATAGTAGAACAGGTGCATCACACCTCCGACGACCCGGTTTCAATCCTGCCCCTGGTTACAGTGTATGTGGAGTTTGCATGTTCTCCCTATGATTGTGAGGGTGTGGTTTGTACTCTGGTTTTCTTCCACATTCCAAAGATGTGCTGTTTGCAGGTCATTAAGTTGCCCCAAATATACAGTACATTCAGAAAGTATTCAGACCCCTTCACCTTTTCCACATTTTGTTACGTTACAGCCTTATTTTAAAATGGATTAAAAAAAAAAATTTAATCATCAATCGACACACAATACCCCAGAATGAAGAAGCGAAAACGGGTGTTTAGAAATGTTTGCAAAGTAATTAAAAATAAATAACTGAGATAGGGGGAAACCATTTTTCAATCACCTAGCTGGACGGAGATGCGTCTTTTCTCCGTGTCGCATCTTCGTGCCCCCCCCCCCATTCGCGGCCTACCAACTGGATTGCCGCAGCCTTTCCTACCTGAGACGGCCCAGAGCTTCAGCAGCGGAGCAACACTGAAGTATCATCGCGGAGCGGGGCGATGCCTTGCCGGGGAACACCTGTGTTGGAGCTCGGGAGCGTTGGGCCTGCTGACTTTAACACTGTGGAGCTGTGGTTTGCGGTGCTTCTAGCCGTGAGCGTGATGCTGACTTTAACATCGCAGGAGCCTGGGATATTTTGCCAGGGATCGCCAGCGTTGGAGCTCTGGCCAGCTCGGCCTGTGGACTTCGGAAGCCGCGGTCTCCGGTAAGAAGCGGCTGATTCAGAAACTTCCGACGCCAGAGTTCTGATCATCCCGGCGATAGGGCCTGTACATCGGGCCATCCGTAGCGGCGACTGTGGAGAGTTCAAAGGCCCAGTTCAAAGGTGAACAAAGAGGAAGATGACTGAACTTTATTGCATTCCATCACAGTGGGGAAACATTGATTCCGCGGTGGTGTATGTTTGTTAAACTCTATCGTGCATTGTGTTCATTTTTTTTGTATGACTGCAAGGTAACCCAAATTTCACTGTACCAACTGGTGCATATGACAATAAATGTGAACTTGAAAATAAGTATTCAGACCCTCTGCTATGACACTCAAAATTGAGCTTAAGTTTATCCTGTTTCCATTGATTATCCTTGAAATGTTTCTACAACTTGATTGGAGTCCACCAGTGTTAAATTAAATTGATAGGACATGATTTGTAAAGGCACATGCCTGTCTATATAAGGCCCCACAGTTGACAGTGCATGTCAGAGCAAACACCAAGCCATAAAGACAAAGGAATTGTCTGTAGACCTCTGAGACAGTATTGTGTCAAGACACAGATCTGGGGAAGGGTATTAAACAATTTCTGCAGCATTGCAGGTCCCGAAGAGCACAGTGGCCTCCGTCATTCTTATTTGGAAGAACTTTGGAACCACCAGGACTCTTCATGGCGCTGGCGCATGACAGGCACATTAAAGGCACATGACAGCCTGCTTGGAGTTTGCCAAAAGGCACCTAGAGGACTCTCAGACCATGAGAAACAAGATTCTCTGGTCTGATGAAACCAAGATTGAACTCTTTTGCCTGAATGCCAAATGTCACGTCTGGAGGAAACCAGGCACCACTCATCACCTGGCCATTACCATATCTGCAGTGAAGCATGGTCGCAGCATCATGCTGTGGGGATGTTTTACAACGGCAGGAACTGGGAGACCAGTCAGGATCAAGGGAAAGATGAACGGGGTAAAGTACAGAGAGATCCTTGATGAGAACCTGCTCCAGAGCGTTCTGGACCTCGGGCTGGGGCGGAGGTTCACCTTTCATCAGGACAACGACCCAAAGCAATCAGCCAAGACAATGCAGGAGTGGCTTTGTGACAAGTCTGTGAATGGCCTTGAGTGGTCCAGCCAGAGCTCGGACTTGAACCCGATCGAACATCTCTGGAGGGACCTGAAAATAGCTGAGCATCGACGCTCCCCATCCAACCTGACAGCTTAAGAGGATATGCAGAGAAGAATGGGAGAAATTACCCAAATACAGGTGTGCCAAGCTTGTAGCATCATACCCAAGAAGACTCCAGGCTGTAATCACTGTCAAAGGTGCATCAACAAAGTACTGAGTAAAGGGTCTTGAATACTTATGTAAATGTGATATTTCAGTTATTTCTTTTTAATTACTTTGCAAAAAATTCTAAACACCTGTTTTCGCTTTTATATCATAGGGTATTGTGTGTAGATTGATGATTAAAAAAAAAGATTTAATCAATTTTAGAATTAGGCTGTAGCGTAACAAAATGGAAAAAGTGAAGGGGTCTGAATACTTTCTGATTGCACTGTAGGTGGGTAGTTTAATTGATAGAAATGTGGAACAAAGCGTTTTTAGGATAAATTTATCTGGAAATGAGATTGTTCTGTTAGCTGGCATAGACTCGGTGAGTTGAAAGGCCTATATCGTCAGGAAAGACCAAAATATGGAAGGGAAATCTGTCCTGGTCTCTAATAATAGTATTTCTCAATTAAATGTCCCTATTTTTACATTTTGTGCCTCAGCCAGTCAAAGCAAATAATAAATCATATAGGCCATATTAATTGTCATTTTAATTACCATATTAATCTGAGTATCTGTCTGCATGAATATGTGGACATGCATTCCAAGATCCATTTCTCCTTCTCCACATCCTATCCTCTGTTTTATATTTCCTTCCATTTCTTTTTTGCCCTCTCCAAATGTTACACTTTACTGGATTTAATTTTGCTTGCTGTTATTTTTTTTAGTGCCTGTCCAACTACTCAATTGAGTAGCTTCCTGAAAACAACAAATTTCTTCCACAACCAGTAAAACTGTAAGAATGGATAGAAAACATCTATCCATTCTATCCATCACAAACACACGGCAATTTACAATCGCCAATTGATCAACCAGTCCTTGGGATGTGGGGGGAAAGCAGAACAGCTGAAAAAAGCTTCATGGAGAATGTGTAAACTCCACAAGGTCAGTTCTCAGGATGCTGGAGCTGTGGGGCACCAGCTCGAATAACTGTACAACTGTGCTACCCATCTTCAAATTTAAACATGACTCCTGTATTTAGTCCAGGTCATTGGATTTTATGTCATGAAGAGCAAAATACCTAGGAATGGCCTACAGCTTTCTAGTCGATACAGTTGCTGTTGACCACTGTACTTTCTTCCACTGAATCGATTCTGTGGTCCAATTTACTACTTTTCGTACTCTCATTGGCCTTTTCTGATGATTTGGCCTATTAAAATATCTCTTTTATAATTCATGCGTAACCGCACTACATATATTGCTCTTATTTACTTTTTTTTTAAATGGTACTAACCTAAACGTTTGCTTCTTTGTCAGATAAGACCTTCCCCAATCAAAGCAACACTGATAGTCATCCTTCGTTAAACTGTATTTCTAAATGATTTTATGTCCCTCAATCTTTTCTAGTAATTTTCTCATTACGATGCAACGCAAATAACTTTCCATTGTTAGTTTTACCCATTTGAGCAGCATTTGCTCATTTCTGTAACTGTGGGAGGAATGGAAATAAAACAGAATCTGCAGACTCCCCATACCCCCTCACCTCCAGCACCATACCTCAGTACAGCCAACCACTTAGGGAATGCACTTTTGTTTGGATAAACGGAACCAGATTTTACCTTACTCTGGCTAAAAATGCCGATGGATGCATGTGGCCTTCAGGAAGTTTGATGCCAATTTGAACAAGTTCTAATTGTATTCTTATTCCATGTGGTTTAAAACTCTCTGCCTCAGAGGGCGGTGGAGGCAGGTTCTCTGGATGCTTTCAAGAGAGAGCTAGATAGGGCTCTTAAAAATAGCAGAGTCATGGGGATATGGGGAGAAGACAGGAACAGGGTACTGATTGGGAATGATCAGCCATGATCGCATTGAATGGTGGTGCTGGCTCAAAGGGCCAAATGGCCTACTCCTGCACCTATTGTCTATTCACGATATTTCACTGGAACCTATTCTAATCAAATTTCAAATTAACTGCACGAAGTAGCAAACAATTTGGACAAAAATTAGTAGTTGAGAGGGGAATGCACAGGGAACTTTTGACTGAAATCAGAGCTTCAGCTCTGGTCCACTGATTGCTTGGCAGTAGTGGTGTTTGCAATGTGCAAGAAGACCCAGTTGAAAGAGCAAATAGATCTTTGGATGGGGCAGGAGTGGTGTTTAGGACTGTAGAAGCTACGTCAGCTCATATTTTTGCTTTATGGTGGCATAGAGATTGTAAAGAGAAGTCACTTGTTGAATGCATCTTCTAATGCTTTCCATTTCCCCATTTCAGGGAAGCAGCGCGAGAGTGTCGTCGCAAGAAAAAGGAGTATGTGAAATGTTTGGAAAATCGAGTTGCTGTGCTGGAAAATCAAAACAAGACGCTTATTGAAGAGCTCAAGGCACTCAAGGACCTGTACTGCCATAAATCTGACTAGCACACCCCTGTCATTCTTCTGGATGATAAAACAGACTTGCCCCAAAAGACTATTGGCATGAGCTGGGCAACTCTGCTACTTTTTCTACTTTCTCTCCTACGTAGGGGTGAAAATAAAACAAAACTGCATGGATGCAGTTCCGGCAGCTGCACATCCATGCACCAGGAATCATGTATTGGATTGCAGGATCCATCCTGGTCAAATCTATCTTGTTTGGAACCCGAAACAACCTGAAACCTGGTTTGGACAAATGTTTTTTCCACGTGAACAATTTTATATACAGACTAACTTATTGGTACAAAAAAAAAATTATTGTCTAGTGTAACCAGGAAAAAAATTGCAAGCAAAATTTTAGTGTGGTGACTCTCGCCACCACCCTGCCCTTCATCGTTATAGTTCCCTTCTCATTGTTGCTCTGAGTGTGGTGTTATGGCAGTCGCCCCATCAGGCAAAGTATTATCTTGCGTCTTCAACTATGGCCATGCGTTATTGCATCTGGAGGCCAAAGTTATTCAAGTCGCACACTTTGAGGCAGATCAGGTGGCTATATTATCCTTTTTCAACTGTGCCTCTTGCAGAATATGCCTGATTGCAGCCCAGCAACAATATAAAACCCACACAAAACAATTTGGTAAGCCCACATTTAGGCTGATACCCCCTTTTAACCAGAGAGTTGTGAATGTCAAGCGCCTTAACTGCTTTGCTTACCAGCCATTCAATCAGTTTACTTTTTTTTTTAAACCGTGTGAATTTTTAAGAGTTGTTGGTTTGCATTATGTATCTATATAGATTTTTCTCTCCCTCTTTATCTCTTTTTAAATGGTGTTGTGATCAAGCCAGATTGTTCTGTCAATGAAACTGAACTGACTGAACCTATGGCCAAAGGAAGGTGAGGCTGGAAGGAATGCTAGTTTTGTATTTATCATTCAACAAATAAGTAAGAAATGGATCAAACCATAAAACCAATTAATACTGTAAAGCAGCACCCATAGTGATGTGGGTGTGCAGAGCTGTTTTTTTGAGCAGGGTTAATTATTGTGAAACTGGTCACCTTGTTGAATGCCTTTGCACTGTATTAATAACACTTTACATTTTTATACTGTATATATATTTCTATAAGAAGTGTGACTCTGCAAGGAAAAAACTAGAAAAAGACCAAGGACTTGTGATGCAAATCTGTGGTTGCACTCTGTATGGAGAGCAATGCTGTTCTGTTAACCTAAAGTTCAGCATCCTGTCCCCACTCCGCAAAATAAATTAGTCCAGTGCAAGTTTTAACAGAGCAAACTACTTTTTTCAAATATGCCTTTTTTGAAATGATGTACAAATGGGTTAATAAGCTTTGCAGGGAAAAACTTGTGTACCAGTACATACAAAGGTTCAATGTTCTGAAAGGGGCATGACAAATCGGTGACAAGCAATACATCAACATCTTGTTACTGGTCATAGTGTTGAGGATGTGCTTATTAGACAATTCTACCATGTATTAAGTAGCGCTTTGATTGCGGACCAAATTTATTACGTACTTAACACAGAAAAATAGGTTTCTATATTGTCCTTGGAAACCTGTTGACATTTAACAAGTTCAAACTACTCCAGAATTCAATGTTTTGTCTGTTAAAACTATTTCTAAGAGGAAATTGCAAAGGTAAAAATATTACAAAAGATCAAATATATATTCATTTGACATCTCATCCTTGGGGCAATGCTCAGGTGCTTCACAACCAATTAAATATTCTGGTTGTCGTAGTAACAAGGGAAACGTGGCAGCCTTCAACTGGGTTAAAAGTCATGATATGGCAATAAGATTTCCTTTTAGTACAGTTGATTGATCATTACTAACCAGTTCCTTGGTGAGAAATCACTTTTCAAATAATGCCAGAGGAATTTATTTTAATATCTTGTTGGACCTCTGAATGCCTTATCTGAAAATAGTTATCTGCAACAAAGTGATTTCTGGGCAATGGAATGTCATCTTCATGTATGTATGTGCTTTTTAGTGAGCTGGAGATTTACAATTCATACATTTATAAAGGATAGGAGCAGAATTAGACCATTTATCCTATGCACTCTACTTCGCCATTCAATCATGGCTGAACAATCTTTCCCTCTGAATCTCATTCTCCTGCTTTCTCCCCATAACCCCTGACACCCTACCACGCTGCACCAGAGCTTTATAAGATTTACAGATGTTAGAGGGTGAGAAGCTGGTTATGAGTTCATTGGAATATTTAAATCTCAAGATAGCAAAATGATAATCCTTAACCCCTGAATTCGAGGATGATGATGCAACCACAGATCTAAAGAAATTCCTGATGACTTGCCTTTTCTGTGAAACGTATGGGTTTGGACACTAAGCTTGAGGGATGCATTTTGGCTGGATACTGGGAGTTCACAGCAACACCACCAGGCTTGTTTGCACACGTTTGAGAGGATATCAAGCATATTGATTTTCATTTTTCATTTGAATGATGGCACTCCCCCGTACTACCTTGAATTGTCAGCTCGGCATTTGTGCTTGAATCTTCTGAATTCATAGCCGTCTGAAAATACAAGTCACTGAAAAGTAGGTGACATTTTAGAACATTTTCATGATGGAGAAAGAAGAAAATAATGAGCAGGAGACAAAGTAATGCAGGAAAGACCTGGTTGAGGATTAGCTTCTTAACATGCTTGGAACAGTGTAAACAATACGTCCTATACAAGGAAGTCCTTAATCTCTTAGAAATCAGTGCATGAATGATCAATTGCCTTTGACTTTTGCTTTTTTTTACAACTATTTTCTCTGAGCAGAAGTTTAAAATATACATTTCTAAATTCAGTGGTACTGATTTACATTTCAGAAATCCATGACAGTTAATGGTTCCACAGAATCTTTTTACCACGATAAAGTAACCTGCCCTTCTCCAACCTTTTCTACCATTCTCCCATGCAAAAACTAAGTGGCAAGCTCTATATTTACAGCATTTATCACTTAATATGCTAATCACTCCTACAAAGCCAAGCGCAAAAAATGACCTACATAAGAGAGATGTTTATCTTCATCATATTCCAAGATACTTTGTTTTAAACGTAGTTCATTGACTTTATAGTTACTTTGTAATTTAGGGCATATTGCATCCAATTTGTCCTCAACAAACAATAAAGACCAGATTTTTATTGTTAAGTTTGGTTGACTGATGCATATTGGCCAGAAAGCTGCCGTTCTTGGGATTAGTACAATGGGGTTGTATACATTTAACAGAGAGCAGATGGACCCTTGGTTTAATCTGTCATTGAAAGATGTTATCAGTGCATTTAAATAGGGAGGTTTATTATCCTAAAGATATCAATGGAATAATTGGAAATCAGTGACTGAGTGATTAAATTGTCCCAATAAGTAGATATTAAGGCAAGTGACCAAAAGCTTGAACGAAATAGTATATTTTAAGGCACATGTTAAGGATGAGAGATAAAGATTTGGCAAAGGAATTCCAGAACTTAAGATCTTGGTAAAGCCACTGATAGTGGAACCATTAACATCGGAGTATATGAGAAGCTATCCATGTAGAAGAGCAGTGATTACCTCTGGGTTAGAGGTGGAATGGGGTTTGACACCAGGAATTTGTAGACAGATCAGCATCTTCAATTGAATTATTGCTTAACTGGTTGTGCTGGTCAGCAAGCCGTGGGATTAACTGTTGTAAACGAATTTGGTATAAGGTGAGGCGCTGCACCAGAGCTTTAGAAGATTTACAGATGTTAGAGGTTGGGAAGCTGGTTAGTACCTTGGAATATTTAAATCTCGAGATGCATAGGGTATGCATGGAGTTATCAGGGAAATAATCTGTGGCAAAGACAAATGTATTAATGCTTCAAACTGCAGTATTTAGGTGGAAAAATTCTGCTTATCAAACACAAGGATGATGAACAAACACAAGGATGATACACCCAGACTGCCACACCTCCAATAATACCATATTTTACACACCAAGTTATGATCCGAATGCATTCCCCGAATATGCGAAAAGGACAGTCGAAGCAAAATACAAAAAGGACAGTGGAAGCAAATTCAACATCAAGCTTAAAACAAAAAAAGCATTTGTTAACATTCTAGAAAATAAGGATAGAGGCAGTGGGACTAATTGAATGACACTTTCAAGGACAGTCACAGCCATGAGAAGACCTGAGAAGTGGCTTCTTTGCCATAGAATAATTTGCAATCCATTTCCAAAAATATGCCTTTGAAAATGAAAAAAAAACTAAAGAATGTTGACCATTCAAAAAATTTTTAATTCTTCCCGTCTTTGTAACAGCTATTCTAACCAGGAGACCTGATTTAAAAGCGCCAATCTTGTGGAACTCAGTTGGTTTAACTGCTAGAGAACTTTTTAAAATCTATTCATATTCTGATTCTCGTTTCCAGAATTTAAATAGTTTAATATCCACAAAAATAAAAAAAATGAGCAAGGGACTTTGGATACCCTGCAGTTGAGAAGTAAAAGTTATCTACCAGGGAGTATCTGAAAAGCTTATGGAAGAGCAGAAGTCTGTATGGGCTAGAAAATTCCAATGGAAACAAAAGGCAGGAAAATATTCAGCAGTTCTGACCACATTCTCGCTTCACAGGCACAATGGATGTTGAAGTTCTGTACAAAAGCTTGATCAGAAATTTGACCGAAAAGCTTGAGAGGAGGTAGAAGGGTTAAATCCGAACAATAATATATTTTGTGAGCTTGGTGAGCAGTTATTTTCTTTGGAGGAGGATCATCCTATTATATATGAAAGGTGCCTAATTTACCCATGCCCATGACACAATGCAGTTAAATGCTCCTTTTTATATTTTTATCATTGCAAGTACCGTTAAATCTGCTTGGTGACTGGGCACTCCAGGTTTTCATGACATCAGTTTGATATATTTTTAGTCCTATTCTTCGTCTAGTTAGTGCACTGTAGTTGCTGACTGGCCCAGACACTGCACATTTTGTTTGCTTGCCTTCAGCAATTTTTATCTAGTTTATCACTGGTTCCATCTTTATTCCAGAAGTAAGGATATTTGAGGTTTTTGGATCCGCCAGCATTCCTTCAAATAGAATGGTAACACTAAGGAATTTCAGTTACACCAATGTCACTTGATTGGAGTAATGGTGAGGATTTTGTGGTGTATCCAGGGGAGGATTCCTTAATCAGTGAAGAGCACTTTGCTTGATCCAGCGGTAAGTAAGAGATGGATCAAGTCTGAGTTTAATAATCGATATGGATAAGGAGTCATCTAAAGTAGAATTTCTAAACTGAAAGAGGACTAATCAATTAATGGAAGAGGGGAGAGCGCCCACCGAACCCAAATAAAGTGGAACTAAATATTGATGGAAAACTAGAGATAGGATGCATAACTTACAATCAGATATTTTGAGCACATTTACACAAAGGGAAAAGGCACAGGAACTAACCAAGGCTCCCTGAATTACCTTAGGGATAGCAAAAGAGAAAAATTCTAATGAAAATTAGGCTGAATAAGTTAAGGCGAAAAGAAATATAAAATGAGCATAGAGAGTATGAGAATGGAAGTCACAGGTCCGATGAGATGCATCCTGTGTTTTCTATAAGTGGAGAATGCAACAGGGCTTCGGTTTCTTCCTTGAACAAAAGAAGGTGCCCAAGATCCAAAAAAGCCAGAAGTAACAAATGCATTCAAAAAAGCTGTAAACACCTATCTGAAAGTTGGTTAGTTGAGCCTTGGTTGTGGTAATAATCCAGGAAAACATATTTTTTGGGATCTCAGGCATTAAGAGGAATTTTTAGCCCATAAGGGAGACTTTATTAAACTTTAACTTTATTAAAAGTTAACTTTGTTTAATTCAAGCAAAAGAGAAAGTTAATGGAGGCAATGTAGTAGATATCCAGATACATTTTCAATAAGAGTTTCTCACACTTGTTTGTAGCAATGCAGGTCATTTGGCCTATTGAGCCTCTGCCAACTCATACAGCAATCCTATTTCCCTTATCAATTGCTTTCCTGATGTTACTACCAACTAGCTGTGTGAGGAATAATTTGCATCAGTCACTTAATCTACTTAACTAGTGTGTCTTTGCCATGTAGGGAGGGGGTAACTGGAGCATTCAGAGAAACTCTTAGACATGGGAAGAACATGCAAACTTCACACAGACCACATCAGAGGTCAGAATCAGACCTGGGTCGCTTGAGTGGTAAGGCAGCAGCACTACCTACTGCTCCACTGTGCTGCCTTAATTTTACCCAAGAAACTGCTAAGCAAAATGAGACCTAGTAAATTAGAATTAGTAGCTGCATGGGCAGGAAACTGTCTGAAAGGCAGAGAGATGTGGGCAATGATTGTTGTTCAGACTAGAGAGTGATTGACGATAGTGTTCCGCAGGAATCAGTTTGGGATCACTTTATTTTTGTTTTGGAGATAATTTATGACAAGCGTATGCAGCGTGTAGCAATGTTACAACATTTTGAGATAAAAGAAATCAAGTCTGCAATTTATCCCATCAGATAAAGCACAAAAATAAGTTTAATTTGACACCTAATTCACTTTCATATCTTCAGTATTAAAAAAGTTATGGCCATTTTCATACTCTGAAATTAGCATCTTGTTCCCTATTGCTTTTCCATTGACAACACAAAAGCTATGATCAAGGACAGTCAAAAGCCCATAACTTTCTTAAAAATTAAGAGAACTGAAAGACATGTTCAGTTATTATAGATTGAAGCACTCTGAAACAAATATGAAGCAATCTTACTTGGATGACCTGAAATTAAAGCATATAATTAGTTAGTCACCTAATTCAATTACTAGATCTAAACATCTATCAATTTCTTAAAAGATTAATATTTTTAAATAGCCCAAGTGTCCAAATAACATTCACACAAGAATTCATAAATGTAACATGATTTTAAAATCTCATTGTCATGAATTTATAGGCCAAATGGAAGGAATTTAGTGTTTAATTCCCGTAAATTAATGGCCATTTAAATTATCTTGCGAGTGGGTTTTTGTGGAACGCGATCGATTGGAACGTTGCGGTTTGCGGTGAATTTGAACCCCATATCGGCATGAAAAACACTGCCGGTTCGTATGGGGTCATAATCACATTTTTGCCAATGAAATTTGGATTAAAGTAATCCTAAGAAGCAAGTTTATATGTAAAATAAACAACTTACCTTATGTTTTGTCCCGTTGACGGCGTTAGAAGTAGCTTTTTAATTTTACTACAGTGATTAAATTGTCATGCAATTAAAAAAATTTTTTTTTTAAACTTCCGAGAACGGAAGACGGAATGATTTTTCAGCATCAGGTAGTAGCCCGAGAAAATATATCTCGGACAGGCAGGAGTAAACGGTATTTTAATCCCGCCCGCCCCCCCCCTTCAAAGGCGCGAAAGTCGCGCACATACCCAGTGGCAGAACTGCAACGCCGCTGAAGGTAGGTTTTGTAACATACCTACAGGGTGTGCAGAAATTGCAGAACCTGGATGTACATCTTTGAATGTGGCAGTGTATGTTTAATAAAATATAATATCCCAGAATCTAAATACAAGGATAGCATACAAAAACAAGTTGTTAAATCTGTATGATAAAAGATGATAAAGCCAGATTTCGGATATTTAACCAATTCTGGTCATTTAACTATCTGAAGGATGCAAAGGTCTCAGAAGGTATGCAGAAAGGATTAACTAAGTGGCTCCTTGGAGGGGGACTTACAACAAGGAGATTAAAAGTTTAAAGTGCTGATCTGGAAAATTTAAAGGAACAAAAAAAAATCAAACCACTGGAGAAGCTAAAAGGTTGAGCAACACATGTTGGGAGTAGGGGAGGAATTGTCATATTTCAGGTTAAGACCCTGCAGCGTCTTGAGAGTGAAGAGGGGGAAGTAGAAAATGTGGACCCTGCACCCTGAAGGAGGAGAGGGGGAAGGATGAGATGGGCAGTAGGTGGACTGAGGAGAGGTAAGCGTTGATGGACCAAATACTTGGTGAAATGGGTTAAAATCTAGTGTATTTAAGGTAGAAATATAGAGGGAAAGGAATTTCATTGCTAGTAGATTTGACAGCTGAATGCAAAGCTGCCACGGGTTATGTAATTTACCGAGCATGCATAAGAGCCCAAAACTGCACGACTAAATATCTTCTGAGGGTTATATGTCTGAAGGAAGTAACAAAGACGAGGTTTTTTTTTAAAGCTTGAGAATTCCCAGAAAAATTAATTTAAAAAGTAAATTGTCACTTTTGTCATCAAACAAAGGAATAGGTCATGATTGGGACATGTAAAGTTTACTGAGGTATAGTGAAAAGCTTTTGTTGCGTGCTGACCAGTCAGCAGAAAGACTGCGTGGTTACAATTGAGGCATGCACAGTGTACAGATACATGACAAAGAAATAACATGGTGCAATGTAAAGTCTGATTAAAGATAGTACGATGGTCTCCAATAAGGTAGATAGTAGCTCAAGACTGCTCTCTAGTTGTTGGTAGGAAGGTTCAGTTGCCTGAAAACAGCTGGGAAGAAACTGTCCCTGAACATGGAGGTGTGCATTTTAACTTTTGTCTGATGTGAGAGGATAAAAGAGGGAGTGGCAGTGGGGAGACTTGTCCTTGATTATGCCAAGGCAGTGTGAGGTGTAAATTGAGTAGATGGAAGGGAGGTTAGTTTGTGTTGCATCCATAATTCTCTGCAATATCTTGGGTTTACAGAGAATAGAAAATCGAGAGGCTGATGGAAAAGGTGAATCTGGTGACAACAACTGCATGGAAATGGGTTTTAGGAGCAGAAGCAAAAAGTAGGATAATGTCAAGCTGGTAAAAATAGACGCCTTTCGTGTTTGTACTGTTACAAAGTTCAAAACAAATGGAGATCAATTAGAAACTAATGCCGAGATCAATCTAGTTCATTTTGAAACGGCTTCCATATAAAGGAAGCTGCAGAATAGAGTTTATGATGGACACTGGATACATAGAAAATAGGTGCAGGAGTAGGCCATTCAGCCCTTCAAGCCTGCACCGCCATTCAATATGATCATTGCTGATCATTCAACTCAGTATCCTATCCGATGGTACCTATGCCTCCTTAGATTTAGTTGGAGGAAAATTCTGTTGAGGAATTTCTATCTTGGCACCGACATCCAAAATTCCCTCCCTAAACCTTTCCTATTCTTACTCAAAGATGTTTCTTCAGACATTGTAATCAAACTTATGGAACCTTGCCCTGATAGCTCCTTTTGCATTCCTGTGAAGGTCCTTGAAATATCTTGTTGTTTTAAATGTGCTGTATAATTGCAAGTTGTTGAGTATAAAAGCAGATACGTGTTACATTTAAGAAAACATGTCATGAAGTTAAGAAAGAGCATTTGTTGTTCTCCAACCATTCATTCATGTTAATGATATTAATGTGGAGGTTGATTTTTAAATTGAGCTCTACATTTTAAAGATAGAACCTTACATTCAAAACCAGTTTCTGCTACTAAGGGATTTTAGTATTGTCATCACCTTAAAGATCAATTGACAGCAAAATTATCTGCAAATTTAGAGTATCTTGTAAGAAATTAGTGCCAAGTAAATCATTAAGGTGATGTTATTTAAATTGTACCATGTTAACTCAAGAATCTTTGCTTGTACTAATGTTTCCTCTCTGTCCTCGCATATGGAAATTATCCAGAGCTGCCAAAGCCAAGTTTATTTGTACCAAAAAGTTTCAGCTGATTGATTACGGAATTTTCTTTGTGAAATAATTAATTTCTTTAGAAGGTGAGTCTGCTCACAGATCTCCTCACAATATCTCCTGAAGCAACCTGTTGAAAATAATATACGACGACATTTGTTATTTCAACAGAATAGACAAAACAGAATCAACATCTTCATATTGGGGTCCTGCCACAGTTGCCTCCGAGCAGCTAATTGAATAAGTGAAATAAATTTCAGGCAGTCATGAATGAAACTGTCACGGTTACTGAAGAGTACTTTATTCAACACTTTCATTCTTCACTCACTCCCCATGTGGCAGAGATAACAATCTCCCATCTAGACAATGTTATAGGAATACTACCGGCAACTTTATTATTTCCTGTTTAAAAATTCTGAATTTTGTCTCCTATTTCTAATATTAAGCCATGTGCTTAAAGCTTGCCAACAATCACGTTGAGCACCTTTACAATAAAACCACAATTCATTTCACAGGTGTGTTACCAAACAAGATTTCACACCTTTGCAGAGATTGTAGGACAGGTGAAAAAATAGTAAATGTTTTTGAGAAAATTGGTATTGGAGAGAGATTTAAGAACTGTGCTGCTTGGAACTTAGGCAGCTGTAGATGCAACTAAGTGGGCCGTGGGGCAAGGGAAATGATCAACACACAAGATCAGAATCGGGAAGCACAGGGAATGCAAGAATTGTCATTGTAGTGCTTGGGTGTGGTTTGAGGCTGTGTGCATGTGACAAAAATGAAAATCGCAGAACTCCGGCTGCTTTGGAGATTGTTCCAAATGAACATTCATGATGTGTCATCTTTGGAAGGGGTGAGCAGCAAATAAATTCCCTTGCCACCTACGAGGTAGTAGCTATAACCCAGCACAGGCTGTACTATTCTATTCTAGCATCATCTCCTCTTGCTCTTTTATGGTTCAAGTCAATAATTACGGAGTTCACAGCTACCTGAAAGGGCGGTTCAATCGCACAAGTCATAGTGCTGCTGGCTCTTGTTCCAGTCCTGCCAATGTGAAATATGCAGTTTTTCCTGTGATCACATGGGCTTCCTCTGGGTGCTCCGCTTTCCTCCCACATTCCAGAACTCTGCAGATTGACAGATTAATTGACCATTGTAAATTTGCCCCTAGTGTACAGATGAGTGGGGGAACTGATAGGAATTGTGTAGGGGCAGATAGTATAGAGGAAGCAGGGATTCTGCAGAAGGACTGGGACAGATTGTTAGAGTGGACAAAGAAGTGGCAGATGGAATACAGCGGATCAAAGTATGGAGTCATGCATTTTGGTGGCAGGTATAAAGGAGTAGACTTTTCTAAATGGGGAGATAATTCAGATATCTGAGGTGCAAAGGGACTTGGGAGTGCTGATACAGGATTCCCAAATAGTTAATTTGCAAGTTGAATGGTAGTAAGAAAGGTAAATGCAATGGCAGCATTTATTTCGAGAGGACTATAATATAAAAATGGTCTAAATTCTGAAGCTTTATAAGGCACTGGTCAGACCACGTTTGGAGTGTAGTGAGCAGTTTTAGGCCCCATGACTGAGGATGGTTCTGCTGCCATTGGAGAGGGTTCGGGTGAGGTTTATGGGAATGATCCCAGTAATGATTGGGTTAACATGATGAGTGTTTGATAATACTGGGCCTCTACTCGCTGGAGTTTGGAAGGATGAGGGGATTCCTCATTGAAACTCACTGAATAGTGAAAGGCCTGGATAGAGTGGATGAAGATGTTTCCACTGGTGGGAGAGCCCAGGACCAGAGGCCATAGCCCCAAATTATAAAGGACGTACCTTTAGAAAGGAGATAAGGAGGAATTTCTTTAGTCAGAGGATGGTGAATCTCTAGAGTTGCCAGAGAAGGTTGTGGAAGCCAAGTCAATGGATATTTTTAAGGCGGAGATAGACGGATTCTTGATTAGTACGGGTGTCGGGTTATGCGGAGAAGACAGGAGAATGGGGTTGAGAGGGAAAGATAGATCAGCCATGATTGAATGGCGGAGTACACCTGGTGGGCAGAATGGCCTAATTCTGCTCCTATAACCTATGAATATGGGGAAAAATAGATTACGGTAGGATGTCTAATAATGAGGTTTTATTGGTGAGTGCTGAATCAGTTGGCCAAAGTGTCTGTTTCTGTTCTGTATGAAACCGACCTTGAAAGAATTACCGTAGCTATATATCGTTCATGCAGGACTTTCCTCATGACAATGCTGGTAGCCAACACTTCTGGTACAACAATTCAAAGCTTTTCACTGTGCCTCGGCACATGTGACAATAAGCTAAACTGAGATATGACGAGGTATGTCTGCAAAGATGAATATTAGCAATGGATAAACGAGCAGCTGCTTTTATGAATAATTAGATGGCTGAGAAAGACCTAACTCTTCTACCCAAGTTGCCCAGGTAAGATCCAACATGGTGAAATGGAGTAGTTTTAAAATATCTGAACTATTGTAGAGTGGAAACCTTGGTTGGGGAGAAAGGAAGATATTTAAATTTGCTGTTGTGGGAAGTCTCGTCAAGAACAAATGCAGCAGAGAAATTGGGAGAACAGAATGGATTGCAGGAAGGAAGGTGGGAGCAAGAATAATCAAGTTAGCTATGGGTCACTGTGAGATTATTGGTTGCCAACAGTCATCCATTAGTCCTTTTAGTTTCAGCTAATATCTTGATTTTATGTTCCAGCTGCCTGGACAAAGGATGAGACTACAAAAGCACATGGTGGTTACTGATAAAATAGAGAAAGATCTTATTCAGCCCATTATGCCAGAACTGGCTCCTTCATTAAGTTGCTCATCCTATATCCCTCACTTAGAGCCATTCAGTACGGAAAATCCCAGCTTCTCCCTGTAACTTAAAGCTGTAATTCCAGGTAACATCATGGTGAATCTTGCACCCTTCAACTTTTAGTTCTAGGTGACTAGAACTACATACTGTACTCCATGTGTGGTCTCTGCAATAACTTGTGCAGTTGCTTCACGATGTCCCTACTTTTGTACTCGGTACGCTTCCCAATGAAGACAAGTGTGCCAAATCCTGCCTTCACCATTTACTGTATATGTCCTGCCCTAGTTTGACATATTGAACTTCGACTGAGTTAAATTCTATTTACCATTACGTGCCCCACCTCCCCAACTGATCTAGATCATGTTGTAAACTTGGATATCCTTCCTCCCTGTTCACTTTACCACCAGTTTTAGTGTCATCTGAAAATTTACTGACAATGTTAATTAAATTGTCATTTGAATTGTTAATGTGGATAACAAACAACAGCGGACCCAGCACTGACCCCTGTACCAATCATACCTCAATTGCCCTGCACTTGCAATAATTATCTTTCAAAATTGCCATCTGATTTTTTTCAACAGCTTTTTGGAATTAATTTTTGATCACAAGACAGGCAATGAGTCAAATTACTTACTTGTGTCTTTGATCCATCACCATAAATACATGTAATCAGGTTGCCAACCCTTCCGCCACTGGAAAAAAATTAGACTTATTTACTCTCTCAAATTCCTTTAATCTCTGGTCTGAAGAGACAAACCCATTATTGTCCAGTATCTCCAAATAATTAAATGCATAAACTAAACTGAAAGAAGAAATGATTATTAGCCTGGCCTTTGGAGAAAGACTCCAATCTACCTCCTGGATTGTTGTGCAAGTGGTGTGGACATCAGTGATAAGGCTGGCATTTGACTGGCAACGTAAAGGTTGTAAATTGCTTCTATTCCCTCATCTGGTCTTTGACATGTGTTAGAAAAAGCATTGCCCAGATTTAAACATAATTCTCCAAGTAGAGGCTTCACCAGTTTGATAACTTTGTCATAACTTCCCTGCTTTTATATTCCATTCTGTTACAAAACTAGAAATCTCAATTGCTTTTTCAACAGCCGTCTCAATGACTTGTGTATGCACACCTCAGCTCTCTCTGTTCCTGGTTAAAATATACCACCTAGTTTGAAGTATGATTTCCATTTTCTATCACAGATGCTGCCTAGCCCACAGGGTTCTTTCAGTAGTGTAGGATTAAAGGTACAGTGAGAACATCAAGACCAAACTAGCTCAGGAACAGAAACTAATAATTGCTTTTCATTGTATCATTAGTCAATATCTGTACCACTGCTCTTTTGATTTGTTCTTGGGCATACAGACCCAAATTTCAGTTTGCAGATGATCAAAATATAACAACATACCAAAAAGTATTCAGTATGTCGACGAATACTCTCTTGAACTTCTACAGGTGCACAGTACAGAGCATATTGACCGATTGCATCAGTCTGGTTCGGCAACTCAAAAGCCCAGGAACGAAGGAGTGAGCACTGCTGATCTTCCCACCATCAAAAGGATCTACAGGTTGCGCTGCCTCAAAAAGGCAGCCAGCATCATCAGAGACGCACACCACCTCACCACACCCTCATCTCACTCCTGCCATCAGGAAGAAGGTACAAGAGTGTGAAAACTAATGTCCAGATTCAGGAGCTGCGACTTCCCAATAATCATTAAACTGTTAAAAACTACAGCCTCCAAATAAGCTCCAAACTACATGGACCTGGGGCATCTTTGCACTATTATGCTTCATTTGTTTGGGTCATGCGACAATAAAACACTCTTGACTTGAAAAAATGAAATACAATTTAAAAAAAAAACTAAGCATAACATTTTGCTCAAGGTTCCAGCATCTGCAGTTTCTTGTGTCTCCCTCTGGTTTCAATTGCTTCTCATTCTTCCTATCTAAATGTATCACTTTACATTCACTGACTTAGATTCATCTGCCATTCCACTTGTCTGTCCATGTTCTGTGTAAGTTTTATTGTGCTTCAGTTTTTTCTTTGTTATTTTGAGCATTTGCAAACTGACTTTGGCTTTGTGTACCCTAGAACAGATGGTCCTGATATTGACTAACAGTGCATTGAAAGGCCATCATTACTTTCTGTCCCTTTGCCGGTTTTGTCTTAATGTTGTAATTGCAAAAATCTGAATTTTTATTACCAATGTTCACGCAGGAATAATGGGAGTACTAGTAAACCCAATCAAAGGCCATTAAGCAGAAACGTTGAATCTATTTCTCTTTCCATGGATGCTGCTTGACCTATTTCTAGCATTTCCTGACCTCCATTGGATTTCTAGCATCTGCAGATTTGCTTTTAGTCAAGGACTCTTTATTGTATAATACCAGTTTGCAAACAAAGGGTGGTGGTGTTGCACGTAATGGTGGCACCAATAACCAGACTGAATCAACATACCAGGACTTATTTACATTTATACATTACATTTATAATATATTTCACAATGTGAGGGCCTCCCAAAGCACTTTGAACAAAATAAAAGAACAAAACAAAACAGAACAAAACTTCTGCAATGCAGTATGTTGGAATTGCAGCAAACAATATGTGAGTGGCACATCCTCACAGACAGTAATGGGAGAACAACCATAGACATCATGAAAGTGTTCCTAACATCATTACTTGTTGATTGTGATAATTATTGCTTAGGGTTTTGGAGAAAACTTTCTCTACTATGATTGCTGTTAAATTTAGTCTGATATCACTTGGAAGGACAACATTTAATTAGCTTTTTGAAGGTGGCTATGGGTGACCATGAACAGAGACATTATGAAAGTGCTCCGAGAGTGCTGTTTGATGGGGGGCTTCAGGGTTTTGACCTAGAGACTATGACGAAGCATTGATAATTCTACGAGTGGATAGTACTGCATCGGAATTTCAGGATCTTGCTGTACTCTTTCCAGACTATAGGGGTTGCTCATAGGGGTTGGAAAATTGGTATAATTGGCAAATAAGCTTTGGAATGAATCTTGTATATAAGACTCCCTTGTTATTTGTTACAAATACATTTACTCAGGCAAGTGGAGAACATTTCATCTCATTACAGTCTTGAGAAAATGTACATATCATAGAAGGTTTTGGTGAGTAACTTAGCACAGCCATCCTTTGAAGGTGGAAATGCATTGCATCAGTTAGTGAAATAGCAAAGAACAGCTTTCCCTGTGGAACCGTACGTTATCACTGCCCAGATGTAACGTCATTTAGTAAGCCATTCCAGTCGAAGGATGCCGTTTCCTCTATAATGGTTATTCTATCTCAAAGGACCAGAGCATCGAGTTTATTTGATACCCTTAAAACAAATAACCATTTTCCAGAAGGAGTCTATTGGTAATCTAGAAATTTGCTTTACGTTTTTTTCCTCCTGGCCCAGAAGCTAACTGCAATTTCTCATTGCAGTGTCTCAATCAAGATCAGATAACAGCACGTAGCAGCAGAAGAAAGTCAGGATCATCTCCACTGATGTCAGCCTTCATTTTTGTATTGGTAATTCAGACATCAGAGCCAGGAAGCTGTCTGTTTTAACACCACTCCAATAGTTTAAAAATGAAATTCAGGTTCCCTCTGCCTGCAGTTTTGAGTACTGAATAAGGAGTTGTAATCTTTTCAAAGAAGAAACCAAACTGCTTTCCCGCACAAAAGCTCTTGCAGCAGAACAAACAGTTGGGGATTTCTCCCCTGTGTTCTGGCCAATATTTAATCCTCTATCAACATTGTATAAATTATCCATATATCTGATTGACTAGATGTGGCAAGCATTGGCCATTGCACCAGCCGCAAAGGACACTTCAATATTTTAAGGTCTGACATATCTCTACACTTATAAAACTCTGATCTTGGATGTGGATGTGTGTGTTTATTTGTTTGTGTGTTGTCACATCTTCACGAAAAAAACGATGCAGTAACGGTAAAAAATTTACATATTCCAGTAGAGATTTTTCACATGGACTCCAAAATTGCCATCTGAAGTTTTCAAGCTTTATTTCAGCTGTCGGGTCCCGGGGGCCGCTTGTAGCTCCCCGAGCTGCTTCTATCCCCAGCTACAGTGCATGGCTTCGCGCCCAGAGAGCTGCGGCAACGGTGAGTGAGTGAAGATTCCAGTACTTTGTGATAAGTACTTTCTTGCGATTTTCACCATTGCTCCTCAAATGTCCAGCCTACAACCTCTATATATTGCTCAGACCCCCTAGTCCTGGCACCTTCCTCGTAAATGTTCTTTTGTCCTTTCCAGCGCTAGCAGTATCCCCGACACCCTCCTTCTCAACACGAGTGCCCTCCCCACAACTTTACTCCTGGCACAGACTCTCCACACACTGTGAAAGGAACTGTCCCCCCAATTGGTCTAGGCCTAGGAAGCATTGGGCAAATTGAAATGTCACTGTTTTTATTTATTTATTTAACGGGGAGAACAATCTGCGCATGCACGGTTTAATTTTTCTTTAAAGCGGACTGAGTGACTACCCTGAGTAATTACTCACGACACGTGCCTGGAAACAGGTGAGTTGATCATGGGGAACAACGACATGGCAGGCCAATTGAATAACTACTTTGGTTCTGCCTTCACTAAGGAAGACATAAATAATCGATCACAACTTTTGTGACAAGTCAATAGAAAAGCAATGTTACAAAATTTTGAGATTTTAAAAATCAAGTCTGCAATTTATCCCATCAAATAAAGCATAAAAAGAAGTTTAATTTGACACCTAATTCACTTTCATACCTTCAGTATTAAGAAAGTTATGACCATTTTCATACTCGGAAATTAGCATCTTGTTCCCCATTGCCTTTCAATTGACTTAACTCAAAAGCTGTGATCTAGAACTGTTAAAAGCCCATAACTTTCTTAACATTTAAGAGAACTCAATGAAATTTTCAGTTATTATAGATTGAAGCATTCTGAAACAAATATGAAACCATCTTACTTGGATGACCTGAAATTAAAGCATATAATTAGTTAGTTATCTAATTGTAGCTAATTACAAAATTCAAGAGTAGATCTAAACATCTATCCATTTCTTAAGAAAAGATAAACTTTTTTTTAAATTGCCTAGGTGTCCAAATAACATTTACACAATAATCCGCAATATAACATAATTTTAAAGTCTCATTTTCATGTATTTCTGGGTCAAATTGAATGAATTTAGTGTTTAATGCCTGTAAATTAATGGCCATTTAAATCAACTAGCGAGTGGGTTTTAGTGGAATGCGGTGGATTGGAACGTTGCGGTTTGCTGTGAAGTCGGTATAAAAAATACAGCTGGTTCATACATTTTTTTTAGACCCCATTTCGCAACATGAAAATATTATTAAAGCCTCCATAAAAACCAACTTTTAATATAAAAATAAACTATTTACCTTTTTTCTCCCCTACGCAAAATCCTTCCCGTTGTTGGCTCTCACGGCTTTTGAAGGTGATTTATAAATTACTCTAGATAATAAATAATCTAGCGTAATTTAAAAATACCGTCATTCATGAAATGTTGGAGCGATTTTTCTTCCGCAACGAAATCGCCCGACATTGATCGATTTGCCCAGTCTGAAGAAAAACAGCACTTTAAGCCTGCCCCCCTCTGAAAGGCGCCAAAGTCGCGCACACGGGGAGCGGCAGAACTGCAGCGCTGCTCAAGGTAAGTTTTGTAACATACCTACAATAGGAAGCAAGTTGCTAATTTCCGAGTATGAAAATGGCCCTAACTTTTTTAATACTGAAGATATGAAAGTGAATTAGGTGTCAAATTAAACTTATTTTTATGCTTTATCTGATGGGATAAATTGCAGACTTGATTTTTTAAATCTCAAAATTTTGTAACATTGCTACTTTGAGGGTACGGGACCCAACGAGTCCCACTTGCTCTAGTATCTTTTAAATCTTTCTGTTAGAGGCATGAGTTCACAATGTTTTTTTTTTTAACTTAAAAATAAACTTTTATTCAGATTAAAAAATATACACAAAAAATCTGTGCAAAGACAATTCATGCATTCTATGTGTCTATACAATAATGGCGTACTAGTAGTGTTCACACCTGTCTTTAAACAAAATACCCTTGCCACTCATATAGTCTCTGGGTGTGATATCTTTAATTATTTGAAGGGTCTCCCCACCAAACTGTCTCCCCACCAAACAGTTGTGGGGCGACGGTCTGCGGCATCACACGCTAACCACCGCACGCACGCACGCAGTGGAAGGAATCTAGATTGTGGCCCACATAGAGCCTTTGTCTTGGCTGCCAGCATGTACCCCTGTAGTCAGAAACATTTCCCGAAGGGCAACAGGTTTCAGGCAAACCAAGAAGCTTTGTTCACAGTGCTGTTATTCAAGCTCACACTAAGGTATAGGAAACGGTTTATTGATCACCGTCTAGTGGCCTTGACATACACCATCATGAAGTGCTTTGAATGGCTGGTTATGGCACATTCCAGCCAAGCAGCCTAGATTGATGCCGGGGGGGTTACACAAAAAGCTGGAGAAACTCAGCGCGTGCAGCAGCATCGAAGGAGATAGGCGACGTTTCGGGTCGAGACCCTTCTTCAGACTGTTGTGTAACCCTCGATTCTCCAGCATCTGCAGTTCCTTCTTTAACACTAAATTGATGGCTGTTTGCCTACCATAAGAAGGGCGCTATGTTAGACTCCTATTCATAGTCTTCAGCATTTTAACTTTTAGCTATAGTCAGAAGAAAAGAAAGGAGAAAAAGCAAGAAAGATAAAAAGTGAAATGTGCAAAGATAGAGCCCCTCGACTACCAACATGGTGTAGCAAAAGAGTGAATAAATGAAAGAAAGAAGAGAGGAATAGAAAAATAAAAGGACAAAAAGAGAAAGAAAGAAAAAAGTGGTGATATACCTGCCTCACATCCCTCCAGTTATGTTGTACCGTACTATCTTTGTAATAAATCAATGAATGGTGTCCATGGCTTTGAAAAATGATCTGGTTTTTCTGCCAAGACAAGTCTAATATTTTCAAGATGTAGCATCTCGGACATGTTTATAATCCACAAAAAATTCCTCTCCAGAAATTATGTAACTTTATACAAGAGACAAAGGAATGTGTTATAGTTGCTTCCTGAAGAAGACATTTATCACAAATAGGAGATACATTTGGAAAGATCTTATTCGGTTTAGACTTTGAATAATAGAGTCTGTGCAGTATATTAAATTGAATTAACGAATGCCTAACGTTAATCGAGGTATATAGGTTTTCTTCCCATCTGTCATTTAGAATTTTTAGGCCAAGTTCATCTTCCCAAGCTCTTCTAATTGCTTCTGACAATGGGATTTCTATATTTAAAAGGGTGTTATTGAATTGAATTGATTGAATTGAATTGAATTGAATTGAATTCCTTTATTGTCATTCAGACCTTTCAGTCTGAACGAAATTACGTGCCTGCAGTCATACATATATAAAAATAACAATACCGTACAATAAACACAAAATTAACATCCACCACAGTGAGTTCACCAAACCTCCTCACTGTGGTGGAAGGCAAAAGTCTTAGGGTCACTGTCTTTCTCCCCTCCTTATTCTCCCTCTGCGCTGAGGAGATCCAGGCCTCCGCCACCGCTGACGCCGGAACACCGCCACAGGCCCGCCGCTGGAACACCGCCACAGGGCCTGCCGCTGGAACACCGCCACAGGGCCCGCCGCTGGAACACCGCCCCAGGGCCCGCCGCTGGAACACCGCCCCAGGGCCCGCCGCTGGAACACCGCCCCAGGGCCCGCCGCTGGAACACCGCCACAGGGCCCGCCGCTGGAACACCGCCACAGGGCCCGCCGCTGGGACACCGCCACAGGGCCCGCCGCTGGAACACCGCCACAGGGCCCGCCGCTGGGACACCGCCCCAGGGCCCGCCGCTGGAACACCGCCACAGGGCCCGCCGCTGGAACACCGCCACAGGGCCCGCCGCCGGAACGTCGCTGGAGCACCACAGCTCCCGAATCCCAGGCCGCCACTGGAGCACCGCAGCTCAGAGGGAACCAGGCCGCCGCTGGAGCACCGCAGCTCCCGAATCCCAGGCCGCCGCTGGAGCACCGCAGCTCAGAGGGAACCAGGCCGCCGCTGGAGCACCGCAGCTCTCGAATCCCAGGCCGCCGCTGGAGCACCGCAGCTCAGAGGGAACCAGGCCGCCGCTGGAGCACCGCAGCTCAGAGGGAACCAGGCCGCCGCTGGAGCACCGCAGCTCAGAGGGAACCAGACCGCCGCTGGAGCACCGCAGCTCCCGAAACCCAAGTCGCCGCTGGAGCACCGCAGCTCCAGAGGCCCAGGTCGCCGCCGGAAGCAGGTCGCCGCTGAAGCTCTGAAGGCCGCGCCGCTGGAAGCTGGAAGGCCGTCACCAGGGCCTCAGCACAGACGGAGACGGTGTCGGGGGACACGACAGGTAAAGTCGCATCCCCCCGAAGGGAGAGACTAAAACCCCGTTTCTCCCACCCCCCCCCCCCCCCCCACACACACACATACACAACCCAACAAACCAAAAATAAACACCAAAAACAGGGACGAGGACAAAAATAAAATAAAAGACAGACGGACTGCAGGCGAGCCGCAGCTGACAAGCAGCGCCGCCACTTCCGGATTATACGGTTCCGGTTCCGGTTATACAGAAATAATATTAACTTGTCTGACTTCGAGTTTCTATTCATACATTCGTCTAGTACGTCTGGCAACAAAGATTGGTAGTCTTGGGTATATGATTTCAGATACTCGAATTTGAAGGTATCTAAAATATTGATTACCTTTCAGGTGATATTTCGACTGTAGTTCTTGAAATGAGAGAAGAGTTCCCATCTCATAAAGATCTCAAGAGTTTTTTTTATTCCTAATCTTTCATAGCAACATAGAAAATAGATGCAGGAGGAGGCCATTCGGCCCTTCGAGTCAGCACCGTCATTCATTGTGATCATGGCTGATCGTACCCTATCAATAACCCGTGCCTGCCTTCTCCCCATATCCCTTGACTCCACTAGCATCTAGAGCTCTATCTAACTCTCGCTTAAATCCATCCAGTGACTTATATGTCCCAATATGTGAACATTTTGTCTAAAATAGATGGTTTGAATGAAGGATTATTGGCAATTGATGAAAGAGGAGATAAATTTCTCAGTTTAAGGGTTGACTTCACTTGTCTCCAAATTCGTAAGGTACTGTGGATAATCGGATTTTTCTCATATAGTGTTTTCTTCAAATTTATTGGAGAGAGAAGAATCGCGCCTATATTAAAAGGCGAACAATCCTCTCTCTCCATTATTAACCATTTTGCCTGTTGGCCTGTGTTGTCCAACCAATAGATTAGGTTTTTAATATTCGTTGCCCAATAATAGTATAAAAAATTGGGGAGAGCCAGTCCACCAGTTTCTTTGGGTTTGCATAGATGCCGTTTATCTATTCTATATGTTTTATAATCCCAAATAAAGTTTGTAATCAGAGAATCAAGTTGTTGTTTTTTAATTTTAGGAAGGTATATCGGTATTGATTGAAATAAGTACAGGATTTGTGGTAGGAAGATCATCTTTATGGCATTTATTCTGCCCATTAGAGACATCGGAAGTGTTTTCCAAAATTGAGTAAGAGCATTTAATTTAGTAACTAAAGGAGGAAAGTTTGCGTTAAATAAAGAAGTGTATTTTCTGGTTGCACGAACTCTGAGATATTTGAATTTTTCCGTAGCAATTCTGAAAGGTATTAATGTTATTACAAGAAAACTTCCACCACCTGGGCGAAATCGGGGGCGCCACCATCGGTCATTCATTCGTTTGTGCCTGCTGGTTCGGTCTTCTCCAAGAACTATTTGAGAATGAACAGCAGATGCTGGAAAAATTGAAGGTAGACAAAAAATGCTGGAGAAACTCAGCAGGTGAGGCAGCATCTATGGAAAGAAGGAATAGGCGATGTTTCGGGTCGAGACCTTTCTTCAGACTGATGTGGGGGGGCAGATAAAAAAAGGAAGAGGCAGAGACAGTTGGACTAGAAGGAGAGCTGGGAGGGGGAGGAGGGAGAAGACAAGGTCTATCTAAAATGAGAGAAGTCAATGTTGATACCACTGGGGTGGAGACTACCCAAGCGAAATACCTAAGCTTGTCTCCTCACCACATTTACTGCTGGCTCCAGTCGCAAATCTGAGTTTTCGAGTGATCTGTGCAAGGCATTCATTGATGCTGGAATCCCACTGTGGAAATTTGAAAACAAACCTCTCAGGTTTTTTAGAGAAATGTACAGAGGAACATAGACCAAGCGAGTCATTATTACAGAAAAATTATGTTGACAGCAACTTCAACATTATTGTACAGAAAATTAGAGATAAAGTTGCATGCAACAAAATATGGATTCAATAGACAAGACAACGATGCTGTGGGGAGATATGTTGCCAATGTGGTCATCGGTACACTGGAAGCAGGTCAACTATCAAAGGAGTATTTGTTGACATCGGAAGTATTGGAGAAGTCAAACAGCTCAACTATTGCTCAGTTGTTTACATCTTCACTTGCTGTACTTTGGCCAGACGGTATAAAACACGAGAATGCTCTTATGTTTGTGATTTAGTTTTATTCTCCAAAATGTTGCATTTGACATGCTTAGCTCAAGGACTTCATAGAATTGCCAAGCACATGCGTAGCTTGTTTGCAAATGTCGATCGCCTAGTTTCCAATGTCAAGAAAATCTTCCTCAAAGCACCGTCACGTGTGCAGTTGTTCAAGGAAAAGGCACCCAAGATTCCGCTACCTCCTCAGCCCGTTTTGACTAGGTGGAGTACATGGCTCTCTGCTGTGCTGCAAATTTTGAAAAGATAAAATAAATCGTCAATTGTTTGAAGAAGAAGAATTTGCTGCAGTCAGGATCGTCAGTGAAATCATGCAGAAAAAAGTCCCTCCACCGAGATCTTGTATTTATTGCTTCCAATTTTGCAAACTTCCCACAAGCTATCACTTCCCTTGAGAAACGTGGTGAAATATTAGTGAATAACTTGCAGGTTTTCAACAAAGTAATTTGCAAAAGTATGTGTTAAATTAGCCTCTGGATGCTGACATCACAGATAGGGGAGACTTGTGGGAAGGTTCTATTCAATTTTACTTTTGAGTAATGTAATCTATGTAATCTATGAGGCCCGGGACCGTTGGAGCGAGTGGAGGAGAGTCAGGAGCGGTGAGTAGTTAAATCCAGCGCGGGGCTTGTTCAGGCAGAGGCCCGGGACCGTTGGAGCGAGTGGAGGAGGGTCAGGAGCGGTGAGTAGTTAAATCCAGCACGGGGCTTGTTCAGGCAGAGGCCCATGACTGTTGGAGCGAGTGGAGGAGGGTCAGGAGCGGTGAGTAGTTAAATCCAGCGCGGGGCTTGTTCAGGCAGAGGCCCGGGACCGTTGGAGCAAGTGGAGGAGGGTCAGGAGCGGTGAGTAGTTAAATCCAGTGCGGGGCTTGTTCAGGCAGAGGCCCGGGACCGTTGGAGCGAGTGGAGGAGGGTCATGTGAGGGATAAAGTGATTAAACCCCACTATTGTAAGGATTCAGGAGAGGATTCTAACTTGTAAACAGGATTCTAGCCGATAGAGCCAGGGAGAAGATGTTGACACAGCTGGGAATGGGTTTATCAGAACTGTCCTTGAGTGAGGATGGATGGCATAGTGTAGCGTAGAAGGAGGGTGATAGATGGGACCCTTGTCAGTTGGGACTAGGGCTGAAAGGGGACCCTTGTCAGTAGAGATTAGCTTTAGTTCAGATATAAAAAAACTGAGATAGGTCAGTTGGAGGTGAGAAAACTAGGCCAGGTCAATTGCAACTGGGCATGCTTAATGATATAAATGAATATTGGTTATACGCCCCTAGTCGAGAAATTGCTCATTACCATGCACATGTATCAACGTGGTATGTATGATGAGGGAGGTACTGGGTGACGTACCTATAGACTGTGCACCTCAGTGCTCTGATTGGGGAGAGCCAGAAGGGGAGGTTATGCCAGCAGAATTGTGTGTATAAAGGGGCTTTACTGTTCTGACTTTGGTGTGTCTCAATTTGGAGAGGCACCCGATTCTGCAGATTCGCAAATAATAAAAAAACATCTCTTGTTCCGATGATTTGGTCTCTGAGCAGTGATTGTGAGCACAAACTATATCTCACAGTCAGGAGCGGTGAGTAGTTAAATCCAGCGCAGGGCTTGTTCAGGCAGAGGCCCGGGACCGTCGGAGCGAGTGGAGGAGGGTCAGGAGCGGTGAGTAGTTAAATCCAGCGCGGGGCTTGTTCAGGCAGAGGCCTGGGACCGTTGGAGCGAGTGGAGGAGGGTCAGGAGCGGTGAGTAGTTAAATCCAGCGCGGGGCTTGTTCAGGCAGAGGCCCGGGACCGTTGGAACGAGTGGAGGAGGGTCAGGAGCGGTGAGTAGTTAAATCCAGCGCGGGGCTTGTTCAGGCAGAGGCCCTGGACCGTTGGAGCGAGTGGAGGAGGGTCAGGAGCGGTGAGTAGTTAAATCCAGCGCGGGGCTTGTTCAGGCAGAGGCCCGGGACCGTTGGAGCGAGTGGAGGAGGGTCAGGGGCTTGTTTTTACCGAAATCCGGAACATTCCATACTGAATAGGGAGGTTTCTGGTGGAAGCAGACTAGAGGAAGCAGCTGATTGGGTGGAACCTCTGTTTAGTATTTCTGCTTTCTGGTAAAGGTACAGTGGGTTAGTAAAGGTACAGTGGGTTAGTAAAGGTACAGTGGGTTAGTAAAGGTACAGGGGGTTAGTAAAGGTACAGGGGGTTGGTAAAGGTACAGGGGGTTAGTAAAGGTACAGGGGGTTAGTAAAGGTACAGTGGGTTAGTAAAGGTACAGTGGGTTAGTAAAGGTACAGGGGGTTAGTAAAGGTACAGTGCTTTTAGTTTGTATAATAAAGGTGTAGGTTAAAGGTCAAGAGGGAGCAGCTGTTTGAGTCAGATACCTGCTGATTTCTCACAGCAGTTTCCATTATATTATACTGGTATCGGATCCAGGGTAAGGCGAGAGAATGTCAGTCAGAGCAGTGTACTGTACAGCATGTCAGATGTGGGAGGTCATGGTGTCGGATGGCCCTCTTGACGTCCACATCTGCATCAGGTGCAGAGAGATGGGGCTCCTAAGGGACCGTATTAGGATCCTGGAGCAGCAGCTCGATGACCCCTGCCTGGTCAGGGAGAGTGAAAAGGTGATAGAGGAGAGTTATAGGGAGGTGGTTACTCCAAAACCACAGGAGAGAAACATGTGGGTCACGCTAAGGAAGGGCAAGGGGCAGAGGCATGAACGAGTGAGTACTCCAATGTCAGTACACCTGGCAAATAAGTACTTCTGTTTGAGTACGGATGGGGGTGACAGCCTACCCGGGGGTAGCGACAGCGGACGGGCCTTCAGCACAGAGACCGGCCCCGTTGCTCCGAAAGGTAGGGAAAAATTTGCCAATGGTATGTTAGCTTTCTGCCAATGGTATGTTAGCTTTCATAGCAAAAGGATTTGCGTATAGGAGCAGGGAGGTTCTACTTCAGTTGTATAGGGTCTTGGTGAGGCCACACCTGGAGTATTGCGTACAGTTCTGGTCTCCAAATCTGAGGAAGGACATTATTGCCATAGAGGGAGTGCAGCGAAGGTTCACCAGACTGATTCCTGGGATGTCAGGACTGTCTTATGAACAAAGACTGCATAGACTCGGTTTATACTCTCTAGAATTTAGGAGATTGAGAGGGGATCTTATAGAAACTTACAAGATTCTTAAGGGGTTGGACAGGCTAGATGCAGGAAGATTGTTCCCGATGTTGGGGAGGTCCAGGACAAGGGGTCACAGCTTAAGGATAAGGGGGAAATCCTTTAGGACCGAGATGAGAAGGAATTTTTTCACACAGAGAGTGGTGGGTCTCTGGAACTCTCTGCCACAGAGGGTAGTTGAGGCCAGTTCATTGGCTATATTTAAGAGGGAGTTAGATGTGGCCCTTGTGGCTAAGGGGATCAGAGGGTATGGAGAGAAGGCAGGTACGGGATACTGAGTTGGATGATCAGCCATGATCATATTGAATGGCGGTGCAGGCTCGAAGGGCCGAATGGCCTACTCCTGCACCTAATTTCTATGTTTCTATGTTTCTAAAAAAAGAGGAGGGCAATAGTAATTGGGGACTCTATTGTTAGGGGGTCGGATAGGCGATTCTGTGGACGCAGTCGGGAGACCAAGATGGTGGTCTGCCTCCCTGGTGCCAAGGTCTTGGACGTGTCTAGACGTGTCCAAGATATCCTCAAATCAGAGGGAGAGGAGCCTGAGGTCATGGTACATATAGGTACCAATGACATAGGTAAAAAAAGGGAAGAGGTCCTGAAGGGAGGATTTAAGGACTTGGGAGGAGAGTTGAGGAAAAGGACCAAAAAGGTAACAATCTCAGGATTACTGCCTGTGCCACGTGACAGTGAGAGTAGAAATGGAGCAAGGTAGAGGATAAATGCTTGGCTGAAAGACTGGTGCAGAGGGCAGGGATTCAAGTTTCTGGATCATTAGGACTTCTTTTGGGGTAGGTGGGACCTGTACAGAAAGGATGGGTTGCACTTGAACCCGAGGGGGACCAATATCCTGGCGGGGAAATTTGCAAAGGCCACAGGGGAGACTTTAAACTAGAATGGTTGGGGCGAGGGATGCAAATAGCAAAAGCTAGTAGACAGAATGGGAGGCAGGAAGCAGAAAAGGGAAGCACTCGGACACAAGAGGAGAAAGAAAAAAAAGGAAATAAACAGAGAATAAGAGATGGGGGGTTTCTTAAATGTGCATATTTTAATGCGAGGAGCATTGTAAGAAAGGTGGATGAGCTTAGAGTCTGGATAGACACCTGGAAGTATGATGTTGTGGCGATCAGTGAAACATGGTTGCAGGAGGGCTGTGATTGGAAACTAAATATTCCAGGATTTCGTTGCTTCAGGTGTGATAGAATTGGAGGGGCAAGAGGTGGAGGTGTTGCATTGCTAGTCAGGGAAGATATTACAGCAGTGCTTTGGCAGGATAGATTGGAGGGCTCATCTAGGGAGGCTATTTGGGTGGAACTGAGAAGTGGGAAAGATGTAGCAACACTTATAGGGGTATATTATAGACCGCCAAATGAGGAACGAGAATTGGAAGAGCAAATATGTAAAGAGATAGCAGATATTAGTAGTAAGCACAAGGTAGTGATTATGGGAGATTTCAACTTTCCACACATAGACTGGGAAACGCATTCTGTAAATGGGCTGGATGGTTTGGAGTTTGTAAAATGTGTGCAGGATAGTTTTTTGCAGCAATACATAGAGGTGCCTACTAGAGGAGGGGCAGTGCTGGACCTCCTGTTAGGAAATGAGACGGGACAGGTGGCGGAGGTATGCATTGGGGAGCACTTCGGGTCCAGTGATCACAATACCATTAGTTTCAATATAATTATGGAGAAGGACAGAACTGGGCCTAGGGTTGAGATTTTTGATTGGAGAAAGGCTAACTTTAACGAGATGCGAGATGATTTAAAAGGAGTGAACTGGGACTTTTTGTTTTATGGGAAAGATGTAGAGGAGAAATGGAGGACATTTAAAGGGGAAATTTTAAGAGTACAAAATCTTTATGTTCCTGTTCGGTTGAAAGGAACCAGTAAAAATTGGAAAGAGCCCTGGTTTTCAAGGGAAATTGGACATCTTGTTCGGAAAAAGAGGGAGATCTACAATAATTGTAGGCAGCATGAAGTAAATGAGCTGCTTGAGGAGTATAAGGAATGTAAAAAGAACCTTAAGAAAGAAATTAGAAAAACTAAAAGAAGATATGAGGTTGCTTTGGCAAGTAAGGTGAAAGTAAATCCTAAGGGTTTCTACAGCTATATTAATAGCAAAAGGATAACAAGGGATAAAATTGGTCCATTGGACAGCTATCTGCAGAGCCAAAAGAGATGGGGGAGATATTGCACAATTTCTTTTCTTCGGTATTCACCAAGGAGAAGGATATTGAATTATGTGAGGTAAGGGAAACTAGTAGAGTAGCTATGGATACTATGAGTTTCAAAGTAAAAGAAGTACTGACACTTTTGAAAAATATAAAAGTGGATAAGTCTCCAGGTCCTGACAGGATATTCCCTAGGACATTCAGGGAAGTTAGTGTAGAGATAGCCGGGGCTATGACAGAAATATTTCAAATGTCATTAGAAACGGGAATAGTCCCCGAGGATTGGCGTACTGTGCATGTTGTTCCATTGTTTAAAAAGGGTTCTAAAAGTAAACCTAGCAATTATAGACCGGTTAGTTTGACTTCAGTGGTGGGCAAATTAATGGAAAAGATACTTAGAGATAATATATATAAGTATATGGATAAAGAGGGTCTAATTAGGAACAGTCAACATGGATTTATGCCTGGAAGGTCATGTTTGACTAATCTTCTTGAATTTTTTGAAGAGGTTACTAGGGAAATTGACGAGGGTAAAGCAGTGGATGTTGTCTATATGGACTTCAGTAAGGCCTTTGACAAGGTTCCTCATGGAAGGTTGGTTAAGAAGGTTCAACTGTTGGGTATAAATGCAGGAATAGCAAGATGGATTCAACAGTGGCTGAATGGGAGAAGCCAGAGGGTAATGGTGGATGGCTGTTTGTCAGGTTGGAGGCAGGTGACTAGTGGGGTGCCTCAGGGATCTGTGTTGGGTCCTTTGTTGTTTGTCATGTACATCAATGATCTGGATGAAGGGGTGGTAAATTGGATTAGTAAGTATGCAAATGATACCAAGATAGGGGGTGTTGTGGATAATGAAGAGGATTTCCAAAGTCTACAGAGTGATTTAGGCCAGTTGGAAAAATGGGCTGAAAGATGGCAGATGGAGTTTAATGCTGATAAATGTGAGGTGCTACACCTTGGCAGGACAAATCAAAATAATATGTACATGGTAAACGGTAAGGAATTGAAGAATACAGTTGAACAGAGGGATCTGGGAATAACCGTGCATAGTTCCTTGAAGGTGGAATCTCATATAGATAGGGTGGTAAAGAAAGCTTTTGGTATGCTAGCCTTTATAAATCAGAGCATTGAGTATAGAAGCTGGGATGTAATGTTAAAATTGTACAAGGCCTTGGTGAGACCAAATCAGGAGTATGGTGTACAATTTTGGTCGTCCAATTATAGGAAGGATGTCAACAAAATAGAGAGGGTACAGAGGAGATTTACTAGAATGTTGCCTGGGTTTCAACAGCTAAGTTACAGAGATAGGTTGAATAAGTTAGGTCTTTATTCTCTGGAGCACAGAAGGTTAAGGGGGGACTTGATAGAGGTCTTTAAAATGATGAGAGGGATAGACAGAGTTGATGTGGACAAGCTTTTCCCTATGAGAATAGGGAAGATTCAAACAAGAGGACATGACTTTAGAATTAAGGGACAGAGGTTTAGGGGTAACATGAGGGGGAACTTCTTTACTCAGAGAGTGGTGGCGGTGTGGAATGAGCTTCCAGTGGAAGTGGTGGCGGCAGGTTCGTTGGTATCATTTAAAAATAAATTGGATAGGCATATGGATGAGAAGGGTATTGAAGGTTATGGTATGAGTGCAGGCAGGTGGGAGTAAGGGAAAAAAGTTGTTCGGCATGGACTTGAAGGGCCGAGATGGCCTGTTTCCGTGCTGTAATTGTTATATGGTTATATGTTATATGGTAATACTTTAAATTGTATTAAAGCATGTCTGGTATTTAACGAACATTGGTGTATATATTGTAAACTTTTGTCCCATATATCTTTCGTTATGGGTTGGTTTATTTCATTTTCCCAAGTATGTCTAAATGATTCCGTTGTTGGTATCTCGCTATCTAAAAGGATATTATAAATATAAGTTGTTAGTTTTTCTGTATTAGGATGCTTATTCAAACATTCATCAAGGATTTCTGGTTCCTTATTCCTATAATCTTGTGTATTTGATTTAACGTAATCTCCGAGTTGTAGATATCGAAAAAAACTATTTGAGTGTAATCCATAAATCTGTTGTAATTCCTGAAATAAAAGAAAAGTGCCTTTCTTATAAAGGTGTTCCATCTTTTTGATTCCATAGTTTTTCCATTGTGTAAAACCTTTATCCAGCATGGAAGGTTTGAATAAGGGATTGTTTACAATAGGGAGACAGAGTGGTATATTATCCAATTTTAAAGCCTTTTTTAGTTGTTTCCAGATTCGTATACCACTGTATATTATAGGGTTTTCCCTATAGGTTTTTTTGTGCAATTTTGTCGGTGCAAATATAATCGAACCGACTTCAAAAGGTAAACAGTCCTCCTTTTCCATCCTTAACCAGTCTGGTTGTTGATCCATTTCTTCCAGCCAAAAATTCATGTTTTTAATATGGACTGCCCAAAAATAAAACAGGAAATTTGGTAGAGCCAAACCTCCATTAATCTTTGATTTACATAAATGTTTTTTACTTTTTCTATGATTCTTGTAGTCCCAAATAAAACTTGTAACAGTAGAGTCTACTTTAAAAAAAAAAAAGATTTTGGAATATATATCGGGATTGACTGAAATAAGTACAATAATTGCGGCAAAAAGATCATTTTTATAGCATTAATTCTACCGAACATTGAAATAGGGAGTGTTTTCCAGTATTGAATATTCTTATTTCGTTTATTCAGTAAAGGTGGGAAATTTGATTTAAATAAAGAAGTATACGCCTTAGTTACATAAATACCTAGATATTTACATTTTTCCTCAACTATTTTAAAAGGTGATTGTTGTAGTATATGTAAATTGAGTTCCGTTATTGGCATAATTTCGCTTTTATTCCAATTAATTCTATATCCTGAGAACTGACCGAATTGAGTTATTAGATTTAGTAAATTTGGAATACTAATTTCTGGCTTTGTAATATATATTAATACGTCATCTGCATATAGAGAAATTTTATTCATTGTATCTTTAGTATTATACCCATGTATTTCTGGATTACATCTGACATTTTCTGCGAGTGGTTCAATTGCTAAAGCGAATAATAATGGAGATAACGGGCATCCTTGTCTACACAGACCCTCTAGAAAGATTAAATTTAGTTGATAACATTTGGTTTGTTAGTATTCTAGCTGTTGGATTAGAGTATAAAAGTTTAACCCATGTACAGTACTTCTCTCCCAGTTGAAACTTTTCCATCACTGAAAATAAATATGACCATTCTACTTGATCGAGGGCTTTTTCAGCATCTAGCAAAATAATTGCTAGATCTGCATTAGCAATTCTATTTGAGTATATAATATTAAATAATCGTCTCAGCTTATAAAATGAGTGACGTTTTGGGATAAAACCTGTTTGGTCGGGATGTATTAATTTATTAATCACTAAGCTCAATTTATAAGATAGGATTTTAGTTAATATTTTCTGATCAGTATTTAATAGAGCTATTGCTCTATATGAGGCGGGGTCTTCCAGATCCTTATCAGTTTTAGGTATAAATATTATTGTAGATTTGTTTAAAGTTTCCGAGAGTTGCTGTTTCGGGTATGCACCAGTGACCTCAGCTGAGGTAGAAATAGGTTTTTTACAGCCAAAGCATATTCTGTCTGACAGACGGCATCAGATAATTTGATAAAAATGCTAGTAATTATATGCAACCAGGCAACATTGGTAATTTAACGTAGTATACCTTTATATTATCATTTTTTAACCATATTTTGGTGATGGAAATAAATGCCTTTTTTGTCAATAAATGCTTTGTCCGGGCCTTTTTTGTAATTTTATTATGCCTTTTTCAGAGTTTTTTTAGTGCCTAAACATTCTGGCTCTACTCATTACTATACACATCCTGTCTGTGTCAGTGGTTATGGGGAGAAGGCAGGAGAATGGGGTTGAGAGGGAAAGATAGATCAGCCATGATTGAATGGTAGAGTAGACTTGATGGGCTGAATGGCCAAATTCTGCTCCAATGACTTATGAACATGCTACATTTTAGGAAAGTGACCGATTCCCATGCAGGAACATTGTCACCTTGATAAACACAAATGCAGGATTCTGATCACATTAAGCCCTGACTCAAAATTAATTATATTTGGGGTTTTAGATTCAAATCAAATTTTAACAGTAAATCAAAGACATTTTTTGGATTACTGTTTAATAATTGGAAAATAATTAATATTACAATTTTGGAAGGGACCATTATCCCCGACAATTAAAATGTGGACAGTGGAAATGTTGGAGACATTACAACTGGAGAGAATTAGATTTATCCTAATGGATAAACCTGAGATTTTTGAACAAATATGGTCTCCATTCACTGATTATATGAAGGGGTAGCTGGGCTCGGCATTGAAACTCAATGAGTACCTGGTGGAAAGATCAAACAAAAATGTTTAAGCTCAGATTGATATACTTGTCTCTATATATTATAATTAGAAATTGTTCCATTCATGGATAAGTTGTATACTGTTTTCTTTTCCACAAGTATTTTTTGTTTTTGTTTTTGTTTATTTATTTTTTGTCTTCTTTATATTAATCAACTATAATCATACTCTTATAATTATTCACTATTCTTTCTTTATACTTTTTTCACTCTATAAAAAAAAGTGAGGCCAATATATATATTTTGTTAACATTTATATAATTTTGGAAAGCTGTATTAACTACATTTGGAAAAAAGTGCTATATTATTTGTTATATGTATGGCCTCTAATAAAAATATAATTAAAAAAAAAATAAATGCAGGATTCTTGGATAAGAGTTTAGGGCCTGTCCCACTTACGTGACTTTTCAGTAAACTTTCTGTGACCTTCAAGCTCGGGGACACTCGCCTGAAAAACCGCGAGCTGGATCGATCATCAGCACTGAAAAAAAACACACACACACACACACACACACACACACACACACACACACACACACACACACACACACACACACACACACCCACACCCACACCCACACCCACCCACCCACCCACCAAAGGCGGGGGACTAGGGAAAGCAGGGGAAATTCACACAGTGCAAAGCCAAGGTGATTCCCGCGATGAACTGGAAGGTTAAAGATGGGCGGCACAGTGTAGGGTAAGTCCTTTAAAAGAGCGGTGGAGAGGATAAGGGGGGGAGAAGGAGTGGAGCCACTTTTAAGAAGCCAGACAACTTTTAATAAGCCAGAGATACACAGCTGTGAAGTTTAGCGGGCATTTAACATTACCGGTCGGTTTTCCTTGGTTCTGAAAACTTGTGCTTACGGTTTTTTTTCCCCAATGAGCTAATTAAAATAGCCGGTCAGCAAAGATTACCTATGGCTACTTCAACTACCTACAACCACATGGCAACCCCACTACCATTGCACTACGAGTTCAAAAGTATCGATTTTCTCCATGCCGACCAATATTTACTTGCAGAAATTTTTTCAGCTTGTTGAAACATTTTCCTTGACCAAACTGAGGCCGCGTGTAGTAACCATTATGCGGGAACTCTTCTCGACCATGAAGGAAACTTACCAGTGACCACCTACGGCCATGTGTCAACCATGCTGCGAGCTTGTGGCAAGCGCAAACTCTCCTAAACTCGCAAATACGGTCGCCATAGTGGAACAGGCTCTTTTCTGTCTCTATTCAATAACACAGAGTTAAAATATTACTTCTTTGAGACACAAGATTAAGTTGTCAGTCCAGTCTAACCAGATGAAATGGCATCAGAGTAGATGGAGTGCTGCCTCAGAAACCATTGCTGAATGCTGAGCTGTCACTTCTTATTCACAGGATCTGCAGCCATTGAACTGTGACACACTGCCTCACAATTATTCTTATTGTTGTAAATGGTTTGACTGATTGGTTCTGCCACTCTGGTAGACTCCCAGCTCTGTCTCAATTACCTCATATGTGATAGGATTTCATAAGATTAAACAGCTTAGGAATGCAGCAGATCAACTGAATTTTCAGCTAACAGCAACATTTAGACATGGTGCTCTTCACTTTGCACTCTTCTCCCCAAAGAAAAAAATTGAATGTCTGAAATGCCCTCTGTGACTCAGTACTCTTGATCCCAATAATTTTATTGTGAATGAAATATTTTATTCAAAGCGTAGTCCATTGATATCACATCAGAAATACAACAGACAAAGCTGCTGCGAACCCTATTGTGCTAAATGACCACATAATCTGATTTAATGCCGCTTGTTGGAGAGTTAAATACTTGAACTTCCCTTCTCTTTTAGAACTGGTATTGTGGATTCTTCACAATCACTTGAAAGGTCTCCGTTTAACAGCTCATTTAAAAAAAACTCTGACTACCCCATCAATTTTACATGCTGGGCTCATATCTTCTACATGTGGCTTACATGTTTTTTTCCCCCCCAATGTCTTTAAGGAACTTTGAAAGTGAATGAATAAATGGCAAGAGATGAAAATAACTTAATAGGACAAGGCAGGCTAAATAAAGTAAATTTATATTCTAAATGAGTACCGCACTTATCTTTAATTGTTTAGATTGAACATTTGAGAACAACCTTGGTTCTTATTAACAGATTTTTGCATACAGTTTTCATCTATAGCTTTAAACAAAGAGGTGCTGGGAATGAAGAATAAGGTATTCAAATTAACAAGTGGTAGTGTTTTCTAGTTAATTATTCTCATGAATCAATTAATTATATTAAACTATACACCCATGCCACCAAAATCTAATGGGTTGAAACTGCTAATGCAGTTGAATAATTAACAGTTGAGTGATTAGGTTTCTTGCTGAATTTAAATTTCAATTGTGGGTGACATGCAGTGTTTTGAAAAGTGTACGTGCCTTAGAAATTCAGAGTGTTTATGTTGATTGCTGAGGGAAAAGAATGGGTAATGGAAGTGTTTGTAACCACCACCCTTCATTGTCTTCTGTCATTTAAACTGGCAGTCACAGTATTCTGCACATCTCACATTCAGACGTCTCACAAATGAAAACAAATGAAGTAGTTAGGTTTAAAGACCAATTTGACTATTCCTTTATTATTAACTCCTCCCTCTCCACTTGGATGATATTTTAAACTCAAATTGCTCATTTTGTTCAATTGTTTTCTCTTGTGAAGGTGTTAAGCAACCAGGGATCAGTTTCACCATTGCCAAGCATTGACCACTTAACATGTTGTTTACCTGTCATGTTTATGCCCAGCATTTATCAGGCCAAGGACATTGTTGTCTGAAGAAGGGTCTCGACCCGAAACGTCGCCTATCTCCTTCCCTCCTTAGATGCTGCTGCACCCGCTGAGTTTCTCCAGCTTTTTGTGTAACCCCCATTGTTGTTGAGGTTACTTTGTCAGGGTGCTAAGCCCAACCATCTACAATTGCTTTATCAAAGGCTTTAGACAATAGACAACAGACAATAGGTGCAGAGGTAGGCCATTTGGTCCTTCGAGCCAGCACCCGTCATTCAATGTGATCATGGCTGATCATCCTCAATCAGTACCCCGTTCCTGCCTTATCCCCATATCCCCTGACTCCGCTATCTTTAAGAGCCCTATCTGTCTCTCTCTTGAAAGTATCCAGAGAACCAGCCTCCACCGCTCTCTGAGACAGTGAATTGCACAGGCTCACAACTCTCTGTGAGAAAAAGTGTTTCCTCGTCTCCGTTCTAAATGGCTCACCCCTTATTCTTAAACTGTGGCCCTTGGTTCTGGACTCCCCCAACATCGGGAACATGTTTCCTGCCTCTAGCGTGTCCAAACCCTTAACAATCTTATATGTTTCAATAAGATCCCCTCTCATCTTTCTAAACTCCAGAGTGTACAAGCCCAGCCGCTTCATTCTCTCAGCATATGACAGTCCCCCATCCCGGGAATTAACCTAGTAAACTTACGCTGCACTCCCTCAATAGCAAGAATGTCCTTCCTCAAATTAGGAGACCAAAACTGCACACAATACTCCAGGTGTGGTCTCACTGGGGCTCTGTACAACTGCAGCAGGTCCTCTTTGCTCCTATACTCGACGACTCCTGTTATAAAGGCCAACATGCCATTCGCTTTCTTCACTGCCTGCTGTACCTACATACATTGATCCTACATAAGGATAGAAATGGGGATGTTTACTGACAATATCTCAGACGAGTTACATTTGTGGCTCTTCGGGTAGTTCAATAATGAATGGCCACATGCTATATCATCTGGACAACATGCAGAATTTAGCAGACACAAAGCAAGTTACATGCCATCAGATAGCTATCTACCACAAACATTTCACCACATCCCTTTTTTCTGAACCTTGTGGGACATCCATACTCCATTAGTTCTTTCATACAAAAATACAAAGCATTTTACATAATGTTGTGAGTTATTTCCCAGAAATACTATCAGATGTTTGACAGATAAATGCTGAGGTGCCTTTACCAGCTTGACGCTTGGTTGCCTAATAAATAAGGATTTGGCTAAAGTTGATTGGAAAGGGACCCTAGCAGGAATGACAGTGAAGCAGCAATGACAGGAGTTTCTGGGAGTAATTTGAAAGACAGAAGAAAATTTCAACCCAAAGTGGAAGAAACTGAAGGGACAATGAGACGGTCGACAGACCCGACAATGTGGCTGACAAAGGAAGCCAAAGACAACATGAAAGTAAAAGGGAAAACATATAATATTGCAAAGATTGGTGGGAAGCTAGAGGATTGGAATGCTTTTAAATGCTACAGGCAATATGGCGAGAAAAGATGAAATATGAAGGTAAGCTAGTTAGTAATATAAAAGAAGATACCAAACGTTTCTTAAGCTATAGAAAGAGTAAAAGAGAGGCAATAGTGGGTGTTGGACCATTGGAAAATGACACTGGAGAAATAGTAATAGAAACATAGACAGAAATATAGAAAATAGGTGCAGGAGGAGGCCATTTGGCCCTTTGAGCTAGCACTGCCATTCATTGTGTTCATGGCTGATCATCCACAATCAGTAACCCGTGCCTGCCTTCTCCCCATATCCCTTGATTCTTCTAGTCCCTAGAGTTATATCTAACTCTCTTTTAAATTTGTCCAGTGAATTGGCATCTACTGCCTTCTGTGGCAGAGAATTCCACAAATTCACAACTCTCTAGGTGAAGAAGTTTTTTCCCATCTCAGTTTTAAATGGCCTCCCCTTTATTCTTACACTATGGCCTCTGGTTCTGGACTCCCCCAACATTGGGAACATTTTTTCTGCATCCAGCTTGTCCAGTCCTTTTATAATGTTATATGTTTCTATAAGATCCCCTCTCATCCTTCTAAATTCCAGTGAATACAAGCCCAGTCTTTCCAATCTTTCCTCATATGTCAGTCATGGGGAATAAAGAAATGGCGGGCAAATTGAATACGTTGTTTGCGTCAGTCTTCACAGCGGAAGACACAAGGAACATGCTAGAAATTCAAGAGTCAAGGACAGAAGTTAGTGGCGTTGTTATTACTAAGAAGAAGGTGCTTGGGAAGCTGAAAGGTCTGAAGGTGGTTAAGTCACCTGGACCAGATGCACCTTCACCCCAGGGTTCTGAAAGTGGTACCTTAAGAGATTGTGGATGCAGTAGTTGTGATCTTGAAAAGAGTCACTAGAATGGTGCAAATTAAAATTGCAAATGTTTCTCCACTGTTCAAGGGAGTGAAGCAATATTGGGGAAACTATAGGCTGGTTAGCCTGACTTCAGTAGTTGGAAGATTTTATTATTAAGGATGAGGTTTTATTAAGTCCATTATTAAGGAAGAGGTTTCCAAGTTCTTAGAAGCATGTGGTAAAATACGCTGAAGTCAGTATGGTTTTGTGATGGGGAGATCTTGCCTGACAAATCTGTTGGAATTCTATGTTCCCAAGTTTGTAGATTATACAAAGATAGGTGGAGGGGCAGGTAGTGTAGAGGAAGCAGAGAGTGTGCAGAAGTGATTGGACAGGTTAGTGGAGTGGGCAAAGAAGCGGCTGATGGAATACAGCATAGCAAAGTGTGCAATCAAGCAATTTGGTAGTAGTAATAAAGGTATCGAATATTTTCTAAATGGGGAGATAATTCAGAAATCGGAGGTGCAAAGGGGTTTAGAAGTGCTGGTGTAGGATTCCCAAAAGGTTAATTTGTAGATTGCAGTAAGAAAGACAAATTAAATGTTAACTTTCATTTCGAGAGGACTAGAGTATAAAAGCAGGGATGGAATGCTGAGGCTTTAAAGGCCACTGGTCAGACCATATTTTGAGTATTGTGATCAGATTTGGGCCCCATATCTGAGGAGGAATGTGCTGGGATTGGAGGGTCTAGGCGAGGTTTACGAGAATGATCCCAGCATGATTGGGTTAAGGTATGATGAGCGTTTGATGACTCTGGACCTGTACTTGTAGGACTTCACAAGGATGAAGGGTACCAAATAATGAAAGGCCTGGATAGAGTGGATATGGAAAGGATGTTTACACCAGTGGAGAGTCTAGGACCAGAGGGCACAGCCTCAGAATAAAAGGACGCACCTTTAGAAAGATGAGAAATTTCTTCAGCCAGTGGGTGGTAAATCCATGGAATTCGTTGCCACAGACTGCTGAGGAGGCCAAGTCTTTGGGTATTTTAAAACTGAGATTGATAGGTTCGGATTAGCAAGGGTGCCAATGGTTATGGGGAGAAGGCAGGAGAATGGGGTTGAGCGGGAATGCAAAATTAGCCATGATTGAATGGTGGAGTAGACTCATTGGGTCGAATCGCCTAATTCTGCTCCAATGGCTTATGAATTTATGAACTTTGGCCCTGAGTATTGCTTGGAATGAATTGCTGGAAATACTCGGCAGGTCAGGCCACATCTGTGGAGGAAGAAGCAATGAATGTTTCAGGCATATGACCTTTCACCAGCCTGAAACATGAATTCTATTTCTCCACAGAAATGTTGAACATTTTATTTTGGATTTCCAGTAACTGGAATGGTCTGCTTTTGGATTTGTGTGACTTGGAAAGCAGGTTTGCTTTATTGTAAGACTTCTAACTTAGTAGTCACATGCATTGGATTTTGAAGAAACTACAGTGCAAGAGGTTTCAAGGTGAAGTCGGTAGTGATGAAATGCTTTGAGAGGTTGATCATGGCGCAAATCAACTCCTACCTGGACAAAAACTGGACACACTGCAGTTCGCTTACCACCACAACAGATCAATGGTGGGTGCGATCTTGCTGGCTCTTCACTCCGCTCTGGACCACTTGGACAACAAAAACTCATATGTCAGGCTGTTATTCATTGATTACAGCTCGGATAATACAATCATCCCCTCCAAGCTGGTTACCAAACTCGCAGAACTGGGTCTCTGCGCATCCCTCTGCAATTGGATCCTCGACTTCCTCATTCACAGACCACTGACTGTTCGAATTGGTGGAAAGGTGTCAGCCTCGATAACAATCAGCACGGGAGCACCTCAAGGCTGCGTGCTCAGCCCCCTGCTGTACTCACTGTATACTCATGACTGCGTAGCTGGTCATAGTGCGAACTCCACCATCGAGTTCGCTGACGACACCACTGTTGTGGGACGTATCACTGATGGGGACGAGTCAGAGTATAGAAGACAGATCGACCGACTGACCAAATGGTGCCAGCACAATAACCTGGCCCTTAACACCAGCAAAACCAAGGAACTGATTGTGGACTTTGGAAGAGGTAGGATGGGGACCCACAGCCCAGTTTATATCAACGGATCGATGGTGGAAAGGGTCAAGAGCTTCAAATTCCTGGGCGTGCACATCTCTGAAGATATCTCCTGGTCCGAGAACACTGATGCAATTATAAAGAAAGCACATCAGCGCCTCTACTTCCTGAGAAGATTACGGAAAGTCGGTATGTCAAGGAGGACTCTCTCTAACTTCTACAGGTGTACAGTAGAGAGCATGCTGACCAGTTGCATCGTGGCGTAGTTCGGCAATTTGAGCGCCCAGGAGCGGAAAAGACTACAAAAAGTAGTAAACACTGCCCAGTCCATCATTGGCTCTGACCTCCCTACCATTGAGGGGATTTATCACAGTCGCTGCCTCAAAAAGACTGGCAGCATCATCAAGGACCCACACCATCCTGACCACACACTCATCTCCCCGCTACCTTCAGGTAGAAGGTACAGGAGCCTGAGACTGCAACGTCAGGAATAGCTAATTCAGGAATAGCTACTTCCCCACAGCCATCAGGCTATTAAACTCAACTCAAATAAAACTGAACATTAATAGCCCATTATCTGTTTATTTGCACTTTATCTGTTTTATTTATTCATGTGTGTATATATTTATATAATGGTATTTGGACACACTGATCTGTTCAGTATTCATGCCTACTCTATTCTGTTGTGCTGAAGCAAAGCAAGAATTTTATTGTCCTATCTGGGACACATGACAATAAACTCTCTTGAATCTTGAAACATGAGATTGGGAACATAAAATGTAGATATATTTAATTTTGTGAATCAAATAGTAAATGAAAAAATGCAATTTAAAATTTAAAACTTCCTCAAGCATAATTTAGACAACATTTAAATGATTTAAGGGGACTTCAAAAAATCAAGATCATGATATGTGTTAAATTCAAAACTACACTATGCTGTCTGTCTGTCTGTGTGTGGGTGCATGTCACATTCCTTTTTTTTTCAGATAAGATTTTTGGCCTTTGATTTCATGGTCCGCCAAAACCAGAAGCCCAAACGCTGCTATTTTTTCCATTCCCCCCCACCCCCCCCAATATTTGAGAATGTTAAAAAATTCTCTCCCCTCTCCTTCCCCTCCCAACTCTCTCCCCATCTCCCCCCCTCCCCACTCTCTCCCCATCTCCCTCTCCCCTCCTCCACCCCCTCACCCACCCATCCTCTCATCTTCCCCTCCTCCCCTCCACCCCCTCTCCCATGTGTCTCTTGCCCTCCTGTCTCTGCCCCTCTCTCTCTGTCTCTCCCACTCTCTCTCTGCCCTCACTTTCTAAACCCCCCCCCACCCCTGTAGACGCACCTTCAAGTTGGGGGCTATGCGTCAGTGGATAGGGTGATTATGGGGTAAAATCCCATATATGAATAATATTAATATAATATCAAGGGGGTTAGTTAGCGTGTGTGTGGGGTGGTAGTTAGTGTGTGTGATGCCACATGCTGCCCCGCCCCCCGCAACTGCACGTTGGGGGAACAGACCCAACGGGTCTGCACTTGGTCTAGTATACTTTAAAAACTCTAAATGTGTGTTTGTGTGTTTATGTGTCAGATTTTTGGCCTTTGAGATTTTTGACTTTTGATTCCATGGTCCGCCAAAACCACACGCTCAAACTCCGTTTTTTTTCCCATTTCGCTAGACATTACACTTTTACATTCACTAATGCACTCCCCATTACATTTAGACATTTTAATGTACACATGTTTAATAAACTCCCCCCCCCCCCCCCCAAAAAATTTCAAAATGTGAAAAAAATCGAACAGCTCTCACGCATAGAATGTTGGTGAACGTTCCATCGTCTGATGTCACAATGCCCAATGCTAACAGATGCCCAATTGGAATGGATCTCATTTACATATGCCTTTGCACCAGCCCCAGCCCCGCCCCGCCCCCCGCAGCCTGTGTCGAAGCGCGTGGTCACATGTGGGAATAGAGAAAGAGGATTGGGGGTGATAGGGAATGGGGAATAGATGGACTGCCCCTACCCCTCCCCCTCCTCCTCCACCTCCCCACTCTTTCCCCTCTCTCCCCCTCCACCTCCCCACTCTTTCCCCTCTCTTCCCCCACCCCTCTCCCCCTCCCTCCACACTCTTCCCCCTCCCTCCTCTACCCCATCTCCCTCCTCCACTCCCTCCCCATCCCTCCCCCCTCCCCCACACCTCTCCCCTCCCCCTCTCCATCTCCCTCGCCTCACCCCACCCTCTCCTCCCCCTGCTCCCTCTCCTCCCCCTCCTCCCACCCCATCCCTCTCTCCCCCACCCCCATTCCCTCCCCCACCCCTTCCCTCTCTCCCCCACCCCCTTCCCCCTCCACCTCCCCACTCTTCCCCCTCCCTCCACACTCTTCCCCCTCTCTCCCCTACCCCATCTCCCTCCTCCCCTCCATTCCCCCTCCTTCCTCCCCTCCCTCCCCTACCTCTCTCCCCCTCCCCTCCTTCTCTCTCCTCCCCACACTCCATCTCCCTCTCCTCACCCCTCTCCCTCTCCTCCCCCTCTTCTCCCCCTCCTTCCCCTCCTCCCCCACCCCCCTCTCTCCCCAACCCCCTACCTCTCTGTCCCTCTTCTACCCCTCTCCCCCTCCCTCCCCACTCTTCCACTTCTCTCCCCCTTCCCCCACCCCTCTCCCTCCCCACCCCTCTCCCTCCCCCACCCCTCTCTCCCCCTCTCTCCCCCTCTCTCCCCCTCCCTCCCCTCTCCCCTTTCCCCTACGCCTCTTTCCCTCTTCCACCACTCCCCCTCCCCCTCCCTCTCTCCCACTTCCCCATTCCCCCTCCCCTCTCCACATCCCTCCCCACTCTTCCACTTCTCTCCCCGTTCCCCCACCCCTCTCCCTCCCCACCTCTTTCTCCTACCCACCCTCTCTCTACCCCTCCTCCTCCCTCTCTCTCTCCCCTGCCCTCCCCTAAACCCCGTTCCCCCTCCCCACCCTCCCCCCCGCCCCTCCACCCCTCCCCTACCCCTTCCCCCCACCTCTCCCTCTCCCTTCTCACCCCATCTCCCCTTCCCTCCCCCCTCAGCTCCCCTCTTTCCCTCTCTCTCCTCCCATCTCTCTCTCCCCTCTTCCCCCACCCCCCTCCTCCTCCTCTCCTCCACCCCCCCCTCTCCCCCTGTCTCTTTCCCTTCTTTATCTGCCTCTCTCACTGTCTCTCCCCATTCCCTCTCTGCCCTCACTCTCTACCCCCCTCTCCCTCTCTAGACAAGCCTGCGAGTTGGGGGCTATGCGTCAGTGGCTAGGGCGGTTATGGGGTAAAGGGATCTAATTAATAATATTAATATAATATCAAGGGGGTAGTTAGTGTGGGGGTGGTTAGTGTGTGTGATGCCGCATGCCACCCCGCACCCCCCACCCCCGGCAAAATGGCAATGGGGGAACAGACCCGACGGGTCTGCACTTGGTCTAGTATACTTTTAAAACTCTGTGTGTTTGTGTGGTTATGTCTGTCACATTTTTGGCCTTTGATTTAATTGTTCAAAAACCACATGCTCAAACTCCGAGATTTTTTCCATTTTGCTAGACATTACACTTTTATATTCACTAATGCACTCCTCATTACAGTTAGACATTTTTATGTACACATTTTTAATAAAAATCCTTCCCCGCCCCCTCCCCCACCCCCCAATATTTAAAAATGTTTAAAAAATCAAACAGCTCTCACCCATAGAATGTTGGTGAATGTTCCATCGTGTGATGTCACAATGTGCACAGATGCACAGATGTCCAATCGGAAGGGATTCATTCACATATGCCTTTGCACCAGCACCAGCCCCCCCTCCCCAGCAGCCTGTGTCGAAGCGCGTGATCACGTGTGTGGGAATAGAGAAAGAGGATTGGGGGTAGTAGGGAATGGGGAATAGATAGACTGCCCCTACCCCTCCCCCTCCCACTATACCTCCCCACTCTTTCCCCTCACTCCCTCCACCCCTCTCCACCTCCCTCCACACTCTTCCCCCTCCCTCCCCTACCCCATCTCCCTCCTCCCCTCCCTCTCCCATCCCGCCCCGCCCCCACACCTCTCTCCCCCTTCCCCATCCCTATCTCCTTCCCCACCCCTCTCTCCTCCCCCCTCCATCTCCCTCTCCTTACCCCTCTCGCTCTCCTTCCCCTCCCCCTCCTCCCACCTCCATCCCTCTCCCCCCACCCCCTTCCCTCTCTCCCCACCCCCTTCCCTCTCTCCCCCACCCCCCTTTCCTCTCTCCCCCTTCCCCCTACCCCTCTTTCCCTCTTCCACCACTCCCCTTACCCCTCTCCCCACTCTTCAACTTCTCTCCCCCTTCCCTCTCCCACCCCTCCCTTCCCCCCTCCCCTCTCTCCCCCACCCATTTTTCCCTACCCCTCTCTCCCACTTCCACCATTCCCCCCTCCCCCCCTCCCTCTCTCCCACTTCCACTACTCCCCCTACCCCTATCCCCCTTCCCCCACCCCTCTCCCTTTCCCCCTCTCTCTCCCCATCACTTCCCTCTCTCCCCAACCCATTTTTCCCTACACTTTTTTAAATAAAATCCTCGCCCCCCCCACACTCATTTAAAAATCAAATCGGGACCTCATGAGCTGCTTCCATCACAATCCCACATGCCGACCAATCCCAAGCCGCTGCTCTCTCTTCATTTGGCAGCCCGGCTCCCGCCCCCCCTCCTCCAACTACGTACGTGCCTCCCGCAGCTGGACTCGCCCGTGCGCTCCAAACCCCCCCAACTATGCTCGCGCCGCACCTCCTGTAGCTGGAATCGCCCGCGCGCCCACCCGCTCAAACCCCCCTCCCATCCCCAAAATGCTCTGCCGATCGGGAGGAGAGGTAAGGCGTCAGTTCCGAAATTCCAGCTGGCGCAGCTCGCAAAGCCCTGCCCGCCTGCGCGCCCCTCCCGTCCTCTAGAGGGTCACAAGCAGGGTCTTTGGTCACAAGCCCACAACTCCACTCTCACGCCTGCATGCGCTGCAGATCGGGAGTAGAGATAAGGCGACGGGCGGGCGAGGTAAAGGCCCGATCCTGGGGAAGAGGGGGGGGTGGGGGGATTGAAATATAGAAACATAGAAATTAGGTGCAGGAGTAGGCCATTCGAGCCTCCACCGCCATTCAATATGGTCATGGCTGATCATCCAACTCAGTATCCCGTACCTGCCTTCTCTCCATACCCTCTGATCCCCTTAGCCACAAGGGCCACATCTAACTCCCTCTTAAATATAGCCAATTAACTGGCCTCAACTACCCTCTGTGGCAGAGAGTTCCAGAGACCCACCACTCTCTGTGTGAAAAAAGTCCTTCTCATCTCAGTCCTAAAGGATTTCCCCCTTATCCTTAAGCTGTGACCCCTTGTCCTGGACCTCCCCAACATCGGGAACAATCTTCCTGCATCTAGCCTGTCCAAACCCTTATGAATTTTGTAAGTTTCTATAAGATCCCCTCTCAATCCCCTCTCAATCTCCTAAATTCTAGAGAGTATAAACCGAGTCTATCCAGTCTTTCTTCCTAAGACAGTCCTGACATCCCAGGAATCAGTCTGGTGAACCTTCTCTGCACTCCCTCTATGGCAATAATATCCTTCCTCAGATTTGGAGACCAGAACTGTACGCAATACTCCAGATGTGGTCGCACCAAGACCCCATACAACCCATACAAGTAGAACCTCCCTGCTCCTACAATCAAATCCTTTTGCTATGAAAGCTAACATACCATTCGCTTTCTTCACTGCCTGCTGCACCTGCATGCCTACTTTCAATGACTGGTGTACCATGACACCCAGGTCCCGCTGCATCTCCCCTTTTCCTAATCGGCCACCATTTAGATAATAGTCTACCCGCCTGTCCTATTTTTGCCACCAAAGTGGATAACCTCACATTTATCCACTTAATACTGCATCTGCCAAACATTTGCCCACTCACCCAGCCTATCCAAGTCACCTTGCATTCTCCTAGCATTCTCCTCACAGCTAACACTGCCCCCCAGCTTAGTGTCATCCGCAAACTTGGAGATATTGCCTTCAATTCCCTCATCCAGATCATTAATGTATATTGT